>CM060923.1:542926242-544153506 GCA_030737875.1 Allium sativum
TATAAGAGGATTATAGGGCTAGTACTGGAATTTTTAATTATGTGGTTAAGGGGAGGCTAACTTACTTTGTCCCTCCCTTAACAATTCATCAAAAATTAGAAAATTGTCCCCCCCCCCTTAACCAAAAACGGAGTCCCTTTAACAATCCCCTAAAAAATACAATGCAAATTTTACTTGCACAACATTTAAGAACTAATATTTGAATAAAAATACAATGCAGATTTTACTTGCACAACATTTAAGAACTAATATTTGAAACCATATCACAACAATCAATATGAACTTAAACAATGTCAGAAATCAACAAAAGTTTGTGAATAAGAGAATAATAGGACCATGTCATGAATGTTAGCAATTCCTGTGTATTAATCAAATAAGGATGAGCTGTGGTCCAAATAATTCGTGATAAAAAGAAAAGAAACTCATTAAACAAGCTATTTGACCTACAGAAGCCAAAAAGAACTTTTAACAGCTTTATAAAGCATATTCCTTCCAGAATATGAACCATACTATACTTAGTTAACAGATGCCATAATGTCATCATGTAGAAATTATAGTAGACTATTTTAGTCAAGGTAACTTCTATGTTGTAACCTCCTTTTTTTGCTACTTGACTCCTTTGTAATCTATACAAATTGGCAGCTTGTATTTTGTTCTTGGTTTATTTCATACTAGCTGCCACCTTATTGTTATGAGATAGCTGATTGGTTTAGCTAGAAGAGGTTCCATAAAGGATAGCCTAAGACAGAGTCGTAACCAGCCACTATCAAGTCTCAAGTAATAAAATAATTTTTTTAATATATATCACATTATTAATATAAATGAACATAAAACTCAACCTACTTATAATAATATTGCAATATTATGCTCATACCGTAATAGATATCACATTATCACTGTAATGCATAGAAAACTTAACCAAATTAGTAGTTAGAAGAGGCATCATGATTAAGGTACATTCCTAGTGTAACGTCCCGCATTTTCATCGATATATGTTTGGATATTTAAATTAGTTTAAATATTGAATTCGTAATATAAATGAATTTTTATATTAAATAAATCGAAGTTTGAAACGTATAAATATATATATGTATATAAATTAAAACGAGCTCGAAATGGCGCGGTAGTTCGAAATATTTAATTTGAACTTCAATTGAGTGTACAGAATTCATTATAAGTCGGAATTCGCTGAAACAAGAAATATTCGAATCTGTTGAATTATAATTTTATAGTGGAAAAGGAAAATCAAAATTTCTTACTTTATACTGAGAGTAATGGCCAAATCAAATTTTCAAATACTCTTTGTGAAATCGTTTATAAACAGTAACGATTTATTTAATTAAATAAATCGATTTTAAATCAGTTGAATATTATTTTAACTTGAAAAATATAATATCGAGATTTAAATTCATATTATTTCATTCTGGAAGTTGTATAAATTCGGTTTGTAAAAAATACAGATAGTGTGTTCAGAATAAGGGTGGAACCCTAGGAACGTCTTTTGTTGCATTCAAATAGGCGTTCGGAACCGTAGTATCCTTTAATTTCAATCATACTAGTTAAATTTATTAATAAATTAAATTAAATTAATAAATAAAAATTTATAATATAGGGGACGACTTAAAGTTTATAGCACCGACTGTTCTGATTAGCTGCCTTCGTCTCCTCTTTTCATTTCCAATCCGACTTTATTTTTTTCTCGCTAGTTCACATCAAATTGTTGTTCCTTCTCCATGAAGTCTTCAGGGATGATACACTGCAACTCTATTCTACTCTATACTCTACTAAATTGGACGTGGTTCTTATCCGATGATTTTTCTTCTATAAATAACTCTCGCATTCATTATTCCATCCTTAACCAGAAATCCAATTCTAGCCATTCCTCTTTGTTCTTATCTTTTATGTCATTGCGAATTCGCGATTTCCACTAATAATAAAAATTAAAAGAGGACAATTGAAATATAAAATCAGACAACCACAAATCTAAATCATGGAATCCCTTGAAGCTCGAAACCGTTTTGGGAACCATCGCGATTCACAAACACTCAAAATCTGGAGCTCGAAATGACGCAGAAGGGGAACTCGCGAATGAAGAAAAGGGTGTACAACTGAATGGAACCCATAATTGAGTAATTTTAGGGGTGCGAGTGAGGGAAGTATACTGTGATAATTCGATTTACTGATGGTGGAAAGGGTGCGATTTAATGAGGATTTGAAATAAGAAGGCTGTGTTGAATTTTGGGGATAATGGGATGCCACTGTTCTGGTATTGAACATTGGTGACTCAGGAAGCCGCCAGGAGTAAGGGAAATTTGGTCCTTATATTTTTGGAGTTGTCTGATAATTGGGGGCTGATGGTTTGAAGCACGATGAGTTTGATTTTTGTAATAACAAACTAGGGAAGATTTGGAGTTTCGGTTTTCTTTTTATGATGGAAAGGAGATCAAAAATTTACTGATGAGAAAATAAAAATTGGTGACTCAGTCTTTGTTCTTTTGGGGATGGTACGGTGTATCCGACAAGTTGGTGTTTGACAGTAGGCATGTGGAGAAGGCATGGCAGACAGTACTTGTTGCTTGGATGAGAGGTCTGAATGGTGAAGCTCTAGTGGAGTAGAGTAGTTGTAGCAATGTAAGGGACAATGAAAGGTGATGAAGTTGAAATGTTAAAGCGACTGGGATTGAGGCATTTCGAGGTTGAAGTCATTTGGTCGAGTAGCAACTGTAATGTCCCGTATTTTCTGGCCATTTTATTGAAATATTTTATTTATTTAAAATATTGATTTGAGTTTAAATCAGGGGATTTGACCATTTTAATTTGAATATTTAAATTAAATTTATAATATAATAATATTTTATTTTTGGGATATTTGGAAAATGTTGAATTTGCTGTATAATGTGAATGAGCGACCTAAAGTGGTTTAAAAATGGTTTATATTAAAATTATGTTAATATATTCGTTATTAAAACGACGTCAGAACGTTTAATTTATAATTATATTATAAAACGAGCTGCAGCGGCACGGTAGTTCGTAATTTGGCGTTTTGAACTTTAACTGTCTGTACAGGATTCAAAATAAGCCGGATTTTCTCGAAACAAGAACACTAGAATCTATTTGACGATATCTTTCTAATGGAAGAGAAAAATCGAGTTTTCATGTTGTAGATTTTATTTTATGTCCAAATCAAATTTTGAAAAGGTCGCTGTGGAATTCCTTTATAAATTTTATCGTTATTTATATTAAATAAAGGGGTTTTAAAAATTTTAAAATATCGATTTGGCTTGAAACTCAACCCGGGATATTTTATCTTGGTAATGTACGAAATTCTGGTCGTATATGGCCAATTTTAATATTTTAATATTATTATATTGAGGTATTTTAAAATTGGTTTATTTTATTTGAATTGGGAGTTATAAAAGGGCCATTATTCAACCGACCTTCATTTTCGACGAAACAAATTTTATTGGGACCACAACAGTAAATTATTGCTAGGTTTCAAGTGGCGCGTCAATCAGGGTTAATTTGTGAGCGTGGCAAAATAAAATACAAATAAAAACGACCATTTGAACGTGAACGAGGGCCATTTGAGCAAACGGACTCGGAATTCGACGAAACAAGTTTCGTTAGGACCGTATTGTCAAATTATACTATGTCGTCCATTCGCATGTCGAACGGGGTTTGTATGTGAGCATAAGGATGATAAATGACATTCAGAAATTGCGATAGACACGAAATAAAAATCGCTAGTCAACGTCGCTCGTCACATCAACTTAAAATATAATATTTCCACATTATATAAACTCCCCATATCAGAATTTCATGCCCAATTCATTTTCCATTCGGTAATTTTGCAATAAAGCCCCTCATCACGTTTTAATTTATATCTTCAAATCTAGAGGGAATTGCCTAGGGGAATCTGAAGCAAAGTGGTAGATCGGAGTGAGATCTAGCTTAAATAAAAAGTTGGGGGTGAACGGGGTACTGTGGTGGTCGGAAATCACCATAAACAGGCAGAAATCATTTTCGTTTTTCTTCATTTTTGGGGAGTTGTGGTCGATTCATGGGTTCAGACCAGTGGGAGGTGGAAGATTGAGCTTTCATTTGGCGGTGGTCCGGTCGTGTTTCAACGTGTGTGGTGGCCGGGAGAGGAGGATGAACGGAGAACATGGTTTTGGGGGGTTTTCGAAAAACTGAAAATGAAGTTGTTGAATTTCCCGCGTCGTCAGTCTTTGTTGGTGGCGGGGGTCGGATGGGACAGGTGCTGGGTAGAACGGCGATCAGGATGGAGGTGGTCCGGTGGTTCCTAGTGGCGTGGCGACGGTGTAATTAGGGTTAAATTGGTTTTGGTTCAACGTCAGATTCCGGCGAGGGGACGATGAACTGGGGGCTGGTGCTTCGGGCGAAGAAGCGCCTCGTCAAGGCGGTTCAGGTGAGGGTTCGGCGATGAGCTGCAGTGATTCCAATTGTCAGCGATGGTTGTTCCAAGAGGTCAAGCAAAGTTCTGGAGCGAGGTCAAAGAAGAGCGTCGGGCTTGAGAACTTGAGGCTGGAGAAAACGCGAATGTACTGTTACAAGGCTGACGTGGCTTAATCACGATTAGAGGGGGTAATTTAAAGGTAATTAAAATATTTTAATTAATAAATTAGTTAGTTGATAATCGAATGTATATAACCTTTGAATTAGCATAACTTTCTCATACGTTAACGGAATCTGACGAAACTGGATCCGTTGGGATCGCAGGGATGAGACCTAGACGATGGCACTGACTAGGCCCTGATCTGACGTAGTTGAAAATTCACCTAGTTTTGAACGCTCGACTCAAATTAAAAGAACAAACGCGTCCACCGTCAACCATATTGAACTGGTGAGTTAATTCTCAAACCTTCTGGAATCCTGTGATGTGGTAAATTCATATTAAAATATAATTTACCTTTAAAAATATAAATTGGTTTATTGGTTACTATTGGTTAATAATTGTTTGATTGGTTACTGTTATTTATAGTTTATCGTTTTAAATTAGTAGATCGTTTGAAATTTATTTCATATATTATTATGAAATGTATAACGAGTTGTGATGCAGGGAAGGACAGATTGGAGAGATCCGACCGGATTCCACAAATATTATATATGTTGTTTGTTTGTTTTATATTGTTGATATTTGAACTGATTAAACCCCATATGGTAGTAAACCTTTTTGAGCGTGATGGTTGAATAAATATTCACCTGTGTTGTGTTTAGAATCAACCGACAGTGTTGATTGGGTAATTGGCAGTGAATGGCCTAAAAATGTGGTGTTTCAGACGTCGGTTTACCGTTCGGTGAATTGACGTAGTTTTAAAGTTATAAATGATTTTATAACTGAACTGAAGTTTTTTCAGTCGTTTTATATTAATAATTAAATTGGGAATTTATAAATAAATATTTTAATCGAGTTATAAAAGAAATTATTTAAATGGTGAATAGATTTGGATAAGTAATTAGAGAGAAATTCAAGCGAGATTTTGAAAAGTTTTTTTTTAAAAAAACCAAACAATAAGTTTGGAAAGTTAAAGAATTATTCAAACGAAACACTATAATTGAATACAAGGATTTCAAAAGAAAAGAGAAACTCATACAGTGATTTTGGTTCAAAATTTGTAAATGAATTTTGGAAATAAGATCCAAGGGAACAAGGCCTTATCGTAAAGAAGGTGAAAAACAGATTTTTACTATATAATCCAGGATAAAAAGTATTATAAGAAATGCCCAAATAGATGAAATTAGACTATTTGACATATGGTTTTGATTTCAAATTCAAAAGCTATAAGTGAAATTGTGGTTTTAGTTAAAAGTTATGTTTTTAATAAATATTTACTAAATTAAAGAAATTAAGTAAAAGGCTTGGGACGAAGATTTCAAATATAAGAAATAGTTTATAAAAACCAGGTTTGAAATCAAGGTGGTAATCGAGATCTTAAGATCAGTGGTTAAGTGACAAACAAATATTATTCTAAGGTAAGAATATTGTCGATCAAGGTCTGAGAGGTAAATAAAATACCCCAACTTGAACGGCTTCACTATTATCGAGGAATGATATTCGTTTGTGGTGAGTGCAAAGTATCCCATGCGAGAAATATTGAAATGAGTACGAAGTTTTTGAATATAAATGTTGGTTACCAGGTAAATAAGAATTAAAGGTTGATTTTTCCATTTATTTATTTTTAAGAGGCCATGAAGTGCCAAGTACTGAAGCAGAAACTCGTTTTATTCACACATTTGTTATTTGATAGTTAAATCACCGACTATCAAACCTGACCAATACGATTGTTGGTACGGAAAGAGCGGGATCGAATTTATATTCGAAAACCATTCCGACTAGCAAATACACGAAGATGCTGATTGGGATGGAGAAATAGAAGACCGTGGATCTTCATAAACGAAAGGACTACTTGTTGAATTTCTCTAGCTTGCAAGCAGAGTTATTTGATTTGTGATTATGTCGTGGTTGGAATCTACGGATTGCAAGGACTTCTCGCTACTGATCCATGGCGTGATTCTTATATTGGATGCGGTAGGAGGGTGCCTTCGGTTCATCCCGTTCCTGGATGACTTGTATGGACGAATGTCTGACAGAGTATTTCTTGAGAATCACGTACATTGATTTTTACAAACGTACTTCTGTCAGTTGCAGAGTATATTTGTGGATGTCAATTAGTGATTTGACGGATCTAACAATGTGGCATTCAAAGTGAATGATGATCAGATGTTCTCAAGATAAATTCTAGCCTCAAGCCTCATCAACCGGTAAATGACAAAAATCGGGCAGGCAGAATGGCTATGTGGGTCGCTCCCATTAGGGTGTATAATCACCTATTTAGAGAAATTCCTTTTGCTTCTTTAATCTATCGATGTTGTCCCTTTTTCGGGAGGCGCTTACTGACCCCAACCATTGATGATATACATTCGATACACTTAAGCGAAATAAGTGGTCGGTCATGTGTGGGCCGGGTTGCAAGACATTCTTGTTGAACCCAGTGTATTCGCCTCTAGAGATACACTATCGGAAGGTGGACCCATACCTTGTCAAGGTTGGAATCCAATATCCAATAAGCGCTTGCGGTTTTCGATTTGATACTATGTATGTGGAGTGTGAGATGCAAGTGTTCCACTAGATTGTTATTTATTTGTATTTAGACACTATAATAATATCAGAATATGTTATGATTTCACAAATGCTTTGGGTTATAGTAAGGTAAAAACCGTCCGTGTTTATGAGTGGGTTGGTCTTACTATTACCTTTTGATTTCATAAAGGATTTTCCAAAGTTAAACAAGTTGTTTGTACTGTGAATTTATCACCGAAAGTATTCCAGACTGACCCGATGTATTTTGCTTTGCTTCAAATGTACTCGGGTCAGACCGAGTGTATTTCCAGGTTAGGTTTTCGATTGGAGTTCAGGAGCTGGAAGCAGGCGGCTTCACCGCTAGTTATATAAAGTTATTATTCCGCTGTGTCTGATATATGTTGTACTCTGATGGTTGGTATGTATATACAATTCTTTTGTATAAAAAGATTTGTTATATTATATTTTATCTGTTCCGCTGTGAGATTCTGATGTGATTTTCTTCTTCTTTCTTCTATTCTAATATTCTTTCTTTCTTTTCTCATCCTCTAATTTCTTTCTATTGACAATCTGGGGTTTGATACTTGGGTTTTTGGCAAGTGATAGGGTTATGTATTGTTGTCGAAAATCCGAGCATCGATTTTTTCCCGGGTCGTTACAGTGGTATCAGAGCTGGTTGCTTAATTGCTATGGATGACAGGGGGTTCTCGCTCCGCGTTAGGTGGCGAACGGGAGACTCTTACCCCTACATCTCCCGACAAAGTGGGTTGGTCGAGTCGCAAGGCTGGCCGTAAAAGCAGTTCTGAGGTACCAGTGTAAGCCACGGTGGGAGGTTAGCCCTCTGCCATGGGGGTGAGGGATGGTCGAAAAGCCTACCGAAATCGTCGGGTCGTTACAGTGGTACCAGGGCTATTGGTTTAGTGATAACCTTGGCTCTGTGGCGTGACTCAATAGAGATGGGGTTAGTAACACCCTAGATTGAGTTCGTGTATATATATGAGAGCACATATTTGTGGTTTGATATTAAAATTATTTTGCCCAGTTTATTTATAAAATAATAAAGGTAATGATTTTCACAAATTATTATAATATGGGCAAATTATTTGGATTTGTTAATGTTGATTGTGTGATATGTTTGGATTATGTTGTTGGTTGCTTGAATATGAACCTGAACAATGAATCGATTTGTTTAAAACCAATATGAAATAAATAAGTTGGATAATCAATCCAGATAAATAAATTTGAATGGATAATTAAAGAAATAAATGAAGTGATTTCAAATAATTATAATCTCGTATGGATTGAATTGTGTGCAAATTAGGTTGATATGAATGGTATGGATGTTTTGAACATAACTGGAATTGTTGTGATGACTGATGAATTCGTTTGAGTTAAGAACAGGTGCTGAAGAGCCAACTCAGCTTTTAAATCCATCCAAGAGAAAAAATTCTGGAGCTAATCAAATCCAGTTTGAGCAGAGCTGCGTAATAACTAAGCAAGCTCGAATATAAAATATCGCTTATCGCATAATAACGCTCACAAAAAGGTATGCCTACGAAAATATGAAATTTTGGTTTTTATCTGGATTTTGGGATTGGATTTTGATTTTTTCGACCATGTTGGTCGAGGTATATTTATTTGTTGAACCTGCGATATTGCAGATGTCCCTCCGTACAGGGGAGATTCTGCCAAAAAATTTCCAAAATTTAAGGTGTTAGAAATTTTTTGAAGATTCTTGGGAAATTCTTTTATTTGAAATAAATTGGTTTTAAAACCAATTGGGTTAGTTTGAAAATAAAATAAAATCGAGTTTTAATTAAATATTATTTTAAAGACAATGGGTCTGCAACTTTCTTTCCACCATAGCAATTTCGAGGACGAAATTATTTTAAGTGGGAAGGAATGTAATGTCCCGTATTTTCTGGACATTTTATTGAAATATTTTATTTATTTAAAATATTGATTTGAGTTTAAATAAGGGGATTTGACCATTTTAATTTGAATATTTAAATTATTTTTATAATATAATAATATTTTATTTTCGGGATATTTGGAAAATGTTGAATTTGCTGTATAATGTGAACGAGCAATCTAAAGTGGTTTAAATATGGTTTATATTATAATTATATTAATATATTTGTTATTAAAACGACGTCAGAACGTTTAATTTATAATTATATTATAAAACGAGCTGCAGCGGCGCGGTAGTTCGTAATTTGGCATTTTGAACTTTAACTGTCTGTACAGGATTCAAAATAAATCAGATTTTCTCGAAACAAGAAACGCTAGAATCTATTTGACGATATCTTTCTAATGGAAGAGAAAAATCGAGTTTTCGTGTTGTAGATTTTATTTTATGTCCAAATCAAATTTTGAAAAGGTCGTTGTGGAATTCCTTTATAAATTTAATCGTTATTTATATTAAATAAAGGGGTTTTAAAGTTTTTATAATATCGATTTGGCTTCAAACTCAACCCGGGATATTTTATCTTGGTAATGTACAAAATTCTGGTCGTATATGGCCAGTTTTAATATTTTAATATTATTATATTGAGGTATTTTAAAATTGGTTTATTTTATTTAAATTGGGCAGTTATAAAATGGTCATTATTCAAACGACCTTCGTTTTCGACGAAACAAATTTTATTGGGACCGCAACAGTAAATTATTGCTAGGTTTCAAGTGGCGCGTCAATCGGGGTTAATTTGTGAGCGTGGAAAAATAAAATACAAATAAAAACGACCATTTAAACGTGAACGAGGGCCATTTGAGCAAACAGACTCGGAATTCGACGAAACAGGTTTCGTTAGGACCGTATCGTCAAATTATACTATGTCGTCCATTCGCATCTCGAACGGGGTTTGTATGTGAGCACAGGGATGATAAACGACATTCAAAAATTGCGATAGACACGAAATAAAAATCGCTAGTCAACGTCGCTCGTCACATCAACTTAAAATATATTATTTCCACATTATATAAACTCCCCAAATCAGAATTTCCAACCCAATTCATTTTCCATTCAGTAATTTTGCAATAAAGCCCCTCATCATGTTTGAATTTATATCTTCAAATCTAGAGGGAATTGCCTAGGGGAATCTGAAGCAAAGGGGTAGATCGGAGTGAGATCTAGCTTCAGTAAAAAGTTGGGGGCGAACGGGGTACTGTGGTGGTCGGAAATCGCCATAAACCGATAGAAATTATTTTCATTTTATTTTTATTTTTGGGGAGTTGTGGTCGATTTCATGGGTTCAGACCAGTGGGAGGTGGAAAAGGGAAGACTGAGCTTTCATTTGGCGGTGGTCCGGTCGTGTTTCGACGTGTGTGGTGGCCGGGAGAGGAGGATGAACAGAGAACATGGTTTTGGGGGTTTTCGAAAAACTGAAAATGAAGTTGTTGATTTTCCGGCGTCGTCAGTCTTTGTTGGTGGCGGGGGTCGGATGGGACGAGTGCTGGGTAGAACGACGGTCAGGATGGCGGTGGTCTGGTGGTTCCTAGTGGCGTGGCGACAATGTAATTATGGTTCAACTAGTTTCGGTTGAACGTCAGATTCCAGCGAGGGGACAATGAACTGGGGGCTGGTGCTTTGGGCGAAGAGGCGCCTCGTCAAGGCGGTTCAGGTGAGGGTTCGGTGGTGAGCTCCAGTGATTCCAGTTGTCAGCGGTGGTCGTTCCAAGAGGTCAAGCAAAGTTCTGGAGCGAGGTCAAAGAAGAGCGTCGGGCTTGAGAACTCGAGGCTGGAGAAAACGCGTATGTACTTTTGCGAGGCTGACATGGCTTAATCATGATTAGAGGGGGTAATTTAAAGGTAATTGAAATATTTTAATTAATAAATTAGTTAGTTAATAATCGAATATATATATAACCTTTGAATTAGCATAACTTTCTCGTACGTTAACGGAATCTGACGAAACTGGATCCGTTGGAATCGCAGGGACGAGACCTAGACGATGGCACTGACTAGGCTCTGATCTGACGCAGTTGAAAATTCAACTAATTTTGAACGCTCGACTCAAATTAAAAGGAACAAACACGTCCACCGTCAACCGTATTAAACTGGTGAGTTAATTCTCACACCTTCTGGAATCCTATGATGTGGTAAATTCATATTAAAATATAATTTACCTTTAAAAATATAAATTGGTTGATTGGTTGCTATTGGCTGATTATTGTTTGATTGGTTGCTGTTATTTATAGTTTATTGTTTTAAATAAGTAGGTCATTTGAAATTTATTTCATATATTATTATGAAATGTATAACGAGCTGTGATGCAGGGAAGGACAGGTTAGAGGAATCCAACCGGATTCCTCAAATATTATATATGTTGTTTGTTTGTTTTATATTGTTGATATTTGAACTTATTGAACCCCATATGTTAGTAAACCTGTTTTGAGTGTGATGGTTGAATAAATATTCACCTGTGTTGTGTTTAGAATCAACCGACAGTGTTGATTTGGTAATTGGCAGTGAATGGCCTAAAAATGTGGTGTTTCATACGTCGGTTTACCGTTCGGTGAATTGACGCAGTTTTAAAGTTATAAATGATTTTATAACTGAAATGAAGTTTTTTCAATCGTTTTATATTAATAATTAAATTGGGAATTTATAAATAAATATTTTAATCGAGTTATAAAAGAAATTATTTAAATGGTGAATAGATTTGGATAAGTAATTGGAGAAAAATTCAAGCGAGATTTTGAAAAGGTTTTTTTTTAAACCAAACAATAACTTTGGAAACTTAAAGAATTATTCAACCGAAACACTATAATTGAAAAAAAGGATTTCAAAAGAAAAGAGAAACTCATATAGTGATTTTGGTTCAAAATTTGTAAAGGAATTTTGGAAATCAAGGTGGTAATCGAGATCTTAAGATCAGAGGTTAAGTGACAAACTAATATTATTCTAAGGTAAGAATGTTGTCGATCAAGGTCTGAGAGGTAAATAAAATACCCCAACTTGAATGGCTTCACTATTATCGAGGAATGGTATTCGTTTGTGGTGAGTGCAAAGTGTCCCATGCAAGAAATATTGAAATGAGTATGAGGTTTTTGAATATAAATGTTGGTTACCAGGTAAATATGAATTAAAGGTTGATTTTTCCATTTATTTATTGAGGCCAAGCAGTGCCAAGTACTGAATTAGAAACTCGTTTTATTCACACATTTGTTATTTGATAGTTAAATCACCGACTATCAAACCTGACCAATACGATTGTTGGTACGGAAAGAGCGGGATCGAATTTATATTCGAAAACCATTCTGACTAGCAAATACACAAAGATGCTGATCAGGATGGAGAAATAGAAGACCGTGGATCTTCATAAACGAAATGACTACTTGTTGAATTTCTCTGGCTTGCAACCAGAGTTATTTGATTTGTGATTCTGTCGTGGTTGGAATCTACGGATTGCAAGGACTTCTCGCTACTGATCCATGGGGTGATTCTTATATTGGATGTGGTAGGAGGGTGCCTTCGGTTCATCCTGTTCCTGGATGACTTGTATGGACGAATGTCTGACAGAGTATTTCTTGAGAATCACGTACATTGATTTTTACAAACGTACTTCTGTCAGCTGCAGAGTATATTTGTGGACGTCAATTAGTGATTTGACGGATCTAACAATGTGGCATTCAAAGTGAGTGATGATCAGATGTTCTCAAGATAAATTCTAGCCTCAAGCCTCATCAACCGGTAAATGACAAAAATCGGGCAGGCGGAACGGCTATGTGGGTCGCTCCCATTAGGGTGTATAATCACCTATCTAGAGAAATTCCTTTTGCTTCTTTAATCTATCGATGCTTTCCCTTTTTCGGGAGGTGCTTACTGACCCCAACCGTTGATGATATACATTCGATACACTTAAGCGAAATAAGTGGTCGGTCATGTGTGGGCCGGGTTGCAAGACATTCTTGTTGAACCCAGTATATTCGCCTCTAGAGATACACTATCGGAAGGTGGACCCATACCTTGTCAAGGTTGGAATCCAATATCCAATAAGCGCCTGCGGTTTTCGATTTGATACTATGTATGTGGAGTGTGAGATGCAAGCGTTCCACTAGATTGTTAATTATTTGTATTTAGACACTATAATAATATCAGAATATATTATGATTTCACAAATGCTTTGGGTTATAGTAAGGTAAAAACCGTCCGTGTTTATGTGTGGGTTGGTCTTACTATTACCTTTTGATTTCATAAAGGATTTTCCAAAGTTAAACAAGTTGTTTGTACTGTGAATTTATCACCGAAAGTATTCCAGACTGACCCGGTGTATTTTGCTTTGCTTCAAATGTGCTCGGGTCAGACCGAGTGTATTTCCAGGTTAGGTTTTCGATTGGAGTTCAGGAGCTGGAAGCAGGCGGCTTCACCGTTAGTTATATAAAGTTATTATTCCATAGTGTCTGATATATGCTGTACTCTGATGGTTGGTATGTATATACAATTCTTTTGTATAAAAAGATTTGTCATATTATATTTTATCTGTTCCGTTGTGAGATTCTGATGTGATGTTCTCTTCTTTCTTCTATTCTAATATTCTTTCTTTCTTTTCTCATCCTCTAATTTCTTTCTATTGACAATCTGGGGTTCGATACTTGGGTTTTTGGCAAGTGATACGGGGTATGTATTGTTGTCGAAAATCCGAGCGTCGAGTTTTTCCCGGGTCGTTACAGCAGCGGTTCAACAACAAATAAATGGGTATGGATGTTGAAAGGAAGGAAGGTAAAATGCCAAAATGGCAAGGAGTAGTAGTTCGAGCTGATTGTAGTGCATAAGGCTATTCAAAGACATTCTTCGTTGATTTATCGAGCATTCACAATAGCGATAAGGTATAAGTTTTTAAATGAAAATTTAAAATGCATAGCATAATTTATATAATAAAATATTTATAGTTCGTTTAAAATAAATAAATACTTAATCTATAAATAAAATCTATAATCATAGGAATTTTTTTATTCAAGACCATTCAAATAAATGTGGTGTTTAGATGATATGGGAAATTTAAACGGATATTCAGAAAAGAAACCGAGGTGAGTTAAACTCACTCGGTAATTATTGGGAATTATTTTTAATAGTTCAAAATTTATTTATTGCTTGTTGGCTGATAAATTAATTGATATAAACTGATTATAGTATATAATAATATTATATAATAATAATATTGGTGATTTGTGATTGGATTCCCGCAGTACCATTAGCGGATGCCCGCAGTACCATTAGCGGATGATTTCCCTATGCGCCCCACAATATATATAGTGGATGACCTTCTATACCGCGATATCCTGCCTCGAAGCAAGATGAGTATTATTATTGTTGACTAAATCTGTGGATGCAGGGAAAACAGGTTAGAGCTGGATTCCTCACATTTAAATTATTTGTTTTCACATATATGTTGATATATGATGTGTCTATAACCTATGACAATTTATAGTATAGTTGGATGTGTTAGTAACACTGATTGTTGATTTTGGATATTTTAAATATCCTAAATAATGATATGTCGATTTCAAAATAGTATTGAAATATAAAGAGAGCTTAAAAGAAAATATATTTTTAAATAGAAATGTTTATTTAGAACCTGAATTAAATAGAATTTAAAAATAAAATATTTGTTTAAAATAAATAGTTTTGAAAGGGAGATTTTATAAGCGACATTATAAGAAGTGGAAATATTATTATTATTTAGGAAAAAGGTAAATTGTGTGTATTTGGAAAGAAATGGAAAAATGAATATAAAATTCGATATTTAAATAGATTGGAATTTTCCATTTGCTAGGAAAATATAAAAGAGATTTTATAACTCTACAATTAGAAGTTATAAGTGGATTAATTGAAACTCAGTGTTTAACTATAAACATCGAATTTGACTAATTAAGTCAAGAAAGTTGTATTAAGTAATATTATTCACAATTCAGGTGAATAAGAGTTTAAAGTAGATTGTTTACGAAAATAAGCATTTATTTGAAGTAAGTCGGAAAGGGTTTTAAATTATAAATTCTAATTAGATTTAGTTCGCAGTAATTGAATAATATATTATAGATTATATTAAAGAGTTTTGTATAAGATTCATAAATAATATTTTTGAATAGTAAGAATTGGCAAATGATATTTATATATGAATATTTTTATAGAATGAAGTTATTAAGATAAACCGAGATAAGTTGTAAAATTATAAAGGTGTTTATAAAGAATATTTTTGGGAATATTCAATAATGGTTTTGTAAATCACATTTAAGTAAAATATTTGAATTGGAGATAAAAATCCCGTTTGAAGTGATAATGAATAATTGGAAATTTTTATTCGTTAGAAGATAAGAAATGAAATTCGGGAAATTAGAAACCGACTGGAGATTAGTGAGCTGAACAGTTTTCTGAGTAACGATCTGATGTTGGTTTCGGCCTTTGGGGTTGGTACTTAGGGAATTTTTCTCTTTCTAGTTTACGGTTAGGGACTATTGACCGAAATGAGGAATACATTCTTAAAAGTATTTTAAGATTATAGAGTTTTGAATATTCTTATATATTAAAATAAGAAGAGAAATGAGTATTTCAAATATTGGAAAAATGGAGAAGTTTTGAATTAACGAATGGTTAATCAAAAGAGTCTAAAATGGTAATGGATATTAAAACAGTGAATTCAATTTTCTTTGATGGATGAATGGTTGTTTTATTTGATAGCTAAATAACCAACTATCAAATTTGGCTTAATACCATTGTTGGTACGGAAAGACCGGGATTGAATTTATATTCGAAAACCATTCCGAACCAACAAGTACAAAAACGTAGAATATACGAACTAAAGATGGAGCAGTGAAGACCGTGGATCTTCATAAGCGAAAGGGCTACTTGTCGAATTCTCTGGAGTCGCGCCCGGAGATATTCTAATGTTGGTCCGATCGTGGTTGAAATTGATGGATTGCAAGGACTACTCGCTACTGATCTATAGGGTGATTCCTAGGATGTGGTTGGAGGGTGCCTTCGGTTCATCCTGCTCCTAGATGACTCGTATGGACGATGTGAATGTGACCAGATGTTCAAAAGCGAATTAACCTCAAGCCTAATCAGCTAGGAAATGACAGAAATCAGGCAGGCAGCATAGCTAAGTGGGTCGCCCCCATTAGGGTGTATAATCACCTATCTAGATAAAATTAATTTCCTTCTTTATTCTATTCGATGCTGTCCCTTTCGGAAAATGGTGGTTTGAGCGCAACCGTTGGTGATATACATTCGATACACTCAAGCAAAATGAGTGGTCGGTCATGTGTGGCTGAGTTGCAAGATGTTCTTATTGAACTCTAGCGTATCCCCTCTATAGTACACTGATAGGAAGGTGGTTCCATACCTTGTCATAGTTGGAAATCCAATCTCCAATAAGCGCCCGCGGTTTTTGAGTTTATATTATATATGTAGAGCGTGAGATGCAAGCGTTCTGCTAGATGACTATTTATTTCATTTAGACACTATCATAATATCAGAATAATTATGATTTCAAATAAATGGTTTAGGTTATCGTAAGGTAAAAACCGTCCGTGTTTATGTATGGATTGGTCTTACGATCATTCCTTTCTTTTGAAATGATTTTGACTTTAAAATAAAGATGGATGATACCAATAATTGAATGAGTTTTTCTCATGCTGGTTCACCAGACTGACCTGTTGCGTTTTAAATGCTCGAGCTAGTCCGAGTTGCAGGTTTAGGATAAGATGTTATGAATTCCAGGATACGAGTTGGTGGAAATCAGTCGTGTGATATATGTAGCTATTATCCTATTGTGTGCTTTAAATATGGACAGGTTGTTATAATTGTCCAGATGAATTAAATGTCCGCTGTACTCTAATAATTGTAAGTATTATTTCAAGTTTAAATAAAGATTTATTTCTGTATTATATTTTATTCCGCTGCGATGTGAGACTCTGATATTGTGGTTTGTTGTTCTTCTTCTTCTTTTTCTTCTATTCTAATCCTTCTTTCTTATCTTTCCTCATCCTCTAACTTCTTTCTTTTAGTTTTCTGGATTTTCGATACTTGAATTGGGACACATGATGTATTAGTGTCTGAATTCGAGAGTCAAATTTTCCGGGATGCTACAGTTTGTATCAGAGAAATGGTTTAGGAATAACCTTGGCTCTGTGGAGTAACTCGATCGAGAAAGGATTAGTAATATCCTAGATTGAGTTGAGTGTATATATATGAGAGCGTATTTGTATATTTTATAAAAATGTTTGTATTGTGTCACTTGATCGGTTCAATTTTGAACTGAAAACTGATACAATTTTCTTTTGAAAAGAGGGTAAATGAAATAATTTTGCCCAAACTATATTTTTATATAGAAAAGAAATAAAAAATTTCAAATTATTGTTGATATTTGATTGCGTGATGTGAATATAATTCAAGCGAGATTTTGAAATTAGAATGGTTAAGTATAACCAACAGATGTAATAAATGATTTTTGATCAAAACTTGGGTATAAATTGGAAGCAAAGTAAACAAATTCCAATATAAATGGATGGAACGAAACATGATTGAAGGTAAGTTAAATAGATTGGATTGAAACGAAGTATTAAACCAATATGGAATAAGGATTCTTGAATTCAAGTTGAAATATAAACAAAATTGAATGTTGACAATATAAATAGAGCTCGACACATATAGTTTGAATGTATCGAGTGGAATAAGAAGTGAATTAAAATAAATCAAATTCAAGTAAGAATAATTGAATATGACTTAAAATAGTATTCAACTGAGTTGGACTATGAAATCGATTTTCGAAATAGAAGTGTATGGGTATATATTGAATAGTGAATACAAACTTGAATTGTATAAAATTGAGTTGAATAGAAAATGAATGAAAAATGAATTGAATTAAGAACTCAAGTGTAAATTTATTTGGACTTGTAAATTAGAAAATAAAACTGGAACTTGGGCTATAATTAAAACTCGACTTGTTGTAAACAAAGATGGATATATATGTGAACATGATTGTTTAAATTGTCACAAGTGAAGCAAGAGAATGAATTAATGGATAAATTTGAAAAGTAGAAGTAAAATGTTAAATTGATTGTGATCGAATAGGAATGGAAGTGCATGTGATTTAACAGGTTTGATGGATAGAAGCAAGTGTAGAGAATAAATATGAGATGCCCGACAAAAAAGGTACATGTTTATTTCAATATGGGATTTTCTGAGCCTATTTGGCAAGTCGCTTGGCTTTTTAATTTTATTTTTGATTGGGGAAGGCCCAGAGAGGCATTTTGTAGTTTTACCAATCGGTCCGCACAAAGGAGGTGTTGGCGAAATTTTTCGAAAATTAAGGAGTTAGAATTTTTTTTAACAGTTTTGAAATTTTTTGTTAAAAAAAAAGTTAATCGAAGTTAAGGATTAATGAGTGAGATTGGAAACTAGTGGTTTGGTTGAGTACTAACGATGTTGAATTGGGTGTTGAGTTGCATGAGCGGATTAGGAGAAGTTAATAAGCTATATCTATTTTTCCTACTTAGTAATTTCAGGGACGAAATTCTTTTAAGCAAGGAAGAATGTAACGTCCCGCATTTTCATCGATATATGTTTGGATATTTAAATTAGTTTAAATATTGAATTCGTAATATAAATGAATTTTTATATTAAATAAATCGAAGTTTGAAATGTATAAATATATATAAAAATTAAAACGAGCTCGAAATGGCGCGGTAGTTCGAAATATTTAATTTGAACTTCAATTGAGTGTACATAATTCATTATAAGTCGGAATTCGCTGAAACAAGAAATACTCGAATCTGTTGAATTATAATTTTATAGTGGAAAAGAAAAATCAAGATTTCGTATTTTATACTGAGAGCAATAGCCAAATCAAATTTTCAAATAGTCGATGTGAAATCGTTTATAAACAGTAACGATTTATTTAATTAAATAAATCGATTTTATATCAATTGAATATTATTTTAACTTGAAAAATATAATATCGAGATTTAAATTCATATTATTTCATTATGGAAGTTGTATAAATTCGGTTTGTAAAAAATACAGATAGTGTGTTCAGAATAAGGGTGGAACCCTAGGAACGTCTTTTGTGGCGTTCAAATAGGCGTTTGGAACCGCAGTATCCTTTAATTTGAATCACACTGGTTAAATTTATTAATAAATTAAATTAAATCAATAAATAAAAATTTATAATATAGGGGACGACTTAAAGTTTATAGCACAGACTGTTCTGATTAGCTGCCTCCGTCTCCTCTTTTCATTTCCAATTCGACTTTATTTTCTTCTCGCCAATTCACATCAAATTGTTGTTCCTTCTCCATGAAGTCTTCATGGATGGTACACTGCACTCTATTCTACTCTATACTCTACGGAATTGGACGTGGTTCTTATCCGACGATTTTTCTTCTATAAATAACTCTCACGTTCATTATTCCATCCTTAACCAGAAACCCAATTATAGCCATTCCTCTTTTTTCTTATCTTTTCTGTCATTACGAAATCGCGATTTCCACTAATAATAAAAATTAAAAGAGTACAATAGAAATACGAAATCAGACAACCACAAATCTAAATCATGGAATCCCTTGAAGCTCGAAACCTTTTTGGGAACCATCGCGATTAACAAACACTCAAAATATGGAGCTCGAAATCACGTAGAAGTGGAACTCGTAACGAAAAGGAATTTCGCTCGATCCGAATCAGTCGCTAAACCGATCAAGACCGTTCGAAACGCCTGATTGTTTTGAGAACACGACAAATTAGAACGCAGACAGAAGAACATTTCATTGTTTATTTCAATAATTCCATCAGAATACAAGAATATACAGAGTATGAATAAATATTACACATTATAAAATATCAGAGATTGCAATACATTACACAGCAGCGGAAAATAATACAATACACAACTGAAGGAGATATATGGATACAAAGCTTTCCGGATATCATTCCAGCTGTAAACTAGAATCCTGTGAATATAAATCTGCAAAACCAAAACTACTAGCTGCCCGTGTCAAAATAAGGGCACCCATAGTTTAGATTAAAACAATAAACTCCAGGTCAGTCATGGGACTGATGTGAGAACTAAAACAGTTGTTAATCTTTATTTTAAAGTTAGGTAAATCAAGGGACTACACCGTATAACACGGAAGGAGTTTCCTCGCAAGAATACTAGTGCATAAAACAACAGCGCAATGCTAAATAAAGAACAATGAAGCTGTTATAAGACTCAGGTCCCATCACACAATGCAACACAAACCGGAGGACAGGGTTTTACCTTATAACAACCAAACAATGCTTGATACGCTAAATTTCATTTGATACTATTATAAGTGCATAGTGTATAAAACAACTTCAAATCATAAGTATCAATCATAGACGGCATAAACGCCCCATCCCACTATGTCTCCATACTAGGCTTTACAAATAAAACCGAATTATCACGTATGGGAAATTGGATTTCCGTTTGTGAACCGAGGCCAGGGATCGTCCTCTACCGATTCGAGACAATCTAGCCTACCATGTCTCAGGACCCAAACTCAGGTGAGCCCCTGGATCGTCAGGGCCGGTCCACCGATGTGGAATAAAATGCCTGAACACTACGTCTCCCCGCCCTATGGGGCGTAAATGAGCCAAATGACTCCATCGGCTCCATACAGTCACCGATATATCCGAGGCGCCTCGCAACAGCAAAAACCACATAAGTCAAACTCGTCAGGGCGTGTAAAACCACTGACGCCACTTCTAGCTAGAAAGAAACGCATGTCCTCCCTGATGTCCTCTCTCGTTTCTGGTTCACAACCGGGGTGTGAGGCTCGCGAATTCACGTTACACAAAGTTGTGCCACACCGGCTGTGCTTTGATCATCACCCACAAGACTTTGCTTTTCAACAGAAGCCTTGATCATATTTCCACTTAGGCATGCCACACAGGCAATTCACTCCATGCGTCAATATATAACCTCTGAGCTCATACGTCTCAGAGAAGGGTGTTAAGCAAGTGAATAAATTCTATGCCGCCAAATAGATATATATTTAATAGAAATCAACCACACAGAATAAAATCCAATGTCAGAAACACATTCCATTTACAAGTTCGTTCTGGGTCTGAACGAAACCGGAGGCACCTAGTACCCCGCATATCCATCGATCTCCAAGTACGTCTGGACGATCACCAACTGATTCCCTCCTATTGGGTGTACGGCCCAATCAAGATCATCAGTAATCACCCAAACGACGTGAAGACCTCCGGTCTTCGACCACCGTCTTCATCTTCAACACCACGTCGAATCAGTTATTCAGAATGGGATAAACCCGGTCTTTCTGAATAACTCGCGTATATAATAAACAAGTGTTACACAAACACAACATACGCCTCATTCCAATTCAGAATATTCTTCTGTTCAAATATTCTTATACTTTGAGAAAGGTTCCCATTAATTTTATCAAAGATAAATTCTTTAAATTTATTCTTTAATCTTCTTTGAATATCAATTCAAACTAGTCGGGATTAGCGAACCACACCGGAGTAATCATTTATTTTATTTCCCAATCCCCACATATTCATCCCATGAAGTAAAACTGGTAATACTTCATATCTAACACCACGGTGTTATCGGTAAATTCAATTACTATCTCACGTTCAAATCTAATTAAAGATTTAATTATCGCCTGGAGTAAAACTGGCGATACTCCATTCTCGATCTTTTCAATCTAATTAAAGATTCAATAAAACTCCACTTAGTTTTAATCTTTAACTGGGTTAAAGAATCAGTGTCGTTTAAAACACGGTTCACGATAAACCCAAAATCACATTCCATTAATTATTGGGTTAAGGAACAAGTGTTATTTAAAACACTGTTCACGATAAACCCAAAAATCAATACCAAATCAATTCCAATTAAATATTATTTAATTGGTACACTTCATTAAATCTAAATAAAAAGATTTAATCTTTTTCTCAATTGGGTTTAAGAACAGCGTTACTGAAGAAGCTATTCACGACAAACCCAAATTCCATTTGATATTAAATACAAGGCTCTGAATGGAAAAAATATCGGCTTATATTCAATATCAAATTCTACGACTAACAAATATCGTATTGGAAATAACAATATAAATATATCTTTCAAATTTCCATAACAATATCTATATAATCACAAAATCCCACATCGAAATATTCCGAAGACAATTTCGATTCAAATCCATTCCAATTCAATTATTGGAAATTCTGGTTTTCTTTTAAAACCATTTCAAAACCAATTTATTTATTTAAAAATAAATAAATTATTATTCTAGTTCAAAACTAGTTCATTTTGATAAAAATCTATTTTTATCCTTTCAAATATGGAGTTTTTCATCCCAATTCTTCACAAATCATTTCTTATGATTTCACATTAATTATTAATATTTTTAATAATTTTATCAAGGCCCGTACAGTCGATTTCCATCAACGGCCATCGAACTGCACTTACAACGACCTTTTCCAAATTTGATTTGGTCATAATTCCAAATCCAACCGTTAGATTTCTAATTTCTAATATTCGTTAGAACGCTCTTTTCGATACAAACCCACGGTTCCGGTTTTAGGAGAATTCGACGGTCGGATCTCCCGTAATATCCATTCGAAGTCAATGGTCGAAATTCGCGAACTGCCGCAGCGCGGTGCGTTCTATTCAGACCATTATATATATTATATATATTTCGTCGATTTCCTTTTAAAACGTATTTTATAAATCGTTTTAAATTCATTTCAAATCGATTTCAACTTCATATTCAATTTCTAATCAAAATTGAATATTCCATATCATCGATATATAAATGATAATATTTTCAAAACATTATAATTTGAAATCAATTTCTTTCCGATATTCATTATATAAATGAATAAAATCGATATAAATATCGTTCACGTCAAAATGGCGTCAATCTAATCGACACGGCTTCATATACTTCTATTTTCGAATATTCTATTTCAAATTTTTTTTTTCAAATATTTCTATTTCAAATATTTCTTTTTTTCAAATATTTCTATTTCAAATATTTCTTTTTTCAAATATTTCTATTACAAATATTTCTATTTCAAATATTTCTATTCAAATATTTCTATTCAAAACTGGAATGAAGCCCAATCAATTACCATAGATTTTATTTCTATGGATTTCCATACAACGCATGTATATATCAACAATGACGAATAATCAACCATCATCCAAAGTGCATTCTACACTGTATAAGCATCAAATATAAATATTTAATGCTTATAACAGTCTGTCAATCAATCAATCGACATACAACTAATTATTGGGATTAGTGTACTTCATATATCATCCCAATACCCGTGTGGGGTTTCAAACAATCAAACACAGATTTTATTTGTGCAGTTGGGCGATGTGTAAAATTTATCGTCCCAATCAATATCAATCAAATCAGGGTATATAAACAAATCTCCGATTTGTTTATATTAATTTATTTCATTTCATATACACGTTAAAAATTCTATTTTTAACTATATAATATTTTCCACTATAAAACATTTTATTTCGTTTCACATCACATCACACAATCAACTACACATCAAAATCAAACAAACAAGCATAGAAGCCGTCCATGGTCTGTGGACGACGGGTGTCGGGTGCTACTAAACACCGTCTGCATCCTAATATATATTTTAACTAGAAAATAAAATTAAAAGGTGAGAAGTTCTCACCGACTAGCTAATCCAATACCACGACTCTTCATATGTAGAAATCTTCGTCGTGCTCGCCTTTTGTTACTTTCACTGTCCGTAGCCACTACATGTATAAAAATTTATATTCTAACGACGATCTATATAATATATACGTTCGAATTCTATTCAAATTAAATTTCTCGTCATAATTCATTTTAAATAATTAAAATTCACTAAAATTGCCAAAATAAAAATTTTAAATTGGCTCGGATTTCCGGGTTATTACATCGCGAATGAAGAAAAGGGTGCACAACTGAATGGAACCCGTACTTGAGTAATTTGAGGGGTGCGAGAGAGGGAAGTATACTGTGATAATTCGATTTACAGATGGTGGAAAGGGTGCGATTTACTGAGGATTTGAAATGAGAAGGATGTGTTGAATTTTGGGGATAATGGGATGCCACTGTTCTGGTATTGAACATTGGAGACTCAGGAAGCCGCCAGGAGTAAGGGAAGTTCAGTCTATAATTTTTTGGAGTTGTTTGATAATTAGGGGCTGATGGTTTAAAGCACGACGAGTTCGATTTTTGTAATAAAGAACTGGGGAAGATTTGGAGTTTCGGTTTTCTTTTTATGATGGAAAGGAGATCAAAAAATTACTGATGAGAAAATAAAAATGGGTGACTTAGTCTTTGTTCTTTTGGGGATGGTACGATGTATCCGACAAGTTGGTGCTTGACAGTAGACGTGGGGAGAAGGCATGGCGGACAGTACTTGTTGCTTGGAGGAGAGGTCTGAATGGTGGAGGGCTAGTGGAGTAGAGTAATTGTACAAATGTAAGGGACAGTGAAAGGTGATGAAGCTGAAGTGTTAAAGTGATTGGGATTGAGGCATTTCGAGGTTGAAATCATTTGGTCGAGTAGCAGCGGTTCAACAACAAACAAATGGGTATGGATGTTGAAAGGATGGAAGGTAAAATGCCAAAATGGCGAGGAGTAGTAGTTTGGGCTGATTGTAGTGCATAAGGTTGTTCAAAGACATTCTTCGTCGATTTATCGAGCATTCACGGTAGCGATAAGCTATACGTTTTTAAATGAAAAATTAAAATGCATAGCATAATTTAATTAATAAAATATTTATAGTTCATTTATAATAAATAAATATTTAATCGATAAATAAAATATATAATCATAGCAATAAATTTATTCAAGACCGTTCAAATAAATGTGGTGCTGAGATGATATGGGAAATTTAAACTGATATTCAGCAAAGAAATCCGAGGTGAGTTAAATTCACTCAGTAATTATTGGGAACTATTTTTAATAGTTCAAAATTTATTTATTGCTTGTTGGCTGATAAATTGATTAATATAAAGTGATTATAGTATATAATAATATTATATAATAATAATATTGGTGATTAGTGATTGGATTCCCGTAGTACCATTAGCGGATGCCCGCAGTACCATTAGCGGATGATTTCCCTATGCGCCGCACAATATATGTAGTGGATGACCTTCTATACCGCGATATCCTGCCTCGAAGCAGGATGAGTATTATTATTGTTGATTAACATCTGTGGATGCAGGAAAAACAGGTTAGACGAATCCAGCTGGATTCCTCACATTTAAATTATTTGTTTTCACATATATGCTGATATATGATGTGTTTATGACCTATGACAGTTTATAGTATAGTTGGATGTGTTAGTAACACTGATTGTTGATTTTGGATATTTTAAATATCCTAAATAATGATATGTGAATTTCAAAATAGTATTGAAATATAAAAATACCTTAAAAGAAAATATATATTTTAAATAGAAATGTTTATTTAGAACCTGAATTAAATAGAATTTAAAAATAAAATATTTGTTTAAAACAAATAGTTTTGAAAGGGCGATTTTATAAGCGACATTATAAGAATTGGAAATATTATTATTATATGGGAAAAAGGTAAATTGTGTGTATTTGGAAAGAAATGGAAAAATGAATATAAAATTCGATATTTAAATAGATTGGAATTTTCCATTTGCAAGGAAAATATAAAAGAGATTTTATAACTCTACAATTAGAAGTTATAAGTGGATTGAAACTCGATGTTCGACAATAAACATCGAATTTGACTAATTAAGTCAAGTAAGTTATATTAAGTAATATTATTCACAATTCAGGTGAATGAGAGTTTAAAGTAAATGGTTTACGGAAATAAGGATTTATTTGAAGTAAGTCGGGAAGGGTTTTAAATTACAAATTCTAATTAGATTTAGTTTGCACTAATTTGAATAATATAACATAGATTATATTAAAGAGTTTTATATAAGATTCACATATAATATTTTTGAATAGTAAGAATTGGCAAATAATATTTATATATGAATATTTTTATAGAATGAAGTCATTAAGATAAACCGAGACAAGTTGTAAAATTATTAAGGTGTTTATAACGAATATTTTTGGGAATATTCAATAATGGTTTTGTAAATCGTATTTAAGTAAAATATTTGAATTGGAGATAAAAATCTCGTTTGAAGTGATAACGAACAATTGGAAATTTTTATTCGTTAGAAGATAAGAAATGAAATTCAAGAAATTAGAAACCGACTGGAGATTAGTGAGCTGAACAGTTTTCTGAGTAATGATTTAATGTTGGTTTCGGCCTTCAGGGTTGGTACTTAGGGATTTTTTCTCTTTCTAGTTTATGGTTAGGGACCAATGACCGAAATGAGGAATACATTCTTAAAAGTATTTTAAGATGATAGAGTTTTGAATATTCTTATATATTAAAATAAGAAGAGAAATGAGTATTTCAAACATTGGAAAAATGGAGAAGTTTTGAATTAACGAATGGTTAATCAAAAGAGTCTAAAATGGTAATGGATATTAAAACAGTGAATTCAATTTTCTTTGATGGATGAATAGTTGTTCTATTTGATAGTTAAATAACCGACTATCAAATCTGGCTTAATACGATTGTTGGTACGGGAAGACGGGGATTGAATTCATATTTGAAAACCATTTCGAACCAACAAATACGAAAACGTAGAATATATGAATTGAAGATGGAGCAATGAAGACCGTGGATCTTCGTAAGCAAATGGGCTACTTGTCGAATTCTCTGGAGTAGCGCCCCGAGATATTCTAATGGTGATCCGATCGTGGTTGAAATTGATAGATTACAAGGACTACTCGCTACTGATCAATAGGGTGATTCCTAGGATGTGGTAAGAGGGTGCCTTCGGTTCATCTTGTTCATGGATGACTCGTATGGATGATGTAAATGTGGCCAGATGTTCAAAAGCGAATTAACCTCAAGCCTTATCAGTTGGGAAATGACAGAAATCGGGCAGGCAGCATGGCTTAGTGGGTCGCCCCCATTAGAGTGTATAATCACCTATCTAGATAAAATTAATTTCCTTCTTTATTCTATTCGAGGCTGTCCCTTTCAGGAAACGGTGGTTTGAGCCCAATCGTTAGTGATATACATTCGATACACTCACGCAAAATGAGTGGTCGGTCATGTGTGGCTGAGTTGCAAGATGTTATTGTTGAACTCCAGTGTATCCCCTCTAGAGTACACTAATCGGAAGGTGGTTCCATATCTTGTCATAGTTGGAAATCCAATCTCCAATAAGCGCCCGTGGTTTTTGAGTTTATATTATATATGTAGAGCGTGAGATGCAAGCGTTCTGCTAGATGATTATTTATTTCATTTAGACACTATCATAATATCAGAATAATTATGATTTCAAATAAATGGTTTGGGTTATCGTAAGGTAAAAACCGTCTATGTTTATGTGTGGATTGGTCTTATGATTATTCCTTTCTTTTGAAATGATCTTGACTTTAAAATCAAGATGGATGATACCAATAATTGAATGAGTTTTTCTCACGCTGGTTCACAAGACTGACCTGTTGCGTTTGAAAAGCTCCGGCCAGTCCGAGTTACAGGTTTAGGATAAGATGTTATGAATTCCAGGAGACGAGCTGGAGGAAATCAGACATGTGATATTTGTAGTTATTATCCTGTTGTGTGCTTTAAATATGGACAGGCTGTTATAACTGTCCAGATAAATTAAATGTCTGTTGTACTCTAATAATTGTAAGTATTATTTCAATTTTAAATAAAAATTTATTTCTGTATTATATTTTATTCCGCTGCGATGTGAGACTCTGATATTATGGTTAGTTGTTCTTCTTCTTTCTCTCCCATTCTAATCCTTCTTTGTTATCTTTCCTCATCCTCTAACTTCTTTCTTTTAGTTTTCTAGATTTCCGATACTTGAATTGGGACACATGATGTATTGGTGTCTGAATTCGAGAGTCGAATTTTCCGGGACGCTGCACCTAGACACCGTAATACGGTGATACATTAAAAATTGCACTTAATGTGAAATATATGCCACAAAAACCTAAATTTTAAATTCAAAATTTTGTGCATATAATATATTTTTATATAAGCTGACTATTTAAACCTGAAGTTCATAGTCATTGCCATTGGCACCTAAATTTCAAAATCCCTACCTGGTATAACAAAGCTAATGGGATAATAGTAAACAAAACTTTCTACTTGGACATTTCAAATAAAACAATGCTTTCAGGATGTAATGAGGCCTCCAAAGTCTCCGTGTTCAATAACCACCATGCAAAAACGAGGGTTGACAATATGCTTTTCCAAAATATCGGACACCACATATTATTTTCTAATTTGGTATGTGTTCATATTTCTGGTCCATTAATAATCATTCTCTAACATTAAACACCACTCATATCTTACTTAAGGTCCATATAAAACACAAATTTATCAAAGAAAATGTAAACATAATGGTCTTGGTCCTAATTTTTTCAAGTCAAATAATCTATAATTTTCTCTGTTTCATAATATACATCCAATGCTTGCAAATTGGATCCCTACGCTTCTAATCGATCTGCTAGATATTTCTGTCACCATTTAGACTCAATCATCAGTAGGAAATTGCACAATCATTATTTCGGTCCGTATGGTATTAGATAGACGTAGCGTGGCAGCACTACTTGTGTTATGTATGCAAAGTAACAGTACACACATGTTATAATAGTTATACCTCCTATTATAATTAATTTACAAGTACCAATTTTTTCCTATTATAATTAATTTACAAGTACCAATTTTTTCAAGAGTCTTATGCTCCTTTAAAACTGTCTTAAATAGTAAATTCAGCACTTTCCCTTTAATTTAATATTTTAAAAATTAAATTCCCCATAAGCTAAAGATAAAATCAGTATATATGAATAAGAAAATAGCACTTTTCTAATTTCCATTGGAAAACGAAAAATAAAAACTAGCTACCTGCAAAGAAAAAAATATTACTAGGAATATTGAAGCAAGGACCTAATAGAAAGCGGAAGCAAGGTGCGACATGGCATCGGTCATCGACTGAATGCGAACCAAAACTTTTGCATAAAACATTTATTGCTCCGACATCTGTAGATTTGGCTTATCGAGTCGGACGGAAGCAGCGACTAAGAGAATACGAGATTCCCGAGTCAATGGATATGTAGGGGTATCCTTTAATGATGTTGCAGATGAGCGGATACGAGATTGACAGCCAAAGTTCGTAGATCTCAATTGATCTGGGTTTAAGGAGGATGGAAAACAAAAACAGCCATCTCAATTTAGAATCCACAGAGCCTAGCTGGAAAGAGGCGAATTTGTAATCGTGATTTATTATGAAAATGGAGTGGGAACTGTAAAAGCGGACAAAGAATAGTAGCGGTCTATCTGCTGTTGATGATGCGCGAGCGAGACAAACTGGGAAAGAACAATCATGTTTTACTGCTTTTAGGATTATTGATTCCTCCATTGATAGTTGTTGGGGATTCGGGGAAGACGGGTATGGTGGCTAACTAGGGTTTGGAGTATCTAAATTAATTTACTTGTGCGGATTATATATTGGGTTGCTATAGCAATCTGATCCAACCCATTTGCATAATAGGTTGCATTAACTTAGCGTTTTCCGTAGTTGCCTCGAAGATTTTTAAAACATACAAGTTAAACAACTTTTGTTTTAGTAAATTGATATTTACAACATTTAGGGAAAATTTCCAAAAAATAAATCATTAACATTTGTTTTAGCAATTTACTGAGTATAATTCATTACGTAGTAGTCTAACTATTTTTACTACTAGTTACTAACTAACTATTAGATTTTATTACTTAATTATATTTTATAGAATTTACTAAAAATCAATAATTAATATTAATTATTAATTATTTAATGGAAGTTATTTAACTATAGTTTTTAACAGTTAAATGGTATATGTCAAAATTAATTTCCTCATAATCATAGTATACAATAGATATTAATTACTAAATAGAAATTATTATTTATTAATTTAGAATTTTAATTTTTTAATATTGATATTTTTTTTATAATTAAATGTTGAACGGACATTATTATTATTAGAAATTAATTATTAATTATTAGTTATTAATAATTAAGTGAAATTACTAAAAATTAAGTAAAATTTATTAAATATTAGTAATTAGCTACAACAAGTTACCAATTATAGTTATTGATTATTGAGAATAATTTATAGTTATAAATTATTTATTGATAATAATTTATTATAATAAATTATGAATAATGACATGTGTGAGGTTGCTTATGATAATAAATTGTGAATAATAACTTATGTGGATTGTATATGATTATTCATATATTAAATTATAACATTGATATCTAAATATTAATCTTAATTATATATAATTATTAGTAAGTAATTATTTAATAGTAATTATTAAATAATAATTATCAAAAATTAATTATTAGATATTACTTCTTAGTTATTAAATAATACAAAGTAATTTAATAATAAATGTTAAACATTCAATATTAAATATTATTTGCTATTTATTTATTATTAATTTTTAATTCATTTGTTAATTATTAAATAAAATTAATAAATGTTAATTACAATCTACTAAATATTAGTAATTAACTATAGTAAATTATTAAATATAAAATAAAATTATTGATTATTTATAATAATCTATAGCTATAAATTATTTAACAATCATTAATTATAATAAATTATAAATAATGACATATATCATGTTGTCTATGATTATTGATATTTGCATTTGCTTTGGTAAAATATTTCGTTGTTGCTTCGGTGTAGTTGTTTCTGTTCTTATGGAACTGATGCAAATACATTATTTGCTTCAGTGCGGTTGCTTATGTTCCAAGAACTGATGCAAATACATTATTTGCTTTGGTGCATTAGCTTCAGTTTCTAAGCAACCGATGCAAATAACACAATTTGCTTTGGTGCATTTGCTTCGATTTTTGGTACAACAGAAGCAAATTATATTGTTTGCTCTGGTTATTGGCATAACCGAAGCAAGTAATACCATTTTCTTCGTTGTATTTGCTTTTGTTGTTAAAAGAACATAAGCAAATGATACTATTTGCTTATGTTATAAGAATAACTGAAGCAAATGAGGCGAAGCAACAGACCTGTTTTGTATTAGTGCTAGTTACAGAGTTTATATATATATATATATATATATATATATATATATATATATATGTATGTATGTATGTATGTACTTTCACTGACTCATCTCTTATTATTTAACATAAACTAAAGGGCACCAGGTGCAGGCCATACTAGTTAAGGCTTCCGTCATTCACGCATATACCCTTTCTCGCGTAAGGTGAGAGATGATACTTTATCGCTCATTATACCATCTAGCTGACCTTATTAGATAACCCTCTTAGTCGCTTATTACTTCCCATAGGATAAGTAGCCATATCTGACATTTCCAGTTTCCACGTTTGGGTAGGCCCACATACACCTGCCATTTAATATCCCTAAACTGAAAGACCTATTCCCAAGTGGACTCTTTAACACCGGCTACTTAAGACCCAGGAAGTGGACTATATGTGAAGGTTATTAGATTCCTAACCCATTAGCATTTAATAATTTTCCCTATAGGGATAAAGTGGGCTACGTTATTAAGTTATTCCTGTTTAGTCACTCTGCACGGAAATACTATACGCACACGATTAATTATCGTCACCGGTTCCTATAATTAATAATGTTTCCCATTACTAACCTACCAAGTCCAATTCTAACTTTTAATTATAAGTTCTAATTGTAAATAAGGAAAGTTATATCTTCCTTACCATAGGATACTTATTTAAATATTTCCCTACTTGGACTTAGTATTTAAACGACAGTTCAATACCTATAAATCCCCTTTCTTTCTTATCCATAAGTTTATTGCCATTTACGACCATGATAGTCATATTTTTCCTAAGGCAACCTTTAGCTCTGAATATCTTTATTTTATCAGTTCCAAAGTGTATATATGTTGTACCTCAACATACAATTTCTATTCTATTTATTTGTTTATTTATTGGTTGATTGTTAGCTAGTTGTGGATGATGGACTTACTAGTCGGTTCCAGGCAGACTTCTTCCACAAGTTGAACTTAACCTCGCGCCTTAGTACATTTACATTTATACATTAGTCCCTTGACATTTAGCTGACCACCTGTGGATGCTGGATTTGTTGGTCGGTTTCGGAAAGACTTCTTCCACAGGTTAAGCTCAACCTCGTGTCTAAATGCGGTTATAATTCAAATTTCCTAATTGTAGTGTACAATATTTATCCTAATTAATTTAGGAATTTCAGCCATTTCCCTATTATATTTACTTTCCCCAATCAATATTGACTACAATTGTTATTTATTGATTTGTGGTCCTATTTATAACAACTAATTATGTTGATTACTATCAATGGTCATCACAAATATATTAACTCAATATGGATTATATTTACATATATAATTCCATAATTGAATACCATTCAATCATTCAATACAATGTATAATTTACCGTTTTACGCTGATTCAGACAGATAATATGTATATATTTTATGTTTTTATATTTTATGTTTTCGTGCGGTCAACGTACTTATCTTTTATTATTATTATTATTATTATTTATTCTTTTAAATTTAGTGATTTGGTTTAATTGATAACCAAACATTCCTTTTTGCATTCAATCATGTCAAAAGGTTTCAATTCTTACAAAAAGATCGTTAGCCGTAATCATTGTAAAATATGCCTAAATTGTGGAATTGACATATTTCCAAATCACAAGAAATAAATGTAAATATATAATTTGGAATAGTTTATGCAAATTACGCACAAATATGTATATGTATATGTATATTTATACGTACATTTATATTTATATGTACATTTGCACAACTTTTCCCTTTTTGATCTTTTTATCATACATCTTATGATTTCAAAATAATATCTTTTTATTCAAAAGGAGGAAAACGACATATTTACAACAATTAAGCCAAAACCCAACAATATTGAGAAACATGCATATTTCTTTTAACGAGCGTCACGGCACGCACTTCGCACGTGGGAACGGCACGCGCTTCGCGTGTGGACGTGGCATGCGCTTCGCACGTGATAATGGCACGTGCTTCGCGCATGAATTGTTATTCCTCAAATATTGTGTAGTTTATATATGTGAGGAGATGTAGAATGCATATTTGAATATGTCGACATGGTGAATATATTACTTTGTTTTAATATTTTATTAGTATAAATATATTCCTGAATACATACTAAGTACGATCAGGTAGAGATATTTAGAATTGTGTGGGCGTATTAGGAAGCACATGGATTTAAACATTTTGAATGTGTAAATATACTGCAGGCTCACCTTTGAATGAGTAAACTTAGGTATCGCTGTAGAAAATTTAAATGACTAATTATAGCAAAATTTAAATGAGTAAAAGTAGCATAAATACGAAGTTTAGAAAATTTGGGTTATTAATTATAACAAATTTAGCAGGCAAAGAATGGAAATGAGGGCAGCAAAAATTTTCCTTTCCACATCCGTCATGATTTGATTTTTTTTCTATAAAAAAAGATTATTTTATAAGCAAAAAATAATAAAAACAACAAAGATAATTCAATTTTGGGAACATATTACAGCAGTTAAATTCAATCTTGGGGCAGAAAACTATTTGTACCGGTGCCTAGAAATTATTTGCAGCTGCACATTACACATTTTATACAATCAGGTAGACCTTACACACCAACATTGCATGTCAGCTTCATACTCATCTGGCAAAGCAATATAGTCCAATGCATATTTAATAAGTGCAAAACATTATTGCTCTTATAGTACATATATATCCCTACTTAACGAGCGTAAATACATGAAGCAGAAGCATTACAGTCAGGGTGAAGCATTATAATTAGTATAGTACATATTTAAGCAAAATTAATCTTATTTTCCACTTTGTATTGAAGGGGAAAAAACATGAAACATAGAACACAAAATAGAACCAAAAAAAGAAGAAGAAATGGAGAAAGCATCTAAGTTGTAGATTTCTGCATGAAAGATTGTTGTTTTGTGGTTGTGAGATGAAGGCAAATATCGAGGAGTTCAAAAATATTGGGAAACAAATATTTAAAGTGAGGTTTACCTGAAATTACAAGCTTTCATAGAGTATGGAAGGCTAAAAGGAAGAAATGCGTTGTTCCCAACGGTTGAGAAAGAAAAAGAAGACCATGTAAATTTATAGGTGAAATACTATGCAATTAAAGGAGATATCGCATTATTCAAGGAGGAGAAATATTAGCCGCTTACTTAAATTGGAAGGAAACTGAAAGATGAAAAGAAATTGTACGAAAATTTGGAAAATAAATTGGAAAGAGGAAAAAAATAAAGAGTGCAATTACAGGAGATATCTCATTATTCAAAAAGAAAAATACCATCCGCATATTTAAATGATGAAATTTTTAGGGAAAAAACGAAAATGGCAGCATTTATGCTGATCCTTTTTTTTTGAATTCAATCAGACTCAGATATTCTAGGGGAAATATTAGCTGCTTACTTAAATTAAGTTTTCAAAGAATAAAACGAAAATATTAGCCGTATACTCTAAATGTACACAGATCCTATTTTTTTTGAATTCAGTCAATACATTTCTAAATTGTTAAAGGGTATTTTCATCAGTTCAGGTGTACACCAAAAAAGTGTGACACCAAACCTATTCCAATTATTAGTAAAGATATTGTGTATTTTATAAATGTAAGGAAAAATGATTTGTACTAATGTTGCATTGTTAATAAATTATCACTCCAAGAAATAAAATAGTATACAATATAAATAAATTCAAATACAATATCAATCACTAATAAATGCAAATGTAAATAAAAAAATCTAACTATAAACCATATATTATGATAATGCTAAAAATATACAATTGTCATACTAAAAAATGATAAAATTTATTTATTAATAAAATATTCATCTTGATTATCTTCATTTTCACCATCCATTTTCTGGAAAAAAACATGATTAGATAGTACAATTGAATAATGGATATTTTTTATTTTATAAATTAGATATTTAAATGCATCTTACCAACTTAGACATGAAATTTGCATCTTAACCGTACTCATCTTCTAACGGGATCTTTTGATTGTTGCGCAGTTGCATGGTGCTGTGGATCACATGAGCATTTGCAGTCTTATATAGGTTTGGTGCAAAATATTGAAAACCAAATACTGATGCAAACCAAGCAGATAAATCCGAAAAGACGCAACTGAATACCGATGCAAACCAAAGTAGATAAATGCATAGAATAATATAAAGTACCTGTCTTGAAATCAAAAGCTTTCCCACTGTAATCTAAAGTTGGAGATCCTGAGAGTAGTAAACAGTTTAAATGACTGTAGAGGAAAATGGAAGAATGAAGAGGGCAATTGATTTTGTGAGGCGGGGAAGAAAGATACAGTGTCATATTTATAACTGAGAAAGTGTACATATCAGCAAAATGAGACAGTGCATTTTATGAGTGCAATAAAATATATGCACTATTTACCATCGAATTAAAGTAATAAAATCTAAATTGGATTATTTTATAGCTGATAATTTTAATGCTATATACACTGCCAATTGAGAATACATTTACATATAAATATACTATGAAATAATCATAATTGGTAGAATTGATATACATAAATCCTACCATAATTCTACCATAATACTGAAAATCTGCAATAACCTACAACTCAATTTAATTTGATTAAATATATGCACAAATCAATATTTGAATTGTATATTTGGAATATGGTAGAATTTGTATTACCAAATATGTACCATAATAAAGTCTTATATCATAATAATACTATATTTGGTAGAATTTGTATTACTGATTTAATTCTACCAATTATGAAACAGTCCATTTATTCTATATTTGAATTGGTATTTCATACTCTATTTGAATTCCAAATATAGTACCAAAGGTTCACAACTTGATTATGTCTACCAATTGATTATCCATTTTCAATCCTACCAATTAAGAATCCATTTTCAATCCTACCAATTTTGGATGTACCAATTCAAAATTATCATGTATACAATAATAATCCATTTATTATATACTAATTGAGAATGATTCCTACCATAATTCTATGGTAGAATTGGTATACATAAATCCTAACATAATTCTACCATAATACCGAAAATCAGCAATAACATACAATTCAATTTAATTTGATTAAATATATGCATAACTCAATATTTGAATTGTATATTTGGATTGTGGTACCAATTATATTATAATTTGTATTACCAAATATGTACCATAATACAATCTTATATTGTAATAATACTATATTTGGTAGAATTTGTATTACTGATTTAATTCTACCAATTATGAAACAATCCATTTATTCTATATTAGAATTGGTATTTCATACTATATTTGAATTCCAAATATAGTACCAAAGGTTCATAACTAAATTATGTCTACCAATTGAGAATCCATTTACTTTCCTACCAATTTTGAATGTACCAATTTAAAAATATCATGTATAAAATAATCAATTTATTATATGCCAATTGAAAATAAATCCTATCATAATTGTATTAATTAATAATAATAAATGTTTAAAATTGAACGCATTTACATGCTCCATAATTCTCGCTGCATGATTTATGATTTAATTGAAAATTATCAGGGCGCTCATAAGATATGACCTGCGGGTAAAGGGCATTTTTGGTAGTTTGCGTGTACACCAAAAAAGCGTGACACCAAACCTATTCCAACTATTAGTAAAGATATTACAATCACATAATTTACCAATTGAATCTTTTTACCCAAATTCACATAATTTATTATTCAACACTGAACTAGAGATTTGGATTGTAATTACATCTAAATGGTGTTTAATGGGACTGATTTCCAAATCTACAATGCTTTATAACAACTGCAATAAATTTTACAACATAACTGTAGGAATATGTGTAAAAAATTTAAGAATCCTACAACTAATATTATGCATACCCATAATTTTCAATTCACAAGTTCTAACAATTTTTACAATCAGATCTGATGAGTGTCAATCTAATTACAACAATTTATTGAACATATCATATAGAAATAGGCATAAAATTTTAGATCTAATTCAAACGAAATAAATAAGTTATTATAATTGTATTCGTAAATTTCCCACTTACCAGCAACCATCCAATTGAACCCTTTAGGCCTACAATTCCCAAATTCTTATAAATCTACAATTTATCTGAAAAGAGGAAAACTCCAGATCCGTAGAGATGTAAGAAAATAGGAAAAAAGGGGAGAAACTATTATTGAGTGCTAATTTGCATTCTTTTCCATTGGATCTGATAATCCTCTCAATCCTATGTGATTTGGATTTGATTTGTTGTATAAGAATATATTTTTATTTAAGAAATTAGGTTTAGAGAAGGAGGAAAATGGCAGAGCTTCGCTGCTGCCCATAGATTTTTGGGAAAAGAATGAGGTCTTACCCTTTTATTTATAGGAGTGGAATTGGGCTAGGACCATTAGATTCAGTTTAGTTTATATCCGTCTATTCGTTCAATATTCTATCATAACCAAACCCTATAAAACCTAGGCATCACTGGACATTTTGACTCCCACCGGGTCGACCGCTAGGGCATCAAAACGCCTAGTCTTGCCGGTTTAATAGGGTATGTTATATTTAAATTATTCTGATTTATTTATTTTCCGTCTATTTTCATATTTCGTTCGTACATTTTTCATACGGACTCCGTTCGCGGAACTCCATACATGAAAGTTGATCAGAATTCCAAGACAAATGCATCGGTTAAAGTTTCATAGTCAAATTCCATCATTTGCAGAAATTCCTATTTTTGAAATTCTAATAAATAATTTACATTGCCAAAATACCAGGTTGTTACATCCATCCTTGCAATTTAATATAAAGCTTAACTAGAGTTATATAAATTCTATTTTAAAAGTTGATTATCTTTTTGGGAACTCCAAATCTCTTTCATTCAATTTTAAAGGAAAATGTCCTGAGTAGATCTATTTAACTGCTCCCTCTGATAAGCAGATTTGGATATCTAGAGCGGAACCCAAACATTGATTGTCCAATCTCCGATTCAGAGACTATCTCCCTTTCACCTATAAGTTGGTCAAGTCATTTGGTTGATTCTAAATACTTTTAAATCATCCGGGCTTTCTTTTAATGTGGTCCATTCCTCAGATTCTTTGACATTCACGACAGAACAAATGCCGTTGTTGTTTCTGCATATTCAATTTTTATAAGAGATAATTTATCTTTAACTTAATCCTATTCTCACATATTAGTTGAAATAAATTCTTTTGATCTCTTATTTTTAAGTACTTTGAAAACTTCTATACATGTTTAAAATGTTTCAAATCAATTAAAACTCTTCTTAAAAGATTTGGCTAGAAATCCCAAATTGGAAACTATTTATTTACGAGTTGGCAAAAACAGTTGCTAAACCGTCGATGAATGGTAATTTTTAAGCATTACAGACCAACCCTTACTTCTTTTCATATATGTCCATTTTTAGAACTCAAATCCTTTCGATTTTTTTAACATATGTACTTAATTTATTTCATATTTTTTAAATACAAAAAACACCATGTTTTAAGGTGTTGTAAACCATATTACGAATTGCCAAAAAATAACGACTTTGAAAAAATGTTTTAGTTATATCATGAAGTTTACCAAACAGAATCTTGATTTTTCGCATTTATATAAAAACGAATAATTGTTATTTTAAAGGATTCCAACTTATATTTCATGCAGTACATCCATTTGAGTTTTCGAGTCATGAAATCATGAATGCCAAAATGCGATGCACTCTTTTTGGCTTATTTTCAATACTCCTCCAAACTTGGCCGAGATAAATTTTAAATGTTTATAAACCATTTTAAATAGGGCAATGTTATTCGCACTCCAAATTTGATTAAGGGGTGGCTTTTTTTTATTTACTAAGGGGAAGACATTAGAATATAACCCCCCTAAAAAATAAATTAAAATATTACCAAACTACCCTTAAAACATTGTTATTGACACTCCAAAAATGGTTAACGGGGGGCACGGATGAAATTCTATAAGGCTTTGCAGCATTTATTCACGGAATTCGGTGGGGTGTAGCTGAGTTTCACCCTTAAATTTGGCAGAGGACTGTCAAAAATGAAAAAAGAAACAAAAAAAGGCGGGTATATACCGAATTTTGTTTCGACCGTGTCTCCCCGTAACTATTTTTGGAGTGCCTATAACCATCCATAAAAAAAAGCGACTCGGAGAAGTAAAGTAGGGGTATTTTCGTATATTAATTTTTGTGTTCAGTACTCCCCATAACATTTCTAAATATGACTGGAGTGCCCTTAAAATTAACCAACCCTTAACCAAATTTGGAGTGCAAATAACAATGCCCTTTAAATAAATTTCAAAGAGGTAATGATATTATATAGACTATTATAACTTATAAAGGAAGTGATTCCTTTTGTGTAATTCCAACATGTATTTTTCGTGAGTCGTCACTATATCAATCTAACATATTGTCAATTAAACATCATCCAATTGTCAATCATTCCAGAATCCAACTATGCTAATTAAACAAGTATACTCGTCTGTCAAAAATAATGTAGATTTTGTACAGAGATGGAAGTAGCATTCTCACATTTGTCCCCATCAATTTCTGAATGTTATTAAATTGACTTTAACTCCTCGAACTTGCTTTAGGACCCTTAGATAGGCTCGTTCTCCACTTGGGATGGTGATGAAGATTAGGGTCAATGGTGTTAGTCTAAAGTATAGAAGAGAAGTGGTGGATCTTTGACCTTGAATTCACTAACTAGACCCGAAAATATATAATTTTCTCTCAGATTTTTGACCATGTTGCTGTTTAAATTTGGAAATGTTATCGTAGGCAAAGCTCTTGTAAATTCAATTCTCTTGAATGAAAATAAAAAAATTAATCAATTTCTAATACTTTTTATATGATCAAAGGAGCTAAAGGTAGTCTCGGTTATGAAAATCTGTGTTCTAAAATACACTGCAAAAAATTGATATTTGGGTATAGATAACCTCAAAATGGAAAGAAGTGGCACACATGAAAGTTGTAGCTATTGGAATTTTATATGGTTTGAATACAAGACTTTTTTTTGTTTAGGTAATTTTTGATGAAGTTATGATAGATGGAATATGAGTCGAGAACGTGGGTATTTATAACTTAAATTTAGGAACTTAATATCTTAACTTTTCATACCCTATCGCATCATCACCTCACTTCCCATGCTCCATCACTCAAGCCATTGCCTCCTCCCATGCTCCTCTATTGCATCATGCCATGATCTCTTGTCCCATGCCATGCTTGCGTAAGATGATGCGACTTTAGAACAGTAAGTTTTGTTTTAAGTGGTATAAAAATAACCTTGATTTTACCATATTTAAATATATCTTATGTCATAGTAACTTCATATATATATATATATATATATATGTGTGTGTGTGTGTGTGTGTGTGTGTGTGTATGTGTGTGTGTTTGTGTGTGTGTGTGTGACATATGTGCATGTATACATGTACACATGTATATATATATATATATATATATATATATATGTATATATATGTATATATATATATGTGTGTGTGTGTATCACAAGGCGATGCATTGATTTGATGCAACTTTTTTTGTCAAACCGTTGTGCATCCGAATCGAATTTTCAATTACATTTTTACTTCTTTGTTAATATATGTATATATATATTAAATTATTATAATCTATTATTAGCAGGCAATGCATTGATTTGATGCAACTTTTTTTGTCAAATCGTTGTGCATCCAAATCGAATTTTCAATTACATTTTTACTTCTTTGTTAATATATATATATATATATATATATATTAAATTATTATAATCTATTATTATCAGTATTATAAGAATTAGTATGAACTATTTATCACTTAAAACTATTATTTTAGTATTTAAATATCTAGAAGACAAAAACTTTCCCTAAATGATCATTTTCTAAAATGACGACATCATCATATTTAGTTATCTCTAAATTTAAAAATATTTTTAGTTGCTAGTTACCTCCTTTATGATTGACTAGGCATCTGCAAAATGTTCGAATAATTTTTATTGAGAAAAGGCTGTTTATTAATAAAATGATTTTTGGTCAAAACTTCTCCATAAACGTTTTCTAGAAACAAGATCACCATTATTTTTTTATTACATATGACATTAATATTTATGTTTAACAATCCTATATTTAAATATTTTAAATTGATTAAATATATAGTTCAATGTGAAAAAATTACGAGTCGTTAGAAAGAGCTACCTATTTGTCTTTCTTGGTCTTAGCATGTCAAGATCTTTGAATCTCTCCAAGGAGACTTTGTTGCATCTTCTTTGTTTACTGGGCTTGTTTCTTCAGAAGATTCTTAAGAAAAAAAATTCTTCAATAAGCACTCTCATAACTACTAGTTATTGCACTAAAATTTGGCCTTTAATTTCATAATTAGCAAGCTTTGTCAAAGTTGAAAGTTGTTCAACCTTCAAGTTTGCTAAGTTGGAGTTTGGAATAATATTACCCTTCAAAGTCCATGATTGTGCAGCTTCATGATTGACACTCCCATTTGTTCTCACCATTTCACTGAGGCAAGCTCTTTATGCAATCAAATTAAAGACACAGATCAATAGAGGATAAAAGGTTTGAGCCCTCACTCAAGCACTAAAAATTTTAACCTAAAGTTTAGCATCTCAAATGGTTAGTGCTAAGCCAAATGAACTGGCTTTATGGTCAATTTGAAGTCATAGAGTCAAAGCCCAAGTTTTGCTTTGAGTCAATTGAGTTAAGTCAAAGTTACTAATTGAAGCCACTCTTAGAGGCTCTAAGTCAAAGCAATTGCGCGGGGACTTTATTCAAGTCAAATCAAATCAAGCTAAAGTCAGCTCGATGGAAACAATTCGATTTTGGTAAAAATGATTCGCTTTGCATCGTATGTATAGCCAAATATTCAATATGCAAGGTCAGTTCGATGGTCATACCAGTCCAAATATGCCATGTGTATTCAGGGTCAGTCCAATAGGGAAAAAAGTTTAAGTTTATTATGCTATGCAAGGTCAATAGAAGTGTCCAAATAGTCATTAATATGTTATGCCAATACAATGTCCAAGTAGAAGCTCGCAAATTAATCTCAATAAATTATCTCCAATTTTATTTAGGGTTTTAAGAAAATGAAAAAAAACCAAGATAATGATAATAATTTTTTGGCCACTTGAATAATGCCACCATCTCTATATTTTAAGTGCGGGCCTAGGCTTGCTTTGCCTTTGGTGGTTTCGCTTCAAACTATACTTGTAACAACCCACACTTTTTTGGCTTAAATCTCGATAAAAAAATAAAACCCAAACCCATCCATGCACGGATTGTATTGATCTGGTATCTGTAATAATTAGAGTATAATAGAGACAAACTCACACTGGAAACAAGACAGGATCATAAGTATCAACTATGACTACTACCTTGAATTTAAGTCTCCATGCCAATATTGAGCATGAGAGAACAAGAAGGTAAATCAAACATGTCCATCTCCAATGACCTGCTTCCTCCAAATACTATTCCGAGAGTTGTAATATAGAAGGGATTAGAACAACAAGTCATTATGAGTAGAAAATTTTAAAAAGTTGTCCGCAATACACAAACTTATTCCATTTGGTTTCATCCAATTATATGTCTAACAAGGTTAATGATTCTAACCTAACCTTGCATTATACGCAAATGATTTAACTACCATACCCAAGGTAATACACTTCCCAAAACAAGTTAATTAAATTTAAGACAATATTTTTATATGAATCCTCTAAACCACCCTCACATCCAAAACCTAATAACTAAGAGGTTAGTCCTCTAACATTATAATACCTCACTCGAATATCAAAAGAGGCGGGTCCTTTAACAACTTTCGACCTCACCAAATATATACATATATATAAGGCAGACCTAGCGATCACTTAATACCTTGACAGGTTGTTTACTAACACATTATTATCGGTTAAGGGGACACCAGCAACTAGATCCTCGAACTACACGTTTAGGATTTTGTCATTCGCATATCACAATTCCAAAAATATTGCATAATGCAAGAGATAGTAAGCAACAACTTAATACTTGGAAGGTGTAACAACCCGCAAAAATCAGAACCAATTTAAAAATTTTATTTTAGAAAATTTTAATGAATTTTGACAATATAAAATAAACTATTTTAAATAATAATGATCACAAATTTGATTCAAATCTAAGTTAGAATGAATAATTTAATTTTAATTAACAAAAGAGTTAGAAATAACGCGGTAGTTTGAAAAGTCAAACTTGAACTTTGACTGACCGTACAGGATGCAAAATTTAACGGATTTTAGTGAAACCAAAAATATTAGAATCTATTTAAAAATATCTTTCCAACGAATCCGAAAAATTGAAATTTCATAGCGGAAATCAAAAGTTATGGCCGATTCAATTTTCAGAAAGGTCGTTGTAGAAAATATATTTATAATATATATGGCCCGAAAGGCTATTTTTCACATATGAAGGAATTTGGACTTGAAAACACTTCCATTGAGTCTGGAATAATGTTTCTGCATTTAATAAGTATAAACAATTATATATTTTGAATTTCAGAATTTATTTGTTTAAAAATGCATTTTTAATATTAAATATATAGCCTTGGAAAATAGTCAATTTTCAAACGACCTCCGTTTTCGATGAAACCACTTTTGTTGGAACCGGAATGTCGAATTATTGCTAAGTTTCAATTTTCATAGCTTTTCGAAATAATATGTGAGCGTGGCAAAAGAAAATGTGTTTTACACATTTCGATCAATTTTAATCATCTTAAAAATGGCCATTTTTCAAATAGTCTCAGAATTCGATGAAATTAGTCTTATTAGGACCGTATCGTCATAAGAAAGCCAAAAATAATTTTTTTTCGATTTTTCTGAGGTCGTATGTGGCCTCGGTGAATTTATTTGTATGACAGATTTTATTTAACAAAGGAATTAGATATTAAATTAAAGAAAAACCTATCGAAAACAATTGAATCGGGTTATGAGACCTATTCCATTGGGTCCGGAACGGGGGTATTTGCCTAGAGACACTTTTTGTTGGGCTGAAATTGGATCAGAATTGGACTAACGGGCTTTTTTTTGAAATTAATAAATTAAATAGTATAAAATACGGTATATATACCATATAAAATACGAACCCTAACACCCTTCCTGTAGCCGCCGTATTCATCATTTTCAATGGCCAAAATCGTCCTCTCTTCATCCCTTACTTTCTTTCAATCTACTAAGAATTAACACACAATCCTATAACCAAATCGAAGAGAATTTCTTGCTCTTCAATTCTATATGGGGATGATGATGTATCGTGGAGTATCCAGCTCGAACCACCCCCGTGAAAAGCCGCCGCCACTCCTCGATTTCCACCCCAGGCCCGCCACCGAGTTGGCCGAGACCGCCGTCGTTCGGTGCGCCGTCCTCCCCCCTTCGACGTGCCACTGCCTGATCAGCCTCCGGTGCTTCCAGTCGCGTGAAAGAAGGAGCCCTAGTTTGGAGCTAAAGGGAAAACGGTCGGCCGAAGCTTCCAGAGGAGGAATAAGGAAAAGATGTAAATTAATTTAATATTAATTTTATATTTTAATTGTTTAAAGTTTAAAACTTCTTAACTTCTTCAAATCTTAAAGAAATTCAATGATTTCAGAACCGTTGGACTCGTATTGACGAGATCTACATCATGGCACTGACCAGAGTTGAAACAGAGCACTTTGAATTTCAGCCAGAAATGCGAAGTGAGAATCTCTGATTTTCATAATTCAATTAATTTTATTTATTAATTTATTCCGTTAAATATTTATCTGTAAGTTATTTAATCAAATCTGTGATGTGATGTATTGTGTTGGACGTTTGATGGATTGTATGATGTGTATTATGCTGTATTGTATAGATCGGTGTTTGTAGATTTAGATCTGTATAAACCGGTTAAAATTCATGGTGTTTTAAAATAAAATTTTATTATGTTAAATTAATTTGTCAAATCGAGGCAAATTATTTTAATATCATATTTGTTTAGGAATATCAAAATTTCATTTTTATTTACATATCATGTGTAAATAAAAAGTGGCAGGCTTAGAAAATACGTCTATTCCTTTATTTGCATTTTCTTTGCAAATAAAACAAATGAAAACAAAACAAATAAAAACAAAACAAATAAAAGTAAAGAAAAAAGAAAATGATAACAATATTAAAAATAAGACTAGGTTACATATTTTATTTTGTATTCTATATGCAGAAATAAAAAGACAAGTGCAAAGACACATTTTATTTACATCCTATGTATAGATAAAAAAAGACAAAATTGTTCGTTACATTTTTATTTACATTCCATGTGTGAATAAAAATTGGTTAACATATTTATATTTTCCTTTTATGGTTAAATTTAAGGACATATTTGGTAAACACATATTTATTTACATTTAGTTTATAAATCTAAGAGCACATCTTGAATTGACTTTTTGTTTACATTTTAATTGTAAATAAAAAGACATAATTGATAAACACATTTTTGGTTACATTTTATTTGTAAATAAAAACCATAATTGACTAACATACCTTTATTTACATATTATGTGTAAATAAAAAGACATAGTTGAGAAATCTATTTTGTTTACATTTTTGGTATGTAAATAAAATTTCATTTTTGAAAATTATATTTTTGTTAACATTCCATATGTAAATGAAAACCCCTTTAAAGAATTACATTTTGTTTACAGTTTTATATGTAAAATAAAGTATTCTTTTTATTTGTGCTTTTCAACACAAATATAACTTAGAAAATGAATTATCTATTTATATGCATTTTTCAATGCAAAAATACATAGGTAATGAGATCACCCCTTTTTGCTTTTACAATGCAAATATGGTATAGAAAGTAAGATTTCAAATGGATTATCTTTATATTTATGTCCTTAACAAAAATAAACATAGGAAATGAATTCTCCTTTTATTTGTGCTCTTAACACATTAAATTGAATCATTTTTTTATTGTTATTTGTGTTCTTAACACAAATATAAAACATAGAAAATGAACTATCCCTTTTTTTCTTGTGTTTTCAACACAAAAACATGACATGGAAATGAGTTCACTCTTTTATTTGTATTCTTAGCTCAACAAAACACGATCATTAAAACCGGATATTGATTTTGTTAAAACGTGATATTTCAATAAAATATTCTCTTTTGTTAAAACATTGGTGCGAGAAAAATAAAGGTAACATTTTGATTTAAACTTGATTAGTGTGTAATAAAAATCACATCTTTGTTAAAAATTTGATTTATTAAAATAATAGTTTTATCAAACTTGACTGCTGAAAGGAAAGTAACATTTTGTTAAACAAGATCATTGGAAAATAAAATTTATCCTTTATTTTCATTTAAAAGTACAAATATACTTCGATAATAAATTTTGTCCGCAAATATATTTTAAAACAAAATTTGTTCTTTTATTTGCATTCACTAATGCAAATATAATATAGCAAACTATTCTTTTATTTGCATTCTCTAATGCAGATTTACATTGGAAGTTTAAAGGTATTCTTTTATTTACATTCTTTAATACAGATTTGCATTCAAATAAAAAGTTTTATTTTATTTGTATTCCTTATTACAAATAAAATATGAAATCAAGAGTGTGCATTTTTATCTTCACTTTATTGTTATAAAATGATAAAATTAAATGATGACATTTTTAATGTAATACAAAGATTGTATTGTATACAGTGTAAAGAATATCATTTTTATGTAATATAAAAGATTACATTTCATTGTAAGTGAGTCCATACTAGAATTCACTTTCTTGATATAAATGAATTAGTAGAAAAGATTCATTGTTTGATAAATTATGTTAATATGTGAACATATATTGCCACCATATGTGAAATGATTTATTATTATATATATGTTTAGGATGATGAAAGGTTACACTTCCATTTACTAGTTACCTGACTTGTTTATGTAATTGGGTCGATAATTTTCACACATCGCCCAAGTGCACAAATAGTTTTATTATTTGTTTGTTGGCTGAAAACCCCACACGGGTATTGGGACGATACTTGACTGACACAAATCCCAATGTTTAATTATATGTCTATCGATTGATCGACAGGCTGCGATGAGCGTTATTGTTTTATTTTAATGCTCACACAGTTGACATTGTCACTCTGGTTGTTAATAGATGGATTGAGGATTATTTCCTGTTATTACCCTATACATGAAATGTATGAAACCCATATGACCCAAATTATACGGTACATGGTTGAGTCGCATTCCAATGCAGAATTTCTTTTTAAATAAAGAATTTTTATATAGTAAAAGGATTTTTGTAAAATAAAAGATTTTGTATTATAAAGAATATTTTACATTCAGGATCTTTTATATATAGAATTTTTTTCTTTTTTGATTTTTTTAAATATGTTTTTTTTTATATAGTAATGAATAAATATCTTTAGGATAAATCTTTTATTTAAGATCATTAGATCTTAACATATATGTTTGGTGATTGATATGTAGATTGGATTTGTAGTGGGCGATGTTTTAAATAACATTTATTCTTTAATCCAATTTACACTGAAATTACTATTTGAAATTTGTAAATCTATTTTATAAATTTAAAAGATACAGAAATTTATAACGATTATTTGTTGATTTGATTTCTGTAGAAATTCCATATTTTGAAAAATTGGTTTTGGGTTTATCGTGAACTGTGTTTTAATGACACTAGTTCTTTAACCTAATTTAAGACGAGATTGGCTTATTAAAATTAATAATCTTGTAATAATGATTTTTGTTAAAAAAAATCAAAATTGGGATATTAATAAATCTTTTTAGAAAGATTAAAAATTTAATTTATTTTATCTTTGATAAAATTAATGAGAACCTTTTAACATAAATAATAATTTTTATTTAAAAGAATGTTCAGAATTGGAATGTGGCGTATGGTTGATTTTGATTACAAATACGCGAGTTATTCAGAAAGACCGGGTCTAACCCATTCTGAATAATCATCACGACGATCAAGAGTCGAAGATGAAGACGGTGACTGAAGACCGGAGAGCTTCACATCGTTTGGTTGATGGTGACTGATATCTTGAATTGGGACTGATCCCCCAAGGCAAGGTAAAAAGTGATGATCTTCCAGACGTACTGGAGATCGACGGATACGTTGTTTCGTTCAGACCCAGAACGGACTTGTAAATGGATAGCATGCCTGACATTGAAATTTATTTCATGTAATTAAATTGGTTTTTATTTAATATATAAATGCATGGTGGCAGAGGATTTATTCTCTTGCTTAACACCCTTTTTTATGTTAAATAATTACCGATCGCATGATATGAGTTGTTGATGTGGTATGCCAAGTTGCACTTGATCAAGGCTTATTGTTGCAAAGCAGAGCCTTGTGGTTGATGATCAAAGCACAGTCTATTTAGGCATAGCTTTGTGTATATCGTGACTTCGCGAGCCTCACAGCCCGGTAGAGTCTAAAACAGGAGAAGGGAACACAGGGAGTGCACACGTTTCTTTCTAGCTAGAGTGGTGCCAGGGACCTACCAGCGCTGGCATTTATTCATTGTGGTTGTTGGATTGTTCGAGGCCTCGGGTTTATGCGGTCGCCACGGGCCGTATTATAGGTCCAAAAGGACCGGGAAGCGTGTGTTCAGGAATTGCCAATCCATTAAGCGTTAACGTATGGACTGGCCCTGCAGGATCCAAGGGTTGGACAGAGTACCAATTCTGGGGCATTTGCTAGAGTGTCTCGAATCGGTAAGGATCTCCTCCCTAGCCTTGACTCAGATGGAAACCCAAATTTCCAATATGACATCACGCGGTTTTGATTGTATACCTATATATGGCGACATAGTGGGATGGGGCACTCATGCCGTCTAGGATTAATACATTTACTTTGATGTATTTCAAATTGGTTGCACACTATTATTATATAATACCGTGTTTATCGTATCAAGCATCTTTTGATCATTATAAGGTAAAACCCTATCCTCCGGTTTGCCTTGCATTGTGTGATGGGACTTGGGTCTTATAATGGTTTCATTTTTCTAAAAGGCATTGCGTTATTTTGACGATTTACTTTAGTTATGCACTGGCAATCTATCGGAGAAAACCTGTTCCGCGAAAGTGGCGTGGTCCTGTGATTAGCCTTATTATATTATATAGGTTAAGTAGAATTCTCACACCAGTCCCATGACTGACCTGTAGTTTTGTCCACTGGCAAACTCAGGTGCCCCTATTTTCCACACGGGCAGTCGAGTAGCTATTTTTGCAGATATATTAAGCAGGATTCTGGGTTGAAGCTTAAAGCTGTGTCCAGAGATAGAGAGTCTTCCGCTGTGTTTCTTCCGCTGCAATATATTTTAATTATTGTAACTTATCCTTCCATTTTTTTTTATTCCAATGTACTCTGATATGTATGTTCTGTACTCTGATGTAACATTTATTATAGTGTTATAAAAGTCTTCTGCTATCTGTTGTTGTTTTAATATGTTGTATTCCCAAAGTTAAAGTATTCGTAGATTTTCACTTTTTGGGTCAGACCTGTGTGGTTTATGGTCGATTCAAAGGGTGGAATTTGCAGGTCTTTACAGTTGGTATCAGTGCCAGGTTAGCTCAAATCTTTGGGATACAACTTGTTAGAACTGGACAAAAGACTCATCAGAGATTGGATTAGTAATGTCCAATAAGAATACTCATTAGAGATAGTATCAGAAGTATCCTAGAATGAGTAAACTCGTTAGAGATGGGGTTAGTAATGCCTTAGAACGAGTTCAGAGTTACGAATTTATAATTAACGTATTTTTGATATTGATAATCTATTCTTTGAAATATGATTTATATATATATAAAGTTATATATATTTTGAAAAGATAATCTACCATTAAAATTTAAAATTAAGATAGTTAATTTTACAATTTTTAGCTACGTTCCTTTTCGAGGACGAAAAGTTTTTAAGCGGGGGCGATTGTAACAACCCGCAAAAATCAGAACCAATTTAAAATTTTTATTTTAGAAAATTTTAATGAATTTTGACAATATAAAATAATCTATTTTAAATAATAATGATCACAAATTTGATTCAAATCGAAGTTAGAATGAATAATTTAATTTTAATTAACAAAAGAGTTAGAAATAACGCGGTAGTTTGAAAAGTCAAACTTGAACTTTGACTGACCGTACAGGATGCAAAATTTAACGGATTTTAGTGAAACCAAAAATATTAGAATCTATTTAAAAATATCTTTCCAACGAATCCGAAAAATTGAAATTTCATAGCGGAAATCAAAAGTTATGGCCGATTCAATTTTCAGAAAGGTCGCTGTAGAAAATATATATATAATATATATGGCCCGAAAGGCTATTTTTCACATATGAAGGAATTTGGACCCGAAACCACTTCCATTGAGTCTGGAATAATGTTTCTGCATTTAATAAGTATAAACACTTATATATTTTGAATTTCAGAATTTATTTGTTTAAAAATGCATTTTTAATATTAAATATATAGCCTTGGAAAATAGTCAATTTTCAAATGACTTCCGTTTTCGATGAAACCACATTTGTTGGAACCGGAATGTCGAATTATTGCTAAGTTTCAATTTTCATAATTTTTCGAATTAATATGTGAGCGTGGCAAAAGAAAATGTGTTTTATACATTTCGGTCAATTTTAATCAGCTTAAAAATGGCCATTTTTCAAATAGTCTCAGAATTCGATGAAATTAGTCTTGTTAGGACCGTATCGTCATAAGAAAGCCAAAAATAATTTTTTTGGATTTTTCTGAGGTCGTATGTGGCCTCGGTGAATTTATTTGTATGACAGATTTTATTTAACAAAGGAATTAGATATTAAATTAAAGAAAAACCTATCGAAAACAATTGAATCGGGTTATGAGACCTGTTCCATTGGGTCCGGAACGGGGGTATTTGCCTAGAGACACTTTTTGTTGGGCTGAAATTGGATCAGAATTGGACTAACGGGCTTTTTTTTGAAATTAATAAATTAAATAGTATAAAATACGGTATATATACCATATAAAATACGAACCCTAACACCCTTCCTGTAGCCGCCGTATTCATCATTTTCAATGGCCAAAATCGTCCTCTCTTCATCCCTTACTTTCTTTCAATCTACTAAGAATTAACACACAATCCTATAACCAAATCGAAGAGAATTTCTTGCTCTTCAATTCTATATGGGGATGATGATGTATCATGGAGTATCCAGCTCGAACCACCCCCGTGAAAAGCCGCCGCCACTCCTCGATTTCCACCCCAGGCCCGCCACCGAGTTGGCCGAGACCGCCGTCGTTCGGTGCGCCGTCCTCCCCCCTTCGACGTGCCACTGCCTGATCAGCCTCCGGTGCTTCCAGTCGCGTGAAAGAAGGAGCCCTAGTTTGGAGCTAAAGGGAAAACGGTCGGCCGAAGCTTCCAGAGGAGGAATAAGGAAAAGATGTAAATTAATTTAATATTAATTTTATATTTTAATTGTTTAAAGTTTAAAACTTCTTAACTTCTTCAAATCTTAAAGAAATTCAATGATTTCAGAACCGTTGGACTCGTATTGACGAGATCTACATCATGGCACTGACCAGAGTTGAAACAGAGCACTTTGAATTTCAGCCAGAAATGCGAAGTGAGAATCTCTGATTTTCATAATTCAATTAATTTTATTTATTAATTTATTCCGTTAAATATTTATCTGTAAGTTATTTAATCAAATCTGTGATGTGATGTATTGTGTTGGACGTTTGATGGATTGTATGATGTGTATTATGCTGTATTGTATAGATCGGTGTTTGTAGATTTAGATCTGTATAAACCGGTTAAAATTCATGGTGTTTTAAAATAAAATTTTATTATGTTAAATTAATTTGTCAAATCGAGGCAAATTATTTTAATATCATATTTGTTTAGGAATATCAAAATTTCATTTTTATTTACATATCATGTGTAAATAAAAAGTGGCAGGCTTAGAAAATACGTCTATTCCTTTATTTGCATTTTCTTTGCAAATAAAACAAATGAAAACAAAACAAATAAAAACAAAACAAATAAAAACAAAACAAATAAAAGAAAAGAAAAAAGAAAATGATAACAATATTAAAAATAAACTAGGTTACATATTTTATTTTGTATTCTATTTGCAGAAATAAAAAGACAAGTGCAAAGACACACTTTATTTACATCCTATGTATAGATAAAAAAAGACAAAATTGTTCGTTACATTTTTATTTACATTCCATGTGTGAATAAAAATTGGTTAACATATTTATATTTACCTTTTATGGTTAAATTTAAGGACATATTTGGTAAACACATATTTATTTACATTTAGTTTATAAATCTAAGAGCACATCTTGAATTGACTTTTTGTTTACATTTTAATTGTAAATAAAAAGACATAATTGATAAACACATTTTTGGTTACATTTTATTTGTAAATAAAAACCATAATTGACTAACATACCTTTATTTACATATTATGTGTAAATAAAAAGACATAGTTGAGAAATCTATTTTGTTTTGATTTTTGGTATGTAAATAAGATTTCATTTTTGCAAATTATATTTTTGTTAACATTCCATATGTAAATGAAAACCCCTTTAAAGAATTACATTTTGTTTACAGTTTTATATGTAAAATAAAGTATTCTTTTTATTTGTGCTTTTCAACACAAATATAACTTAGAAAATGAATTATCTATTTATATGCATTTTTCAATGCAAAAATACATAGGTAATGAGATCACCCCTTTTTGCTTTTACAATGCAAATATGGTATAGAAAGTATGATTTCAAATGGATTATCTTTATATTTATGTCCTTAACAAAAATAAACATAGGAAATGAATTCTCCTTTTATTTGTGCTCTTAACACATTAAATTGAATCATTTTTTTATTGTTATTTGTGTTCTTAACACAAATATAAAACATAGAAAATGAACTATCCCTTTTTTTTTCTTGTGTTTTCAACACAAAAACATGACATGGAAATGAGTTCACTCTTTTATTTGTATTCTTAACTCAACAAAACATGATCATTAAAATCGGATATTGATTTTGTTAAAACGTGATATTTCAATAAAATGTTCTTTTTTGTTAAAACATTGGTGCGAGAAAAATAAAGGTAACATTTTGATTTAAACTTGATTAGTGTGTAATAAAAATCACATCTTTGTTAAAAATTTGATTTATTAAAATAATAGTTTTATCAAACTTGACTACTGAAAGGAAAGTAACATTTTGTTAAACAAGATCATTGGAAAATAAAATTTATCCTTTATTTGCATTTAAAAGTACAAATATACTTCGATAATAAATTTTGTCCGCAAATATATTTTAAAACAAAATTTGTTCTTTTATTTGCATTCACTAATGCAAATATAATATAGGAAACTATTCTTTTATTTGCATTCTCTAATGCAGATTTACATTGGAAGTTTAAAGGTATTCTTTTATTTACATTCTTTAATACAGATTTGCATTCAAATAAAAAGTTTTATTTTATTTGTATTCCTTATTACAAATAAAATATGAAATCAAGAGTGTGCATTTTTATCTTCACTTTATTGTTATAAAATGACAAAATTAGGGATTGTTAAAGGGACTCCACATTTGGTTAAGGGGAGGACCAATTTTTATTTATTGTATAATTGTTATGGGGAGGACAAAATAAATCAGCCTCCCCTTAAACATATAAATTAAAATTCCGATATTGACCCCCTATAATCCTCATTAAAATAAACCATGTAACATAAACCTTAATTAATGCTAACAATTTAATAATGCACATAAAAATAAAAAGGCTAATTCTATTTATACACCAAAAATTGCTAAACATAAACAAACAAATATAATAAACTACTATACACCATATATTATTTTACATACACCGTTTCTTTTACTAAATTATCAATGTTCTCATCTTATTTTTCTTTCCTCTTTCAAAATTAAAACACAATTACCCAAAATTAGAAATTCTGCATCAAACTGAGTAAAATTTAATAAAATGAAATTTATTTCTTTTACTAATACAGTAATTTTTATAAACTTTTTGAAAAAAAAAGTTCAATTTCAACAAAATTACTGTAATTTTACAAAATAAATCAACACTTCTAAATTAGACATTATTTCTGAATGTTTTCTTAATTGAAATTTTAGATTTCATGATTAAATAATTCATTAGCATTTTTGTTAACATATATTGTTTGCATCAAGTTTTAATACTTTTAAGAATAATTTGACTTTTTATATGCAAAAGTTTTAAAAAAAGCAACTATGAGAAAAAAGTAATTTAATAATATAATTTATAGAAAAATAATGGTGTATGTTAAGTGGTTTTCAGTGTATAAATAGAATTTGCCAAATAAAAAATAGATATATTTAATGTAATGGAGACACAAGAAAACTTCATGGTGATCAGAAGGCATCAGATTAGGTAATTAATTTTAATTTCATATTAGAATTGGTATGGTTAAGTTAAAATAAATGCAAAAACAAAAAATTTAATCAAATGTGTTGTACCTAATTTGAGTAATTGATATGTTTAGTAATTTCCAAGTTTGTTATTTGCGTTGAATTTAGTAAGTTAGAGTTTAACATAAGTGACAAGCCTTGGGTAGTTTGGTCTCGTTTTCTTTTCTTTTTCAAATAAACCAACCCCCCCTTAACAACAAAAAAATAAGCTGGAGTCCCCTTAAAATTATCCTCCCCTTAACCAAATGTGGAGTCTCTTTAACAATCCCCTAAAATTAAATGATGACATTTTTAATGTAATACAAAGATTGTATTGTATACAGTGTAAAGAATATCATTTTTATGTAATATAAAAGATTACATTTCATTGTAAGTGAGTCCATACTAGAATTCAATTTCTTGATATAAATGAATCAGCAGAAAAGATTCATTGTTTGATAAATTATGTTAATATGTGAACATATATTGCCACCATATGTGAAATAATTTATTATTATATATATGTTTAGGATGATGAAAGGTTACACTTCCATTTACTAGTTACCTGACTTGTTTATGTGATTGGGTCGATAATTTTCACACATCGCCCAAGTGCACAAATAGTTTTATTATTTGTTTGTTGGCTGAAAACCCCACACGGGTATTGGGACGATACTTGACTGACACAAATCCCAATGTTTAATTATATGTCTATCGATTGATCGACAGGCTGCGATGAGCGTTATTGTTTTATTTTAATGCTCACACAGTTGACATTGTCACTCTGGTTGTTAATGGATGGATTGAGGATTATTTCCTGTTATTACCCTATACATGAAATGTATGAAACCCATATGACCCAAATTATATGGTACATGGTTGAGTCACATTCCAATGCAGAATTTCTTTTTAAATAAAGAATTTTTATATAATAAAAGGATTTTTGTAAAATAAAAGATTTTGTATTATAAAGAATATTTTACATTCAAGATCTTTTATGTATAGAATATTTTTTATTATTATTTTAAATATGTTTTTTTTATATAGTAATGAATAAATATCTTTAGGATAAATCTTTTATTTAAGATCATTAGATCTTAACATCTATGTTTGGTGATTGATATGTAGATTGGATTTGTAGTGGGCGATGTTTCAAATAACATTTATCCTTTAATCCAATTTACACTGAAATTACTATTTGAAATTTGTAAATCTATTTTATAAATTTAAAAGATACAGAAATTTATAACGATTATTTGTTGATTTGATTTCTGTAGAAATTCCATATTTTGAAAATTTGGTTTTGGGTTTATCGTGAACTGTGTTTTAATGACACTAGTTCTTTAACCTAATTTAAGACGAGATTGGCTTATTAAAATTAATAATCTTGTAATAATGATTTTTGTTAAAAAAATCAAAATTGGGATATTAATAAATCTTTTTAGAAAGATTAAAAATTTAATTTATTTTATCTTTGATAAAATTAATGAGAACCTTTTAACATAAATAATAATTTTTATTTAAAAGAATGTTCAGAGTTGGAATGTGGTGTATGGTTGATTTTAATTACAAATACGCGAGTTATTCAGAAAGACCGGGTCTAACCCATTCTGAATAATCATCACGACGATCAAGAGTCGAAGATGAAGACGGTGACTGAAGACCGGGGAGCTTCACATCGTTTGGTTGATGGTGACTGATATCTTGAATTGGGACTGATCCCCCAAGGCAAGGTAAAAAGTGATGATCTTCCAGACGTACTGGAGATCGACGGATACGTTGTTTCGTTCAGACCCAGAACGGACTTGTAAATGGATAGCATGCCTGACATTGAAATTTATTTCATGTAATTAAATTGGTTTTTATTTAATATATAAATGCATGGTGGCAGAGGATTTATTCTCTTGCTTAACACCCTTTTTTATGTTAAATAATTACCGATCGCATGATATGAGTTGTTGATGTGGTATGCCAAGTTGCACTTGATCAAGGCTTATTGTTGCAAAGCAGAGCCTTGTGGTTGATGATCAAAGCACAGTCTATTTAGGCATAGCTTTGTGTATATCGTGACTTCGTGAGCCTCACAGCCCGGTAGAGTCTAAAACGGGAGAAGGGAACGCAGGGAGTGCACACGTTTCTTTCTAGCTAGAGTGGTGCCAGGGACCTACCAGCGCTGGCATTTATTCATTGTGGTTGTTGGATTGTTCGAGGCCTCGGGTTTATGCGGTCGCCACTGGCCGTATTATAGGTCCAAAAGGACCAGGAAGCGTGTTTTCAGGAATTGCCAATCCATTAAGCGTTAACGTATGGACCGGCCCTGCAGGATCCAAGGGTTGGACAGAGTACCAATCCTGGGGCATTTGCTAGAGTGTCTCGAATCGATAAGGATCTCCTCCCTAGCCTTGACTCAGATGGAAACCCAAATTTCCAATACGACATCACGTGGTTTTGATTCTATACCTATATATGGCGACATAGTGGGATGGGGCACTCATGCCGTCTAGGATTAATACATTTACTTTGATGTATTTCAAATTGGTTGCACACTATTATTATATAATACCGTGTTTATCGTATCAAGCATCTTTTGATCATTATAAGGTAAAACCCTATCCTCCGGTTTGCCTTGCATTGTGTGATGGGACTTGGGTCTTATAATGGTTTCATTTTTCTAAAAGGCATTGCGTTATTTTGACGATTTACTTTAGTTATGCACTGGCAATCTATAGGAGAAAACCCGTTCCGCGAAAGTGGCGTGGTCCTGTGATTAGCCTTATTATATTATATAGGTTAAGTAGAATTCTCACACCAGTCCCATGATTGACCTGTAGTTTTGTCCACTGGCAAACTCGGGTGCCCCTATTTTCCACACGGGCAGTCGAGTAACTATTTTTGCAGATATATTAAGCAGGATTCTGGGTTGAAGCTTAAAGCTGTGTCCAGAGATAGAGAGTCTTCCACTGTGTTTCTTCCGCTGCAATATATTTTAATTATTGTAACTTATCCTTCCGTTTTTTTTATTATTCCAATGTACTCTGATATGTATATTCTATACTCTGATGTAACATTTATTATAGTGTTATAAAAGTCTTCTGCTATCTGTTGTTGTTTTAATATGTTGAATTCCCAAAGTTAAAGTATTCGTAGATTTTCACTTTTTGGGTCAGACCTGTGTGGTTTATGGTCGATTCAAAGGGTGGAATTTGCGGGTCTTTACAGAAGGCATATGACAACTCGCTATTTACTACTTTACCATAAGCGAATCCCTATAATTATATATAGCTAGCACTATTTTTGTAATCTCCCATCCACTTAATACTTCCCATAAGTAGGCGGAACCTTCTATGATATGAGGCATCACTTAACTAACCTATCCCCAGGCGGATTCCAATTATCATCTAGTACCTATAGGAAACTCCCATGTATTCCCTAGTTCGCACCTATAAGCCATTTAATACTTCAACTAGGAAAAGGCAAGTGCTCAAATCAATTAATACCTAGTGAGGGCGGATCTTATGAGCTTAAACCAAATGAAAACATATATAAAACACTACACAAGATTAAAAATAAAAAAAATGTTACTATGGATCTACTGACATAAGTTAATGTAGCATAACCATTTACAAAGTTAATATACTATTGACCTTAAATTTCCAATATTGATTTCGGTGCATTCCTATCACACAAAATATAAGCAAGGTTTATTAATGCACCCATCACAATTTTTATATCTTTTGCGGAATTTTTTGCAACTTTTATGCATATATTTATCATCTCCATGTATAATTTAGGAAAAAAAATTAACCAATAATTACTATAGACGAATACATATCATGTTGGGACAAGTTCCACATTGGGGAATTTATTTAAACTATGTATAAATATTAAGAGTCCATCCTTCACATTGCCAATTCATTTTGTGATAATTTGGGGTTCTCTGACATGGTATCGGAGCCAAGTTTAATTCATGTGCACATAACTGCTACACTTGTCCACATCACCCAATAAGTCCACTTGTTAGGCTCTGGATATGCCACACGTGCGGGGGCATGTTGAGACAAGTCACCTATTTTGTATAAATATTAATAGTCCATCCTTCACATTGCCAATTGGTTTTGTGATAATTTGGGGTTCTCTAACATATCGCTTATACAAAATTTAAGAAGGCTACAAATTTCTTTATATGAGCTACAATACCTAAAAGGACTAATAAAATAAATTATATAGTGTGAATAACATTAACCAATTCATTGAAGGTTATTAGCAAATTTTGTAATCTCAATCAATTCATTAATCACTAATAATAATGTTTGAATTGGACCAACTTGAACTATACATTTATCAAAGAAGAGGGATATATATATACTTAACATTTTAAAAAAGGACATATTGTGTTGTTATGTTTATCTTCCTTAATTAGGCTTTATGGTAACCATTGGTCTCAAATTTCTCATCTTTCCTCGAACATTGATACTTAACACCCATTGGTTTGCTAATGTATATACACATGCAATTTAGAAACTATATTAAAAAAAATCGGAATAAGATCAACCCATCTAAATATATTTAGTAACCCACAATATAATTCAAACATGATATATTAAGGCATCCATCATATGATAATGATATTAGCCAGGCCAACTATTCCTCTCGTTCTATTTGACTAAAAGACTTGAATTATCTTAATTTCTCAATTTGTTAGAGAATATAATCAATCTGAATTCTCTGTTACTATCCCTTAATTTATCAAATTCCCAATGTTTGTACATTAATGACAAGTCTTTGTTACTAAAATGTCCACTACACATTTAAATAATTCATTAAACTTAATATTTAGGTAAATATGTCAAATGAGAAAAGATCATTTTGGCAAGAGATACTATTATTATTATCATTGTTACTATTGCTATTATATTAGACAAACTAAATATTGAAACACTATTTACTCTTTGGTACTAATTATCAAAATAATTGATGCACAATATTTTCAATTTATTTCCCAAAGAAAGAAATCAGATGCACGTTTGGAAAAAAAATCTATGACACCTATTTTATAATTGATTTTTATGTTGTGTGGACACTGTGCTAAACAATGTGAATTTTTTTAGTAAATAAATATAAGTGATGTTCATAGACATGGACACTTTATTATACCTAATATGCATAGTAGCTTAACTCAATTTTAAATCACTTTAGAATATTATGTTGATAATATGCCGACATTTCACATACTTAAATAAAACTTTTCAACTCCGAAGATTTAAATTTTATCTTGGAAAGAGGAACTATCAACAAAAAGTATAATCCAACATAAAATTAGCAACATTATTTTTTTCAAATGCAAATACAACTGATGCATAATTTGATAAGAAGTGAGGGATTGCACTGTACATGATAATAGATTGAAAATAAAGATCAGAAGTTGTTGATGGCTATTGTTTAATAGGAAATAGTTTGAAGTATTGTTTATGCAATCACAAGGACTTGTGAAGCTAGCCAGGATTAATGAATACTCATATATGATATAAGTATATAACAGTTAAGGCTCATAATCATAAAAAATGATACTATCATTGGGAACAATATATTGATTAGGGTGTAGATGGTTAGCTCATGTATAGACTGCACTGAATGGAGCATATAAAATATTGTTGGATTTTCTTTATTATGGTAGACTATAATTGCTATTTCCTAAATTTTGTAGTAATGTAAATGTCAAAAATGTTTATAAATACAAGGTGCTCATTTATACATCCTAATTATAAATGGCCTATTAAACCGTGCACATAAAATAATCACCTTTATACTGAACCAACAAAGTATAAGTTAGCAACGATTAAATAAGAAAATAATAATTTAAAATCAAAACTTTTACTTTGGTTGATAATATTTTTGGATTGATGGATGGTCCTGGAAACTCAAAAATCTTCCAAAATTTTGGCTTCATTCTGTATTAGAAAATTACGCAATCACAAGAACAGAAAAGTTCCAAAAAAAAAAACAATTCCACCATTGATAGAAGATAAAGTTGGAATGCACGATAGATCAATGAAAGTAGAAGGCAAAACCAAATGACAATCCAGTGGGCCTAATGCCGATAACCAATTGATCTCTTATGGGTAGCAGTATGAAGATAGATCCATGTATAATTTTAAACTAGGAATTTAGCCTCATTGCAATTTGTGTATGGTTGTGGGTAGAAGATTGAGGTAAAAATGGTGATTAATGTTAGAGGAAAAAGACCATGTCCTAGGTCTAGATTCGTGAAGAAGAGAAAATGTAAGCGGGAAAGGAATGCCATTTCGGCTTCTAAATACGCATGGTTGCATGCTATAGGAGAAAATGAGAGAGTGTCTAAAAGCAAAGCTTTTTGGAAATGTTTTATATATGTTATGAATTTATTTAAAAATTAATTTCATTATAAAAAATTTATTATTGAGCAATTAATACAATAGAGCCGTTGAAAGTTATAATGCTAATATATTTACACATATATAAATATATTAATGAGCCATTATTGTTATGCAATTATTGCAATAGAGCCGTTGAAAGTTATGACGGTAATATATTTACATATATGTAAATATATTAATGTGCCATTATTTTCTAAAGTCGTGCAGTCAGTTCGAAGAAATGACTTGAATACCACATTTACGTGTGATTTGGCACACCAAAAACAGCAGGAGGATGTCTTTTATCTCTTACTTAGCGTTGATGAATCGATTGAGCACTAAAGATCATTTATCTCGATATGGTATTTTGTCAAACACCTCATGTGCCTTATGCCAAAGTGAAGCAGAAACACATTGCCACCTTTTTTTCAATTGTACCTACTTTGGTTTCATCTGGAATACATTAAAGTTGAAGTTAGAATTACCTGTTTCGGCGCAATTCTCATTAGAAGAAGAGATTAAACATATATTCGACAGTTTCTGTAGAATCTAAATTAACCTAGACGGGGGGGGGGGGGGGTGAATAGGGTTTATTGCAAATTAAATAAATTTAAAATAAAATAAAATATCATAGAACAATTGCAGAAAGAAAAATCACACACAGGAAATACCCAGCTTCAGCAAAACTATGCCTACTTCTGCATTCAAGGTTTCTACTAGGAATTATAAGCAATCTCTTCGCTTACAGACTCTTGTAAACTCGCGACCTTCGCTCCTGACTGTTTAAACCCTACGCTCAAGACCTTAACACAAATCAATCTGTTAAGTTGTGATTTTTCTAACTACAAACACTAGTAGTTATCGACTCTAAAGATAAAACTTGAATTTAAAAAACAAGAAAAACATAAAGAATTAATAAACCCTAGGAGTTAGAGTTAAGGGTCATCCCCTTTTATAAAATAATAGCCGGCCTCTTTTCAATTAGGTTGACCAGTTCACTTCTCTTCTGTGAATTGAAAATGAAGGCGCTAGGGTTTCTGTTATCCTCCCAAATCGATTCGTGATGATCGATTTTGCTCTGGAATTCCTCTATAGATTTGAATCCTTTGAAGCACCTCGTCTTCGACCGGTTTCCCCTTTGGATAGCGAATGAAATCCTTGGTGAGTACTCTGAATTAAAATGATTTTTCTGAATTATTTTTGGTTGATTTCGATTTTCTTCTTTGTGATGCCGATGATGTTATGGGTGTAAATTTATAGGGTTTTTAAAACCCTAGAATCTCTAATTCTAGACAATTCATGGGCCTTGAATTGTTCTTATGACTTGGGTATCTGATTTGAATTTTTCTTCTGAGATTTCTTTGATTTTAAAACCAGCCGTATATTTTGATTGGAGAAAATCTCGGTAGCTTTTTAAAAACTTTGATTTGGTCCTTTTGAAAATATCCTGTGAATTTTGCTCATCAAAATTCGACTGTGGTATTTAAAAATCTTCTATATCTTTGAACTTTTCAATCTATCCTTTTAGACTTGAACTAGTCTTTAACTTCTAGAATTTTGATGCTGATATTTAACTTGAATCAACTATTTCATAAAAATCTAATGTGAATTGGTACTACACTTGAGATCTTGAACTTGACAGTGCCTTGTATACTTGTCTTCGAACTTTTCTCTGGTTTTAAACTTGAAATTTGGAGTCTTAACATGATTAGTATTGAACTATTTTGCTGATGCTCTTTTGAACTTGACATGCTTAGCCTCTTATGTCCATGTTGCTCTGTTTTTCTTGCTTGTGTACTTGGGTATTTCACATTGCTATTTAACTGTAGTGCCAAACACTTTGTATGCACCCTCTTTATTAGATTGATGCCATGTTGTGAACTCTATTTGCCAAGCTTATATGTTCACTAATCCTATGCTTATATCATTTCATTACTGTGTAAAACTTGTTTCACATGAAGTGATGGAACTGTTTCTTTAATTTGCCAAAACTTTTAAAAATGCCATGTCTTTGTTGTGCCAATAATGTTGGTTTGCTTTATACCCTTAATGTGCTTGTAACTTGCTCGGCCTGCTGGTCTATATCTTGATAATGATCATCCTTTAATGCATTTGTGCTTGTGCATCCTTGCTTAAGAACAGATCACTATACTTGTAATTTTGGTGTTGAGCCTATGCATTCCACTTTTCCTGACATTGATGACCTGAATTTCTTGACATATTTTCTTGTACTACGTTTGTAAAATTTCTTATGACTGAACCATTTGCCTTGTTCCATTCTGGGATGCACCATCATATTGTTGTGACCATGTACATGTTGGAATTTTCTTGTCCATGCTATCATTCGGCTCGGCACTTGGGCTGTTTGAATATTTGTTGATGTGTTGCTTTGCTATATTGTTGTTTGTGCTCGACCTAGTTGTGTTTACTGTCTTGACTATTTTTCACTTTGGCTTGAACTGTGCACTGAGTCGAGACGGTCCATGTGACTACTCCTCAGTTGCGCATTGGATTGGCGATAGTGCACACATGTATATTTATACACGTGTGTACATGCAGCCATCCAGACGAGTTTTTCTGTCCCTGCATATCAGACAAAGTCTAGAAAAATGATGAGAAACACACCAAAATTCTAAGGCAAATAAAATTTTAAATAAATAAATTTTTATTTGCTTGAATTTAAATTTATTTTTGTTGCAGTATACTGTGTGTGTGTGTGTTTCTTGTGACAGGTATGAAAACAGGAGATGACTGAAGGCTATGAAGACAGAAGACAGTGAAAAAATAACAGTGTCAATGTATGAGAGTATCTTTATATGTGAATGTAAATTTAGTTGTATAGAGTGAGTGACAGAGTTGTAATGAATGAAATGTAGTAAGTCAAATAGTGGAGTAATAAGTGATGAACTTTTTGAAGTTGAAATAAAATATTTTTATTTAAATAAAATACTGTGTGATTGTCTAAATTTCTGCACAGTTTTATTTTATTTAAATAGAAATATTATATTCCTGTCTGTTGTGTAGTATATCAGTGCATTTACAAACACATTCAATAATAAAATATATATGGTAGTCATCATCAAACAAAAATCATATAATTGTGTATACAACACTGTTATATACAACAATCTCCCCATTTTGATGATGACAAACAAATAAAAGATTTTGAATGTGTTTGAAAACGTGAAGTATATTACTCCCCCTATTTGTATGCTCCCCCTACAACTAAGCTTCCCTTATTGATGCATAGATTTAAAAATTTTGAATTAATCAAACACCAAATTTCAAAATATTCTATAAATGTTTACTCATCCATCAAAATCTTGACTATTCTCCCCCTTTTGTAATCATCAAAAGAATAACAGAAATTAAAACAGTGACGAATATAAACTAGAAATATAAATTCAGATCAAAAGGAAAATATATCGTAAATCTCATTTAATCAAACAAAAATCATAATATTATTCAAATCAGAAACAAATTTCACTTTCAGAATGAATGGATTTACGATGGATTTTGTAACACCCCGCCTCCGCCAGGGTGGCTCTTGCAAGCACTCTGACTTTGGAGGGGCGTTTGAATCAGGTAAACATGCATAATGATATATCAAGGCAGAACAAGAACATATGTATATATGTAAACAGAGTAAATATCATAGATAAAACAGCGGAAGATTTCAAGACATTTCAAAACAAGTCTGGTACAACATAGCTTTCCAAATAAACAAGTCTAGATAAAACAACATCAACTGAAAAACTGAAATACATAAGTGCTATCCCCAAATAAGTGGTAATCATAGCTAGCTTCATGTCGAAACCGTACATGAGCTGAAAATCCCACAAGCAAGCAATCCGAAATCCAAGCTAAGCTCCAGTATTCCCTCCCTGAGAACCTGGGGGGGGGGGAACGGAAGAAAAGAGGCGAAAGAAAACAGGTCAGTCAAAAAGACTGAGTAAGCCCTACTACAATCAATGTAAACTGATAAAGTTAACTGGCATGAGCAGCAGGGATGAACATAAGGATAACAACATACTAGCATGATGATTAACTAACAAGGTAGATAAAGGTGTCATCGCATAATCAAGATTAAGGTTTTGCACCACAGGTGTACTAGCAAACTAACATGACTTGAATAAACAAGTATTGATCCCTTGGCCCAAGCTTTGGCCCAATAACATGAAATGACCCTAATACGAGGTCCAACCAAACGGTCTAGTCGATCGGCTCCCTAAGCCTAACTCGTCACGTGTTGGTGTCAATACGGCCCAAACATAATTGTAGTCAGACTGTGTAGGGTCTCCCGTCGGGTGTATCAAGCCCTAGGGTGGCAACCCCTGGACACCATAAACATGAGTGCACAGTCTCGATCTACTGGTACCCGTGCATGCTTTCCCCGACTTCGGACTATGTGCATGACCATGGTCCGCCCGGAACTACACCGGCGTACCCTCTGCCGTCGCTTTTGGTCGCTTACCTCCAGCCCAGTAATCGTGCTCCCTCCCTAGCCTAGACCCTAGGGTCATAATGATACAAACTTGGGATTACTGCTGGAGTGGGCCCCCATTGCTAGGATTTTTCTAGTGGGTTAAGCACGGTTTAACCCTCTTGCTAATCATGGATTAACTTGGTTAAGTGTAACTATGAGTTCACGACTTAACCCCGATTAATCTACCGAGCCCAAATTGGTTAAGTACTAAGTGGACCATGACTTAACCCTAATCATGAGGCATTAATTAATTTAATGCGCCTTAACCTCTCATATTAGACTTTGTTGCGGTTACTAGTTAAGCCGGGCGGGTCCGGGTAGCTTTACACCACAACTTGGTCTAACCTCGGGTTCAAGGTACAACATGGCCAACTTCTCACATTGGGTCCTATTGTTTGTAGCAACTAGTTAGGCCGGTCGGTTCCGGGTAGGTTTACGCTACAAACTGAACCCAACCTCGAGTTGGTCACACTTATCTTTTCTAAGTGTCATGTCCATCATGTTTCCAAAACATGTTACAAGTTTTCAAGCAATTGGGTAGACCTAACTTAATAGGTAAATTCCCAATGGGTAGACCTAACTTAATAGGTAAATTCCCAAGCTTATGTTTTATGTCTTTTAAGTTTACCCAACCCCAAACGCAATCCCATCGCTTACATATCGCAATAGCGCATAAAGGATAGAAAGAGGGAACTTGACATAATCATGACATAAAGGTGTTGAAGCCACAAGTTTAACATGGTGGCATATGAAATGTTCATGTGTTCATACACTTGCATGTTACATTTTTAGGCCCCAAAAGCATGCATAAAACCAAACTTGGCATATTGGTGATACATGGTACTAAATGACATGTAGAAATGGCCATAAGTTCGCATTTAGCCTCACATGCAAGTTATCATAAGAGATATGATAACTTATATGTTGCTAAAATGCAACCTTTAGCATAAAGCTTGAAGCTTTATGTTCACATACACAAGATAAGCTTGCATAACATGATAACATGAACAAGATGTTCAACCCAAACTTGCATAACATAACTTGCATATCATATGACAACTTGCATATCAAACTTGCATAACTTAACTTGCATATCATATGACAAAATTGCATATCAAACTTGCATAACATAACTTGATGAACTTGCATATCACTTCATAGTAAACTTGCATAACACATCTTAGTAAACTTGCATAACACATCATAGTAAACTTGCATATCATGGCAAACTTGCATATCATATATTTAACTTTAGAGTTTAAGTATGAAAGTAGAATAGGGCTTACAATGCTTAAGAAGTCACAAAAATATGACAAAGCCCTTATGAAATCAATCAAACCCAAAATGCAAGCAAAACCCTTGAGCCAAAATGATCAAAACTCTTTCTTTATGATGCAAATATAGAAACTTGACTTGAATGCAAGCTAATGATGCTCATACAAGTTTGAAAACACTTGTATGCATGGAAAATCACTTAGAAATTTATTTAGGAATTTTATGAAGAGAGTGGAGGCCATGAGAGGATTGATTTTGCCATAGTTTAGTTACTTGGATGAATAATGATGATTTAGGGTAGGTTAGGGTCTTATTTATAGATTAGACAAGTGTTTTAGGCCATAAGATTAAACCCTAGTTGCAATCTCAGCCCTTAAAACCGAATCTGGCCCCCAAGCTCAACACAATCTCTAAATGGTGCACCAGGCTAAACAGCCCGGCTGGACCAAGTCGACAGCCAAGTCGACAGGGCTGTCGACTTGGGTCCAACCAAGTCGACTCCCAAGTCGACAGGGCTGTCGATTTGGGTGTTCTGGCGGGATTTTTCCCGCCTGGCCCAATCTGTCCTAATTTTCAAATTCAAACTTGAATTTGAAATCTGTTTTTACTTTGAATTTTTCTGAAAACTTCGTTGGGCCTTAATCGGGTCATACGGACTCCGATTTTCGAAAACTCGGACTCTATTTCGCGTATTTTTCCGAGACGAACGCAATGGCATAGCCCGTTTCCCTTGATTCAGATTTTTGAATTAAATTCTACCTCGATTTACATCATTACAAGTTATTGAAAATACGGGTTGTTACATTCTCCCCTCCTTAAAGTATTTCGTCCCCGAAATCTTCGAGTTAGGAAGAACGTATCCTACCATCCAACATCCATCTACTCAAAACACCATCCACGAGCAATCATTGTCCTTACAAGATTCTAAATGTTGTATGAACATATGCAAAGGTGTGTGTATATGTACTTATCTACTGCAAATATCATCAATGCAAATTATGTTAGTGAAATGAATCCATATGTATGCAATTCCTAACATAATGTATAACATCTATATGTGTGCACATAACATACGTCCATATGCAGCATCCATGTGATAACACAAAAAATATCATCCATGAATAAGCATAAACACTCATGCATATGCAATATGAGGAGTGTGTGAGCCGATCTAGTGCCTAACGTGTATAATGCATCCACGAGTAACCACTTGCAAACACTTGCAACCACTTGCAACCATCAAGCATAACATGTTTCAAACACATGTTTCATCCAAAGGGTTTCTACCTAAGGTTCTCACGACAAGATTAACACGATAAACTAGATAAACATGGATAGCGAAGAGAAAGATATGCTAACAAAGAAAAGAGATTGAGAGTGTACCCTCAAAAAGGAATGGATAAAGCCCACGCATCTTCTCCTCGGTTTCCCAAGTTGGGTCTTCTTCGGCTTCACCCCATTGAACCTTCACCAACTTGACCTCTCGATTCCTTAGCTTCTTGGTCTCCGTCCCCAAGATACGAATCGGAGCTCTCCTCAAAGTAGCCTCTTTCTCAACTTCCACATCTTTCAGAACACTTGGCTCAACAACCTCTGTTGATTTATGTAAACACTTCCGGAGATGCGAGACATGAAAAACATCGTGTACTCCGGCAAGCTTCTCGGGCAACTCAACTCTATAAGCCATCTGCCCGATCCTCTCTATAACAGGGAATGGTCCAACAAATCTCGGTGCTAACTTCCCAACGGCTCCAAATCGGACCACATTCCGCAAAGGAGAAACCTTCACGAAAACCATATCCCCAACATCAAACTCCAAATCAGTTCTTCGCTTATCAGCATAGGATTTCTGTCGGTCTTGGGCCGCTTTCATCCGTCTCCGAATCAACTCGACCTTCTCGGATGTATCTCTGATCATATCAGGCCCAAGTATAAGCTTATCTGTAGTCTCCCACCAACATGTAGGCGACTTGCACAGCCTCCCATATAAAGCTTCAAATGGTGCCATCCCTATGCTTGCCTGATAACTGTTATTATATGCAAACTCAACAAGAGGAAGATGGTCTTCCCAAGTACCACCAAAATCCAGAATAAAAGCCTCAACAGATCCTCGAGTACCCTATTCACCCTTTCGGTTTGACCGTCCGTCTGTGGGTGATAAGCCGTACTTAGATTCAACCTCGTGCCCATAGCTTCTTGCAAGCTATTCCAGAATTGACTTGTAAAGATTGGGTCACGGTCACTGACTATACTAGAAGGGACTCCATGTAGTCTCACAATCTCACGAAGATATACAGACGCTAGCCAAGATGCGGTCCTCTTGCTCTTCACCGGAATGAAATGAGCACTCTTCGTAAGTCTATCCACAATAACCCAAATGCTCGTATTCCCTTTTCTTGACCTTGGTAGCCCATCGATAAAATCCATGGAAATACTCTCCCACTTCCAAAGTGGAACGTCTAGAGGATGCAATAGCCCACCGGGCTTCTTTGACCCGGCCTTAATTTGCTGGCAAATGATACATCTAGAGACAAACTCTGCCACATCCTTTTTCATCCCAGGCCAAAAGAAAATGCGCTTCATATCTTTATACATCTTATCTCCGCCTGGATGTATAGTCAACTTAGAGCGATGTGCTTCCTCAAGAACTTTTCTTACTAAGTCTTCTACCATTGGAACACATAACCTTCCGTCTCTCCTCAGCCAACCCTTGTCATCAATAGAATATCGAGTGAGATGACTAGACGCCTCTCCTCGAATCAGCTTATCCATAATCTCAACTATCTGAGGGTCTTCTCTCTGCGAAGCCCCAACTTGATCAAGAAGGGTAGGTCTGAGTTCCAGAGATGCTAAAGAACCGGTCATCGACTCAATCGCCAAAGAGAAATCAAAGGTTGCCACATACTCTAAATTCTTCATCTCAACGAATAGAGGACTTAGGGTCAACCTTCTTCTACTCAATGCGTCTGCTACCACATTCCCCTTGCCAGGGGTATAAGCTATCTCAAAATCGTAGGACGCCAAGAATTACATCCATCTTTGTTGTCTCAGATTCAGATCCTTTTGAGAAAAGAGATACTTCAATGACTTGTGATCGGTATAAAGCTCAAATCTTTCTCCCAGAAGATAATGGCACCAAGCCTTGAGTGCATATACTATTGCTGCCAACTCTAAGTCATGAGTGGGATAATTCTTCTCATGCACTTTGAGTTGTCTACCGCCAAAGCATATCACCCTTCCTTCTTGCATCAAAACAGCTCCTAACCCCGTGCCACATGCATCGGTGTATACTGTAAATAACTTCCCTCCATCGGGCAAAGCTAGAACAGGTGCTGATGTGAGAGCTCTCTTGAGCTTCTGAAAAGCAAGCTCGCATTCTATGCTCCAAGCAAAAACTAAATTTTTCTTCGTCAATTTAGTGAGAGGAGCAGAAATCTTTGCGAAGTCCTTGATGAACTTCCGGTAAAAGCCCGCAAGACCTAGAAAACTTCTCACTTCGGTTGCATTCCTTGGAGTCTTCCAATCCTGAACTGCAACTACCTTAGCGGGATCCACCGCTAAGCCTTGCTTAGATACTATATGCCCAAGGAATCTAACTTCCCTTCTCCAAAAGTGACACTTGGAGAACTTGGCCTTCAACTGATGCGCTCTAAGCGTATCCATCACCTCCACGAGATGCCTTGCGTGCTCTTCCTCATCCTTAGAGAAGATCAGAATATCATCTACGAAGACCACGACAAACTTGTTCAAGAACTCCCTGAACACCCTACACATCAAGTCTACGAAATATGCGGGTGCATTAGTCAAGCCGAACGGCATGACAAGCCATTCGAAGAATCCATCTGGAGTCCTGAACGCAGTCTTGTCTATACTATCTTCAGCTACCCTGAGCTGATGGAATCCAGTAGCAAGATCAAGCTGAGAGAAAACAGAAGCACCGACAAGCTGGTCAAAGAGATCATCAATCCTCGGTAACAGGTGTCTGTTCTTCTTAGTCAGCTTATTCAACTCTCGATAGTCAACACAAAGTCGGAGAGAACCATCTGCCTTGGTAGCAAATACCACAGGCGCTCCCCATTTAGATATACTTCGTCTAATGAAGTTCTTTTCAAGCAACTCCTTCACTTGCTTACTTAGCTCCCGCCTTTCACGCGGAGCCATGTGCCGAACGGGCAAAGAAACCGGCTTTGCATTATCCACCAGATAAATGCGGAAATTAATCTCTCGCTTAGGGGGCAACCCCCTAACTTCATCGAAAACATCCGGATACTCTCGAACCACTCTCACAGACTGAAGAGTTTCCATTGACGAGTCGAGTGATTCAAGATAGCATAACATGACGGGACCTCTCGGATCACAAGAAATCTCTAGGGTGTTTCCGAGGCGAGTCACGAGCCTCACAACCCTATGCTCACAATCAAGGATGGCTCCATATCTGGACAACCAATCCATGCCCAATATCAATCCGTATCCCCTGAAACCAAGAACATAAGCACTACACAAGAACTCTACACTCAGTATAGAGATCCTCAAATCCCCACATATCATAGACAGATGGGCGGAACCCCTAATAGGATTTGAGACACAGACGGGATCATCTACCAAGCTAGTACTAAGGTGCAAACTATCAACAAGATCAGATGAGATAAAGCTATGCGATGCACCAGAATCAAACAAGGTACGAACTGGAAAATCAGAAATATATACAAGGCTCTCAACAGAAATACTACCTCGATCGGGAACTGGAGCGACATTGAGTGCATGAACTTGCCCTCCTGAAGGTCCAACACGCTGAGTCTGACCCTGGCCTTGCCCTTGCTTCCTCGGGCAATCCTTACTGAAATGTCCAGTCTCACCGCAGAAAAAGCATTCACCATTCTTCCTTTTTCTCTTCTTACAATCCTTAATAAGATGCCCAACTGGACCGCAATAATGGCACTTCCCCTTGTTGTTCTTGCCCTTGTTGTTGTTCCCCTTGTTGCCTTGACTCTTGTTCTTGTTCTTGTTCTGATTGCCTTGACTGCTCTGACCACTTGGACTTCCCTGATTTCCTTTCCCCTGGGAATCAGTCTTCTTGGCTTGAGTATCATTCACCTTGATCTCTTTCTTGACATCTCCCTGAAGTAATGCCATATCAACCAAGCTCTCAAACGTGGCCCCATGGGGAATATGTGACATAGCCAATCCCTGCAACGGCTCATTCAATCCTCTAGCAAAACGAAGAGCCTTCTTCTGAGGAGTATTCACCATATCCAAGCCAAAACGAGCTAACTGATTGAATTTGTTCACATATTCTTTGACAGACATATCTCCTTGTTTCAAAGTTATGAACCTCTCCATTTGCAGATTCTCCTCAGCAGAAGATAGAAACTTAAGCATGAACCTTGCCCTGAAATCGGCCCAAGTCTCAACAGGCCTAGTACCATTGGTGACTTCCCACCAATAAGCGGCCTCATCCTTCATAAGCCAAACCGCCAACAAGATCTTCCTCTGATCGTCTAACCCAAAGATAGCAAATAAATCCTCGGTCTCTTTCAACCAATTTCTGACCTCTACAAAAGTCTCAGTGCCTTGAAAATTCTTGCCACCCATTGCTTTGAAATCTTTGCAAGTCTTTGCGAAGTCAGCTTGAGGATGCTGAGGGGGAGGAGGAAGAGGAACCTCAGCGACAGGAGGAGGAGGAACATTAACTACTGGAGGAGGAGGAGCATTAACTACTGGAGGAGGAGGAGGAACGTCCGCGGGGCCGGGTTCGGTCGCCCTAGTCTCCAAAAGTCTCCTATACCACACAGGTACGTGTACTCCCTCCGGAAGAGCAAAGTTATCGGCCATACTGAAAATGAAGAAAAAGACAGATTCAGAATGGAGAAAAACGAAGGAATTTTGCTAATGGCTTTTTGGCGAATAGCCTTTAAAATAAACTAGACTTTTCTTTGGAAAATACTTTATACTTTATTTTGAAAATAGTTTTCCAAAAGTTTTCTAAAAACCTTTTTGTTCCTTCTCGTAAACCATATGCTCTGATACCAAATTGTAACACCCCGCCTCCGCCAGGGTGGCTCTTGCAAGCACTCTGACTTTGGAGGGGCGTTTGAATTAGGTAAACATGCATAATGATATATCAAGGCAGAACAAGAACATATGTATATATGTAAACAGAGTAAATATCATAGATAAAACAGCGGAAGATTTCAAGACATTTCAAAACAAGTCTGGTACAACATAGCTTTCCAAATAAACAAGTCTAGATAAAACAACATCAACTGAAAAACTGAAATACATAAGTGCTATCCCCAAATAAGTGGTAACCATAGCTAGCTTCATGTCGAAACCGTACATGAGCTGAAAATCCCACAAGCAAGCAATCTGAAATCCAAGCTAAGCTCCAGTATTCCCTCCCTGAGAACCTTGGGGGGGGGGAAACGGAAGAAAAGAGGCGAAAGAAAACAGGTCAGTCAAAAAGACTGAGTAAGCCCTACTACAATCAATGTAAACTGATAAAGTTAACTGGCATGAGCAGCAGGGATGAACATAAGGATAACAACATACTAGCATGATGATTAACTAACAAGGTAGATAAAGGTGTCATCGCATAATCAGGATTAAGGTTTTGCACCACAGGTGTACTAGCAAACTAACATGACTTGAATAAACAAGTATTGATCCCTTGGCCCAAGCTTTGGCCCAATAACATGAAATGACCCTAATACGAGGTCCAACCAAACGGTCTAGTCGATCGGCTCCCTAAGCCTAACTCGTCACGTGTTGGTGTCAATACGGCCCAAACATAATTGTAGTCAGACTGTGCAGGGTCTCCCGTCGGGTGTATCAAGCCCTAGGGTGGCAACCCCTGGACACCATAAACATGAGTGCACAGTCTCGATCTACTGGTACCCGTGCATGCTTTCCCCGGCTTCGGACTATGTGCACGACCATGGTCCGCCCGGAACTACACCGGCGTACCCTCTGCCGTCGCTTTTGGTCGCTTACCTCCAGCCCAGTAATCGTGCTCCCTCCCTAGTCTAGACCCTAGGGTCATAATGATACAAACTTGGGATTACTGCTGGAGTGGGCCCCCATTGCTAGGATTTTTCTAGTGGGTTAAGCACGGTTTAACCCTCTTGCTAATCATGGATTAACTTGGTTAAGTGTAACTATGAGTTCACGACTTAACCCCGATTAATCTACCGAGCCCAAATTGGTTAAGTACTAAGTGGACCATGACTTAACCCTAATCATGAGGCATTAATTAATTTAATGCGCCTTAACCTCTCACATTAGACTTTGTTGCGGTTACTAGTTAAGCCGGGCGGGTCCGGGTAGCTTTACACCACAACTTGGTCTAACCTCGGGTTCAAGGTACAACATGGCCAACTTCTCACATTGGGTCCTATTGTTTGTAGCAACTAGTTAGGCCGGTCGGTTCCGGGTAGGTTTACGCTACAAACTCAACCCAACCTCGAGTTGGTCACACTTATCTTTTCTAAGTGTCATGTCCATCATGTTTCCAAAACATGTTACAAGTTTTCAAGCAATTGGGTAGACCTAACTTAATAGGTAAATTCCCAATAGGTAGACCTAACTTAATAGGTAAATTCCCAATGGGTAGACCTAACTTAATAGGTAAATTCCCAAGCTTATGTTTTATGTCTTTTAAGTTTACCCAACCCCAAACGCAATCCCATCGCTTACATATCGCAATAGCGCATAAAGGATAGAAAGAGGGAACTTGACATAATCATGACATAAAGGTGTTGAAGCCACAAGTTTAACATGGTGGCATATGAAATGTTCATGTGTTCATACACTTGCATGTTACATTTTTAGGCCCCAAAAGCATGCATAAAACCAAACTTGGCATATTGGTGATACATGGTACTAAATGACATGTAGAAATGGCCATAAGTTCGCATTTAGCCTCACATGCAAGTTATCATAAGAGATGTGATAACTTATATGTTGCTAAAATGCAACCTTTAGCATAAAGCTTGAAGCTTTATGTTCACATACTCAAGATAAGCTTGCATAACATGATAACATGAACAAGATGTTCAACCCAAACTTGCATAACATAACTTGCATATCATATGACAACTTGCATATCAAACTTGCATAACTTAACTTGCATATCATATGACAAACTTGCATATCAAACTTGCATAACATAACTTGATGAACTTGCATATCACTTCATAGTAAACTTGCATAACACATCTTAGTAAACTCGCATAACACATCATAGTAAACTTGCATATCATGGCAAACTTGCATATCATACATTTAACTTTAGAGTTTAAGTATGAAAGTAGAATAGGGCTTACAATGCTTAAGAAGTCACAAAAATATGACAAAGCCCTTATGAAATCAATCAAACCCAAAATGCAAGCAAAACCCTTGAGCCAAAATGATCAAAACTCTTTCTTTATGATGCAAATATAGAAACTTGACTTGAATGCAAGCTAATGATGCTCATACAAGTTTGAAAACACTTTTATGCATGGAAAATCACTTAGAAATTTATTTAGGAATTTTATGAAGAGAGTGGAGGCCATGAGAGGATTGATTTTGCCATAGTTTAGTTACTTGGATGAATAATGATGATTTAGGGTAGGTTAGGGTCTTATTTATAGATTAGGCAAGTGTTTTAGGCCATAGGATTAAACCCTAGTTGCAATCTCAGCCCTTAAAACCGAATCTGGCCCCCAAGCTCAACACAATCTCTAAATGGTGCACCAGGCTAAACAGCCCGGCTGGACCAAGTCGACAGCCAAGTCGACAGGGCTGTCGACTTGGGTCCAACCAAGTCGACTCCCAAGTCGACAGGGCTGTCGACTTGGGTGTTCTGGCGGGATTTTTCCCGCCTGGCCCAATCTGTCCTAATTTTCAAATTCAAACTTGAATTTGAAATCTGTTTTTACTTTGAATTTTTCTGAAAACTTCGTTGGGCCTTAATCGGGTCATACGGACTCCGATTTTCGAAAACTCGGACTCTATTTCGCGTATTTTTCCGAAACGAACGCAATGGCATAGCCCGCTTCCCTTGATTCAGATTTTTGAATTAAATTCTGCCTCGATTTACATCATTACAGGTTATTGAAAATACGGGTTGTTACAGATTTTATAGAATGAGGAGAGTTCAATAAAAATTGAATATTTGAATATGAATTTTAAAGATTTTAAATATGCTCAAAAATGTGGTAAGCACTTCCTAACCACACATAACCCAAAGGTCTTTTAAATGGGGTTAGTAGTAACTTAACTTTATCCTCTCTAATGAGTTCCATCCATGCACAGCCCAAAGGTCTTTTAAGTGAGAATGGAAGCACATAGAGATTAAGGTATTTCACCCGCGCATAACCGCGAGGACTTTTAAATGGGAGTGAATACCAAGGATAAATTATTATTATTATTAATTTTTTTTAATTCCAAGAATAATTAGAACTCCCCAAATTAAATAAATCCATGATGAATGACAGACGTATGGTAGATATAGAAGATGGTCGTGAAATAAGCTCTAATTCAAAAATATTATAAATTTGTCCAATCATCATGAGATTTAAAATATTTCCTCATGATATGAAAAATATTATAGTAAATACTCATCACAATTTCAAGATCTGACATAATTTCAACGAGTTCCAAAATAGTTCAAATGATCAATTATTTAACTTTTGAATAACCATTTAAGAATATATATATATTTTTTTATAAAAAAATTGGATAATGATTAATCAATTTCTATAATTCCCAAATCTAAGCGTAATCGTGAAAATCTATCTTCGGGAAGAGGTTTTGTAAAAATACCACCAAGTTGACAATCAGTTGAAATAAACTCAATACAAATATCTTCTCGTGAAATGTGATCTCTAATAAAACGGTGTCTCACGTCTATGTGTTTAGTGCGTGAATGGTGAACAGGATTATTAGATAAATCTATAGCACTTTTACTATCACATTTTAGAGGTACATTTTTATAAATTAGACCAAAATCCGAAAGAGTTTGCATCATCCATAATATTAGTGCACAACAACTTCCTAAAGCAATGTATTCGGCCTCAGTTGTGGATAGAGCAACACAATTTTGTTTTCGACTTGACCATGAAACTAATGAATGTCCTAGCATAAAACAAGTTCCACTAGTGCTTTTTCTATCCACTAGGGATCCAACATAATCGGCATCAGAATATCCAACCAATTTAAAATTATTGCATGCGGGGTACCATAATCCAAATTTGTGTGTGTGCAAAAGATATCTCAATATTCTTTTTGTGGCTTTTAAGTGAGATTCTTTTGGATTAGACTGAAAGTGTGCACATAAACAAACAGTAAACATAATATCAGGCATGGATGCGGTGAGATAAAGAAGTGAACCAATTATTCCACGATATTTTTTCTGATCAACTGCAACTCCTTTCTCATCTTTGTCAAGCTTGGTTGAAGGACTCGTCGGTGTTCTGAGTGGTTTTGCGTTTTCTAGTCCAAATCTTTTCAGCAATGTATTTTGTTTGTAATATGAAAATACCTTTGGTGCTTTGAAATCCAAGGATGTACTTTAATTCACCTACTAAGCTCATTTCGAATTTATCCTGCATGACTTTTTCAAATTTCTCACACAAACAATCATAGTAGCACCATATATAATATCATCAACATAAATTTGGACTATTAAAAAATCATCACCTTCATGTAATAGAAACAATGTAGTGTCAGCACCGCCTTTTTTAAAACTGTTTTCCAAAAATATATGCACTTAAACAATCGTACCAAGCTCTAGGAGTTTGTTTAAGACTATATAATGCTTTTTCAAGTTTAAATACATGATTTGGAAATTCTTGATTTTCAAAAACAGGGGTTGTTCCACAAAAACTTCTTCTTTTAGTTCTCCATTTAAAAACGCACTTTTTACGTCCATTTGTTTAAGTTTGAAACCTTTAAAACATGCAAAACTGAGCAAAATTCTAATGGCTTCTAACCTTGCTACTGGTGCAAATGTCTCACCAAAATCAATACCTTCAATTTGATTATATCCTTTTGTAACCAGCCTAGCTTTGTTTCTAATTACATTTACGGATTCATCAAGTTTAATTTTGAACACCCATTTAGTTCCTACTACTGGATAGTCATTTGGTCTAGGAACTAATTTCCAAACTTTATTCCGTTCAAATTGATTAAGTTCTTCTTGCATCGCTAAAATCCAACTTTCATCATTAAGTGCAATTTCAACATTTTTAGGTTCGGTTTCAGAGATAAAACAGCTGTGAATACAAAGCATAGATATCTTTAATAAATGATGAATGAGTTCGTATGCCTACCGTTGGATTTCCTATTACCGATTCTGGAGGATGGTTGGCTTTGAATTTCAACTTCTCAACTTCAAATGTTTGTTTTGTTGGATCATCACTGCCAGTCTTCTCTTTGCTATTTTCTTTTTCACCCTTATAAGTAATTCCCTCATCGTTTTTCTCTTTGTCCACCGTATCCAAATCTGATTCATCAAATTTCACGTTTATGGTTTCAAAAATAATTTTTGATCGTTTGTTGAAGATTCGATAAGCCTTGCTTCTTGAAGAGTAACCCATGAAAATTCCCTCATCGGCCTTTGATTCAAACTTACCAAGATGATCACTTGTATTAAGAAGATAACAAGGGTATCCAAAAATTCTAAAATATGAAATGTTAGGCTTTCTGTCAAACCACAATTCATACGATGTTTTGTTAAGTATTGGTCTAATCATTACTCTATTCATTACATGGCAGGCTGTATTGACTGCCTCTGCCCAAAAAGTCAAAGGCAATTAATATTCACTTATCATAGATCTAGCCAATTCTTGTAATGTACGATTTTTCCTTTCGACCACCCCATTTTGTTGAGGTGTTCGAGGAGCAGAAAATTCGTGTTTAAAACCATTCTCTTCACAAAAAATTTCAAAATCCAAGTTTTCAAATTCACCACCGTGATCACTTCTTAAAGTTTTTACTGAAACACCTTTTTCATTTTGAATGAGTTTTGCAAACTTTGAAAAGTAATCAAAAGTTTCGGATTTTTTGGCTAGAAAATAAACCCATGTAAATCTAGAATAAACATCAACCAACACATAACAATAACGTTTTCCATTCAAGCTAGCAATTTCATTTGGTCCAAATAAATCCATGTGAATTAATTCAAGTACCCTATTAGTACTAACAACATTTTTGGGGTGAAATGATGATCGACTGAATTTTCCCATAGTACAAGATTTGCACACTTTGTTACTTTTATATTTCTAATGTGGTAATCCCCTTACCAATTCTTTTGATTCAAGTTTTTCTAAGAGACTCATACTAGCGTGACCCAATCTCCTATGCCATAAGAAAACTTCTTCATTCGTAGCTACTAAACATCGTGAGAGAGTCAAATCATCAAATGAAAGTGTATAAACATTTCCTTTTCCCGTGAACACAATACTATTAGTGGATTTTTCAATAATTTTGCAAGATTCACTATCAAATATCACACTCATTCCTTTGTCACATAGTTGGCTTATGGAAATAAGATTATGATGCAAGTTTTCAACATATAAAACATCAGTTAAGGAGAAAGTACTATTACCTACTTTACCTTTACCGATAATTTTACATTTTCTGTTATCGCCCATTATCACACTTTCACCTTTATGTTTTTCAAGGCTAAGGAACTTTGATTTATCTCCTGTCATATGTTTGGAACAACCTGAATCCAAGTACCATTCTTGTTGCTCCTTAGCCCGCCAACATACCTACACACGAGAAAAAGAGATTGACCTAGAGAAACTCATAGGTCTAACAAAATTAGGAACTGGAAATTTTTGATTTTGAACAACAGATCCTTTTGGAATCCAAATTTGTTTATTCTTGCCAAGTCCAAATCTATAACAATTGCTTGTTGACCCTTTTGGAACCCATATTTGTATGAATTTTTTATTATTGTTCCTACTTCCACATTTTTCATATCCATGTCCAATTTTTCCACATTTTATACATTTAGGAAAAACTCTTCCACCCTTCGCATTATCATTCATATTAATGTGTGCTTTCCCGAATCCTAATCCTTTTCTATTGTTAGCATATAATTGATTTCCAAGAAGCATTCTAAATGACTTTTCTCCTTTTGAAAACTTGCTCAATGTTACTTTAAGATTTTTTACTTTGGTTTTAAGTGCTGCATTTTCATTTACAAGAGAGGTGCATCTGTTGATGAAATTCTTTCTTTTTGTGTCATCACTTTCTTTTAAAGCTAAAGTGTTTTTGTTTCAATTTTTCAAAATTTGCTTTAAATTCTATTTTCTCTTGTTTTAAAAACTTATAGTTTTCACAATCAAGATTTGTCACTTTTTCAAGCTCAGTTTCTAACCTATTGTTTTCGTGAACCAGTTTTAACCTATCAGATTTTAATTTCTTGACTTTTAGTTCAAGAGAATCAACAATTTTGGTAAGATCATGACACATTAAAATTAAATCTTTGTAAGAGTAGTTTGGTACCTCAGTAAAATCTTGTTCGCTACTTTCCGAGTCTGACTGTGCCATAAGACATGAATTGGCTTCCTCTTTATCACTGTCAGAGTCTTCTTCCTCTCCTTCTTCATCGTCCCATGTAGCTGCAAAAGCTTTCTTTTTCTTCTTCTTCTTTCTATCTTTCTGCAGTAGTGGACAATTTGGTATGATATGGCCTGGTTTATTGCAGTTGTAGCATATGACTTCATCGTCTGAGTTGTCTGAATTCTTGGATTTCTTGGATTTTGAATTCTTCTTTCGTGACTTGAATTTCTTGTTAGACCACTTTTTAAGAACCATAGCCAATTCTTCGATGGGATTCTCGGCTTCATCATTACTTTCAGCAGTGTTGTTTAGAGAAATTATCTTTTTCTTCGATTCTGAATCATCGCATCCTTCTTTGGCTTTTAACTCCATTTCATAAGCGATCAAGTTCCCGATCAACTCTTCTATTCTCAACTTACTTAAATCTTTTGATTCTTGAATGGCCGTTACTTTGGCTTCAAAGTTCATTGGTAGTACTCTCAGTATTTTGCGTATTAATTCCATTTCAGTGTAGACTTTCCCAAGAGCCCTTGCATTATAAATCAGTATTGAGAATCGACCACACATCTCTTTTATATTTTCGTCTTTACGCATCGTGAAATTTTCATATTCTTTGCAGAGTAGTGCGAGACGGGATTCCTTGACTTGAGATGTTCCTTCATGTGTAACTTCCAAAGTATGCCAAATTTCCTGCGCAGTTGAACAGTGAGATATACGGTTAAACTCAGTTTTATCAAGAGCACAAATTAAAGCGTTCATTGCTTTGGCATCAGTTGAGAATAATTTTTTATCATTAACATCCCACTTATCTTTCGGCTTAGGAATTTCAATATCATTAATAATCGTAACGGGAGGTTTGTAGCCTGTTTCAACAATATCCCATACATCATAATCAACTGAACTTAAGTAAATTTTCATCCTAGCTTTCCAATAGGCATAATCGGTTCCATTAAACATTGGTGGCCTAGCTATGGACTGACCCTTAGAAAAAGCGTTATTAGATAGAATCATGACTCTAGAGTTAAAAATATCTGCTCTGATACCACTTGTAGGATCTAAATTAACCTTAGAGGGGGTGAATAGGGTTTATTGCAAATTAAATAAATTTAAAATAAAATAAAATATCATAGAACAATTGTAGAAAGAAAAATCACACACAGAAAATACCCAGCTTTGACAAAACTGTGCCTACTACTGCATTCAAGGTTTCTACTAGGAATTATAAACAATCTCTTCGCTTACAGACTCTTTTAAACTCGCGACCTTCGCTCCCGACTATTTAAACCCTACGCTCAAGACATTGACACAACTCGATCTGTTAAGTTGTGATTTTTCTAACTACAGACACTAGTAGTTATCGACTCTAAAGATAGAACTTGAATTTTAAAAACAAGAAAAACATAAAGAATTAATAAACCCTAGGGGTTAGAGTTAAGGGTCATCCCCTTTTATAAAATAATAGCCGGCCTCTTTTCAATTAGGTTGACCAGTTCACTTTTCTTCTGTGATTTGAAAATGGTTGAGCTAGGGTTTCTGTTATCCTCCCAAATCGATTCGTGATGATCGATTTTGCTCTGGAATTCCTCTATAGATTTGAATTCTTTGAAGCACCTCGTCTTCGATCGGTTTCCCCTTTGGATAGCGAATGAAATCCTTGGTGAGTACTCTGAATTGAAATGATTTTTCTGAATTATTGTTGATTTCGATTTTCTTCTCTGTGATGCCGATGATATTATGGGTGTAAATTTATAGGGTTTTTAAAACCCTAGAATCTCTGATTCTAGACAATTCATGGGCCTTGAATTGTTCTTATGACTTGGGTATCTGATTTGAATTTTTCTTCTGAGATTTCTTTGATTTTAAAACCAGCCGTATATTTTGATTGGAGAAAATCACGGTAGCTTTTTAAAACCTTTGATTTGGTCCTTTTGAAAATATCCTGTGAATTTTGCTCATCAAAATTCGACTGCGGTATTTAAAAATCTTCTATATCTTTGAACTTTTCAACCTATCCTTTTAGACTTGAACTAGTCTTTAACTTCTAGAATTTTGATGCTGATATTTAACTTGAACCAAATGTTTCATAAAAATCTAATGTGAACTGGTACTACACTTGAGACCTTGAACTTGACAGTGCCTTGTATACTTGTCTTCGAACTTTTCTCTTGTTTTAAACTTGAAATTTGGAGTCTTGACATGATTAGTATTGAACTATTTTGCTGACGCTCTTTTGAACTTGACATGCTTAGCCTCTTATGTCCATGCTGCTCTGTTTATCTTACTTGTGTACTTGGGTATTTCATGTTGCTATTTAACTGTAGTGCCAAACACTTTGTATGCACCCTCTTTATTAGATTGATGCCATGCTGTGAACTCCATTTGCCAAGCTTATGTGTTCACTAATCCTATGCTTATATCATTTCATTGTTGTGTAAAACTTGTTTCACATGAAGTGTTGGAACTGTTTCTTTAATTTGCCAAAACTTTTAAAAATGCCATGTCTTTGTTGTGCCAATAATGCTGGTTTGTTTTGTACCCTTAATGTGCTTGTAACTTGCTCGGCCTGCTGGTCTATATCTTGATAATGATCATCCTTTAATGTATTTGTGCTTGTGCATCCTTGCTTAAGAACATATCACTATACTTGTAATTTTGGTGTTGAGCCTATGCATTCCACTTTGCCTGACATTGATGACCTGAATTTCTTGACATATTTTCTTGTACTACATTTGTAAAATTTCTTGTGACTGAACCATTTGCCTTGTTCCATTCTGGGCTGCACTATCATATTGTTGTGACCATGTACATGTTGGAATTTGCTTGTCCATGCTATCATTCGGCTCGACACTTGGGCTGTTTGAATATTTGTTGATGTGTTGCTTTGCCATATTGTTGTTTGTGCTTGACCTAGTTGTGTTTACTGTCTTGACTATTTTTCACTTTGGCTTGAACTGTGCACTGAGTCGAGAAGGTCCATGTGACTACTACTTAGTTGCACACTGGATTGGCGAGGCAGTGCACACGTGTATATTTATACACGTGTGTACTTGCAGCCATCCAAACGAGTTTTTCTGTCCCTGCATATCAGACAAAGTCTAGAAAAATGATGAGAAACACACCAAAATACTGAGGCAAATAAAATTTAAAAATAAATAAATTTTTATTTACTTGAATTTAAATTTATTTTTGTTGCAGTCTACTCTGTGTGTGTGTGTTTCTTGTGATGGGTATGAAAATAGGAGATGACTGAAGGCTATGAAGACAGAAGATGGAAGACAGAAGACCGTGAAAAAATAACAGTGTCAATGTATGAGAGTATCTGTATATGTGAATGTAAATGAAGTTGTATAGACTGAGTGACAGAGTTGTAATGAATGAAATGCAGTAAGTCAAATAGTGGAGTTATAAGAGATGTACTTTTTGAAGTTGAAATAAAATATTTTTATTTAAATAAAATACTGTGTGATTGTTTAAATTTCTGCACAGTTTTATTTTATTTAAATAGAAATATTATATTCTTGTCTGTTGTGCAGTATATCAGTGCATTTACAAACACATTCAATAATAAAATATATTTGGTAGTTATCATCAAACAAAATTCATATAATTGTATATACAACACTGTTATATACAATAGTTTCACATCAGTGGATCAAGTACAAGACCTAGCAAGGGCTGCTTTAACAACTACTATATATTACATATGGTCAGAGCGCAATCTTCGAGTGTTCTAGAATAAATCTTGTGATGCTACCATTAAGCTTAAGCAGATAGAGAAAGAAATCCGATATTTGATAGCTGATAATGGCAGTTCGACGCTGAGGAATACTAGGAATATTCGATTGCTTTCGAGATGGGGAGTAGAGTTAAACGATGCGGGTTGAAACGAGAAGAGAGGTAGAAGTTTGGTGGGAAGCGGAAGATTTAAATTTAGTTTTATCTTTTCAACTTTATGTGCAACTGTTGTATTATATGCGTTGTACTTATACGTTATTATATTAGTACATAAAAGTTACCAAATTTCAAAAAAAAAGTGCCATTATTGTGATTGAACAGTCACAGTCATATATGTATGTGACCTTTTATGGAGCTGTTACAATAGAAAAAACAAATGGTATTTAAATATTGCAATGAGTGATAATCAGTTAAGATTTATTATCATTCATCTCTTTTGAAACGTGCAAATTTACATGTTAAAAATTACAACTTTTTGAACGTTTCTCTTATTTAATAATGGTATTAATTACGATCTTCCAATTTTCCTCCCACTAACCTAGTTGATATTACTCCTTTTTTGTCTATATAAAGAGTAGAATAGACAAAGCATCAGACATAACTATCTTTTCTTTGCTCTCTTTCTAAAAAAACTCTCTTATATTCATTGATTTTTTATTACAATACAAAAAGAGCAGTACAATTTTTGACTTGAGTTCAAATCAGGCTCAATTTTTTGTGCAAGCGAATTGATATTATAGAAAGAGGTTGTTTTATCCTAAAGGTGATGGTGAAAGGTACAAACTGCTTTGCACCATTGAGCAGATCGTCGAAACGTCTTCAAGAAAGCGACTTTGTACGTGACTCAGCCATTAGTTTTCAACAAATTGAAGACATTCAGACAACTAATGGCTTCCGCTTCCCTTGTCGCTGCAAATAACACTGACGATGTTGTGCCTGCATCAATGTTCCATATCCCACTTGTCACTGCCGCACCTTTCAGACTGTGCAGTTAAAGTGCTTAGCGGTTCTATAGCGGTAGAGGTGCAAAAAGCTGTAGCGGGGATAAAGCGGGGAAATAGCGAATGTGCAAAAATGTTAATTAGATGTAAAACTATACAATTAAAATTAATTAATTATCATTCTCGCATCCTTTGTGTACAAAAAACGAATATTAATTAATATTATATAACAAAATCAAAGAATATCATGGTTATGCATACTAGATTCGAGAATTACTGCAGACTTTTATCTTATATAAGGCATTTATGACTTAAAATTAGCTCTTTATATTAACTTTTTTGATTTATTTTAAAAGAGAATTGGTCAAATTTCATCCATTGTATATTAATATTGGTAAAGCGGGTGCTAAATAGCGTTGATTTAGCGGACGAAGCAGAAAATAGCAAGGCTTTAAGCGAGCTACTATTCATCAACACTAAATTGAAATAGCATAGCAGCCGAAGAGCGCTACGGGCTATAGCTGAGATTTTGCGGGGCTTTAATTGCATAGCTTTCAGGTTTGAAGGTCTCCACTTTAAACGCTAGCGACAAAAAATGGAGTTTTTTCTGGTTATACGAAAAATCGTTAGTGCTTTATTAATCGAGAAACCACAATTGCCAGAGAAACCAAATGAAGACTTTCATATCAGATGGCGGTTTGGACTGAGAATTGTACCAGATATAGACATGGACTGAGCAGGACTACAGGTGCAAGAACTTCATCCTCAATGGCCTCAGTAATGATCTGTACGACTATTACAATTCAGACAAATCAGCGAAGGAGATCAGGAAGGCTCTAAAGAAGAAGTATGACATTGAAGAGGCAGGCGCAAAGAAGTACGCAGTCAGTTGTTACCTCAATTATAAGATGACGGATGACAAATCAATAGAGATGCAGTTTTATGAGCTTCAAAAAATAGCTCATAAGATCATTTCCGAAGGTATGACTTTGGATGAACTATTTCAAATTGCAGTAATAATTGACAAATTGCACCCAGGATGGAAAGATTTTAAGAATGTGCTGAGGCACAAGACTAAGGAATTTTCCTTAGAAAGCTTGATCACTTGCCTCCATATTGAGGAGGAGGCACGCCAACAGGACCAAAAAGAGGAAGTGTTGGTTGTCACAAACAACAACGCTAAAAAGACCAAACCAGCTGTTTTGAAACCGAATGCGAAAGCATTCAAAAATCAAAATCATTGCAACAAACAGAATTAGAACCCGTAAGGGAACCAAAAAGGACAGCAGCAACCAGCTAAAAAGAGTAAACGTGGATAGTTGTTTTTCTGTTACAACAGTGGAAAACCAGGTCATATGGCATGTAAGTGTCAGAATAGACCAGGCCCTGCACCGTAAGCTAACCTGACTGAGGAGCCTTTAATGGCTATGATTACTAAGATTCACCTAGTTAGTAGATCACAGGGTTGGTGGGTAGATACTAGTGCTTCTCGCCATGTCTACTATGATCGTGATATGTTTACTACATACACGGCTATTGATAATCAGAAAGTGGTGTTAGGAGATTCTCACACCACTAAAGTTGCTGGGGTTAGAAATGTGGAAATCAAGTTTACCGCTGGAAAGATATTGATTCTGAAAGATGCTATGTATACTCCAGAGATGAGAAAGAATCTAGTTTTTAGCTTTCTTCTGAATAGAGATGGCTTTACTCAAGTTATAGGGGCTGATTTGTATACCTTAACTTATAAGGGGACTTTGGTGGGAAAGGTTTATGCTTGTCATGATATGTTTAAGTTGAATATTGAATCTAATAAAGTAACTAGTTCTGCTTATATGCTGTGTGATTTTAATATTTGGCACTCTATATTGTGTCATGTTAACAAACGCATAATTCACAACATGAGCACTTTAGATATGGTTCCAAAAATGTCAGAAACTGATTTTGATAATTGTTAATTTTGTACTCAAGCTAAAATAACAAAGAAACCTCATAAATCCATTGAAAGAGTATCAGAACCCTTAGACTTGATTCATTCCGATGTATGTGAGCTTGATGGCACTTTAACTAGACATGGACATCATTAATTTATCACTTTTATTGATGACTGATTTCACCTATGTATACCTTATGAAAAATAAAAGTGATGCATTTGACATGTTTAAAACATTCAAAACTCAAATTGAGAATCAAGCAGATAAGAAAATTAAGAGACTTCGTAGTAATAGAGGAATAGAATATGAATCTACTTCAATTCGGGATTTTTATAAATACATGGTATAGTACATGAGAGAACTACACCCTATTCACCTGAAATGAATGGTAAAGCAGAAAGAAAAAATAGGACCTTTACTGAATTAGTACTTGCCATTTTGTTAAATTTTGGTGCAGCAAAACACTGGTGGGTGGATATATTATTAACTATATGTTATGTTTTGAATAGAATCCCTAAATTTAAGAATAAAATTTTACCTTATGAATTTTTAAAGAATTATAAACCCAGTATGTCCTACTTTAGAACTTGGGGGTGTTTAGCATATGTTCGCGTTCCAGACCGTAAGAGAATAAAATTAGCAAGTAGAGCATATGAATGTGTATTTATTGGCTATGCAGCTAAAAGCAAAGCATACAGATTTTATAACATTCTGAAAATGAACCTAGAAGAAATAAAAGAGCAAGAACCAGAAAAGATTTTGGTTCAGATTTTTGTGCTTTTACTATAGAGGAGGATCACTTAAACCTCCAAGAGGCCTTATCTTCACAGATGCCGATTTTTGGCAAGAGGCTATAAATGATGAGGTGGATTCTTTGGAATCCAATAAGGCTTCGCACTTAGTGGATTTACCACCTGGTTGTAAATCTATAAGCTGTAAATGGGTGCTTAAAAAGAAATTAAAGACTGATGGCACTGTCGATAAATATAAAACCCGTCTAGTAGCTAAAGATTTTAAATAAAGTGAAAATGTAGATTTCTTCAACACTTTTTCATCTTTTAACAAGAATTACAGCCATTTGGGTATTAATCTCACTTGGTTTTATTCATAATTTAATAATACACCAAATGTATGTTAAAACCGCATTTTTAAACGGTGAATTAGACGAAGAAATTTATATGGACCAGCCTGAAGGGTTTGTAGTACATGGTCAAGAACATAAAGTATGCAAATTAGATAAATCATTATATGGTTTAAAACAAGCACCTAAACAATGGCATGAAAAATTTGATAACTTAATCATTTCATATGGTTTTAAAGAAATGAAAGTGACAAATGCATTTATTACAAATCTGAGGATGACATTTGTACTATTATATGTCTTTATGTAGATGACCTACTGATTTTTAGGTCAAATATTCATGTCATAAACAATGTTAAATCTTTGCTAAGTGCCAACTTTGATATGAAATATCTAGATGAGTCAAGTGTAATCCTTAGTATTCAGATTACTAGGTCAGAAAAGGGACTTCTTTGGATCAATCTCATTACATTGAGAAGATACTAAAGAAATACAATTATTTTGACTGTAAATCTGCATGTACACCATATGATCCTAGTGTAAAGTTATCTAAGAACACTGGTGAAGGTGTAAAACAGTCTGACTATGCGAGCATCATTGGCAGCCTTCGGTATGCCATTGGTTGTACTAGACCCGACATTGTCTATGTCGTGGGATTATTATGCAAGTTTACCAGTAGACCTAGTATATAGCACTGGCATAATATTGAGAGAGTCATGAGATACTTAAAACGAACAACGAACCTTGAATAACATTATGAAAAGTTTCCAGCTGTACTTGAAGGATATTCCGATGCAGACTGGAATACTTTATCTGATGATTCAAAAGCAACCAGTAGTTATATATTTAGCATTGCTGGAGGAGTAGTTTCTTGGAAGTCTAAGAAACATACTATTTTGGCTCGTTCTACTATGGAGTCTGAGATGATAGCACTAGCCACAACTAGCGAAGAAGCAAAGTACTTAAGAAATCTGCTAGTTGAGATTCCCTTCTGGGAAAAGACAATACCAGTTTTGTTGATCCATTGCGATAGTACCGCAACTATTGCAAAAGTTCAAAACCATTATTATAACGGTAAGAGACGACAGATACATCATAAGCATAGTACTATTAGAGAGATACTCTCTTCAGGTACTGTTAGAGTTGATTACGTACGTATTGATGAAAATTTGGCAGATTCTTTGACGAAAGGACTGTCTTGAGAGAAAGTCCTTAATACTTCTAAAAGAATAGGGCAATTGCCTTTAGATTGTTGAGTTACGCACAATGGTAACCCCACCTAATGTTTGGAGATCTCAAGAACTAGGTTCAATGGGGGAAAACAAGTTGTGTAGTGATAGTAGTTGAACATGCTATTTTTTGTACATTAAGAAGCGTGTATTCCTGAAGTGATTAGAGGATGGGTTAAAAAGAAACTCTTAATGAGATCTATACTCCATTTGGAGTGGAGTACCTACTTTCAGGAGTGCTCTTGACAGACTCACCTATGCGAATGTGGAAATGTGGCTGTTTCCTATGAAGTTTTGGGCAAAACTTCTGGAGCATCCGCTAAACTGGGATAGACATGCATAGCCATTAACGCACGGGCTTATTTGATTGCACTATAAAAAAAGGTTGTGTGTGGTCTGATGTTAGGAATAGAGTTCAAGACCACGTGTCACTATAGTAAAAACTGAATCTTATCCACTATGCAAAGGTTCAAGTTAGAAGACACCTTTGTTTATGCACAATCTTATATACTTTTAGAAACTACTCGAAAAATATTTTAAAAAAAATTCAAGTGGGGGATTGTTGGAAATGTTTTATATATGTTTTGAATTTATTTAAAACTTAATTGCATTGCCAAAAATTTATTATTGAGCAATTAATACAATAGAGCCATTGAAAGTTATAACGGTAATATATTTACACATATGTAAATATATTAATGAGCCATTATTGTAATGCAGTTAATGCAATAGAGCCGTTGAAAGTTATAAGTGTAATATATTTACATATATGTAAATATAATAATGTGTCATTATTGTGATTGAAGTGATATATGTATGTGACTTTTTATGGAGCTGTTATAAAAGAAAAAATAAATGGTATTTAAATATTACAATGAATGATAATCAGTTAAGATTTATTATCATTCATCTCTATTGAAACATGCAAATTAACATGTTAAAAAATGCAACTTTTTGAATGTTTCTCTTATTTAATAATGGTATTAATTATGGTCCAATTTTCCTCCTACTAAACTAGCTGATGTTACTCTTCTTTTTTGTCTATATAGAGAATAGGACAGACAAAGCATTAGACATAACAATCTTTTTCTTTGCTCTCTTTCTCAAAAAACTCTCTTGCCTTCATTAAAATTTTATTACAAAACAAAAAGAGCAGTACAATTTTTGACTTGAGTGCAAATCAGGCTCAATTCGTTGTGCAAGTGAATTGATATTATAGAAAGAGGTTATTTTATCCTAGAGGCAGGGACGAAAGGTACGAACTGCTTTGCACCATTGAGCAGATCGTCGAAACATCTTCAAGAAAACGACTTTGTATGTGACTCAGTCATTAGTTTTCAATAAAACTTATTGTACTTAGTCCTGATAGTATAATATAGATTATGACAACCCTTTTGATAAATATCAATCAATTATTTTTCATGTACCTCTTAGCTTAATATCAATTCAAATAATTTTGGATGTCACTTCAAATAATTCGAACTTGACTCATCACAAAATAAAAGATGAACATACACAAATATATGCAACAAAATCTAAAAGAGTCTGATAATTTACATCCATTTACTTACAGGTTGCATAAAACATCTTACACATTTTTGGCAACCATTTGCATCTATGCTCCATTCTCAATTTGTTACCTTACTATTATTAACTATGTTTTTCTTATGTACACAGCGAAGAAAAAATGTCTTGTTTCAATCATTTATCCTATGAAAGTAACACTAGTACCGATTAACTTCTTATTACAGAAAAACATAAACCTACTTTCAATAGGTATAAATGTTCTTTCACCTTCTATACTTGCATAATGTATCTTCATGAAACAGGCTATCATTAGTAATAGTAGTGCGCCATCTAAAATTATAACTTAAATTATAACAGTATTTAAAAATGTTTTGAAAAGATTTTATAACATAAGACAAAACATTTGGATCGGGACCAACATTCTTATATCAGTAAATAAACTCAAGCGAAATATTCAATGAAATGCATCAGTAGCTTAAATGATGTTTGGGATTTTCATCCTCTAAGGATTCATCATACTAGATATCATATAATACAATACGCTATTGTAATATTGTTTATGCTTAAATATACTATTGAAAATAGCGTAAGCGGGATTACTGTTATTACCCTTACACAGTTGTTGTACAGTTTGCATATAATACACCAGTATCTCGGCGGATAGGGATGCGCCATGATACGACAACGTTAAATAAAAATCATAGGGGATCGATCGGGATAATATGACAAGGCACACGAGTAATACCCACGGTAGGATTCTACCAATGCACGCCCGGACCGGTAGTTCTGTAAAAGTGAGTGTCATATGTGTCATAAATGAGTGTGATCTGTGCACAACATATAATAAGATTCACTGAAACAATCTTATACACTTCATAGTATTTCAAATGTGCCGAATTTCACTTCTATAAAAATACAAGTCAAATATGCTATAAACTCACCTTTTCGGAACGCAAAAAAGAAACGATAACGATGAAGGCACGACAGAAAATCTGATGCCATCCAAGCAAAACTCAAGGTTGATTCAAATGCGATACATCTCAAATCGAATCAGCAAAAATCAAATGGAAGCGGAAAAAGAACTCTCAAAACCTAGAACAAAAATCAACACAACTCTTTCATCTTTTTTAAGATATGAAGATTTGTAGACGTAAAGAAAAGAGAAAAGAAAAGGGAAAAGAAAGGGCACTGTTTAATTGTTGAATGAATTTTGAAAGATATGCAGTAGAGAAGACAAAGGAGAGAATAACTACATGATGTATTTCCCTAAGATGCCTCTTTTTATTATGCAAGTTGCGAATAAATTAAATATGGCTGACTAAGGCTGAGGTGGCAATACTTATGGCGATTACTGTTAGAAAGTTGTGTGATTTTTCAAATTTCAAAACACAGAATATTAAAATTTTAGAATTTAAGGAACATGTTAAATTAGACAGACAGAAATAAGGTAAAGAAATTTGTTAGATATATGCATAGACAACGTTGATAGTTTTGCAGTTTTTTCTATTGTTGTCTTTGTTTCTTAGTATAAAAAGAGAAGGGAAACATATATGGTTTGTTCTTGAAGAAAAATAATTATGGAAAACAATAGGGGGAAAGAGAAATAAGGGAATGTGAATATAAGGAATGAAAACACACAAATGAAACACGATGTGAAAAATAGAATCAAGGAAAGAAACTAATAGAATAAAGGGCAATAAATTAATTGAATGAACGAAAGAAATGAATGCATGGTTAATGAAAGAAAATAACTTGCATGAAACATGAAAGGACAAAGAAATTACACATAATTTATTTTTCTTTGAAAAGAATTACTTGGGAAAACGTTACTTTAAAATTGAGGAAAAGTTGCATGAGATAGAAGTGAAAAGGGAAATAAGAGGAGAAAAAGGAAATATCATGCAATATTTAGGAAAGGATAAATAAAAGGAATGTGTCAATTTTGAAGGAGAGGAATGCAATATTAATGAAAGTACGAAGAGAGGAGGACAGTGAATACAAACGCAACTATTCACATTTCAAAATAAATTAATTAATGAAGGTTTGAACATGTAATCCCCGTTTCAAATTCCTAAACGTTACATTTTGAACAAACAGAGAAAGAATTAAAGACGATAGACAAACATATATACGTGTATTATTAGAATTTATTTCATCTAGAATGTACACATTATTTTCAATCAATCTTTCAGCTGAAATTAATAAATTAAATTGATAATATAAATTTTATAAATTTTATTTAAAACCATTTTAAATTCAATAATTTAATTTAATTCAATAACTAAATTATCCCCGAAAACGAACGAGACAGAGAAATGGTAATTAATTAATTTACTATATTTAAACCAAATGGTCCACTTCTATTATCTTACTTATATATATTTTGAAATATATATATATATATATATATATTAATCAAAAGTTAAGACATTTACAAACATATCCAAATATAGTGTAAGAAAATACTCGAAACATCTTTCTCTTAAAACAGAATAGATACAAAAAATTCTAATTTTGTATAATAAGTAACATATTTCAGGTAATTTATTTATTAAAATTTTCATGTACTCTCCCCCACACATTCATTTATTAAAATTTAACTCTTATCCTTTTATAGATATCATCAACCTAAGTTGGAAAATATAAATCATATAATGTTTCAACATATTTTAAAACCAGGAAAATAGTGTGAAGGACAAAATGAACAAAAAAAAATGTTCCATAAGGACAAGAGGTTAAAATTCTATTCATAAGGACAAGAGGCTAAAATTTAAACCACAAGGCCACTTTTTAGTGTAAAGGAAGAAATTCAGGGGCCCACTATCATTTCATATTTTACACTAAAGTTTTCCATATGGTTAAAATTTAACCTCTTGTCCTTATGGATAATTTTTTTGTTAATTTTTTTCTTCACAATATTTTCCGGTTTATTTTAATACACCAGTTCATTTTTGTCAAATTCAACCTTGTTTCCATATTGAAGTTCACATCAACATTTCATGTTACTTTAGTTTCTTAAATTTCATTATCATTTTAAAATACAAACCAAGTTCAATCTATATCATAGATAATTTCAGTTTATATCTAATTCCATTTATAACAAATTCATAACCATACTATTTTTGATATCCTTAGTGTAAGCAAGTTTTAAACTATTCTAATCCTACCAAATCAAACCCCTTTTCAATTGCCTAACCTTAAATTAAAATAAATTTTCATAATTATAGTTTACACAAAATCATACTTACAAAGTCCAATTCATCTTTATAACTTTAATACATCTTTACTAATAATCGGAATAGGTTTGGTGTCACACTTTTTTGGTGCACACCTGAACTGACAAAAATGCCCTTTACTTAATTATTCTTCCACAATTAAAAGGAAGGGGCGATGAATGTCATTTAACTACCTTAACATTTTCTAGAATTGTTACGTTTATGTTCAAAATCCATATTCAGCATAAATTTGTTCATTTTGGCATTCAATGTTCATTGGAATAGCAAACAATAAAAAGGAAGATACTACATCATCATTAATTACGTAACTAATAAAAATTGTTATTATTTTGGAGAAAATGCAAAAGTATTCAAATTGTTAATTGAGATATTGCAAATTTTTCTTAACATTTTTCATTGAATGTTTAACTGTTTATTCTATTAGCCATAAATATAAAACCTTAACGATTGATATTATTCTAGAATTGTTACGTTTATGTTCAAAATCCATATTCAGCATAAATTTGTTCATTTTGGCATTCAATGTTCATTGGAATAGCAAACAATTAAAAGGAAGATACTACATCATCATTAATTACCTAACCAATAAAAATTGTTATTATTTTGGAGAAAATGCAAAAGTATTCAAATTGTTAATTGAGATATTGCAAATTTTTCTTAACATTTTTTATTGAATGTTTAACTGTTTATTCTATTAGCCATAAATATAAAACCTTAACGATTGATATTATTCATTTTTATCAATTAATTTATGAGGGAAATAAATTATTACACTTTAAGATTCACTCACTAATTCAATGAAACTCTTTCATCTTTCATCCCTTCTATAGTTGGTCTATGACTTTTTATATTAACATTACCAATATTATTCGCTGCCACTTATTACCCTCTAATTAAAATTATTTTAGAAAAATATGCTTTTATAAATAAGTGTTGTATGTTTATAAATAGACAATTAATAAATAGGCAATTAATATAATTAAATTTACCTTTCCATATTCAGCGACAATTTGAATAGGCATTCAAATTTGAATAATGACATTTATTTTTGCGCATTACAATATAAATTAGCAATTTATAAATAGTAGAACGTGCTACTGGGACATCAACGTATAAAGTACGTGCATTTGAAAATTGGCATCCACATAGTAGGTCAAATCAAAAAAAAAAAAAAAAAAAAAAAAAATCTTACCTATTTTTATTCAAATCTGACATCAACGTATGTGCATTTGAAAAGTCAGCCTATCCTGCAAATGCGCTATTCTAGAAACAACCATTCACCTCTTTAAATATGGCACACCATCCAATTAATTTTCAGCATCTTTCCTCATTTCCTCTACGCTTTTCTCTTCAAGATAATTCTCCTCTCTTTCATACCTATCTTTCCAATATTCACTGCCTCATAAAATTGAATACACCGCACAACAATTTTATTTTTTTATCTATTGGGTTTAAATTTTCGAAGCTTCGCCTCATTCAAAACATGATTTTTTTCTCAGGTAAATGCATAAATAAGGCTACATCACGTTTAAGTTTAACTAGTGTTCTTTGTCCTCAACCTCTGTACTTTGTTTCTAAGATTTTTCTTCGTGAGTTGTATGAAAAATAATGTTTTGTGTTCCTTTTAAATAGTAAAGTAAAGGGGAGCATTGTCCCCTGTTGCTTGCGTGAGACCATGAACGTGAGAAGTGAATGTCTCAGTATATGTTTAAATAAAAGTGAATGTCTCAGTATATGTGTAAATAAAAGTGAATGTTGTCTGGAAGAAGTTAGGAAGGTAAAGGATAAGAAAATGTTTTGTTCTCAGCAGATAAAGCACGTTTAATGGGAATAATAAACCAAACATTACTACAAATATTTTTTGCATATGTAAAATACGCATTGCTTAAGAAACAATAATCCACGCGCGAAGCGCGTGCCACGATCACGCGCGAAGCGCGTGCCGTGACGCTCGTGTTATATACATAAATCACTATTCTTTTATAAACAATTTATATGTGATTACTTATAGCAAAATTTTCCATTTCATTTCATAACATTCTTAAATATCATACTAATATTCTTATTACATCTACTTTAATTAAATCAATGTTTACACTTATTAAAGTTAACATTTCAAGATATCATGTTTAAGAAGTATAACTAATATAGCATTTCCTAAAATCATATATTTTCCTTTCTCAAAATCAAGAATTCAATAGACTATTTTTACTATAAATCATACTATAGATTTCAAAACACAACTTTGTATTCATATAATATTTCAACATATTTATTATTCTAGTTAGTATAGTAAGTAAATTTTGACCCTAACCGTTAACACACTTATATTTCCATTAACTCTTATGACGAGTTATATATAAAATTACTTTCTCTGTTTATCAGGTTAGATCAAAATAAGTTATAACCAGAACTAAGAGTTAAACGATGAAAGAACCTATCAAACAGGAATCTATAAAGGATAGATACCCTAATTAGATCAAACCAAAGAATATTCCAATTTTGGAAACTAAGGTAGATTTAGAACAAGGATCAAGATATAGATTAAGGAAATCCTAATCAAAGAGAGACCTATCAAAGAAACTGGATCTAAAAGAAAAGAATCCTTAGAAAAAGTTAAAACTTTAAAACAAGTTTTTATATAAAAAATACTTTGAAATCATTTAAAACCATTTTCAAAACTATTTATACTTTTCAAAATATGTTCTCTCAAGAATGATTTTGCGATCGATTCTTACTTATTCTAGGGTGTCGCTACCCTATCTCTAATGAGTTTTAAACCTTATAAGCTAAGATTTTTATTAAACCACAGTTTGGATACCAACTGTAACGACCTGCCTTTTCGACCGTTTCAAGTCGGTAATTAAACCAGTTCGAAATGTTTAAAACGACTGATTATTATTGCTATGGGGTTTAATAAATCAATCATAGAATCGCAGACACAGAATAACAGAATATCTCGCAACGGAATAAATAAAATACAAAAGTAGTTCATGAAGCTACTAAATAAAATTCAAAACTTATACATAATATCAAAGTTACAAAATTAAATACAATGGAAGTCTAAATATAAGAATTTCTAATGCAAAGGAGAAATAAACAGAACCAACAAATACAGATGATGTCTTCAACAATCTCCAACTTCGAAAGGTGAAATCTTAATGCTGCAATACTCGACCTGACCTGAGAAATAGTGCAAAACAAAACATTCGGATCAGGACTAACATTCTTAATCAGCGAATCAACTCAAGTGAAATATTCAATGAAATGCATTAGTAACTTAAATGATGTTTGGGATTTCCATCCTCTAAGGAGATTTCCATCCTCTAAGGATCCGTCAAACTAGATATCATATAATACAATATGCTATTATAATAGTTTCTATGGTTAAATATACTATTGAAAATAGCGTAAGCGGCATTACCATTATTACCCTTACACCGTTTATACCGTTGCCGTACAGTTTGCATATAAGTATAACACACAAGTACGTCTACGGATACGGATGCGTCGTGATACGACAATGTTAAATCAAAAACGTAGGGGCTCAATCAGGATAATATGATAAGACACACGAGGAATACCCATGGTACAATTCTACCGATACACGCCCAGACAGGTGGTAACGCATAGATGTGACTACCGCCTACCTCGAACAACACTCTCATAATTAAGGTTGGATCCACGAATCAAATCACAAAGTAATAGATATGGTTCGAAGAACTGCATTTGATGGAAGGAGCGACCTCACTTAATCATAGTATAACACCTGTTTTAGTCATTTTAATTATAATCTGAAAGCCAAGGACATCCATTATTGTTCTCTTTCTTCAAATCTATAATCGCCTCCAAACCAACCCACTTCATCATGGATTCTCCGCCACTTACACAGTTGTTAAAGTGGTATCAGTATTAATAGAGAGTATGTTAATATCGACTCCGGTCTCTTTAACAACCAAACACTTATTTCATACCGTGGTCATTTATATATATTTGAAATTATATTTTGAAATATCATGAATTAGTTAACTCCAAATGTTGGGTTTATAAATAATTAAGTTCAAATATTCAATGTCATAAATTTTATTTCAATTGATTCATTATTTGGTTTCATTCAAGGTTTCAAATTTCATATTTACAAATAGTTCGTTAACAAGAATTACAATTTAATATCAAATTTCTATCATGATTATCGTTATTCAAAAATCCTCATATTGAACATTTCGGATCTAATAGCTCAGATCAAAAATAGAATTTTATTTAAAATAATTGATATACTATAAAGTAGTTTAATTAAAAATAAATATATTTATATAAAGCAGTTTGATTAAATAATTATAATAGTTTAATATTTAAACAAAATAGAACTTTAATAGTTATAAGATGTTTAATAGTTATAAGATGCTTAATAGTTAAATTAAATATATATATATATAACGATAAAATAGTAACTATATAAAATATTCTAAATTAGTTTTGTATAAAATAATACTAGTTTTAAAAATCAAGTTTTAAATAATAATCCAATCCAACTATATATCCATATGTTCAGTTTCAACTTATAATCAATTCAGTTTTCATAACTTCACTTCAAATTATTTTTAACTTAACAATATATTCTAATTTCAATACATTTCAACCATTATTCAAGTTAGGTGTACATTTTATTATTTCGGTCAAATTCTTACAATTTCAAATTTATTTTACATCTCATTTTAACAGATTCAAGTTAATTAAATCTAAGTTTCCAAGTTTAACCGATTCTAAATATATTTACTTCAAAACATTTAATTAACAAATTATTATCATTGATTTTATCAAGTTTCATTATCCTAACTGCAATTCATATAACTCATTTCATTATTACTAAATCACATTTTAAATCAATTAAGCATAATTTTGAAATTTTATTTCAATTAGGTCATTTAACACATTAAGTTACAATCAAGTTCCAAATCTCCTTTTAAACCTTTCTTATTGTAAAGTATTAAGAAACATCTATATTGATATTTTTTTTTATAAAAACTATATTTTGAAATAATTTAAATTTTAAAAATAATATTATAATTAAAAAAGCTTTGTACATCAAAATATATTTAAACTCATAAAACTATTTTAACAATATACCAACGTTGTCCGTGTATAATTTTCTACCTAGGCCAAGTAATACAGATATGTGTCATTTCAATCCATAATTTAAATTTCGAATCTCTGGTATATATCATTTCAACCCGCATCTCAAATCGATTCAACTCATTTCCTAAATCTATATAGTGATTCAGGTATGTATCATTTAAATCCATATGAAACTTGCAGTATGAAAACAAATAAACAACATCCATAAGCTAAACATATCAAACATATAAATGAAGTAGGCTCAACAAGTCAAACATATACATGAAGTAATACATGTCACATGTGCACATTCATATCTGTGCACAACATATAATAAGATTCACTGAAACAATCTTATACATTTCACAGTATTTCAAATGTGCTGAATTTCACTTCTATTAAAAATGCAAGTCAAGTATGAGATAAAATCACCTTTTCGAAGCACGAAAAAGCGACGAAAAATCTGACGCCATCCAAGCAAAACTCAAGGTTGATTCAAATGCGATACATCTCAAATCGGATCAGCAAAAATCAAATGGAAGCGGAAAAAAACTCTCAAAACCCAGCACGAAAGTCAACACAACTCTTTCATTTTTTTTTTAAGATATGAAGATTTGTAAATGTAAAGAAAAGAGAGAAGAAAAGGGGAAAGAAAAGCAACTATATTATCGTTGAATGAAATTTGAAAGATATGTAGTAGAGAAGACAAAGGAGAGAATAAATACATGATTTATTTCCCCAAGATGCCTCTTTCTATTATGCAAGTTACGAATAAATTAAATGTGGCTGACTAAGGCTGAGGTGGCAATACTTATTTCTCATTCAAATTCAAAAGTAAATCACAGAAGAAAAGAGAATAAATGGAAAGGAATGAATGCATGATTGATTGCCTGATGGTTACTGTTAGAAAGTTGTGTGATTTTTCAAATTTCAAAACAAAGGATATTAAAAATTTAAAATTTAAGGAACATGTTAAATTAGACAGACACAAATAAGGTAAAGAAAATGGCTAGATATATGAATAAACAACGTTGATAGATTTACATGTTTTTGTTGTTGTTTTTTTTCTTAATATAAAAAGAGAAGGGAAACATATATACATAGAGGTGGTTTGTTCTTAAAGAAAAGTAATGATGGAAAACAAAAGGAGAAAAAGAAATAGGGGATGTAAATATAAAGAATGAAAGCACGCAAATGAAACACGATGTAAAAAATAGAATGAAGGAAAGAAATCAATAGAATAAAGGGCAATAAATTAATTGAATGAAGGGAATAAATGAACGCATGGTTTAGGAAAAGAATTAATTAGGAAAACGTTACTTTAAAATTGAGGAAAAATTGCTTGAGATAGAAATGAAAAGGGAAAGAAGAGTAGAAGAAGGAAATATCATGCAATATTTAGGAAATGATAAATAAAAAGAATACGTCAATTTTGAAGGAGAGGAATGGTACAGTATTACTGAAACAACGAAGAGAGGAGTACACTAAAAACAAATGCAGCTATTCACATTTCAAAATTAATTAATTAATTATTGTTTGAACATGTAATCCCATTCCAAATTCCTAAATGTTACATTTTGAACAAACATGGAAAGAATTAAAGACGATTGACAAAGATATATATATATATATATATATATATATATATATATATATATATATATATATATATATATATATATATATATATATATATGTATTGGAATTTATTTCAATGTACGCATCATTTTCAATTACTCAATCAATAGAAATTAATAAATTCCATTAATAACATCATAAATTTTATTTAGAACCAATTTAAATTCAATAATTAAATTTAATTAAAAAACTAAATTGTCGAAATTTATAAAATGTTACAAGACATATCCAAATTTAGATGTTTATTTGAATTATTCAAATGTAAGATCGTTCCTAGATAAATCAACCAATATCTTTATTAATAATTGCGGTTTCTATAGTGTCTCACTTTTTTGGTATCAGCACGAACTACCGTAATTGACCTTTTTATATTTATTAAAAGTAAGATCTACCAAATACACTTTTTCTGCAAATTTAAATCGCTTATATAAAAATATTACTAATTTTAATATCACTTAAGAATGGAATCTAACAAATAACATTTTTTTACAAGTTTGTTTTTATGGACAAAAGTTAGTGTAAATGGAGGAATTAACGGGTCCACTGTAATTCCTCCCTTTACACTAAAACTTGTTCACAAAATTTTGCCCTTTGTCTTTATAGAACAATTTTTTGTTCTTTTTGTCCTTAAGGGTAAAACCCCAATTTTTTTTCCAAGTTTTTCCTTCAGTCTGTTTTCTTAAAAAAATAGGTTTTTAGTTTAAGGGACAAACTTAAAGAAAATTTTGATGAAAAGTATACAAAGTTTGGTTTTTAGGGAAAATGACATATCCAAGTGCAAAAGATAAATTTAGGGGACCCACTATTATTACTTTTTTGCACTAAAATGTGTCATTCGACCTAAATTTCAAGCTTTGTATACTTTTCACGAATTTTTTTTGCAAATTTGTCCTTTAGTCTATTTTTCAATTTTTTTATATACTAAGCAAAAAATGAGAGTGAAACCATTTTGATACTACCCACAGATTTCAAAGCAACCAAAAATAAGCTGAAGTAGCTTGGATTATAGCACTGCTATAACGATCCTCAAAAAGAGTGAAACTGTAGTCCTGTTACTTTCTTCATTTGAAGAAGCTTGACTGTTGCCGCGTGAGTAGGTTGTCTTTTCTATCAGTGAAGTAGCAGTACTGATCGTCAAATTCATTGCCTAACCTCGCTGGCCATTTACAATACGTGACAAAATGCCAACCGATGCTCACTGAAATTAGGGCCTACAGATTAGGGGAGGCAAGCCGAATAATTTTAAAAAAAATCTCCAGACTTACACCTGAATTATTGTTTGAATCAGATTTACGAGAGAAGAGTGTCACTTGGTCGAGGTAAATTTTTTTATTTTGGTGATTATTAGATTGTGTGTGTATCATAGTGATATTTTTTATTATTATGTCATTCATGCTTTAGGGTGATGTTATTTGTAATGTGGATTATTAGTTTTTTTTTTTTGGACCGAAAGGGGCAAATGAAAGGAAATATTAAAGAGACTGGAAAGGGGCAAGTTGTGAAAGGGCACTGCGTTTTTTTAAGGTGCGTTTGATTTTGAACAGAAAGGGGTTGAAGAAGGAGAAAATCGGTGAAAGGGGAATGCGTTTTTATTTTGTCCGAAAGGGACACATAAAAGGAGCAAATGAGTGTAAAAGGGGTAACACGCGGAAGGGGCAAAATGAAAGGTTTGTTTTTCAGCTTTCGTTTGGAAAGGGCAAATTGGTGAGTCCCACGTCGACGTGTCGGACGCTTTCGACGCGAACTTGACGTGCCCCTTCCGAAAACAAACGGTACCTTAACGAAAAGGGCATCACGAAAGTGGAAGGAAAAAGAAAATAAAGGAAAAGAGGAAGGAAAGGGGGGAAGAAAGGGGAACGAACGGACCAAAAAACACCATTCATTTTGAATGGGCAGTTCGTCCCGACGCGTCAAAAGTGTTCGACGCGGACACGAACTGCCCTAGTTTAAAAAAGAACAATACCTAGGGTCCGTTTGAAAACAAACCGAAAGAGGCACTTGGACGGGGCTGGGGAAGGGGCATTTTCGTGAACGGGGAAAACAATTTTTTTACAAAAGGGGCAAATTGGAAGGGGAAGAGTAATTATTTTATTATTTACTTGTTTGAGTTTTATTTGTGAAGGTAGGGAAGATTAGTGGTGAAAAATGGGAAGTAGCCGTTTGCATCGGACAACGTCGGACGCGTCTCATGCAAGCGGCTCCTTTCCAACGTTTTGTTTGAACGGGCTAATATTGTGGGACCTACGCTAGACGCATCCGATGCAAACACAAATGTTAATTTCTCATTTTTGTTTGCAAACGGTACCTTAGGCTGGTTTTGATGATGATTTGGGTTGGCTTGAGATTTGCAGTGCTAGATTTTCAAACTTAGACTGATTTATTTATTTATTTTTGAATATGATATTCAATATGTCTGAGAATTGCCGTTACATGTAGATATGTCTAGTCTATAACCAGTTTTCTTCTTTTGAAAACTTAGAGTCTGCTCTTATTATTTTATTGTTAGTTGAATTTTCGAAGTTCATGTTTAAATAAAAAATTATCATGGAAATTTAGCTATGTTACCAATTAAATTTATACGCAGATCATGTTATAGAAATTTATGTTCACTAATTGTAAGAAAATCATTTCAGCTTTGATTTTTCTTTTTAAAATATTTTAAATCTTAATTGATTTTTATAGATTAGTATCAGTTTCTGCAATTTAGCCATCATTTTTCTCATTTATTTGGTATAATTATGGATTATGTAACAGCGCACTAAATTGAGTTCCTTTTTATTGTGGTTTTTATATTTGACCAAGCAACGAAATGCAAAATTACATTCAGCCCCTATTATTGATTAATTGAAGGTGAAATTGTGTTCAGCCCTATTATCATCACCATTTCATTCATAGGAATAATAAGGCGTCCATGGATTAATATAAGTGAATATTAAGCTCAGTTCCTTAAAATCAAACTTAATACACAAAAACTACTCAAAAAAAGATTGTAAATTAGGTCATACAATTATGTTAAAAAATTGCATAATTGTTAGCAATGAAAAATTGCACATATTTTTGCAACTTTTTTTGATGAATAATTGGTGAAATTTCAGCAAATTTTGAAAAAATTGCATAAATGTCTGCAACTATTCATTGAATAATTGCATAAATTTATACAGTTATTAGTCGACTTAATTCTAGGGACTTGATTTACATACCTGTTTTGATAAGTATGTTTTGACTATTTTGAAACTTAACAGCGATTTTAGCCAAGCCATCCCTTAGTAATATTTATCCCTTCCTTCCGTCAGGTCACAAAGACCATCTCTATGAATAATCTGAATGTCTCATGTTCATGAGATGCACTTATCATCTCAATCAGTCTCTTTCTCTTTTCATCAAAATAACATATCCTGATTTCAACTCAAAGATCATTACCGTTTTCATCTATCTAATTTTTGAGATATCTCCAACATCTTATGACACAATGTCGATTATCGAACTCTTCATGTTTAAATTTATTACGCAATCATGAGGCATCATATTTGAAAGTTAAACCTAATTGCATCCATCGAAATCGAAAGCTCATCCTAATTGGTAACTAATTTTTGGTCTGGCTTTACTGATATTTCTAATTTTTAAACTTGATATGATACACTTTTTTGTTGAACTTGATGACTGAACGATAACTAGATGAAGGATATATGTTATTCTGAACAAAATAACATGATAATATGTACTATTGTTATTATTGGCAGTGACATACATAATAACTAAAAATTGTAATATATATAGAATTATATAATTTGTAACACAGTCCGCTATTTCTGTGAGATTTGCAATATATATTGTTTGTAATATTGTTGTTATTATTATTTGTAATAACATGATAACTAAAAATTAGAATAGTTTGTACATGCTTCATGTTCCATATATGTTATTATGTTTTGTCAAATGTTGCGGTTTGAATAATATTTGAATTATCCAGTTTTGATCAGCACTTTCAACATGCAATTTGAATTTATATTTGTTGGTAACTTGAATACAGTTACCGTTTAATTTTTATAACAAATACATGAACAAATTGAGAAGTTTTCTAAGGTTTGATAGCGTCAAATTACTTGATGGAGTGGCTTGAAAAAGGGATGATCAGATGGACAACTTGATGGATATTGGCTGGTAATAGGAGAAAAAAAGGGCAAGGGTAATTGTGTACGAATTGTAGAATACACGTAAAATATGTATCTTCTTCTCTTGCTAGTGTGTAATCCATGTGTTGCACTTGGCAATATTATTGAAATATTAATTATATTATACAATCATTGTTGGTTGAAGCATAATTTTACAATGCAACATATAAGTGTTATGTAACGACGGTTGGAACAAAGTCCTCTCTTTCTTCCACATAGGGCGCACACATATGAGTTGACACACACATCCTTGTAACAAGAGAAATCCCTGTTGTTACATGTCTACCAACTCATATTTGTACTTGCCTCCTCTAATTTATTTCGTGATGTGGGACTTTGCATCCAAACCATCATTCCTTCTTAACCATAAGCGAGACAATTCTAACAATAAGGTAGTCAAAAGATAGCACAAGGCTTACGCTATGCTATGCTGCTATTTTGTTCACTTCTGTAAATTTTACATTTTTACAAATATCAAAATCGGAAGGAAGTATTGTGGTCCATGTTTACACGCATTTTAAATAATTAATGCTATTGATTTATTAAATTTTACATCCAAAAATAAACTAGTACATAAGGTCATTTTCAAAGTGTTTGTCCTGTAGTACTTTTAGTGAGATAGGGAGTTTTATAATGTTTAATCAAATGAAGGAACGTTGCTTTCAAGAGTTTATGCAAAAGAATTAAAAAAAAAAAAAGATGTTCAGCCTTTGTATTTTTGCTTTTTGATTATTAAAGACGATGTCGGTGACAAAATCCAATATTGCAACTACTAAGTTCTTTAAAATTAAATAAATTAAATACAAACATTACATGAGGCATATAACGTCATTATCAACAGTGTTATCAAAGCGCACGCTATAACATAAATAGCACATAATACAGAACCTGTTCTGTTGTACTTACAATAGCGCAGGGGTTTCCTATAGTGCAAAAATAACTCCATATTTTGTCAGCGTAAAATAACGCATGGCTCTAAATAGCGCTTTATATTTTTTTTTTATAGTGCGCCTTTTCTTTTTTAATTGTTTGGGCAATGAATAACGCGCAAAATAACATATTCTTGTACTTATAATGACTCGGACAAAAATGTTGTGGAGTATGACTCGAAGGAAGAAGAAATCAATGATTGTTTAGATAATAATGATGATTTTGATTGGATGAAATTAGCGACTAGGCTTTAAAGGCTTAGAAGTATAATATAATTTTAATATTTTGTTATTGTACCTTTGAATCATGTTTGATTTTGTTGATTTAAATCTTGTTATTTTCATTTTGTAGCTTTTCCTATTTTTTTTTTTTTTAGTTCTTGTCATTAGATTTTTTTTCTTTTTCTTTTACGTTTTATGTAAAAGTGTACTTTTCATTCAATTTTTCTAATCATAACTCATAAATAAGAATAATTTTTATCACATCTCACAGATATAAGAATAAATTTCAAATCTGTAAGACACAAATATATTATAGCCATCGATTATGTTTAATGCCTAATATGATATTATTAATTTTTCTCAAGTGTAACTATATTTTACATCAAAAAATATTTAGTACATACTTGAAGTATCCTAGGGTCAAGGTTTTAAATCTCGGATATCGGTCGCGTTTCGTCTCGGAGATTTTAGAGACTTGATCTCGTATCGGGGGAAATCTCAGATGAGATGAGTCTAACTCGGGGGTTCGTCTCAGATTTCCATCTCGGGTCTGAAAGTTCATATCGGAGCAATCTCGGGGAATATGATATATTAAAAATTAATATTCTTACAAAATGATTTTTATGAATGCTATTAAAAACATAGTAACTTAAACTTGAGTTGCAAAGTTGCTTCATTATTCTTAATTTACGAAAGATCATCATACTCTAAATCGTAATATGCTTAAACCAAAAAAATGTAAATATATTAGTGCTTACAACGATATGATGCATAAACTTAAATCAATTTTAGACATAAAACATAAAAATGATCCAAAACATTAAAAAGTTCAACATGCGTATAACATAATATACATAATTTCATAGATAACATGTACGTAATAAAGACGAATATGAAAATCATAAGCATTGTAGAACATATATGAACATATAATATGGTCATTTAACATGCAAAATGTAAAATAACAGGAGATTATCGTGGCTAGATTTGATTTTTTTAGTTATTGTTCTGGTTCAGACACAGATCTAAATTTTAACCAAAAAAGCCATGATCTCGGATGATATTCCAGTATCTCGTCTTGATTGATATATAGTTCGATATCGCAATATCCCGGGCGATATATTCGAAAGGAGATTTACAGTGATATTTGCTGTTTCGTTTCGGAATGAGCCCAAAACAAGATCTCGGAGGAGATCTCGGGCGATATTTTCGAGATTTGAAACAGTGACTAGGATTTGTATTTGGAGTTTTGAACAATTTGGATATGGCGTATAATATGCAAAAAAATAGAATCAAATTCCAGTTAACCAAAATATACATGATTTCTTTTAAATGAACCAAATAGCGCGCACTATAGCCTATAACGCAAATAACACATAGTGGAAAGCCTTGCACTATTTGCTATTGACTGCACTGATTATCAAATTCAAAATGAATTCTTAAGGTTATAATGTTGATATCTGTTAATACAGCTATAGAAAAATAGCAGTATTAACCTTTTCCATGTAGACCTTCTGGGTATATTGCGTCTACCAAGCTCCTATATTCAATATCATTTCAAGGAATCATGATCATTCTTTACTAAATGATTTAAATTTAGTGTGGTGTTAAGGGCACCCCAATATCCTCTTCCTAATCCCGCAACTAAAAAAGATAAAACTCAGTAAATTTTGTATGCTTTTTAATACCACATTACCTTTCCATTCTAATCTCTCGCTCAACCATTATTTGTCGAACTTTACGTACTCAGTCCTAATCTGAAAACCCTATACAAGATTAATCGTTGTCAACTTCATCTTTCCTATAGGAAAATTCATATTCTTACCATTTGAAGGCTTAATCTCTCACTTCTTCTTCCTACTCGATTGGGACACAGTTTGCTTGCCTCTTCTCGTCGTCATCGAAGTCGAAGTTAGTCGAAAATGAAGGTTATTTTACTGATCGAATTTAATTTAGGCTATTCGAACGCAATGGCAACAAGATGAAGACATAGAAGAAATACGGTGGTAGCCCCTATTTTTTATTGTTTGGTATTAGGAAGAGGAGAATATAATTTTTTGTGGTATTTTTTAGTTGCGGTGTTAGGAAGAGGATATTGAGGTGCCCTTAGCACCACACTAAATTTGTTGGTTAGTATACCTATGTCCTAGCAGAGTCATTCTACTTTATTTGGGTTTTTTGCAATAAACACATATAAAAATAAGTGAACAAGTATTGCGTCATTTTGGGATATTTGCTATTTAACATTTTGACAAAACAACACATTATTTTGCACTCTAAATGACATGTGCGTTTTTATAGGTTAAATTCGCTATGTTATGTGAAATTTTGCGCTCAGTGTAATAGCTTTGCTGGTATATGATAGATCAATTGAGATAAGTGAATTATAGATTAAAACAACATGCAACACGTAGGCCTAAATTAAAACGATATGCAGCAATCATCCAGTATGTTATTTTCTTATATATTAGTATGAATATTAGAGTATGATATGGATTGGAACCCAAGGGCATGCAAATATGCATTAAGTATATGTGGTTTGGAGGTAGAGCAAAGCAGTATGTTGACCCACCTTATAGTCAAGGCAGTCACACATTGATTTCATGACTATCAAAGTGCTTGCAATTCGAGTGCAATCATATATAAGTATGCGACGATTTTGTTGAAGTCGCAAAGTGCTCGAAATAAGATTGAAAACTCACTTAACCCCTGGATCAGTATTCATTGACTCAATCCTTGGATCGACATTCATCATCACGAATCATCGGATCGTACATCATATGCACAAGCACGTGACTGCATCATACTTCGCATCATCAAATTATGATCGAGGTCGAAGCGCGCACTCAAAGGTTGGTGATCTGATCGGACAGATGATGGTTTTGGCAATAAAAAACTCGGATCGTATCAACAAGCAAATTTTGTATCCTTTGGATACGAAATTCACTCACACCAAAAAACATGTGCTCGACTCGGGCGGATCACCTCAAAACGCCTGATTGCACTAGACAGTTCAGTCTGAAAAACACGGTTGCGCATCGAAGGATCAAGGCACAAACAAATCCGATCCCAGGATCGGTATTTGTGGATACGAAATCTTAGTCTAGCTTTGGCAAATTCTATGCCATTGCCAAACACATGTGAATCACGCAAAAAGGCTTGCGTGCATCAAAGTTTCAGCAGCATTGGGACTTCCGATCGCAGGATCAAATTTTGCACTATGAATTGGAGCACATCAAAAGAGCGTGCTAGACATGTCTCGATCACCACCAAATGTTGAGCCACATCATGCGGATTACTCGAATTTTTGGTCTTCGATTAGGAGACTAGGATACAAAAGTTGTGATATCCCCGAGATACGAGAAGTTTGCCTGATTTGGCAAACTCGGCAGTGTGCCAGGCACACGCGGATCACTGGATTTGGGGTGATTGACACGTGCAGATCACCATTTTCTGGGTGATCAACCTGGATACGAAAATTTGGCAAGGCACTTGAATTTTGGCTAACTACCTAGAGTTGTATTGATCCCGAAATGCAAAATTGTAGGCTTTGGTCTACCAACTTCACATATAAATACCCTATTGATGTGAGATTTGATGGGACATTTTTTATAGTCCATTTTAGCATACATGATGCTTGAAGAAAAACTCATTAATGGCTTCCACCTGGACTTTTTGGATTTGGCACTTCACGTAAAAGATTTCCTTCAATGTTTTAGCACTTGGATTGGCTTTTGGCTCGCTTCTGGACATCGGAACTCGCTTAGAACGTTTTGGCATATTAAGGGATTGACAAGGACACTGTGATTTTCACTTTACAACTTTGTAACTCAAAGTCTTTTACTCGACGAAATTTGTAACTGTAATGTCTATGATAAATGATATGACAAAGTGGATGTAGGCGTTGGTGCTGAGCCACTATAAATTATGCGTCTCTTTACTTACATATTCTACTCAGATTTACTACCTAACTCATACAATTTGGGTGTGGACGAGAGAGGACCAATTTTCCACATCAACATTTTAACGAGTCAGGAAGGAGCACGTTAGAATACCTTTAAAATAGGTACCCTCGAATTTCTTTCGAATTTGAAACTATGGTTAAGTGAAAACAAATCTCCGTAGCTCGTTTAGAAGGAACAAAAGTATAGGAAAGCTAATAAGTTTCTTCTACGGGAAATCCCTCGAACTTCATCACTCGAGAGGATGTAGACAGGATAATTAAGGATATGATGAAAGAATTGACTTCACGTCTCGAACGATAAGAAGTACTTTTCAGACGGCAACAGGAAGCCATGAACGCTTTTATGACTCAGAGGGAAGGTCTTGAAAGGCCATCAAGCTCAGGTAACATCGTTGGGGCCGAGTACCAGCGTTCCTCAAGGTTTAGCTCGAGGCTTGGAGAAATCTCTCAAAATCAGCAGCAGGTCGATACTGATACTCGGATTGGTACCTTCCCCCTATACTTGGGGGCAACACCCCCAACCCCGATGTAAGAGCGGCTCACGATGTTTCGGTTGGTCAGGTTGTCGATTCAGGTACTGGCAATGTTATCCAAGCGCCAGTGCTCGAGGATGCGGATGTTGGAAGTGCTTCCACGGTTTCGGGAGTCAGGTTTACGTCCGTTGCGACTCCTTAGATTCGGATTGAGCTGGATGTTCTTGTTGCGAACCAACCGGTGGTTAATTTGGAATTAAACACTGGGGGCACTATTGTCAACTTGAATGATTGTAGACAGTTTCTCGGATCAGGAAGTGAAAGTCAAATTGCCGATACGATCCGACGTTTTACTCGAGATAGAGCGTCTTATACAGATCTGGACTCTATTACTTGCAGTCCTTTTTCTCACAAGATCAAAAATTCTTAGAATCCATCTAACTTCAAGTCGTCGGTGTTGGAAGTTTTTGATGGTAAGAGGGATCCCACCGTTCACTTGATGGTTGATGCGCTATATCTGCCACATGAAAGTACTTGCGGCTTCAAATAACGTTATTATAAAGTACTTTCCTCTCTATCTCATAGACATTGCCGCCATGTGGTTCGGGCAGTTGGAGTCAAAAATATGTTAATAGCTGGAATGTTTTGGTTGGAAAATTCATCGAATAGTTCAAGGTTCACATTGCTCGATCCAAGAACTTTACGACTCTGACAACGGTTAAGCAAACGACAAATGAGACTTTGCGCAAATTTTTAGAAAGATTCAGCGTTGCAGTGATTTCAGTCGATAGGTCGGACCCATCCATGATCCTAATGGCTGCTATTTCTGGCATTCTTGATAAAACCGATTTTAAAATTCCACTGCAACGAGACCCGCTGAGAGACTTTGGCGAGTTTTATTTTGAGGTAGAGAGGATTCTGCGTGAAGAGGACTCTCGGGGTGAAAAGCAAGCTCATCAAGCCAACATCGCAAGGAGTGGAGGACCCTTCGACTTCGAAAAAGGAAAAAGCAAATATTGGGATGATCGGAATGTACGGTCACATATGGAGCCAAAATTCCTGTCCTTTACTGATCGCACTCAGGTCTTTGGAAAGAATCTATCTTGAGATTCATATGATTGCTCCTTTTCAAAAGCCCCCAAAGAGGGAACCGACTGAAAAACAAATAAACTCTGGTAAATACTACGTGTTCCATGAACTAGCAGGTCATGACATCAATCAATGCAGACAACTTCATAATTAAATTGTACAGCACGTCAGATGAGGCGAGCTTGCACAATACATCAAGAATCGGGCAACGGCCACAACACAGGCTCAGCCCCCTACCACCTCTGAGGACAGAAGCAGGTTAGGAACTAGCCCCTACGACATCATAATCAACTGAACTGGTTTGTATCTTTTTAGCTTTTCGACTCCGGTCTGTGACTTTCTTTTTTGTTTCGTGATGGTTAAGCTGGCCTACGACATGTGCATGATTATGACTTAATCTTCAGGCAAGCTCCATGTCAAAATCTTAACCATCCACTTTTTTAGTTTAACAACTTGTAATCAAAAGCATCCACGTCAATTTACACACGTACAAGATCGAGCTGTGATCCTTGGACATCATCTGAATTCAACTACAAATTGTTGTATCTCTTTGGCTTTATCAGAAACCTATGAACTTGGTCCATCAAGTATAAAAACCTCCCTCTTGGTCCGCCAAGTATAAAAATTCCTACCTTAGTCCTCTAAGGACTTGGCCAGCCAAGTATAAATTTTTTTTATACCTTGGTCCGCCAAGGACTTGATCCACCAAGTATAAAAATTCCTCCCTTGGTCCGCCACATATAAAAATTCCTAACTTGGTCCACCAAGGACTTGATCCGTCAAATATAAAAATTTCTACCTTGATTCACCAATGACTTTGTCTGCAAGTATAAAATCTCCTTAATAACTTGATCCGTCAAATATATAATAATTTGATCCGTCAAGTGTATAATATCTTAATAACTTAATCTGTCAAGTGTATATTATTTTAAAAACTTGATCCATCAAGTATATGGAACCTAAATAACTTAATCCGCCAAATGTGAAACTCTTTTGCCGGAACATACTTGCTCCGGCTAGGCCCATCGAGCCCACAACTTCTAGTTTTATTGATTTCATACTCTTCGGATTCGGCGCTCTATCAAATTAAGATCCGTAGCGATCGACAAATTTCTATTCAATACGAATACGTACGGATTGTAGAGTTTCTTCGACTTCGACTTTATGGTTCTCCATCTATTGCGATCCGACGCGATCACGACTTCATGGATTTTTGGTTTTCTGCTCATACAACTCGACGTGATCGTGGTTTTCTGGATATCTGGTTATTCCAGTTCTACCCGGACTTCTCTCAAATCTTGGCTTACGGATTTACAGATTTTGGATTATCACAAAATACGTCTTCCTTTTTTTTAAAGAAAGACATGTTTTGGGAGGTAAAGCGTTGACCTGCCTTTTGGTCAAGGCATTCACACGACGATTTCATGACTAAGTGCTCGCAACTCAAGTGCAATCATATAAAAGTACATGGCGATTTGGTCGAAGTCGTAAAGTGCTCGGAATAAGGTTGAAAACTCACTCAACCCCCCTATTGGTATCCATTGACTCGATCCCCAGACCGGCATTCATCATTATGAATCCTCGAATCGTACATCATATGCACAGACATATGGGCGCATCATACTTCGCATCATCAAATTGTGATCGAGCTCTATGCACACATTTAAATTTTGGTGATCGGATCAGACAGATCATGGTTTTGGCACTAAAAAACTCGGATTGGATCGGCAGGAAAATTCTGTATTCCTTAGATATGAAATTCACTCATATCAAGACTCGGGTGGATCATCTCAAAACGCCCGATCGCACTGGGCGGATCATTCCAAAAAACACGGTTGCGCATCGAAGGATCAAGGCACAATCAATTCCGATCCTAGGATCGGTATTTGCGGATACAAAATCTTGTCTAGCTTTGGCAATTTTTGCACCATTGCCAAACACATGTGGATCACGCAAAAAGGCTTGTGCCGATTGAAGTTTTAGTGGCATTAGGATTTCCGATCCCAAGATCAGATTTTGCACTATGAATCGGAGCACATCAGAAGAGCGTGCCACTCACGTCTCGATCACTACAAAACGTTGAGCTGCATCATGCAGATCACTTGAATTTTTGTTTTTCGATGAGGAGACGGGGGTATAAAATTTGTGGTATCCTCGAGATACGAAAAATTTGCCTGATCTGTCAAACTCGGCAGCGTGCCAAGCACACGCGGATCACTGGATTTGGGTGATCGACGCGTGCAGATCACCATTTTCTGGGTGATCAGCCTAGATACGAAAATTAGGCGAGACACTTGGATTGTGGCCAACTCCCAGAAGTTGTACCGATACTGAAATCGGCACAACTCCCAAGATACAAAAATTTGAACTTTGGCTCACCAACTCTACCTATAAATATCTCACTGCTGTGACATTTGATAATTAGACCTTTTTACTGTTCATTTTTGTATATGGTAAACTTGGAGAAAAACTCGTTAATGACATCCACTATAAACTTTTTGGCCTAGGGTGCACTTTTTGGACTTGACACTTCACATAGAAGATTTTCTTTAACGTTTTAGCACTCGGACTCACTTTTGGCTTGCTTTTGGACGTTGGAACTCGCTTAGAGCATTTCGGCATATCTGGGAATTGACAAGGACATTGTGGTTCTCACTTTACAACTTTGCAACTTAAATAAAGTCTTGCACTCAACGAAACTTGTAACTATAATATTTATGATGAATGGTTACGATAAAGCGAACGTAAGCGTTAGTGTCGAACCACTATAAATTCTTTGTGTCCCCTTACTTGCATGTTATACTTAGATTTACTACTTAACTCATACAACTTAGGTGTTGGTAAGGAAGGACCAATTCCCCCTAACACGTTTGACATCAAGCAATGTAGAAAGACCCTTCCCATATAAGCCTCAAGACTGCCTTGCAACATCATCGTCGGAGACAATGCCATCGTTATCTTTGTACACTTCACCATCTGCACAATCCGATTAACTTCACATCAAACTTCATCCAGTGAGTTGAGAAGAGGTGGTATGTCTTAATAGTGTTTCTTGTGCCAAGATTCCTAGTGTCATACTATGTTTGAAAATATAGCTTAATCGTATAGGTTCCAATCCAAGGTAGAGTGCCCCTCTTCCCCATCATTGATCAAATCTGAGTGGTAAAATTAAAAGAGAATGGTATTATGAATACTAATATACAAATTGATGGTCAGCTTGCATATTTATACTTGTAAACTCAAATATTCATCTTGGGTTATGGATATTTATTATGTAATGTGTGAGTGTGATATGTGGGTAGATGTATATTTATCAAAAATGCTACTATGACTGATTTTTTTTGGGTCAAATAGTACACATGGAACATGATTTTAGGAGGGACCACATATTAAATTACCATATTACCCTCTTGGATTCCTCCGATCCCCCTAAATTACACTATTTGGCATTTTGACGAAAAATTGTTTTTGTCATAGTTGCTAAACTCGTATATTTATAACTCTAATACACGCTATGAAACTTAATGTGCACTCCCAGTTTCATGTTTTCTTTTATTTCTATGATGCTGGACATTTAAATTACATGTAAAATTGCAAATAGAAATTGAGGTTTGTTTACCCAAAAAACGGCTACAAAGTGCATGCAAGTCAAGATAATCAGTATAAGTGGCACATGCTTCGTCTTAAAAGTAAATAATCAGTAAAGTGGCAACTTGCTAAGTGCGTAAAAATAGACAATAATTACAAACGGTGTACTCTTCACACATGGAAGTTTGCAATGTCCTAACATCATGACATCAGATCAATAAATACTTTAAAAAGTGTGCATAAACATATTTTTGAAAGAAACGAACGTACCTTGAATTTGAATAACCATGATCTAAAATACATGCAGTGCTGACCATTTTTTGATTGATACGAAGTTTTTATATAAGCCATATGTCTAGTTAAGTGCGATCTTTGAAATATTGTAATGTAAAACCAAATATTATGTTTCTTAGTTGAATTATCAACTTTTTACTTGTACAAAACATGATTAAACGACTTTGAAATTGGAAAAATATGAATTAGGTATAAGAAGTTATCATTTTTGAAATAAGCGCGATTTATGATTTTTAAGCTGTTCAAAATTATATGAATGACCATAAAATATAAAGTAAAATTAAGATGGAAGCCTACATAAAGTGTTCATTCCTCGTATCCAGATCAAAATATTGTACAAATTTGTTATTTATCTGTTTTTGGACTAATACAGTCATAACTAGACTTAGAATGTTCAAATGAGATCGGATAAGTATCAAACTTCATAGAAGTAGTTAGACATGAAGAAGCAACTCGGAAAAAAATAGGGTAAGTTTGGAGTAAGTACATGCGTCCGCATCGACCCATGATAATTGGATCATGTGCAACTCACGTGGTGTATTCCCTTGCTTTCCTACAATGCTTCTGTCAAGTTTCATACAATTTGGATAAGTATTGTGCAAGTAGGTTATGAATAAAACTTCCTCGAATTTGGATGGACTCAGATGACATATGAAGACGGATAATCAAATGAACCTGGAACGACTCAAAATTGGACAAGCCGACTCAACATAAATTAAGGAAGATGTATTAAAAAAATGAAATCACAAAAAAGTCTAAGGAATATGGTCGGCGCTGATTCATCCCCTATGGGTCAGTATTGACCCCAAAATATGGGTTCTATGCAGATGAGATTTTGAGGGTCGAGTTGGCATCTGCTCTAGACTTCTCTGCAACACTATTGGAGGATTCACCTATAAATATTGGATGATTTGCAGCTAAAAGAGGGAAGATTCGCTTGATATGCCAAAACTCAGCTGGATCTGATCTGAAAAAAAAAACACCATTGCTTTGTAAGGTTGCTGCTACTTCTTCACTTCTTGTCTCCACAAACAACTCTCTAGCACTTGTAACATAGATCTAAGGACTATCTAGTTTAAATCCGGAGAGGTCTAAGCAGCAGGATTAAGAAAGATTGAAGTGGATGTGGGTTAGAGGTAGCCGACGCACTATAAAAACTTTGTGCCTCTCTACTCTTTCCCTTTTTTACTCGCTATTTCAGTGTGATCCGTCTGATCTTATCTGGATCGCCTTTAAGGCTGGTGCTTTCACCATCATTTGGGGTTAATTCCATTTTTGGAGTTAACATGTATATTGAACTAAAATAGTTTATTTTTTTGCATCCAATAATATTGATTATTTTTTAATTTTTATAATGATGATATAGTTAAATAGCAATTATGTAAGTCAGTTTTTTTAATGAAACATATCTATAAACAATTTCAATATGTGGAAGTCCAAATTTTCATTGAATATTCGATAAAAAGGAGTAGAATAACTAAACACTGAGGATATGTAGTTTGAAGTTACTTCTGATCTTTCTACTCCAGTAAAGAAAACAACTCTGTGTATATAATACATAATTTTGATAAAATTATGTTATAATTCTGAAGTTTCAGAAACCCATTAGCCATAAATAGCTCACAAAAGAATTATTGTCCATTAAGATAACAAGTTAAGTAAATAGAATACTGTATATGAATCTAAAGCAGAAAACTGTAATCACTAAGATCAGCCACTTATGTGGTGCTCGCGGACCGGGCTAGGTGCACTAGGGAACGACTCCGGTCGGTTTCCCTCCTAAACAAATTCAAAAAAAAAAAAAAAAAAAAAAAAAAAAAAAAAACAAAGAAGAAGAAGAAGAAGAAACTGTAATCGCTAGGGATCCCTTCAACTGTCTTCTGTATATTTATTCCATCTAATCTTGCAACCAATGGCAAACATTTCCACTTCTGTTATCTTATGCTCAGTATTTGATTGTTATCTCAGATATCCTCCCTGAATTAATTGGTTTCTTTAATCATCGTGCATTTGCTTTTAGTTATCGGTTCATTTCAGTGACTATGTTTGTGTCAAATCATACAGTCGTCATTGTAAGTCTAGCACTAGTTTGCTACAATGGTTTGAGTTTGCTCCTTCAGTGAGGTATATGATAGAGCCATCCATATGCCATTTCCATATTCTGTGTAGCAGAGCTTGAGAAATGGTTCCTTGTAACTTGTTGATTCAGTCAAATGAATGCAGTCGATATTACATTAGTGTATTGCCATTTCAACAAATTTTCTACTAACATTAAGAAAAACAACTCTGCTCCAACTATAAAATTCGTGTTTTCTACTCCAGGTCAATAACTCTATTTATCATCATCACTCGTTGAATAATTCTAACTATGGAGTTTCTCATCTTTGCAGGATTTTTTTCGGAGCTCTCAGCAAATTTTGAGATCTTATTTAATGGTATTACTGTAAATTTTATATTGATAATGCTTGAAGCATCTTTGATTTCATCTTCTTACCACCAAAATTTTGTAGGCAAAAGCTGAAACTTATGAGACTAGTGATTCTTCCGATGATTGTGCTTTGTATGATATTGCGTTTTCAAGAACAAAACGATCTTCCACTGCAGTTCTTGGAAAATCTGTACGTATTATTTTGGACTTAACTTTAATCACCCTTCTTTTTATAACTTGAGAGAATAAATACATCTATTTACTTCAGGTGAAAGTAGAAGGTGAAAGTTCATTTAGACGCGATGGGTCAAGTTGTAATGATATACTGTCTGAACAAGTCCAAGCCAAAGAGGTAGTTTATTTTTTATCATTAATTCTCAGTTATCATACTTTTCTTTGCTATGGCAAAATAACGCAACCATAATTGCACTATTATACCTGACTCTTATGATTGCGACAATAATTAAACTCTCATCCCTTCACCTACTAATCCATTATAAACTTTCTGTAGGAGAACTTTTCAGGTTTGTCATCTGATGACTTGAAGTCAAATTTGATGGGAATGGGTTTCCCATTAGCTCTTGTGGAAAGAGTCATTAAGGAACATGGTAATTGGTTTAAAATAATAAAATTTAATTTATGCTCTTTGAGTTGCATTTGTACGCTGTACTCTATACTTGAAATATCATGGTAGACAATATTTGCATACTTTATAGGCAGAGCTGATGAGAACGTTTTAGTTGAAGCTTTGTTCAATTATTCCGTAAGTTTCATACCTGCTTACTTCCGATTTTTAATCCTAAATAAGAATAATATTAAAATAACTGAACTGTTTTCCTTATAATTTTTGTTTGTCTATAGTTTTGTTCTCTTGTATTAGTTCAAACTTCAAAGACTGCATCATACTGAATTCTTGAATTATAACTGCTGACAGAAAGAGAATCCTGAAAATTCATACTCGTGGGAAAACAGTGAGAATGAAGAAGAGAATCATGCCAATGAACAGATCTCAAGCATTAAACATGAAATAGAGGTTATCTTTTGATTCATTTACGTTATCCTGGAAACTAAATATTCTTGTAACTGACACTTTATCACCCTATCTCCATTTAGTTATCAATTGTGCTTTAAGTATTTTAATAAAATATTCATCGAAGTTTCTCAGTAATCTTGCTGGTCTAGTATTTTTCTTTCCTAAACTTGCACTGTCCTTATGACAGTAAGCGTAGTTGTGAAAATACCATTTTCCGGCTATGTTTCTTGAGACCAAATCCTCTGTTTCCATATTCCATGTTCCAATGTGCCACACAGAATCTCAGCCATTTATTAGAGCAAATTGATGAATTTGTGGGGTCCACAGTGTTTGATAAATGGTTGATATTAAAAACTAAATGACTGAGGTCATTGTGACACAGAGACAGTAGTGAGGGCGACAAAGGATTTTATCTGACATTTATTAAGATATAGATGAAATTGGTTTGTGAGTTCTTTGTCATGCATAAGATTTTAGTTTTTATAGTCTTATATGAGAGCAGAATTTTTTTGTGGCTATGTGTCTACTAAATCATGTCCTTCAATCTTTAACTAATAAAATTATTGAGAGCAAACATAGTAAGATGAGCAGATAAAGTACGTGTCACATGGGGAAACACTGAATTGAGTGCTGGAGATCTCTATTCTTACTAAATCGCGTGTGTACACTGTGTATGTGTGTTCCACATGCACATTCTTCTAGAATGTTCAAGTAACATATTTAAATTTTCGAGTCATTCTGTTAACATACACAGGTTATTAGAAGCAATTTGAGATGCTCTTTTATTACTTATCTTAAACTGGCCTATCTTCACTATATTTGGTTTCTTTTCATCATGCAATTTTCTGCGTATATGCTGTGCCCTTCAGTGAGAGCTACTGTATATGTCATTGTTATTATTATTGCTGATTCATAGTTATTGTGGTTACCTCTGCAGTCTACTAATCCTTCAAATGTCGACCTGGACAAGAAATCTCAACTTTTAATAATGGATTTCTCAGAGAAAGAAATTGATATGGCAATAAGAAGGCTTGGTATGCATTACTTTTCTGTTATATGTGTCTTCTTTATTTCAATCCAATGTACTGGTGTACTTTGTTAATTGGTGGTGTTAAGTTATTGTATTAATCATTCATAGCAGTCTATTTGACTTTTGAAGTTTGCACTACATAGCAATATGAACTTCAATGGCTATTTTGTGTTTTAATTATTATCTATTGTCATTAACTGTTCTCTCCAACCCTCAACGAATGACTTATCGAAACCTTTTTTATTTTGAATAATTGACATTTCAAAACATAAGATGAAAATTAATTTAGAGGTAAGTGTTATTGTAAAATTTATGGTTATTATTTTTTAGAAATTGTGTTTCTTTGAGCTTGTTTAAAGGTCTACATTGAGTTGCCTTGAGGGACAACGGAAGTATTTTCTGTTACACTGTTTCTCCCTTCTATTTAGCCTGGGTACAACAATGAAAATCTTTGATTTGCTCTCACAGGTAGGTGTCTTAAATATAAGGCGATCATCTAAACCAGCTGCATTAACTGCAAACTTATACGAAAATTGTCAAATTTTGTTTACTTTGTGCCATAGACGGCGTATTGCTCTGTTCTAAAACTATTTTCTTGGTTTTCAAGGTTATTGCAATAAAGACCGAATTATCCTTTTATAATAACCTAAGCTGTTACGTTTACAAACAGGAATAGATGCTTCTTTACCCGACCTTGTCGATTTTATTTTTGCCGCCCAGGCAGCCGATTCTTTTGGAGATAGTGACATGAATAATAATGTTGATTGTCACTCTGTAAAAACTGAGGTAATTTCTTTCTTTGATTCAGTACACTGGTATATTTTTTCTTAAAATTAATTTTGAAATTATTGGTTCTTTTTTATATCATCATGCTTTATCTATTATTTTAGAACGTTAAATCACCGTAAACCTTGCATCTTAGTCATCCATAATAGCCAAGAGAAAATCATCTTAATCGTGTCGATCACTATAAAGCAATTTTGTTTTTGGATTTCTGGGCTTTTTAGGCAAGAGATGATGCAATGAGTTTATATAGACATCTAAATTCATCTCAATCGCCCATAATAGCCAAATCCCATAATAGTCAAAGCCCAGTAAGTCGGAAAACAGTAAGTGCTTGGAAAATACCAGCTTTTATTGGTGAACGATTAAGGAAAACATGTTGATTGATTGATCGGACGTCCTGATTTAATGATTCAATGGTCACCATTGAGCTTGAGCGGTCTTTTGCTCATGGCTCTAACTCAATTGTGTAATAATAGCATAGCCATCAATCGACCGGTGATTGGCTAGCAATCGATCGGTTGACATCCAATGCTGACTTTTGCTGCCTTGCTCCAATTTGCACATCAGTTGTTCTTTTGATCATTTCATTCTAATCATAATGCCAAACGGAACTATCTTCATCGTTGCTATCTCGACAAAATTCACTTTGCTTTTTCTGTTTGTTGCAGCACATATTTCAATATGGATATGAAACTTGAATAGGTAGCTTTGCTAGATAGTAATATAAAACTATATTGCTAATTTAAACAACATACGACATGTAGTTTCGAAAACAAGCTTTTCAAATGTTTCTCTTTTTTATCTTAATAAGAAATACCTACTTGATGCTTGTAGGATACATGGGATGAATATGAAGATGTAAAACCATTCAAAAAAGCTAGGCCCATGTATATAGATAAGGGTACAGCTTCGGGCAGCAGTCATGTGCGTCAACAAGTTAAACAAGAAAAACGGGACCATTTTTCCGATACTAAGGCAGACGTAAGACATATGCACATTGAAGAAGCACAAATCCCTGGAACTCATAACCTGTATTCAAATGGTAGCAGTCGCTTAAACCACAAGCCATATTTCTTTTACGGAAACGTCGTGGATCTTCCCCAAGAAACTTGGAAGAGAATGTCGAAATATATATATGAAACCAACCCAGAATTCGTGAATACTCAATTCTTCTCAGCTCTTATTAGGAAGGAAGGATATATACATAACCTTCCAACTACTGGTAGATTTCACATAATTCCAAAAACACCCATGAACATTGAAGACGCGCTACCCAGCACAAAAAAATGGTGGCCTTCTTGGGATATTAGAAAGCAAGTAAATTGCATTTCTTCAGACACCCTAGGAGTGAATCGGGTATGTGAGAGATTGAGTGCGATGATGATGGAAAGTGATGGATTCATACCAAGAGAGCAACAATTCGATTTCATCCATCAATGTAAATGTTCAAATTTGATATGGGCGGGTCCGAACAGATTGAAACCCATGGAGCCAGACCAAGTGGAGACCATTTTAGGTTATCCTAATCAACACACTGAATTGCATGGCTTGCAGGCACCCGATAGATTATCCTTGTTGAAATACTCCTTTCAAATCGACACGCTAGGATACCATCTTTCGGTTTTGAAAAATTTGTACCCGGCTGGAGTGAGAGTTCTTTCGGTTTTTAGTGGAACAGGCGGAGTGGAGATTGCTTTACATAGACTTGGAATACACCTCAAGTTTGTTTTGTCTGTGGAGCCGTCGGAATTCAAAAGGGATATACTGAAAAGGTGGTGGCAAAGAAGCGGCCAAACCGGAGTTTTGAAGCAAGTAGGAGGAATTGAGAAGCTGACTGGTCAGATGCTCCACAATTACATGAGCGATGGCGGTTTTGATATTGTTGTTGGTTCCAACCCTGGTGTAGGTTGCCGAGGATCTGTCAAAAACAGTTCGGTTGATTTGGATTTTTCTCTTTATTATGAATTTATTAGGGTCTATCAAAGGGTGAAAAGTATGACTGTCCAAAAAAGCTAGCCGATTAAGGTTATTTTTCTTTTTTTCTTTTACCCTGAAATGCATGGTTGTGGTGATGAGATCCTTGGTTGAAACTTGGTACATTTAAAATTATGTAAGCTTAAATTTGTTTGTTATATTAAGTAGGGGATATCATGTAAAATCATGTCCCGAATGTAGTATTTGTTTTGTTTATTTGAAATTGACAGGGAACTGATGGTTTTTTTTAAATAAAAACAGGGATTTGATACTATCACTTTTTTATGGGTATATGCATTTGATGTGTATTTTGCTAGCTGATTTCAGAGATGTATTTTGATTTGAGGATGGAAATGACGTATTTTTGACAAGTTAGTTTGAAACTTGCACTAGAATACATGCACTTCTTCTCTGGAGCTTGCATGGATTACAAAGTTACGTTAGGTGTGACTCACACCGCATTGCAAGATGTCTTAAACCTGCTATATCTTGAACATGATAGGGTGTATATATGCAGGGCCGTCCCTGTGGTAAGGCCACCAAGGCGGGGTCGTCTAGGACATTCGACCTCATATTGTGTATATTCTAATATGTTCCGATAGCCAAGGACCTCCGATGTTTCAATTTGCCTAGGACCTCCGATTATTTTGGGGATTTAAGGTCTGACACTGTATATATGAGATTGGTGACATGTAACAATAAGAGATTTCTTTTGTTACAATTCAATGTTGTCATAAATGTATGTGTGCTATAGGGATATAGGAATATCCAATCATGACGCTGACATCAAAAATGCTTCATTCAGCGCATTGTAGTACTTTTACCTTGAACGTGCGCCTTGGGTGTCGAAAAATTCAAAAGTTCATTCTTCATTCCCATGATATTCATTTTAACAAAGCTTTCTTAGTATGAAAAAAGGTTGAAAAGAACATTCATCACTTGAAAACGTATGTCAAATAAAGATTATGTATTGATTCATTGTACTCATACCGATAGCAGGAAGGAAGAAATAAATAAAATCTAAGGCACTAATGGTTCGATGATGGCGCCCACTCTGCGGTGTGACTACCCAAAGAAGAGTTTACAAAACCATTCCAATCTTCACATACTACTTATCCTATATATAATAAGCATTTTGATCCACTAGCAACCGTCATTCACTTTTTACTTTTGGAGCGTATACTTTAGAGTAAAATAATTTATTGACCTCAAAAGATATCTATTTCTAAAAAAAGTGAAAAATAAACACAAGAACAAACTTTGGAATTTTTTTTTGACTTGAAGCGCATTAAGTTTTATTTTTAGATTGAAAGACAAACTTGAGAATGCTAAATATAAATAGCATTTTTAGATTGAAAGACAAACTTGAAGCTAGCATTTTCTATAGTGTAAAAAAGGGATTATAATGCTAGTTACATTTAGCATTTTCCTTCAGTTTAATTTTGTTTCGAAGTTTGTTCTTTAGGCTAAAAACGAAACTTTGTGTCCTTCAACCTAATTTTTTTGTTAAGTTTGTCCTTATCTCTGATTACCCCTTTCTAAAACTTATTTATTTTATATTAATCTCTTAGAAATTATTATATAAATTTTATTTTTTCTTTCTTCGTTTGTTCGCTTTTTTTTTTCTTCAAATTTAAGAGAAACCTTTAAAGAAGTGTAGCGTGCAGTTACATATGATGGATATATGCCCTAGGAAAGCCTGCTAAGGTTAATACAGTTCCACCTTTTCTTTTTTAAACAATGTTGTATTTCATAAAAAAAAAATATTTGAAGTTTGTTTTTCACAATTATACGAATGGATAATTAAATTTCTTTAAATATTATCTAAAGCAATGTTAGGGTTGGTTGAACTTGTAAAGAATATAGTAGTTTACAATTTTTTTTTTAAAGTCGAGTGCTAACGACTAATTAAAATAGTAGCCCTCGAAGGAATCATCTGCCGTACAACACACAAATACACACATACTCACTATGTATGTATATGTGTACATATATGTCGTTGCGTTCTTTTAAAGTTACACCATTTTGTAGTATCCTTCTACATTTCTGTCCATCAAAAACTTATGTTTACATATTGGTTGTTTATTCGTGTTCCACGCCATACTATTATTCACATAAAAACATAGCGTGAGTCCCAAAGTGTAGTGAAAAAAAAAAAAAAAAACAGTGGTTTAGACAACGGAAGCAAAACAACCAATAATCTAGCATGTCGACAATCTCAACAATGTCAATCTAACAAAGATGATAAAGAAAAACAAATGCCTCAAACTATAGAAAAAAAACAGAAATAGAAAAAGGAAAGAACACATCAATATAACGAGGTTCGGCTATGCCTACGTCTTCGGACTCAACAACCAATTATTTCTTCACTTCAAGAGGAGGTACAATATGAGAAGAAATACACAATTCAATACAACTTTCTCACCCTATAATAGATATAGAATTAGGGTTCTTATTGAAATTAATGTATGGAGAGGTTTTGTTTTTGTATATGTTGAAAATACGAGCAAATGTCTGCGTATATATAGGAAGAAGTATAAAAATGTTTCATGGATAAGGATAAAATATTTCCTAATTGATTCTACCACAAATCTAACACATTTTAAAATTGTTTCAACCTATACCGATATTTGATTGATTTCTTAAATTAAATATATAGCTTCTCCATATTAATATATTATCTTCCGGATTTGACTTGATTACGAGGATAAATTAATATCTCCTCATTAATATATTTAATATATCCAAATTTAATACTTCACCTCGATTTAAATATGTTCATCAATAAAAAAAAGGTTGTTGCATTAGCATCCCATGACGCTAAGTAGCTCGTACCACACCAATCAAGTTTGAGCAATGCTCAAACTTGTCCCCTGGAACCGACTTTGTTAGCTTATCAGCTGAGTTATCATTTGTGTGAATCTTCGACAACTTTATCTTATTTCTCTCTTCTTTAAGTATGAAAAAGAAACTCCTAACATCAATATGCTTTGTTCGTGAGCTGTAGGCTTGATTTAGCATAAGATGAACAATGCCCTGACTATCTGAAAACAACTCCATGGTCTTCTACGTCAATAATAAATCATCCAAAAGCTGTAACAAATACAATAGTTTCTTAGTCGCTTCCAGAATAGAAATGAGCTCTGTCTTTGTAGTTGATAAAGCTACAATGCACTGTAGCTTAGATCTTTAAGAAATCGAGCATATGCCAAGTATATAAACATAACCCGAAATCGATTTCCTACCATCTCTATCCCCAGCATAATTTGAATTACAATAACCCTTTAGAGTTATGTCACTACCTCCAAACAACAAGCTAATGTCAGAAGTTCCTCTCAAATATCTTAGAATCCACTTTATTACTTGCCAATGAGTCTTTTCTATGTTAGACATGTATCTACTAACAATACTAACTGCATGAGCTAAACCAGACCTTGTGCATACCATAGCATACATAAGGCTCCAACCGCACTAGAGTAAAGAATATTACACATCCCTTTTGTCTTCATCCGATGTGGGATTCATATCTCTGGATAACTTAAATTATGAGCCTAATGGAGTAGTCACCAATTTAACATTTTCCATATCGAATCAAGACATGACTTTCTCGATATATTGAGTTTGAGTGAGCCTCAAAACTCATTGCTTTCTATCCCTTTGAATCTCCATCCCCAAAATTATCTGTGCGTTTCCCAAATCTTTCATCTCAAACTCCTTACTGAGCTTCATCTTCAACTCTGAAATGCTAGTCAAGCCCTTAGAAGCTATCAACATATCGCCAACATAAAACAACAAATAGATGATGTCATCATTACATTTCTTAAAATGGACATACTGGTCCTTAAAGCTTCTAAAGTTACCTTGTGAGATCATAAAATTATCAAATTTCTTATACCACTATCTAGGAGACTGTTTAAACCATAAAGAGATTTGTTAAGTTTACAAACATGACTGGGCCTGCTATTGTCAATGAACCCCTCTGTTTGTTGTAGGTAAATGTCTTCCTCAAGGTCACCATGCAAGAATGCTATATTGACATCTAATTGTTCCAACTCCATGTCGAAGCGAGCAACCAAAGCCAAAAGAATGTGAATGGAAGTGTGTCTACCAAGCAAAGAGAAAATATCATGGAACTCCACACATTTCTTCTGAACATAACCTTTCGCCACTAATCTTGCCTTGTATCTTAAGTCACCATTGTTGTACCTTATAGATCCATTTACATCCAATTGTTCTTTTGTCGAAAGGAAGTGACACTAAATATCAAGCGTGATTTTTGTGCAAAGACTCAATCTCCTCCTCCATTGCTATTAACCAACTGAAACTATCAACTGAACTAATGACATCTTTATAATCTCTTGGTTCATCATGAAACATGTTTAATGCATAAGCTGTCATGTCATCAAAGTCAATGTCTTCAATACTTAATCCCACAAAATCATCAAGTCATGTAGCTCTTTTCTTCTCTTTGGTTGGTCGAGTTTGAATTTAAGCTCCACCTTGAGATTGATCCTTTGTCATCTCCCTATCAACCATGATGTCATCGGAATCACCATTTTTACTCGTATGAAAGTTTGATGATCTACCTTGTATTTGGTATTCTGAATTTGTCCTCTCAACATCATCATTAACTGAAGAAGAAGACTCCACCTTCAACATAGCCTTCTCATCATATGTAACATGCCTACTAGTAACAATCTTCTGGGTAGTAGGATACCACAACCTATAACCCTTAATTCCTTTCTTATAGCCAAGAAAAATACAATTGTGAGATCTTGGATCCAACTTCTCTTTGCTCTCACGCACATAAGCTGGACGACCAAACACTCTAAGAAAGGAATGTGAAAGAGGCTTTCCCTTCCATAATTCTTCAGGAATCTTCATATCTATGACGGTAGAAGGTGTGCGTTTGATAAAGAAAATCGGCATAGATAATGCTTCTGCACAAAATCTCCTTTTTAATCCCGCAATCACACGTAAGCAACGAGTTCATTCCAACAAAGTCCGATTCATTTTCTCTACAAGCCCATTTGATCTAGGGTCCTCTGGCGTGGTGTAGTGCCTTTTGATTTTCTCAAACTCACAAAATTTGATGGTTTTTTGAGAAGTGAATTCACTGCAATGATATGAACGAAGAACCTTCACTTTCTTTCCAGACTGCTTCTCAATAAGAGATTTCCAACTTTGAAACCTATCAAAAGTTTCATCTTTGGACTTCATAAAGTAAACCGTACCTTTCTAGAAAAATCATCAACAAATGAAATAAAATACCTGGCTCCTCCAAGAGATAAGTGTAACAACCCGAAATCTCTGAACCAATTCACTACAACAAAAACACCATATTACAACTTTAATTTTACAACGGTGGTAAACGCACCGTTGTAATAAATGGGTTTTTACAACGGTGGTTAAAGCACCGTTGTAATAAATGGTTTTTTACAACGGTGGTATAAACACCGTTGTAACTACAACAAAAACACCATATTACAACTTTAATTTTACAACGGTGGTTAAAGCACCGTTGTAATAAATGTTTTTTACAACTTTTTTCCACAAAAGTTGTAATAAATTTATTTTTAACAACTGTGTTAGTAATTATTTTCATTAAATGTAATATGACTATATTTTAATATTAATTATTTTCATTAAATAATTTTTAATAATTAATATTTACAACTAATTAGTAATTATTAATTAATAACCTATATATTAATATTAAATATTTAATTAAAAATACTTCAATAAATAAATAATTCATGCTAATAATTAGTAATTGACAACCAATTAGTAATTATTAATTAATAATCAATAAATACATATTTAATATTTAATTAAAAATACATCAATAAATAAATAATTCCTACTAATAATTATTAATTAACAACCAATTAGTAATTATTTAATAATAATCAATATATAAATATTAAATATTTAATTAAAAATAATTAATTTATAACTACTTCATTATTAAGTACTAGTAATTAATTAGTAAGTAATAACTAATGAGCGGTTAATAATCAATTAATTAATGATCAATAAGTAAATAACAATTAATAAATATTTAATTTATAATTAATCATGACTATTAGTAGTAATTAATATTTAGTATATAATACTTTTTAATAAGTAATCGTTGTTGAAAGTTTTTCCAAAATTTTTTGTCAAATATGATCCCTACGAAGGGGGGGTCCAGGGGGGGTGGCAACCCCCCAAGGTGGGGGTGCGGGGGCAACGCCCCCGCTAACGGGGTTCGACCTCGTATATTTTGTGTACTGTTGAATTTGAATCTTACTCAAAATTTAACAACAATCGTTAATTAAGTAACAATTATAAGTTAAAAATCAGTAGTAAATAATAATAACAATTATAAGAAGAAAATAGTTAGCAATAACAGTAATAAAACCGGTGTTAATATCCATTTTACACATAATAAAAAACAAATCTATTTAATTTTTAATATCAAATAATTACAATTAAGTACTTAATAAGTGAATATATTTTTTAACAACTGTGTTTTTCTTCCAATAATAATAAACAAGTTTCATTTTGGCTTCCAACGCATAAGTCAAATTTCATTTTGGCTCCACTATGTTAGATCGCAACCGTCACAGGTAACAAGGGCTTCCAACGCATAAGTCAAATTTCATTTTGGCTCCACTGCGAAATTTTGGCTCCAAAATCATTTTTTTGGGCTCGTAGGCCCTTTAATTTCCCAACACAGTTTTTATTCCCGATGAGCATAAACCCTCATCTTCTGAACCACGCCGCCTATTCTCTTTCTTTCTCCATCTCACGTTCTTCTTTTTCTTCCCAAATTCAGTAATTTCGTACTAAATTCGAAGGAAGGTTTAAGGATAACAAGTTGATCTTATTCCAGCTGGCGTCTCTTAACCCTAAATCCAAATCGATCTGCCCAAATTCTCCTTCCTCACGGTGGCGTCTTCCTCAAGGTATTAGACTTCCCACTTCGGTTAGATTGCGTAGCCTTTTTTTTTAACTCCGAAACTAATTCAGCTTTTGAAGATTTTGTTGATCTTATTAATCAAATTCTGAGTTTTATGTTAATCTTGTGATACTAATTATCAACTTTTTTCTGAAATAGAAGCAGCTTTATTGTGGAGGCGACACCAACTCGGCAACGACATGAGGGGACTGACGACGACAGGCACCGCTTCAGCGCGACAAGGGACAGCGCTGAGCAAAATGCGAAGCCATTAATTTGTAAGTTCAATTTGATTTCCATTTTGCAATTTTAATTATGCTGGAAAAATAGCGAATGAATTGGGTTGATTTATGCTGCAAATTGCCTAATTGCATAGTTGGCAGAGGAGGATTATGTTGTGCCAAAACGGATTATGTTGATTGTTGGGAAGTGGAAACTCAAATTCTATTTTTTATTGCCAATTACAATTGGCAGCAATTTGCAAAATTGCAAAATGAAAAAAATTGAATATGTCAGTTTTTAATTGGCACCAATTGCCGATTATATTGCAAAATTGCAAAATGAAAAAAATTGAATATGTCAGGTTTTTAATTTACAGTAGGGTGATTAAATATGAGTTTGTTCATTATTTACAGAACTTCATTTGCAGGAACATGGTTGGAGAAGGACTTCACTTGTTCAGCTGAAGAAATGGATATATATTTTGGCATCTTTATGAAAGCACATAACCTGTTCGACCTAATGCCTCAACAGTTCCTGCTTCTAAATCTTGTAATCATTATTTGTAATGTAACGAAGAATTGATATATTACCGTGATGATGTATGATTCAGTTTTTGTATTTTGAATATAAAGTTGTAATCTTTTTTGTATGAATGGATCCGTTGCTTTGAATTTATATCAATTTGTTTTCTGTTTATTCAGCTTTTGTTGCTTTTGCAAAATTTATTTTTTTTAAAACCCAAAAGTCTATCACAACGGTGCATAACTGTTGTAATAAAGTTTATTACAACGGTGGAAAAAAGTTGTAAAATATACATATTACAACGGTGTTGCAACAGTGCAAAAAAGTTGTAAAAGATATTAGTCTATTATAACTTCTTAATACACGACGGTTTGCCCACCGTTGTAAAATGTATATTACAACTGTGTTCCACCGTTGTAATAGGGTCATTTTGTTGTAGTGATTTAAAATTTTTATTTTAACTATTTTAATGCATTTAGAATATTTAAAATGATTTATTTTAAATAATAACGACTAAAAAATTATTTAGATCGAAGTTAGAACGTATAAATATATTTTAATTATAAAACGAGCCTGAAATGGCGTGGTAGTTTGAAAATTCAATTTTTAATTTCAAATGAATGTACATAATTTAAAATAAATCGGATTTCAGTAAAATAAGAAACATTGGAATCTATTTAACTATATCTTTCTAACGAATGTAAGAAACTGAGATTTCACTTTATAAATTGTAAGTTATGTCCAGTTTAAAATTCAAAATAGTCGCTATGAAATTTGTATATATATTTTAATATAATATATAGCCCTTAAAAGTAGCCATTTTGCAAATGACCTCCGTTTTCGATGAAAACACTTTTATTGGATCTGGAATGTCAAATTATAGCTAGATTCCAGTTTTTGTAATTTTTGGAATTACTATGTGAGCACAGTAAATTTAAACGTGTTTTCAATTTTAGTTTAAATTTAGTCGACCAGTTAAAAAGGTTATTTTTCAAACGGTCTTCAAATTCGATGAAATTTGTTTTGTTGAAACCATAACATAGCGAGAATTCCAAATTTCATAATTTCTGGAGCTAGTATGTGGCCATGCACAATAAATTATGAATCGATCAGCCATTTAAGCCAGAAACATAACTTTCGGATCAAACAGACTCGGAATTCGACGAAACCAGTTTTGTTGGGACTGTATCGTCACGACATAGCAGCATATTAATTTTCGTTGTCAAAGGAGTTTGTATGTGACCGTGGCATCGATAAATGCCGATTGGAAACAGTGCTAACTAGGAAAATAATAAAAATAATAAACCCCCACTATATAATGTCATTTCTCTCCACAAACCCTCACTTCTCTTCCTCCCACAAAATAATTCAGCAGCACGCCCCTCTATGTCCCTCGTCAGTTTTGCAGAAAAGCCCCAATCACAAAACAATTTATATCTCTTAGTCCGTAAGCAATTATCCCAAATGGCTTCTGGGTATTGTAGACCATGATGATCTCTACCTACCACAAAAAGTTGGGGACCTATCGTTGCACGAATTGGGAGAAATCGACGATCAACGCCAGAAAATGGGTTTCGGTTTTTGTGAAAATGTGATCAATTCAGCAAGTATTTGATAGTGGCACCAATGGGAAAGTAGTAGAGGAGACAAGGCTCGACAAGTTTTCCTTTGGGTACTTTGTTTGAAGATGGCCGTGGTTGCCAGAAAATCAAGATGAACGGAGATGGACGTTTTGAAGAATCAGAAACCATATTTCACTAATTTCCGGCGAACTGGGAGGCATCACGCGGAGGTGGCTGAGGGAAAGTGGTAGGGCGTGGGGAGGCGCATCAGTCTGTGGTGGTCCGCGTTCACCAGGTGCGACGGTGGTGGAGAATTCCGGCGCCAAGCAGAATTGGGGCAAACCATGATTTCTCGTTGCCGGCGAGGTTAGGGGCGGCGCTACCACTGGTGCAGGCGCGCCTAACGTAGGGGAAGGCGACAGCGGGCCCAGGTCTGGCTCTAGTGACCTGGGGCGGCGTTGGCAATGACTTGCATGGTGGTAGCAACGTTGAACTCGAATTTGAAGGTAATTGGTAATTTAAATAATTAACTAATTATTTAATTAAGTAATTAATGTTCGTAACATCATATCTTTTACATACATGGTCGAAATCTGACGATTTCGGATCCATTGCGATCGCGGAGTCGAGAGCTTCACAACAAAACTAACTAGGTTCAATTTGAAGCTTGTTTGAATTTGGGGCAAATACATATCTGAACAGTTCCAAAACCGTCAATTAAAGACCGACGGAGTGGAAACCAAAGGTGAGAACTCTCTCACTCAAATCATTTTCGTTACATTATTATATTCTAGGTTGCAGATGGGGCTTAATAGCTCCTGACACTACTTTTTTGTACAAATCTTGGATGATCTATGTGATATGATTGTGTTGTGGAAAAATTGATTGTGGTATTATTGGATTGATTGATTGTTGTGCATGGCGCGAGCCAGTATCAGGAGAGGGATAATGCTAGACATTATTCAGGTTCTAATATCGTACTGTTATAATGCTGAATTTATCTGAAACTGAAATATATAAATTATTCATATAAAATTTATATAAAATTTTCATAAAAAGAAATTGGAATAAATATTCATTTACAAGTCGGATGGCTTGTTTATGTACACTTATTTATCTGTTATTGATTGGGACGATAAATATTACACATCGCCTAACTGCACAAATTATAATTAGTATTTGTTGTTTGAAATCCCACATGGATATAAGGATGATATTTGACATACACCAATCCCAATATTTAGTTGTATGTCAATCGATGGGTTGACAGGCTGTGGTGAGCGTTATTTATTTATTTTAATGCTTATACAGTTGTAAAATGCACTCTGGATGATGTTTGATTGTTAAATGATTATTTATCATTATTGTTGAATACATGCAATGTATGAAATTCATATAACCGAAATTATATGGTAATTGATTGAGTCGCATTCCGATTCAGAAATAACGAATATTTTAAAATAGCGAATATTTTAAAATAATATTCACTGAATAATCAAAATATGATTTTGATGTCCGATTTTGGATGGACACGAAAATATTTAAATATACGAAGCCGAGTTAAGTAGTAAACGTCATTTTAACTCGAACGAATTTATTAATCGATTTTATTCATTTTAGAATGAATATCGAAAGTAATTGATTTCAAAATCTGATATTTTGAAAATATTATCATTCTAATATTATAATGATATAGAATATTTAATTTTGATTTAAAATTGAAAATGAAGTTGAAATAGTTTTAAAACGAATTTATAAACAATTATAAAATACTTTTAAATAGACATCGACGATATTATATATATATATATATATATATATATTTAATGGCCTGAATAAAATGCACCGTGCAGCTACTGTTCATAATAAATGAATTGAAAAGATTTTGGTTGAAAGATTCCATATTTGGAAAGATAAAAGATATTTGAATCAAAATGAACTAGTTAATAACTATAACAATAATCTAATGTTTTTAAATAAATAAATTGGATTGAGAAATGGGTTTTAAAATAATCAAAATTTTCCAATGTATGAATTGGAATGGATTTGAATAGAAATAATCTTCGGAATATTCGATATTGGATTCCATGAATATACGGATATTGTTGAGGAATTTGGGAGATACAGATATTATTATTCCCAATACGATATCCGTTAGTTTCAGAATTTGATATCGAATATAATCCGATATAATTTCTATTTAGAGTCTTGTATTTAATATCAAATTGGATTTTGGGTTTGTCGTGAATGGTGTCTTTAATAACACTGTTCTTAATCCCCGATGAGAAAAGAATAAATCTTTTAATTAAGATTTAGAGAGAAATTTACCAATTACTTAATATTTATTTGGAATTGAATTAAAATGGGATTTTGGGTTTATCGTGAACGGTGTTTTAAATAACATTTGTTCTTTAAACCAATTAACAATGAAGAGATGGTTTGGAATTTATAAATCTTTTTATTAAGATTTAATGGAAATTTTATAAAGAAAAGTTTTCCAGTTTAATAAAAGAAATTGGAATTGAATGAAATTCGGTTTGGTAATAATCGAGATGAGCTTCTGTAAAGGAAGACCTTTATTATTTATGGAATTTAAAAGGCTTTGCCATTATTCTATTTATAGTATTGATTTGATACAGAAATTTATATCGATTAGTTATTGATCTGTTTTCCGTGAAGTTTCCATAGTTGATGAAGTTGATTTGGGTTTATCGTGAACTGTGTTTTAAATGACATTGGTTCTTTAATCCAGTTAATGGCAGGATTAATTTTCCTAAAAGTTGAATAATCATAAAGTAATGATTTTTGATATTAAAACTTAGGTGGAGTTTTGATGAATCTTTAATTAGATTGGAATGGGAATGGGATAATTAAATTTATCAAATTCATGAAATGATCGAGAATGGAGTACCACCAGTTTTACTTCACGCGATAGTTAAATCTTTAATTAGATTTGAAATGAGAAATGGTAATTAATTTTACCAATAACATAGTGGGTGTTAGATATGGAGTGCTACCTGTTTTGCTCCGTGGGATGAACAGGTTGAGACTGAAATAAAATAAAATAAAGGATTACTTCGGTAAGCTCGATAATCCCGACTAGTTTGATAAACCTTAATTTGGTTTAAATTGTGAAAAGAATATTTGAATAAAATAATATTTTAAATTGGAATGAGGCGTATGATGTGTTTTTATAGCACTTGATTATAATATACGCGAGTTATTTGGAAAGACCGGGTTTAACCCATTCTGAATAATTGATACGACGATCAAAAGTCGATGATGAAGACGGTGGTTGAAGACCGGGGATCTTCACATCGTTTGGATGATTACTTATGTCTTTATTGGGATGTACACCAAAGACAAGGTAATAAGTGGTGATCGTCCAGACGTACTTGGAGATTGACCGAATATGCGAGGGCCTCTCTCTTGTATTGAACATATGGGATGAGGAATAAGGTGCCTCTGGTTTCGTTCAGACCCAAAACAAACTTGCAAATGGATAGTGTGTCTGACATTGTGTCCATTTATATTATATTTGTTGATCTCTGCTAAATATATATACCTATCTGTTTGGTGGCAGAGAATTTATTCTTTTGCTAAACACCCTTCTCTGAGACGTACGAGCTTAGAGGTTATATATTGGTGGAAATCAGTGGTACTGTATGGATTGATAGTGTGGCATGCTGATATGCAAATGATCAAGGCTTTTGTTAAAAAGCAGAGTATTGTGGATGATGGATCAAAACACAGCTTTAATTAGCATAGCTTTGTGTAGCGTTAATTTGCGAGCCTCACACCCTGGTATGAAACAAAAACGAGATAGTGACTACATGGAAATTGACATATTTTAGTTATAGCTACGAGTAACGTCATGGTATGGAGCCCAGACTGTTTACTTGTGTGGATGTTGCATATTATTTGATGGAAAGCGAGGTACCTCAGAATTCGGGCCGATTGAAAGGCTCGGATATGATTTGACTCTCTAGTGGCTCTAGAGTGGTCAACATACTGACCCATTTTGGAGGTATGATAGAATCGGCTAACATATAGTTTATGGTATAACTAATCATTGACAGATGACCGGCCATGAAGATCCAAGGGCTCGCCAACGTCTGAGTCCTGATGCATTTGCAAGAGTGTCTCGAAATTGGTGTGGATGATCCCTTGCTTGGGTTCATAGATGGAAATCCAATTTCCAATACGCGATTTTACGGTTTTAGTTGTAAACCTATATGGCGACGTAATATAATGGTACCTACACCGCCTACGATTGATACATTTATATTTGAAGTTGATTTATTCACTTATAGTAATAATAAAAGATGAAATTTCGCGTATCAAACATATTTGGCTATTATAAGGGAAAACTCTATCCTCGACTGCGTTCATTATGTGATGGGACCTGAGTCTTATAATAGCTTCATTTTTCTCTTTAGCATTGCGCTGTTATTTTTATGCTCTGGTATTCATGTGGGATAAACCTGTTCAATGTTATACATCATTGTCCCGTTATTGCCTAACTTTAAAATCAAGCTAATAACTGTTTTAGTTCTCACACCAGTCCCATGACTGACTCTGAGTTTATTGTTTTAACCTAAACTCTGGGTGCTCATATTTTCCACACGGGCAGCTAGTAGTTTTGGTTTTGCAGATTTTAATTTAACAGGATCTCGTATTACAGCTGGAGCTATATTCGGAAAGGTTTGTATCCGTTTATCTCTTTTAGTTGTAGTTGTAGATATTTTCCACTGCACCTTTTATTCGTGTATTATATTTTCCGCTATTTAGAAATTGTAAATCTCTAATATTTTCTGCTATAATATTTATTTATACTCTGATATATTCTTGTACTCTGATGTAAATTGTTGTAATAACAATGAATATTCTATTGTTTGTGTTCTGATGCATCGTGTTCTCAAAGCAATCCAGGCTTTCCCGTAAGGGGGATTTCGGGTCTTTTCAATAAGTATGGTGCGAGGCCCCAAATATTAGTGTGAACATACTCTAAAACATCTTTAGACTTATGCTCTGCACTGCCAAAAGAAACCCTCGTCTACTTTCCAAGTACACATCTTTCACAAAAGCTAAGTTTAAAATGATGAACACCATCAATCAAACCTCACTTTCTCAATACTTCTAAACTGCACTCTCCCATGCGACCCATTTGGAAATGCCACAATTTAGTAGAATCGGAATCAATAGAATCAACAATCGAAGCAGACTCCGCAATAACATTTATACCTTTCAGCAAATATAAATTTCAAGCTTTTACCCCTTTTATTACTATTAACGAGTCATTTGTAATTTTCAATGAATCTTTTCTATTACACACTTTAAGCCAAAATTGCATAATGCTCCAATGGAGGTCAACCTACGCCATAAATCGAGCACATGCCTGACATCACATAAAGTATGAATAACACCATCAAACATCATGTTTCTACTGTTCCAATGCTAACCATGTGACAAGAAGCATTATTTCCCATAAGAACCTCTCCTCCATCAAACTGACGATAAGTGGAAAAAGAATGTCTATCAGTGTCATGTGATAGGATGATTTTGAGTCATTAATCCACATAGTACTCTTCATAGAAGAGGTAAAAGCTGTAAAAATGTCAGGATCACTCTTTGAATCTAATGTCTCCGCAATAAAAACTAAAGTCTTTTGGGGAACAACTTTGTTTTAATTCTCCAACTTAGGGAAACTTGCAATATAGTTCCAGGTTTTCTACAACAATGAAAACTCTCTTCCGAGCTCCCCTTGACTTAAATCTAGACTTAGCTCTATCTCCACCATATTTGGGTCCACTCTTACTTTTTTTCCTTTGTGAATAAGGCCTTCGGAATCATTCTTCATGCTAATGCTTGCTAACTTTTCCTTCAACGTCTCATTATGTAAATTTGTTTTCACATCCTTTAAGCAAATAAATGAACATTCATAGATCATAGAGTTAACAAAAGTGTTGTACTCTGCCGGCAAGGAAAATAACGGAATAATAGCTTGCACTTCATTCTCAATCTTTACATCAGTTGCTCGAAGATCCATGGCAAGCGTGTTAAGGGAATCCACGTGAGCAAATACATCGGTTTCAGGCTTAATCTTGAATGAATAAAGTTGTTGTTGTAGGATGATGCGGTTGGTGAGAGACTTGTCGTTGAACTTTCTCTGAAGAGCATCTCATAGTTCCTTAGCAGTTTTCACATGAGAAAACTCTCTAAGTACTTCACTAGAAAGGCTAAGTTGGATGGTAGTAAGAGCATCCTCTTCCAATTCTTCTATATCTTCAGGTGCTAAATTCTTCAATTTCTTTGGATCTGAGACAACCTTCAATGTTATTAATTTCTTTAACATCACTTCCATCTTCATCTTCCATATACCAAAATCTCTCTTTCATCCAATCTAGCAACTCCATAATTTGTAGCGCTTCCATCACTGTTATTTTTTGTGAAATTAGACATAGCTGAAATAGTCTTTGAACAGAGCAACAAGCACCGATACCATACCATAGTGAAAAGAAACAATGGTTTGAGCAGCGGAAGCAGAACACTCAATAATCTTGCCTGCCGACAATCTTAACAATGCCAATCCAACAAAGATAATAAAGAAAAACAAATGACTCAAATTATAGAAAAAAAAACAGAAATAGAAAAGGGAAAGAACACACCAATATAACGAGGTTCGGCTATGCCTGCATCCTCGGACCCAACAACCTTTTATTTCTTTACTTCAAGAGGAGGTACAATATGAGAAGAAATACACAATTCAATATAACTTTCTCACCATATAATAGATACAGAAATAATGATCTTATTGAAGATAATGTATGTAGAGAGCTTTTGTTCTTGTGTATGTTGAAAATATGAGCAAATGTCTGCGTATATATAGGAGGAAGGATAAATATGCTTCGTGGATAATGTTGAAATATTTCCTGATTGATTCCACCACAAATCTGGTACTTTTTTTTTTAATTTTTTTTCCACCTACAACATTTTGATTGATTCCTTAAATTAAATATGTACATTCTCCATATTAATATATCATCTACCTAATTTGACTTGATTACAAAAATCAATTAATATTTCCTCATTAATATATTTAAAACGTCCAAATTTAACATAAAAAGTGTTACAGGAGAACAATATAATTTAACATACACACATGGGTGTCATAGGAAGAGTTGTCTATATACATATATGAGCTAGGTTTCACAACCACCTTATTAAATTCCATCATCTAACCTTTTGCTATCAGTCACATGCTAATATTTAAATATTTGATCTGCTCTCACATGTACCAAATATTTAAATATTAAGATGGCTAAGTGGGAAGACAGTAGGTATGTTAGTTATTTAAAGATCTCTCTATAAATTCAACCATAAGAGAGATCAATTGGAAACATCTTTTTGTATCATCAATTTATTTTATGTTAAAATGTCTATTTGTATTGTGAAAATTTTCCTTTAAGCTTCTTTTTTGCAAATTTGAGTTAAAGTAAAACTTTTGTAGATGTGTCATACTACTATAATAGCAACTACTATATCATTTTTTTCAAATAAGTTTGGACTGACTAGAGATGGAATCCAGAACCAACTGATAAAGTCAACTAAAAATAATAAGAACAATAATAAATTTAAAGGTGAAAGCAGAAATAAGAAAGTAAAACAAATAATAATAATGATAATAAATAAAATAAAATTAGAATAAAATCATGATAGTATTACTAAAAAATATAAATGGCAATAATGGTACCAGTAGTAATAGAGATTGGGGACCAAAGACTAGTATTAGACTTCTATTCATTAATCATATAATCTAAAACTTATAACACTACATTCAATCCAACTATATGCTCATGGTTTTGGTACAAGAATCCTTAACTTCCACACATTCTTGTCTGACATAGCTTTTCGGCTATACTCTAACTCCTTTAGTCACTTTTTTCTACTACCTTCCTTGTCATCATTGATTGACATCTATCTCTCCATGAGCATTCGGTGTAGTCTATAATTCCAACATGCTCAAGTACCTTGAAAGGCTCTCGTTGAAGATATTCAAATCATTTTAAGCGGTATTGGATTAATTTCTCTTCAATTAGTGCTACTCCAAGTTTGTCGCGTATATCATCATTTCTAATTTGGTCTCGTCTTGTATGACTAGCTCCATCACAACATACGCTCTTTGTTGCACTTATTTTTGAATATGTTGACTTTTAATAAACTAACATTCTGCATAATACAACGTGCATGCGTAATTGTCGTTCTAGTGAACCTTCCTTTAAGCTTTTGTGGAATTTTCCCAATCATAAAGATTGTCAAATGCTAGTCATCATTTCTTCAATCCCTCTCAAATTCTAAAATAATTAATATCTTCATCAATACCATCATCATATTATAATAATGATACTAAATATCGAAAATATTCCTTTTAGGATACTACTTGTCCGTCCAGAGTGAAATTTTCGTCCTTTGACTTATTACCATTGAATTAGCACTTCATATACTTTGTTTTTGTTCTGCTAAGCCTAAAATCCTTTGACTATAATTATGTCTGCCTCCACAACTCCAATAGTCTATCAACCCCTACCCTGTTATCATTAATTACCACAATATCATCACCAAAGAGCATACATCAAGGAATTTCATCTTATATACCCTTCGTAACCACATTCATTACTGGAGGAAAAATATAGGAACTCAAAGCTGACCCTTGTGTAATCTTATGTTAATGAGAAAAGTAAATGTTTTTATCATCGCATGCTTTAACACTAATCACAACATCTTAATACATATCCTTAGAAGGTAATGTACTTTGTTGTGACTCTTCTCTTTTCTGGTGCTCATCACATGACCTTCGTGGGTATATTGCCATAAGTTTCTCCCAACGAATAAATACCTTGTACAAATCCTTGTTTTGCTCCCTAAATCTTTCCATAAGTGGTTTTTTTCAAGAAAATTGGTCTTTGGCGTCGACCTCTAAGCATAAAACCAAACTAGTTTTTTTGAAATGCTTCTCTTCCTTCTTACTCGATGTTCAAAGACTCTCTTCCAAAACTTTATTATATGACTCATAATTAAGTTAATTCATCTATAGTCTGTGCAACTTCGAATATTTAATTTATTTTTGATGACTAAAACTAATATGCTTCTCCTCCTTTCATTTGACATCTTATTTGATTTGAAAATATTAATCAACAATTTAGTTAGTCAGGTCATCCCTGCGTCTCTAAGGCATAACGACTTGCTTCCTTCATTTGTTTTAGCACTTCTGCTAACTCAAATTCTCCGAACAAAATTGTTTTAGCACTTCTTCTAACTCAAATTCTCCGAACAAAATATCTACTTGTGTCATTTAAAGAGTCATCCAGTTTGATCAATAGAAGTGTTATACTGATCAACAAAAATATTATATGAAATTTGGAATTATAATGAAATTCCTACATCTTTCAAAATTGCATTTTAAATCAGTACTAAAATAAATATTTTCAATGATTCATATGTAACGGATCAAACTGAAATATACTAACAAAAAAATAAAGTGATATACTTATTCATAGTGTTACTAACCAACGCGATCTAAACCGAATTGAACCCTGCATTAGGTTGGTGCATAGGTTGATTAGACTTGATTATATAATAAGCAAGGTCTGTGCATGCTTTTGGAATAGATGGTGAACGTTTTTGCCTCGAATAAAAATACTCTTTTAGTATAGTTCAATCATTTTTTATGTTGCATGGTCTGTGCATGCTTGTGCTTAAAAATTTGGATATAATATTGACAAGCTTTTATGCTTTTTTTGCGTGATAATGAGATAAGACTAAGCAGTAGTCACATATTGTAAAAAAAATGATCTTCTGTATAAGAAAATGTTTTCTATCCACTTACTTTCCGTTCTATGTTTGGTTTTTGGATTCGGACAGTTTTTGAATGGGGAGAAGTTATATTATTTTTAGAAGAAGGATATGCATATTTTATGTATATATATATATATATATATATATATATATATATATATATATATATATATATATATATATATATATATATATATATATATATATCAGTACTTACATTTACTTTGATTTTACACCGTATTTAGTTTAAAAATATTCTCAGCACTCAGATACATATTCCTCACTATGTATAAAATGCAGTTTATGTTTTTGGTTTTATTAATCTATATATGAACCATTTGTATTTTTTATTTCTAGACTTAGGTGTAAACAGAAAGGTAAATAGATCATGACCAGAACATGGTTCATCTAACTTGGGATGCCCTTTATTTTATCTCCCCACACTCAAAAAGGCAACGCACAAATGGAATTGGACGGTTATCCACCATCAGAATGACTCCACCTTCGTCATGTATATCATATAAATGCATGTTTATATAAACAACTTATATATATACAAGAAATAAGAGGGATACCAGAAGAAGAACAACCACACATCGAACGCCTCCCCACTACCTCATTCTTTACTATAAAATCTCATTCCCAGACTCATATCCCCTTATCATTCTTACATATTCTCTGCATCCAGAATCCTACTCTCACAACAAAAGCTATTTCATCAAAAAAGAAGTGGTACTCTTTCACTTATACTCTTCTGTGTCCACAGCTCAAAGACACATTTCATCTAATATTCCTGTCAAATTCCCTAAAACATGAAACTGCTGATGTTTCTGATGCTGGGTTTATCATTAAGCTTATGTTTTGTATGTGGAATGAGCATCAACCACCACCATCACCATCACAGCCGTACTCGTCATATCCACCATTATAATTCGAGCATCGCTTTGCCTCCTCAGGCAGATTCCCCCTCTTCATCTCCTACAGTACCTATCACTAAGAACTCTACTGTAGCACTTGCTCCTCCTCCATATGTAGCCACGGCACCTGTCTCAAGAAACTTTACAAACCTCACTTCTACTCCTCCTCCTCCTCCTACTGATAGTTCCTCTATAGCACCCATTCCTTCTCCTTATGTGCCTAGAAACTCAACAAATTTTAATTCTACTCCTCCATCTTATAGTAGTAGAATAGCACCCGCTCCTTCTCATTATGTGTCACCCGTGCCAATTGCAAAAAACTCGACAAATTCCACTTCTGCTCCTCCATCTTATAGTAGTAGAATATCACCCGCTCCTTCTCATTATGTATCACCAGTGCCGATCGCAAAAAACTCGACAAATTCCACTTCTACTCCTCCGTCTTATAATGGTAGAATAGCACCCGCTCCTTCTCATTATGTATCACCCGTGCCGTTCGCAAAAAATTCGACAAATTCCACTTCTAGTCCTCCAACTTACAATAGAAGCAGAATGGCACCTGCTCCTTCTCCAAGTAGAAACAATATAGAAGTGTATAATGTAAGGTCATTTGGAGCAATTGGTGATGGAGTAGCTGATGATACAGAAGCATTCAAGAGTGCTTGGGACTCTGCATGTCATTCCGATTCTTCTATCCTTCTTGTGCCCAGAGCCTACAAATTCGTGATCAAGTCCTCTATTTTTGTTGGTCCTTGTCAAAATGGTGTCCTTCTTCAGGTACATTAGTCCTTAACTTCACAGTACATGAACTTCTAAATGATGGTGCCATAAAGTTTTCACAGTACTTTTACTCCCGGTATCGACAAGCTGGTTTAATTTTTCTTCTTCTATAATTACTTTGACAATGATTTTGTAGATTGAGGGCACGATAATGCCACCGGATGGACCAGATTCATGGCCAGCAAATAACAGTAAAAGGCAATGGCTTGTGTTTTATAGAGTGGAAGGAATGACCATGCAAGGAGGAGGACTTATTGATGGCAAAGGCCAAAAATGGTGGGATTTACCCTGCAAGCCTCACAAGGTAATGATTTCCTACTTATTTCTAATGCTTAATATGACATGCAAATTCTAGCATGTATATGCTTCAGATAATTTACAAGGTAACTACTTTGTAACAGTGGGTGAATGGAACGACTAAGCCTGGGCCCTGTGACAGCCCTGTTGTAAGTTTCCAAGCCAATTTCAGTTTTTTTAACTGCAGCACAACTATCCCTTTTGTTAACTGAAATTTTTCTTTATATTCTCCAGGCTTTAAGATTTTTTATGAGCTCGAATATTACAGTTCATGGACTGAGAATTCAAAACAGTCCTCAGTTCCATTTTCGATTTGATAGCTGCCGTAATGTCACCGTTGACAGCATTTCAATCAGCTCCCCCGCTCTGAGCCCGAACACCGATGGAATTCACGTAGAAAACAGCAACAACGTTGGGATTTACAATTCTGTTATATCCAACGGCAAGTCAATGCAGTCTATTATATCAAAACATTTGTATACATTTAGTAATGAATTTTGTAACAAATGTATGATCAAACTTATAATCATGAACAGGAGATGACTGCATATCTATCGGAGCCGGAACCCTCAACGTGGATGTTCGCAATGTAACATGCGGACCAGGTCACGGCATCAGGTAACATAACATAACTGCACCCAGGCTGAATGATTACCCAGTGCATTGATGAATTTTAGCAAAATATAGTTATTCCAAAATTGCACCATTCTCTTCTGGTTTATCCTAATTAATTTTGTCCAAAAATATGTAGGCAGCCGAAGGGGAGAAAAAAAGTTCTCTAAATTGCACAATTTTCTTGTAATTTTTATTTTTTAAAACTCAAGATTTGACTCTTTTTTCAGTTATTTTTGCCAGTGATCCCAAAATAATGGTTCTTTTATTTGGAAGTAGAGTAGATGATCTATTTTTGGTGATACAAACAAAAATGGTGTTTGTCTTACCATTGCAACACTTTATAACCTAAGCATATGCACCTTATCTACAATTTATTTCAAAAAAGTACAGTGATATATGTAGCATTTTCTATTCATGAATTGCAGCATAGGAAGCCTAGGAAAATCGAACTCAAGAGCATGCGTTACAAACATAACAGTAACCAACGCAATAATAAGAAACTCAGACAATGGACTGAGGATCAAAACATGGCAAGGGGGATCGGGCTCGGTATCGTCCATATCATTCAACAACATAAAAATGGAGAACGTGAGAAATCCGATAATAATAGATCAGTACTACTGTCTGTCTAAACCGTGCGAGAACCAAACATCAAACGTGTTCATATCAGACGTGAGGTACACAGGCGTGAAGGGCACGTACGACGTGCGTAGCCCACCCGTTCACTTGGGCTGCAGCGACTCGGTTCCATGCACCAACATCACCTTCACCGACATCGAGCTTCTCCCTTCTTTGGGTGATTCCATAGCCGACCCTTATTGCTGGAACGCCTACGGAGGATCGGGTACCTTGACCATACCTCCTCTCGCATGCCTGCTCGAGGGCCTGCCTAGGCTTATCACGGACTACGGTTCTGAAAAATGTTACTAATTAGTTACCGTTTACAGATTACAAGTGTGTATACTATAATCAATGTGTGTTGTTTTTTGGGTTTTGTTTTGAGTTTTGTAGCTTTTGAAGTGGGGAAGGGCTGAACTAATCTATTTTACAGGTAGCTTATGCCCCCCTCGAAGCTATGTATAACCGTAACTGTAAACATAGAAATCTGAATATTAAAATATATCCATAAGTATTTCAATTTTGCAGTGGTCTGTTGCTTTGTGCTTTTTTCTCCCTTCTCTACTTAAAAGGTAAGATAGTGCGTTCACTTTTTTTTTTTTTTTTTGAAGAACTGTAGAATCATTTTATTATGTATGTATAAAAAAGCCATCTTGGTTAAGGGAAGAATATTTCTATGTTGCAGCAAGGGAATATTGAAATCGGTAAAGAGATGAAATATTTTTATTTTTTGCATGTCTGACTAAAGCAATGAAAATCCAATAAACTGAAACTAGTTTTGTTTATGGAAAAGTAATACTTGAGGGGACTGATGGTATGAAAGATTGGAAATAAACAAGGGAAATTGAAGCCTAATACAAACAAAATGCAGAATTAAGAAGCATGCCTACATGGAAGTAAAGCATGGCAAAGGAAAGGTATGTGCATTGACAATAAACTAAAAGAATGTATAACTTAATTGCGCATGCATCGCCAGTTGCTGTCATGGCCATGGTAAGAATCAATAAAGAGTGTTGGAATTTCTGCTCTGAGCCTATTAACACTTGCTGAAGGATATCTATAAACAGTATTAGGATCACAGATCACTGTCCCAACGCTCCGGTCATTGTTTTCTATGCAAAATTGGTTCATTTTGCGAAGTTATTTTCAATAATATAAAGTTTATTTCTTATATTCGATTTCCATCTTTCTCTGAAAAGTAATTTCAACAAAGTGGTATCGAAGCTTTAAGGTAATTTTAACAATAAAAAAAAAAGGTTGAAAATTCTAAAAGATTGTGAACAACGTCATTCTCTTACAAATTCCAATGTTTATCAAAATCAATTATGATAATTGGAGTTTAAGGATGATGTTTCTTCTTGAAGCACATGTATGAGAGATAGTTGAGAAAGACTACACCGAACAAAAAAAATGAAGATAGTCTATCTCAAACTCAAAGGGATAGATTGAGAGACTCAAGGACAAGAGACAAGAAGACTTTCACTCTAATCTATCAAGCATTGGATGATGATACTTTTGAGAATGTTTCGGAATCAAAGTCAGCAAAAGAAGCATGAGAGCAGCTTTAGACATCCTACAAGGGAACTATCCAAGTCAAAAATGTACATTTTTAAACTTTAAGAGGAGAATTTGAAAATTTGCATATGAAAGAAGGTGAATTTGTTTATGATTACTTCTCAAGAGTTTTAGTTGTTACTAATAATCTACAAAAGAAATGGCGAGAAGTAAGCGTAAGAATATTTCAATATTCATATGGCCTATGTGTCTTATGGTTTAACTGTGAGAATTAAGTTCATGTTATGTTTTGGAATTTTAACACTAAAGTTGACATCGTGATGGATCAGTTTCGATTGAAGTTGTTAAAATTCGGAGTATTTATTATCCCTCTTCCCTTGCCTAGATATGTTTTAATGTGTTCTCTCTGTGATGAAATACCATTTGCTGTTTTATACATAACGCAATTTTTTCCATATAACTGATGCAGTTATGGACAAATTTAAATTTGAAAAAACAAACGCAATATAGGGAGAGCGGTTTTGTTTTGTCATATTTGTAACTGCACCATAACTGTCATACAAAAAAAGGACATTTGGTTCTATCCATCAAGGAACTGGAAAAGACAGATTAGAAAAAGGAAAAGGGAAGAAAAACATTACCAGCGACAAAGACTAACATCAACATGGATTCAGGTTAGAGATTTATATCTTATTTATGATACATATAGGTTGAATAATATCAAGTTTAATTAGATTCATCTGCATTCAGTTTTTGCTTGAATGAAATCTGAAATAAATGGTTTTTGAAAACTGAATTAATGGCTTTCAAATGGTATCAGAGCAGGATTAAACTTGAATGGTTCACCAAACTATTGACTGGTGTTAATTTATTTTGGTTTGAATTCTTCATTTCTTATCATGGTAAATAGTGTTTTCAGTTTGTATTAATTCGAGTTTGACGTCATGCATAGTTTTTGTTCTGTTATGGTATGAACCAAATTCATGACATATAACAACCAAGAAGAAAAGTTTGGATTAATTCCGGTTTGACGTCATGCACAGTCTTAGTTCTGTTATGGTGTGAACTAAATTCGTGGCAACACATACATATAACAGCTAAGATAAAAAGATTTATCATATAACAGCCAAGAAGAAAAGATTTACCATGATAAGAAATAAGTGTTGATTTATGAAAATGTTTGCTGTTGTGTTTAATGAATAAACAAGTTTGTTGTTTATTTGTTTTCATGCATTTTTGGTTAGTGGGTTTCAGTTTTGACTGTATAAATATGTATTATGCATTATATAATCCACGTCATCTAAGGTTGTGTAATTTCTGTTATGCAAATGTTATATCATACAAATGTTTTTACTCATTAAAGTTCAATGTCTACATTATTTGTAACATGTTAGTCACCAAAGTGACCTTGTTATATTATATTTAGACATTAAAATTAACAGTATAATTAGATTGATCATGATCATAGAGATGCTATGAAATGACATAAAATTTTGAATGATCAAATGTTTTATCATCTATATTCTATGAGACCACCCAAAGGTTGGTCATTGAATGTAGTTAATAAGATAAAAGGAATTAGTCATAATTACATAGATTGAATAGTGTGTATATCCAAAGATAACATGCTTGTTCGGCTAAATATATTATGATTAGCCACTAAATTATGATATTTTAGCATCAATGATAGTGCATTGTTTAAGTATTGCCTAAAGGTTACTTAAATGCATGGTTTAAATACATTAGTTGGAAATCTTGCATCTGCATCAAATTTTTCGAAGTACTAATAGATAAGTACATATTAATGTTTACAACTACATCAAATTTGTTTGCAACCGCTAACTTTGTCCTGAAGTTCAATGGGCTTAACTATGATGAATGGTCTGAACAGATCTGGTTTACACTGGGTACAATGGCATTGGACCTTGCAATATTAACAGAGGAACCTCCAGCCATTACAGATGATAGCTCCGAGACTGAGAAGTCTCGTTATGAGGCATGGGAGTGATCTAATAGGTTAAGTTTAAACCTCATAAGGATGATAATGGCTGAAAGTAATAAGCCATTTATGCATAAGACAGAGAATGCAAGGGATTTTATGTGTATGATTAAGGAGTGTTCACAATCGGATTTGGAGGACAAGTCAATTGTAGGAATCCTTATGTGTCAGCTAACTACAAAGAAGTTTGACTGGTCTCAGCCCATCCATGATCATGTAACACATATGTCTAACTTGGCAGCAGAGTTAAAGACCATGGGAATGGAAGTTAATGAAACATTCTTGGTTCAATTCATCATTAACTCTCTACCTTTTGAGTTTGGTCAGTTCCAGGTTAACTACAACACCATTAAGGATAAATTGAACTTTCAGGAATTGAAGGCCATGTTGGTTCAAGAGGAAGAGAGATTAAAGAAGATGAAGGATCATGCAATTCATCTCATAGGTCATGATGGTGCCGGCAGTAGTAAAGGAAAACCAAGTAAGAAGGACAAGAAGAAGGATAAAGCATCCATAAAAGGACCTGAAGGTCAAATCCGGAAGGAGAAGCAGAAGTGTTTCTTTTGAAAGAAAATGGGGCATTTCAAGAAAAATTGTCCAAAAAGCGAGGCTTGGTTCAAAAAGAAAGGTACACATTATAGTTTGGTTTGCTTTGAATCAAACCTTACAGAAGTTCCTAATAATACTTGGTGGTTAGATTCTGGTGCCACTACTCATGTATCTCACATTAAACAGGGATTCCATTCGATCCAACCCATAAAAGAAGCTGAATGGTACTTGTTTATGGGAAACAGGATGAAGGCACAAATTGAGGACCCTGGGACTTATAGATTGTATTTTGACACTGGTTGTCATGTAGATCTTGAAGGATGTTTTTTATGTACCTGAGTGTGCTAGAAATTTTGTTTCAATGAGTAAATTGGATAATTTAGGTTTTTTATGTAAAGTTTGGGCATGGTAGTTTTTCATTGTATCGAAATAATTATTATTATGGTTGTGATACTTTAATTGATTCACTTTATAGGTTCAATCTTGATGTTAAGTTTTTTGAATCTTTGTTTGGTGTTGAAAATCAAGGCATTAAGCGTAGTGCATCCAACAAAGTTTCTGCTTTATTGTGGCATCAAAGATTAGGTCACATTTCTAAGGAAAGAATAATGAGGTCGGTAAAGAATGGAATTCTTTCTCAATTGGATTTTAGTGACTTAGCTGTATGTGTAGACTGCATTAAAGGCAAGCAGACTAAACACACAGTAAAGAAGCCAACCATGAGAAGTAATCAACTACTTGAGTTAATCGACACCGATATATATGGCCCTTTTGATGCTCATTCATGGAACGGTGAAAGATACTTTATCACCTTTATTGATGATTACTCACGTTATGGATATGTATATCTACTTCATGAAAAGACTCAATCTGTGAACGTCCTAGAGGTGGTGTTTATTAATGAAGTCGAAAGGCAGTTAGATAGAAAAATAAAGGCAGTGAGGTCTAATAGAGGTGGCGTGTTTTATGGAAAATTTAATGAAGGTGGACAATTTCCAGGTCCATTTGCAAAGTTGCTTGAAAGTAGAGGCATTTGTGCGCAACATACAATGTCTGGTACACCTCAACAGAATAGTGTAGCTGAGAGGAGGAATCGTACATTAATGGGTATGGTTAGGAGCATTTAAGTAATTGTTCATTACCTCTTTCATTGTGGATGTATGCATTGAAGACTGCAACATATGTGCTTAACCGGGTTCCTAGCAAAGCAGTTCCTAAGACTCCTTATGAAATGTGGACAAGAGGGAAACCTAGTTTACGGCGTCTTCGTGTTTGGGGGTGCCAAGCAGAAGTAAGGTTGTATAATCCACATGAAAAGAAACTTGATCCTAGGACAGTCAGTGGCTCTTTCATTGCCTATCCTGAAATGTCAAAGAGGTATATATTTTATTGCCCTAACCATAGTACGAGAATAGTAGAGACGGGGAATGCTAGGTTCATTGAAAATGGTCAAACTAGTGGGAGTGGTGAATCACGAAAATTGGACATACAAGAAATTCAGGTTGAACTTCCTTTACCTGTTATTTCTTCTAAAGTAGTTGTACCCATTGTTGCTTCACAGTCAAATGATACAATGGAACAACATGATGATGTTCAAATCCCACAAGGCGAAGTTATGGTAGATGAACCAGTCATATTTCCAGAAGAACATCATGAACCACATGAACCTTTAAGGCGATCTATAAGGGAAAGAAGATCTGCTATTTCAGATGATTATGTGGTTTATGCTGTTGGAAGTGAATATGATTTAAACCTTGATGAAGACCCTATCTCATTTAAGAAAGCCATAGAAAGTGATAATTCTAAAAAATGGTTGACTGCCGTGGAAGAAGAAATCAAGTCAATGGGTGATAACAAAGTCTAGGACTTAGTGGAGTTACCTAAGCATTCTAAAACTGTTGGGTCTAAATGGGTCTTTAAGACTAAACATGACTCAAAGGGCAACATTGAAAGATATAAAGCTAGACTTGTTGCTAAAGGTTTCACCCAACAAAATGGCATTGACTATAAAGAAACCTTTGCTCCAGTATCTAAGAAGGATTCTTTAAGAATTGTTTTGGCTTTGGTGGCTCATTATGATCTTGAGCTTCACCAAATGGATGTGAAAACCGCCTTTCTAAATGGTGAGCTTGAGAAAAAAGTATATATGGACCAACCTGAAGAATTTATGGTCATTGGGAATGAAAACAAGGCGTGTAAGTTGAAAAAGTCAATATATGGACTAAAACAAGCTTCCAGACAATGGTACTTAAAGTTTAACGATATCATTACGTCATATGGTTTTGTAGAGACAATCGGTGATCGGTGTATCTACAAAAAAGTTAGTGGGAGCAAGTTTGTGATTTTAGTCTTATATGTTGATGACATTTTGCTTGCTGCAAGTGACATATGCCTGTTATGTGATGTTAAGAACTATCTCTTTAATAACTTCGAAATGAAGGATATAGGTGAGGCATCCTATGTGATCGAAATAGAAATAATACGAAATAGATCACAAGGATGGCTAGGGTTGTCTTAAAAAGGTTATATCAATAAGGTGTTAGAGAAATACAGAATGGATAAATGCTCCGTAGGAATAGTTCCAATACAGAAAGGGGACAAGTTCAGCAATAACCAATGTCCTAATAATGTTTTGGAACAGAAAGAAAGGGAAAGAATTCCATATGCATCAGTCGTAGGGAGTTTGAACTATGTTCAAATATGTACTCGACCAAATATCAACTTTGTTGTAGGATTGTTAGGTCGATATCAAAGCAATCCTGGATTGGACCATTGGAAAGCTACAAAGAAAGTTCTTAGATATTTGTAAGCATCAAAGAGAATATGCTTATATACAGGAGATCTGATCATCTAGAAGTCATTGGATATTTAGATTCAGATTATGCCAGATGCAAAGATAGTAGAAATCAACATTTGGCTATTTGTTTCCATTAGCCGAAGGGTCTGTATCATGGAAGAGTGGAAAACAGTCCGTCATTGCTACTTCCACTATAGAGGCTGAATTTGTGGTGGCATGCTTTGAGGCCATTATTTAAGCATTGTGGGTGCGGAATTTTATTTCGGGACTTGGGATTGTCGATAGCATAGCCAGACCATTAAGAATTTATTGTGACAAATCCACGGCCGTTTTCTTTTCAAAGAATGACAAGTATTCTAAGAGTGCTAAACACATAGAGTTGAAGAACTTGTCCGTCAAAGAGGAGGCGCAGAAACCTAGAGTGTCTTTTGAGCATATTAGACAGATCTGATGGTAGCAGATCCAATGACCAAGGGACTACCACCCAAGGCATTTGTTGGTCATGTAAAGCGCATGGGTATTATAAATAAGGCCTTGCTATTTTAATTATGATACGTTCATTTTGTTTGTGACACTATGAATTCAATTATAGTTACGGTATGTGTGTAACTTATGGTTGTTAGATGACATGTGATTATTATGAGAATTATGATATTTCTCAAATTGGAATTGAAATTGAGTTTGAATTGATTTTTGATACATGGAAGGGATCATGTCGGCTAAATAACGTGGGACAACCATGATCTAATCAGTTCTGATTTGATTATTGATCATTTTAACTTGAAATATGCATTAAAGTTATTGAATCATCAATTAGATACAAAGGCTAAGTGGGAGAATGTAAGAATATTTCAATATACATATGGCCTACGTGTCTTATGGTTTACTTGTGAGAATAAAGTTCATGTTATGTGTTGGAATTTTAACATTAAAGTTGACATCGTGATGGATCAGTTTCGATTGAAGTTATTAAAATTCGGGGTATTTTTTATTCCTCTTCCCTTGCCTAGATATGTTTTAATGTGTTCTCTTTGTGATGAAATATCATTTGTTGTTTTATACATAATGTAGTTTTTGTCATATAACTGATGTAGTTATGGACAAATTTAAATTTGAAAAACAAACGTAATATACAGAGAGCAGTTTGTTTTGCCATATTTGTAACTGTACCATAACTGTCATACAAAAAAAGGACATTTGGTTCTATCCATCAAGGAACTGAAAAAGACAGAATAGAAAAAGGAAAAGGGAAGAAAAACATCACCAACGACAAAGACTAACATCAACATGGATTCAGGTTAGAGGTTTATATCTTATTTATGATACATATAGGTTGAATCATATCAAGTTTAATTAGATTCATCTGCATTTAGTTTTTGCTTGAATGAAATCTAAAATACATGGTTTTTGAAAACTAAATTAATGGCTTTCAGTCAGATCATGTAAGAATTAGGGAGAAGATTCTTAGATTATTAGATCCATAGTTTGAACATATTGTCGCCATAATTGAAGAAACAAAAAACTTAGAGGCCGTGGTAATATAGAAACTTTTAGGCTCATTGCAAGTCTAAGAAGAAAAGAAAAATGAAGAAATTGTGGAGCATGTCCTTAAAACACGGATTGATTCAGAAAAGGAAGAAAAAAAATCAAAGCTAACAAAGATGGGGACGTGGTCAAGAACGAGGAAGAGGTCGTGGATAAGGACATGGATGAGGTTGGAGGCCCAACAATGAAAACAACAATAACAACAATAATCAAAGAAAAGCTCAAATAGAGGCTTGTGTGTCGATGAGAATTCTATCGATTGAAAATCCTTCGCGATGTATAATAAACCGCAAGCGCATGACACACACTTATAGTACGTAGCGAATACGGGTCTATCCGCACTGGAAAAAACTAATTTTAAAATTCTATTCGATCAAATTAAACCAACTTGAGATTGTGATTAGCAAAACTAGAAAACTAAGATAAGATTTTTTTTTTAAAAAACTATAAGATTAAAAGCTAATTTAGAGACAAATTCACTTCCCTCTTTCTTAACATAAGTCGGTATAAAATCACATAATGATCTCTTTTTAATCTAAGCAAGATTAATGATGTTATTATCATTAGCATGACCATTCGTGTTATTAGTTAAACAAATTGAGCCATCAAAGTATATTACACATATAGTCACTACTTTTCACGTTCATAAAACACGATATTGAAATGAAACAAAAATCTAGTTTAAGTATGATCTATTTACTATTAATTATTAACTTAAATCATCAAATTTTAATTAAAACCTCATTTCATCGCCATGATCGTATTTTAGATGAAGAGCCAATTTATTATTCAAGAGATAAGAATAACTTCTATATTATGGGAAAAAAAGAGGCTATCAAATGCAACATGAAACATAAATAAATAAAAATACTCATTCTCATGAAGCACAAAGAGATCAAAAATACAAGATTATGTTTAATCTATATTAATAAGAGGAAGCTTTATTACCTCTAAATTGTAAAGGTTTAGCTTCTCATTTGTATTATCATTTCAACGCATAGAGATTCAAACATGAAAACAAAAAAAGTAGAGACTAGACAAAGAAAGAAAAGATATTAACTACTAAACTAATTGCACTAAAATGAAGCTACACTACTTGCATGAAAGTAAATCTAATTCACTAACAATAAAAAAAATGTAAATAGAAATGAAAACAAAAGCGAGCATGTAAAGAAAAGAGAAGGCTTAAGAAGTCATTTTAATTTCCTTGATCTTTTGTTTACACTTGCATATATAATGATCTACGAAAAAAGATATCTATATAAAACATAAGAGGTATTTATACACGATTAAAACCCAAATACTCTTTTTCGGGAACTACTCAAATTATCCTTTTCATATGTAAAAACTTATTATTATTAGCAAATAATTATTCATTCAATATGAATGACACTTTTAATCTCCATTAATTTTATTTATTAGCTCCTAATTGTAGCCTTAGGGAAAGTGAGTTAGATAGGTAGGTGTGGTCCTCCATTATCCATGAGATGAATTATTTTCCTTTCCTCCTTTTAATATGCGCACATATCTTCATGGATGCATATTTTTCATGAAATCCTCTTTATGTTTGCTAATTAATTCCTACAAAAAACAATTAAAATACACAAGTAAATTTTATCAAAAAATAACATATGCACAAATGACCGTTTTATCCTTCAAATGAATGATGATTTGAAAACAATTAAACCATGGTTTAATCATGTAAAATACCGTAATATCTTCATTTATTTGATTAAAACATTAAATGTGTCAGGTATAAATATGCATATTTACGTGCATATCAAGTTCTTGGGAGAGGCAACTCAAATTCAAGGTATGAAAAGTCACACGTTAAATGCCATAATTGTGGAAAATTTGGACATTATGCTTTTGAATGTAGATCTCTAATAAATAATAAAGTTGAAGAGAAGATCAATTACGATGAAGAAAGAAGTACCGAAGATGATACATTACTACTGGCCATAAAGAAAATGAAAAGCAAAGCATAATCAATGGTACCTAGATAGCGGTGTAAGCAATCATATGTGTGGAAGTAAAAACATGTTTGTAGAGCTTGATGAATCGGTGAGGGGCAACGTGCCATTTGGAGACGAATCAAAGGTAGCAATATGCTTAATCCAAATATGACTCAAATACCCAAGAATTATAAAGTAGAGAATATAAGTGATGAAAGTACAAATTAAAATAAGGAACAAGCACACACAAAGATCTATAGGCTATAGTTGCCTACGTCCACTTTATAACTTCTCTTAAATTAGCATACGAAATTGAAAATAAACAGCTTGAGATGATGAAATCTCGAGTACAAAGTTTTTGCTGTAAATAAAATGTGTAAAGAAGTCAGAAAAACCTTTTTTGATGCTCCAAGTGGCTATTTATAAATGAAGTATGGATCTGATTCGTCATACGGCATGCACCGAAGAATAGGAGTAGTGGAGCGATTCATAGATTCACAGTTGTTATGCATCTCCAGTACGCTATCATGGCCACGACAAGAATCGTTAAGAGTGTTGGAATTTCTTCTCTACTATTAATACTTGCTGAAGGATATCTAAAAGAGTATTAGGATCTCTGTTCCAATTCTTCAATCAGTGTTGTAATTTTCATTCTACAAAATTACGGAATGTATGCAAAATCATGATTACGAAGATGATTGATTATAAATTGAATTAAGTTTTAAAATTTGGTAGGCTTTCACATTAATTTTTTATGTTTGTTGATGATTTAAAAAAATAAGGACCTAATTTACACTGTTTTTAGACAATGTTTTTGTATATTTTGAAACTTAAGAATTACCTTAGCCAAATGTCCCTAATGTACAATCTGGTAGCTACATTATTTCAGAAAATATGCACCAGTCCTGCATTTGGAATAGCCGAACATTTAAGACACAACTTTGAAGAAGGATCCAGCGTATATAAGAGTTGTCCAACCATTTTGGCATCGAAAATTAGATTTTGTTGCATTACAAAATGTAATGCATTTAGATTTTCCAACGACTTTGAAACAATGACTTTGAAAACCATATGCTCGTTTGGAAAGTGTGACAAACGTTTGGCCTTCAAGTGCTTATTCCAAAACAAATGAATATCAGATGTCATCAAAGAATTGTCCATCTTAGGAAGGTGCTTGACTTTTCAATAATCGATCGAGGTTCAAACGCTTGTTGAACCGGTGTGTTTATATCAGACAGTTACCACATAGTTCTCTCATTTCCTCTTTCATCGTTCCTTTTGCACTTTTATTCATTAATACATTAAAATGTCGTCATAACCCGTTAGAACTACTAGTTGGATTGTTCACTACACGACTAGTATCAATATTAGGTAGCATGTAACATTCCCGATGCTACTGTAATGGTAGATAATCTTAAATGATGTTTGCATGAGATGCTCCCGATGGGGATTCATCCACTGAGTGCGGCGGTAGCAACATCAGAGGTGTAATTTTAATATGAAGTTATTATATAACAGATATCCATAAACAATAAACGTTTATCAGTTTTGCTTTATTTAGCGTTAACGTTAAACAATTATTTATATAGGTCGATCACGTACCTGTGCACGATAGATTGTCACATATATTTTCACACATTACCCGAGTCGATTAGAGTTAGGCTATATGCATCATCTTTCGGTGATATTCTATAGTTGTTTATATTTGTACATGTCGTGCATTATGTAATAGGTACTCTTATTGGTAGATGATGACCCACTACACACATGTTTGAGTATCCATATTTTAAGTTGGAATTGACTGTTTTAGAGTTTTATATGTTGATTGGTATAAAGATTGGCTGTTCGGATCATGCATCGTTACTTTTTGGTAATTCATACGAGAAGTTTAAGTTATTTTGTGCGTATTATTAGCTTCAATCAAGGATGAGATCAGAGAAGGTGTTGTTACACTTACACGTTTGTACATGTATATAACACGCTATAAGGAAGCTTAAGAGACGCAAATTTCTGTTATACGTGCACTTCTATTATATTCAATTGATTCCAAAAAAAAATTAAACATTAAGGGTACAATCAGATTTATACATCAAACTGGATTGTTAATGTAAATAGAATTCATATTTAAGACTATGCCACTATCATACTTGGATATTTAAATGCAGCGTTGGACACTTATATGCTATCATAGTCCCGATAGATATTTGGTTTTGGTATATCCTCGTATTTTGGTATTATAGTATACGAGCAACATGCACAGGTGACTTGTTAACGAAATGAACACTGCTCCATATATTTACTTTCTTAGATTATGTCGTTAAGGGAATGCCATTCATATACATGATGTTGTGCAAGGGGTGAACAATAAGTGTTGAGACCTGTGCCATTAGAAAGGAAATTATGTTTCCCTTTCCATAGAGCAGTCATATTAAAGATTTGGCTCAACAGTTTGGGAGGAATCGCTGTTTTTAGGTTTTACAATTGGCTGTTCAGGTTTGGTAAATAATGGGCTGATTTAAGGAGGCCCATTAGTGGGCTGGTGGAGGCTATAAATAGGGGGTAGGAGGCATGAAGAATAGTTTACTTTCTCCATTTTCTCATTTGGAAGAGCAAGAGTTCCTCCATTTCTCCATTCTCTTCACCTTTCCACCATTAAAGCTTGGAGAATCGAAGATCTACATCATTTGAAGCTAGATCTACGCCATTCCAAGGGAGAGTTCATCGAATCGAAGAGTTTTGATCAAATTCTTCACTGTTCGGAATCATATTTCATTGTTTTTGTGTTGTTTTGGAGAATTGATGAGTGGTATGCATCTCTCGCACGTATTCAATCAAGTATATAAATGTTTAATCCTATTTTTCATCAAATTCAAGTCGTTTTCCTTAGATCTACATCATGGTAAATCTATTTTCATATGAATCGCCATAGGAACTAATTTAGCAATTTTAAACCGGTAATTTCTATGCTATTTCATATTTTTATGCAAGTTAGATCCATAATTTAGTTCATATGTTCATTTATCATGATTTTGGTGAAGTTTGCATAATTTTGGTGAAAATCGTCATATTTATATTGTTAGTGATTTCATAACATGTTTATGTTTGTATGCGATGAACTGGTTGAATAGATTTCATCGATCTTGTCGTTCGATGAAGTTTTGGTGAAATTTGGTGCTGAATTAGACCGGTACATGCCACGGGTCGAGCGTGAAGTACAAAGGGAAGTACAGTGTAGTACATAATTCTGGTCGGTCGGGCACTAGGAAGCATCGATCGTGCACATTTGGCTTGGTTGTGCACGAGGAGAAAGGTTTGGTCGTGCGTGCAAGTGGTCGGTCATGAGTGCGAGCGGTCGGTAGGTCTTGGTGAGGAGGCTCGGTTGTGCAAACCAAGCTTGGTCGAGCGCACTGGAATTACTCACTTAGGGTCGGTCGCTCGTACATTGGTCTTGCACATTGGGGTCGCTCGTACATTATTGATCGAACATAGGGTTGGTCGTGCAGGAGGTAGACGGATTGAGCTATTGTCTTGCACACTGGGCCGGTCAGTCGAGCAAAAGGGTTCGATCGAGCACACTTGGGCCGGTCATGCCTAGGTTCGATCGCGCATGTATTGGAAGGTTATGACAGCATTTTGAAACGCTATGGTTGATGGTGAAAATGCTGTGGTCTGTTTATGTAGCGATTTTTTTAATGCTACGAATGGATTTATGTCGAGCCTTATGTGATGATTTCTTTGGTTCAAAAAGGGTGAAGACTTCGAAATAGATTCAATGGGTATGTCGAAGTAATGTGATGTACTCGTTGTTAGTCATAATACAACGAGTGCAGTGAAAACTCAAAGGTGTTCTGAGTTGGTTGATAATGGTTGGATGGTCACCGTCGATGACGACTGGAGATACCAAATGTGACGACCGCCCATAACCCCCGCACTAAACAAGAGGGATAATGCGTTGAAGGGTGTGCTAGGCAGCTATGGACGATCATTAGAGTAGGTGAACAACATCGAAAACTGTTGCAGAACTCAAAGGCAAGTATAAAACATAATAGAACATATACAACAAGTAATAGTAATGAGGCATCATATATCAAACTTTAGAAAACTTTCTCAACATCATGAAAGGTTATCCAACTGTTACCAAAGTTTGTACATAAGTCCTCACTACAACACTCATATAGCACTCAAACAGCAGAGACAGAAATACTAGATAGTAATAAAACTGGTACGCCGGCCTCCTACTCGCCTCCGCACAGTAGTATCGTCCTTACTAATCACTTGTAACCTGCTACTTAGTCTGCCCATCCACAACCGGACGAACAACCCAAGGTAATAAGAGGAGACATAAAACCATGAGTCAGACAACAGTCTTAGTGAGCGATAAAACAGCTAACAAACTTCAGCAATAAGTATATGAGAAGGGATAAATAAACATACTAATCTACCCATAACACCAGAGAAGAACTCAACCTTATCTTCCCCACATCGGACAGTGATAGCCTTTACTTTAAACCATTCAACCATTCATCCATGGAAACCAGAACACCCATTCAACCGTGGTAAAACACTCATAACATCCAAATTATAAGTATCTCATGTAACCCATCCTAATTGAATTTAAAATCCCTCAAGCACAAGCCCTAAAGGCCTAAACCAATATCAGACAAGCACCTAAGGAACATCTCCTTCGACATTGGACAACCTACATGAGATGGTACAAACAGAACAACCAATCATCCATGATCCAACCAAACAAAACAACCCAAGGTCCCAAAGGTCTTCTAATCTCCTTTTCTTTCCCCCATTTTCTATTTTCTTTGAAGTGTTAGAGTGAATGGGAGAGAAGGGGTTGATTTGGTTATAAGGAGCGGGCAAGGTTTCGCTAAACCAAGATCCAACCAAAGTCCCAAAATTCGCAAACTCGAAATATATCTATGCTTATAGTTTTCGGTCACATAAATGGCACTTTGAACTCAATGGAAGTGGTTTCGAGTCCAAATTCATCCGTATGCAAAATGTGACTTTTTGGAAACACGGTCGATTAACGATGTTATATTTAAATATATTATTATTAAATATGTGGGTTGATACACCACACATAAGTACAAGGGAAAGGACAAGACGACAAGCTAACATTCATAGACTAAAAGCTCATCTCAACACTGACCTTCGATTGATCCTTCCAATTATCCAAGTCTGTAGTCTCCGAGGGCCGAGAACCCGTCATTCCCGGTGGGCATAAAGATAAAGAACCTTAGCTAATTATTCCTTCTATTTAGAAGATGACGCCATAAGAAATAAAGGAGGAGTTAGATAAGCATTTCCACAACACTAATTTTCTCGAATGGTGTTTGTGCTCGATTTAAGACCAATTCCAGAGTCATTCGATGACTGGGTTAGGGCAGACGCCAACCTCATTCTTACCTAGTACTGGGAAATGCTGACATACTTCAGGCGACTGTATTAGGTTATTGGGGGTTTAGAGGTCGAGATTGCCAATATGAAGCAGGAGTGGGACATGGAGAAAAAATCCTTAAGCTTACAAAGAAGGACTTAACCGAGTGTGAAACTGAAGTGACATCCACTAAGAAGTTGTATGACAACACTAAAGAGGAGCTTGATAATTAACACTACAATTTGATTCTCAAACAACTCATCACATAATTAACAAATACAAGCCAATGTTTTCAAATCTAAGTACAAAATTCCTCTACCACTTTCATTATTCGTTTCCCCATCCTGTCATACCCTCTCGTGTCAGCAAAAAGAAAAAAAAATAGAGAAACATGTAACGATCTGCTATTTCCAACCATTTAAGTCTATAACAAAATCTACTGAAATATGCATCAAAATTAAAATCTACTGAAATCGTTCAAAACAGCAGAGTGTTATTATCATGACGTTCAATTAGAATCAAATCGCAAAATCGTAGACACGGAATAAATACAACATCTCGTAGTAAAATGAATTTACACAATATATTAGGGTTTACATAAATAAATATAGTGGAAGTTTAATACATATAGTTTCTAATACATATGGAATTACGCAAATAGAAAATCTCCAGCTTCGAAAGATGATACCTCAAAGCTGCATTTCTCAGTCTAACTCGAGCATAATGTAAAACCCCAAAACACTCAACTCAGGACTAACATTCTCATATAAGTGAATCAACTCAGGTGAAATGCCCAATACATCAATAACTTGGAGGGTGTTTGCGATTTCCATCCTCTAAGGATCTGTGGAACTAAATACATATAATATAATATGCTATTATAATAGTGTATATTCAATAAAGTATTAAAATAGCATAAAAGGTACTACATTTTTACTCTTACACCGTTTCTAAGTATTGTAGTCTACGTAGTACTGTAAATTCACCGAACTAGTGTTATTAGAGGACATTCCATAGAAAATAACACCAAATAAAAATTGTAAAGGGCTCGATCAGGATAATATGACAAGGCATCGTGGTGATATCTAACGGTGGGATTCTACCGGATTGCAGACTCAGGTTGTGGTAACGCATAGCCGCAACTACCGTCCACCCCGTACAACACTTTAATAAATTAAAGGTGGCTACCAATCAATCATAAAGTAATAGATGTGGTATCAAAGAAGTGTGTCCAGTCAAAGGTGCGACCTCACTTGGCCTGGGTATGACTCATGTTTTAATCATTTTAATTATGACCCAAAGGTCAAGGCTATTCATCTTCGTTCTTTTACTTCATTCCATTAGCTTACACTATTGGCATGCACGAGTGAACAACCCCCACGTCACCCAAGAGTAGGTTAAATAAATAAAAAACCGGATACTCGAATATCCAAAATATGAGAAAAGTAAAGGGACACTTCATAGTAATCATTCATCATAATTTTTACAACTACAATGATTGTCCAAGATTGTACACCTTTAATTTACAAAGTTGTACAAGAGAATAACAAAGTCCTTGTTGATTCCCAACTTTGCCAAAAATTTCCTTCCTTAGACCAAAATGTGTGGAGAGAGCTTCAGTGTCAATGAAGAGCTTCAATGTCCAAGTATGTCCAAGAATGCCAAAGAGCAATCAAAAAGTCCAAATGAGCGACATGTGATACGAAATCCCGAGAGGGATACAAAATCTTACTTTCTATCCTAAAGAGGTACGAAATCCGTGTTTTCCCAAATTATGAGAGCTTGCCGGGGCTGATGCACACCTAGGTTTTATGATGATTCGACTGTGTTGATCATCGCTTTTACCTATGCTAAATCCTTGAGCCTTGCCAAATTCTGGAGGGTGATCCGCGCATGTTGCACAAGTGATTTTGAGTGAATTACATGATGCGATCAACCTTGTTTGAGCATGAAAAATCAAATTTTGTAAATTTCAATTTTTTTGCTATGGTGGGTGTGATCCTTCGATTTTTGGTGATCCTCTCGACACAATCAGCTATTTTTGAGTGATCACATTCGACATGAGATTTTGCCAATTCAATAACGTTGATTCGGAATCGACGATATTTCCCACCTTTTTAGAACAATTCGCAACTTCGACTAAATCTCTTTGTGCTTCTAGGAAAACGTGCTTGAGTCCCAAGCGCGTTGCTAACCATAAAATTGAAGTGTGACAAATTTACCAAAAAGCTTGTCGATAGTTTGTCCTCCAAAAAATATCTTTCTTGATCGAAGAAAGACATGTTTTGCGAGTAATCTAGAAATCCAAGAATCTATGACGACCACCCCATACCCATGCACAAAACAAGGAGAAGTGCATTGTATAACGGCTAGGCCGATATGGGACGATCACCGGGGTAGAATAATTTGAAATATAACATGTCATATAACTCACAGTGCATGGATAATATAATAATAAAATATACAACATGATATAATAGTGAAGCATAACTGAACAGAAAACCAAATTTCCATAAAACCATAGATTATTGGGTATAATATATCTAAGTACATGAATTTTGGACTACAATATGCCTAACTACATCCCTCAAAGTCTCAATAACATTAACATGCAACATAAATAGAAAAGAGATATCTAGAGAGTAGGTAATAATAGTACGTCAGCATCCTGCTCGTCATCGCACAACATCAGCGACACCAGACCTGCTAACTGCTACTTAGTCTGCTCATCAACAACATTGATGAACAACCCAAGAAAATAAGAGGGAAACATAAAACCATTAGTAAGATAACAATCTTTGTGAGCGATAAAATAGCTAACAACAGTTACACAGAATAATATGAGTATAGGCGGATTGACCCTCCGATCTGCCCAACAACCATCAAGTTAACACGTGAAACAATCCATCACATGTTGCATCAGGGATAGGAAAGGACTAACCCTAATCCCGCTTCTCTTCAATATCTTATGGTGATGGCCTACGCAGAGAAAATAGTGAAAAAACACAAAATCAACCAAAGCGTCCACAACATCTAATGTCCTAGCCATCACCGACTACAGCCGTGAATCCGTTAGTTATCGAACTTGCATTTCACTGGTCAAAAGAGCTAATGGAAAACCCCGGTTCTAACAAAACCTACCATACGCCATCGTGACTTGTATGTTTGCTTCCTACCTGAGATAACTAGATCACTCCTACCTGAGCGATCCAAGGTACTCGATCCTACCTGATCCTTATAGGGGTCCCCACGATACCTCTGCTTTGAGTTCACTAGGACCTCCGATAACCAACGATTCCTTGGCATTTCGAATTTGTCGAGCCTTTCTTCTTGGAGTTTCCATCTTTTTAGTCAAGCTGCCTCTTGAATTACTTCCATTATCATCCTTGGTTAGCTCCTACCTGAGTCAAACATTATCTTCCCTGGTCAAATACTTCCTGAGTCAACCCATCAGTGAATTGTATCGTATATTATCCCACGACCAGTGTCACATCAGCTTAGCTTCGACCACTCCTTCTTGAGTTCACAATCGAAGCACAATTCATCTTTTAGTTGTGCATCAATCATCTAAAGTCTATTTCAACCCAAACTTCATCAGCAACTTTAGAAAGCCACCTAAGTCATGCTCCTCAAAATTCATGCCGACCCGACCATCCCTCATGGGTCGGTGCATATCCTCACACTTAGCCAATTTTGGATAAATTTCTAGTCCTAGTCCTTCGTCACCTCAAGTGTATTCTTTCAATCCAAACTCCACTCGTTTCGACGTTCATTCATGAAGCTTTTGTCGGTCACATCTAGATAAATCAACCTTCGACCCATCACAAATCAACTCCGAATGGCTTAAAATTTCACCAGTAGATTCGACTCATCGCCACGATGACACACATAAAAATTCACAACCATACGACGCGATCCCATGGGTCGGTGCCAACTTAGGTCGATGCCGACCCATGCACTTAGCATGTTTGGCCATTAAAAAATTTGTGCTGCCTCCCTTTGTCTACCAAAGCGCCTTTGCCATGTTTCGTCTGGATTCAATAATCTAAACCTCTGATTTGATATGTTCTTCAATCCTATGATTCTACGGCAAATAATCTAACATACAACTCAAACAACGCAAATCAATTCAATCAAAACAAACATCAATCTATACAACAATGATCATACAAACATGAACAATCCATAAACATGGTGTAAACATATCATAAACATGAGATCTAGCATGATTTGGATCTAAATATATGATAAACATGGTTAATCTAACAATTACCTGTTTAATATGATCAAATTATGTTTCTAGGGTTTCTAAGTCTGAATTAAAGCTATATGATCAGGTCTAAGGTGATTTTAGCATGAAAAATATGAATATGATCATAATTTACCTATACAATTCGTAGCTTCTGTGTGAGAGATATATATCACTTACCGATTTCTAGATTTGATGTAAATTCAATGAGATTAGATCTAGATAGCACCGAGACCCTTTGAATTTGATGCAATATGATGTGATCTATTCCTCTTTGATGATGATCTATCTTCTAGATGCAATCTACGATCAATTTGATTAAAGAAATTAGAGAAATAGGTTTTTTGGCTGAACCTGGAGAATCACAAACGCTCAACCTAAAACTTAGAATAAAGAGGGTTACCCTAATTCTCTCCCAAGTCCCCCTATTTATATCTGTTAGCCATAGGTCTAATGGGTTTGGCTGACCAACCCATTAGCTGCTGACTAGTCTACTTAAACACAAGCTGCAACTTGAAACAATGATTCCTCCCAAACTGCTGAAACAAATCCTACATGTCACAACTCTACGGAATCACAAACCACCATTTTGATCCCATGAGACCGATCTCAGCACCAGATTTGATCCCTATCAAAAGCTATAGCCCAAACAGTAAACGAAAGGGGAAATGGTCATAATTAGGTTCGGTAAAAATCAAGGAACTGTCTCACATTCCCATGAACAACATATCAAAATCTAAGAATGACCGACTAATAGGGAATAAAATATATTTACTTTACTATTGGTTGAAATGTAAAATATGGATCTTTACATTCTCCCCCGTTTAGGGATTTAGCCTACATAATCCCAAGAAAACAAGGTATGCCACATGCTTACCAACCACGAGTAGCTAACCTACCATGTTGTCTAGCATCCAATAGTCCATGCATCCAAAATCCTTTCCTAACATACAGAACTTTCAATAGTGCAAGACAAAATGGCATAAGTAAGATACGATATATGAGACATACAACTCGAAGAGTTCGGGATGGGTCAACTTTATTCTCTCTTCCATTTCCCACGTGCAATCGTCATCGTTCTCGCTCCATTGTACCTTGACTTGCTTAACGACCTTCCTCCTAAGCAGTTTCGTGTCATTCCCTACGATGTGAAGCGACTTACGAGGCCTAGAAAATTCGTGTTCGACTTCAAAATCATCAAGCTGATCTGAAGATATCGTAACATTCGAGTCGTGCACGTACTTCTATAGAAATGATATATAAAACACATTGTGCACACTCTTCAACTTCTCAGGTAAGTCCAATCTATGAGCAAGCTTTCCAATACGCCCGATAATCGGAAATGGCCCAATAAACCTTGGTGCCAACTTTCCTTTCTTCCCAGAATTAAAGGTATTCCTTAGAGGCGAAACTTTAACAAACACCATATCTCCAACTGAGAACTCCAAATCCTTTCGTCGCTTATCGACATAACTTTTCTGACGATCTTAGGCTGCCTTCATTCGTTGTTAAATGACTTCAATATTTTCTGATGTCTCTCTTATCATCTCAGGCCTAAGTACCAACTTCTCTCCACTTTCTAACCAACAAGATGGAGAATCACACGGCCTTTCGTACAACACATCGTAGCGTGTCATTCCAATACTCGACTGGTAATTCTTATTGTAAGCGAACTCGACTAAATGCAGATTACTTTCCCACGATCCTCCAAAATTCAACGCACAAGCTCTCAGAAGATCTTTTGAAACTCGATTAACCATCTCAGTTTGGCCATCTATCTGGGAATGATAAGCTGTACTTAAGCATAGATCGGTTCCCAATGTCTCTTGCAAACTTTTCCAAAATCCATTAGTGAATAAAAGATCTCGTTCACTAATTATTCTGTTCGAAGTTCCATGGAATCAAACTATCCATTTAAGATATAACTTAGCCAACTTCGATGCAGTCCTAGTTGATATGACAAGAATAAACCTTGCACTTTTGGTCAAGTGATCCACGAAAACCCAAATATTATCATTTCCTATCCTTGTCCTAGGTAATCCATTAATGAAATCCAATGATACTTCCCCTATTTCCAAGTAGGAACTTCTGGTGATTGTAGTAACCCACTCGGCTTTAACTAACGAACAGTTCATGCACTTCAAGATAAATTTCCCTACATCATATTTCATACCTCCCCAATAATAAACTTTCTTCATATCTCGATGCATTTTATTACCTCCTGGATGTATCGTAAATCTGGAGTAATGATTATCCCCTCAAAACCTCACCTTTCAGTCATCAATTCATTCAAAGCCAACCATCTCGATCGACTTCGAAATCCTTAATCTCCTCTGGTTCTACTCTCATCTCTAACCTTCGAACAATTTCCACAAGCTTACCGTCTCGCTTATGTCTTTTGCCAATCCTTTCGATGAGAGTTGGTCTAATTAATAAGCTAGGTAACATCTCATGTTATGACTCACAATGAGGTCTAAAGTCAAATCTGGCTAAATACCCGAGATATTTCCATTCTGAAAACATGGCTCCTAAACTCGCATGTCTTCGACTTAATGCATCGGCCACTGCGTTACCTTTTCCTGGTGTATAGACTATTCCAAAATCATATGATGCCAAAACTCTAGCCATCGCTGCTACCGAAGATTTAAATCTTTCTGGGAGAATAGATACTTTAATGACTTATGATTCATAAACAACTTGAACCTAAGTCCCAATAAATAATGCCTCCTAATCTTCAGAGTAAACACTATCGCTGCAAACTCTAAATCATGGGTCAGGTAATTCCTTTCGTGTGTCTTCAGTTGTCGACTCACATAAGCTACAACTCTATTCTTCTGCATTAGCACCGTGCCAAGTCCAATGCCACATGCATCAATATATACTACCATCTCTTTAATCCCATTTGGAATAATAAACATTGGAGCACTTGTCAATCTTTCTTTCAAAATTACAAAAGCTTGATCACACTTCGCATCCCATGCGAAGACTTGATTCTTCTTCGCTAGTTCGGTTAATGGTGCAGCTATCTTATAGAAAACCTTGATAAATCGTCGACGATCACTAGCTAAACCAAGGAATCTTCTCACATCTGTTGCATTTTTAGGTCAATCCCAATCTTATATTGCTGCCACCTTAGCGGGATCCACCGCTATTCCTTGTCCTGATACGACATGACCCAAGAACCTTACTTCTTCCTTCCAAAAGTGACACTTCGAAAACTTAGCCCTCAACTGATTTTTTTGCAAGATTTACAAAACAATTCTCAAGTGTGTCTTATGTTCTTCCTCATCCTTTGAGTATATCAATATGTCGTCTACAAACACAAGTACGAACTTGTTCAACTGATCTCTAAAAACTCGATTCATAAGATCCACAACATATGCTGGTGCGTTAGTCAGTCCAAACGGCATCACCAACCACTTATAAAATTTGGACGACGTCCTAAAAGCTGTCTTCAGCACACTACCCTTAGCCGCGCTTAGTTGGCGAAATCTCGTCGCCAAATCCATTTTAGAAAAACATCTTCGCCTCGTGAAGATGATCAAATAAGTCATTGATCCTCGATAATGGATAAATGTTCTTCTGTTACCTTATTCAACTCACGATAATCCATACATAATCTCTATGATCCATCAGCCTTGGTCGCAAACACAATTGGTGCACCCTACTCGGATACACTTATCCGAATGAATCCTTTACTCAGAAGATTGTTCACCTATACCTCTAACTCACGTTGTTCCTTAGGCGCTATTCGCCTAAGAAGCATAACAATAGGTCTGGTTCCATCCATTAAGTCAATCCAAAACTCAATCTCTCGCTGCGGTGGCAACCCTCTGACTTCATCAAACACATCAAAAAACAAATCTCGTACGATTGGCAAGATGACAACCCATCCCGTGGAATCACAAGCGAATTTAAAAAGCTAACTAGAACTCCATCCTCTGGTTGACAACGCATCACAATCGTTCGCCCTTCCACATTCCCGAGTGTCACATCGAGCCTTTCGCAATCAACAATAGCTGCATACTTCTTGAGCCAGTCCATACCCAAGATAACCCCAAACCCAGTGAAATTCAAAACAAAACAATCACACATAAAAGAACAATCATTAATTTATAAAACTGTACCATGACAAAGCATACAAAGACAAGACGAACCCCCTACTGGATTAGTCATTATTAATGGTCTATCAACAATTTCAAGTTCTAAGCCTAACTTGCAAACAAGCTCATTGCAAATAAAAGAATGCAATGCTCCAGTAACAAAAAAAACTCGAACTTAAATGTCTCGAACATAAAGCGTACCTTGCACAACAACATTCTTTCCCTTCTCTTTCGTAGTCGGACCCCTCGAAGAAGATGGAACAGCCTCCAAAGCATACGCCTTCACACCCTGCTTACCTTTCGGTGGTTCAGGACCGTTCTTCCTCATATGTCCAGGCTTATCACAGTTATAACACTTTCCTCCAGCTTAGGGTTTTTACATTTATTTGAATAACGACCCTTCCGCTGACAATTAAAACAAGTAACCTCGCCTTTCAGCCACTTCTATCCATTTTTCCCTTGCTGTTGCTTCAGTTTTCCATTCCACTTTTTCTTATTACCATCCCCTTGTTGTGTTTTTGTTTCCTTCTTACCCCCAACAACAACCTCTACCTTCTGAGGAAACAAACTTGTGACGAAAAGGAATTTCGCTCTGTCCGAACCAGTCGCTAAACCGACCCAGGCCGTTCGAAATGCCCTATCGTTTGAGAACATGACAAAATAGAACGCATACAAAAGAACATTTCACTGTATATCACGACAATGCATCAGATTACAAGAATATACAGAGTATAAACAAATAAATATTACACAGAAATATCAGAGATTTAAATTACATTTAAATACATCGCAGCGGAAAATAATACAATACACAACTAGAAGAGATATGCGGATACAAAGCTTTCCGGATATCGTTCCAGCTGTAAACTAGGATCCTGTGAATATAAATCTGCAAAACCAAAACTACTAGCTGCCCGTGTCAAAATAGGGGCACCCAGAGTTTAGGTTAAAACAATAAACTCCAGGTCAGTCATGTGACTGGTGTGAGAACTAAAACAGTTAATCTTTATTTTTTTTAAAGTTAGGTAAATCAAGGGACCACGCCGTATAACACGGAACGGGTTTCCTCCCAAGAATACCAGTGCATGAAACAAACAGCGCAATGCTAAATAAAGAAAAATGAAGCTGTTATAAGACCCAGGTCCTATCACACAATGCAACGCAAGCCGGGGGATAGGGTTTTCCCTTATAACAGCCAAAGAATGCTTGATACGTTTAAAACAAATCATTTGATACTATAATAAGTGCATAGTGTATAAAACAACTTCAAATCATAAGTATCAGTCATAGGCGACATGAGCGTCCCATGCCACTATGTCGCCATAAATAGGTTTACAAATAAAACCGCAGAGTCACGTATTTGGAAATTGGATTTCCATCTATGAACCGAGGCAAAAGATAGTCCTCAACCGATTCGAGACTCTCTAGCCCGAGCCTCAGGCAAGTACTCAGTCAAGCCTTGGATCCTCAGGGCCAGTCCACCGATGTGGATTAAACTTAAACCCTGAACATGCGTTTCCCCGCCCTATGGGGCGTAAATGAGCCAACGAATGACTCCACCAGACCCGGATCGTCCGATCAAACCGAGGCGCCTCGCAACAGCAACAACCACATAAGTCAAACTCGTCAGGGCATGTAAAACCACTGACGCCACTTCTAGCTAGAAAGAAACGCATGCCCTCCCTGACTTCCCCTCCCGTTTTTGGTTCATACCGGGTGTGAAACTCGCGAAGTAAACGTTACACAAAGCTACACCACAAAGGCCATGCTTCGATCATCAACCACAAGACTTTGCTTTTCAACAGAAGCCTTGATCACTCGCCACTTAGGCATGCCACACAGGCAATTCACTCTATGCGTTTGATATCCATCAGTATATAACCCCTGAGCTCGTACGTCTCAGAGAAGGGCGTTAAGCGAAAGAATAAATTCTCCGCCGCTAAACAGATATATATTTAATAGAAATCAATCACACAGACTGAAATCCAATGTCAGACACACAGTCCATTAAAAAGTCCGTTCTGGGTCTGAACGAAACCGGAGGCACCTTGTACCTCGCATATCCATCGATCTCCAAATACGTCTGAACGATCACCAACTGTTTCCATCTTCTTGGGTGTACATCCCAATCAAGATCATCGGTAATTATCCAAACGTCGTGAAGACCTCCGGTCTTCGACCACCGTCTTCATCTTCTACTTATCGTCGTATCAGTTATTCAGAATGGGATAAACCCGGTCGTTCCGAATAACTCACGTATATTTTAAATAAGTGTTACACAAACACAACATACGCCTCATTCCAATTCATCAGTCACTAACCGTAAATTAATCAAGAGAATAATTTCCCAAATATTAACCCCGAAGGCCGAAACCAACATCAGATCAATATTAGAAAACCATTCTGCTTAGCTAACCGACAGTTAGTTTCTAAATTTCACATTCATAGGGAAAGGTTCTCATTAATTTTATCAACGATAAATTCTTTAATTTATTCTTTAATCTACTTTTGAATATCAATTCAAACTAGTCGGGATTAACGAACTTTACCGAAGTAATCATTTGTTTTAATTTCCAATCCCAACCTATTCATCCCATGAAGTAAAACTGGTAGTACTTCATATCTAACACCACGGTGTTATCGGTAAATTCAATTACCATTTCACGTTCAAATCAATTAAAGATTTAACTATCGCCTGGAGCAAAACCGGTGATACTCCATCCTCGATCTTTTCAATCTAATTAAAGATTCATTAAAACTCCACTTAGTTTTAATCGTTAACCGGGTTAAAGAATCAGTGTCATTTAAAACACGATTCACGATAAACCCAAAACCACATTCCATTAATTATCGGATTAAAGAACGAGTGTTATTTAAAACACTGTCCACGATAAACCCAAAAATCAATATCAATTCAATTCCAATTAAATATTATTTAATTGGTACACTTCATTAAATCTAAATAAAAAGATTTAATCTTTTCTCAACTGGGTTCAAGAGCAGTGTTAGTCAAGACACCATTCACGACAAACCCAAATCACATTTGATATTAAATACAAGGCTCTGAATAGAAAATACCCCGGCTTATATTCAATATCAAATTCTACGACCAACAAATATCGTATTGGAAATAACGATATATATATCTATATCTTTCAAATTCCCATAACAACATCTGTATAGTCACGAAATCCAACATCAAAATATTCCTAAGGCAATTTCGATTCAAATCCATTCCAATGAAATCATTGGAAATTCTGGTTATTTTCAAAACCATTTCAAATTCAATTTATTTATTTAAAAATAAATAGAATTATAATTCTAGTTCAAAACTAGTTCATTTCGATAAAAATCTACTTTTATCTTTTCAAATATGGAGTATTTCATCTCGATTCTTTATAAATCGTTTCTTATGATTTTACACAAATTATTACTATTTTTAATAATTTTACCAAGGCCCGTACAGTCGATTTCCATCAATGGCCATCGAACTGCACTTACAGCGACCTTTTTCAAATTTGATTTGGACATAATTCCAAATCCAACCGTTAGATTTCAAATTTCTAATATTCGTTAGAAAGCTCTTTTCGATACGAACCAAACGGTTCCGGTTTTAGGAGAATCCGACGGTCGGATCTCCCGCAATATCCGTTCGAAGTCAATGGTCGAAATTCGCGAACTGCCGCGGCGCGACGCGTTCTATTCAGGCCATTATATTATATATATATATATATAATATATATAATATATACTTCGTCGATTCCAATTTAAAACGTGCTTTATAAATCGTTTTCAATTCATTTTCAAAGCGATTTCAGCTTCATATTCAATTTCAAATCAAAATTGAATATTCCAATATAAATTCGTTTTAAATTCATTTCAAATCGATTTTAATTCAAATTGATTTCTTATTCAATTTCAGTTCGTTTTCAATTCAATTCTATTTCAATTCTATTCAACTTAATTCGAATTTCAAATCTATTTCAATATTCGTTGAAAAATGAATAAAATCGATATAAATATCGTTCACATCAAAATGGCGTCAATCTAATCAACACGGCTTCATATATTCCTATTTTCAAATATTCTATTTCAAATATTTCTATTTCAAATATTTCTTTTTCAAATATTTCTTTTTCAAATATTTCTTAATATTTCTTTTTCAAAACTGGAATGAGGCCTAATCAATTACCATATAAAGTTAATTATATGGATTTTCTACAACTCATGTATACAATAACAACGATGAATAATCAACCATCATCCAAAGTGCATTCTACACTGTATAAGCATCGAATATAAATATTCAACGCTTATAGCAGCCTGTCAATCAATCGATCGACATACAACTAATTATTGGGATTATACGTCATATATTATCCCAACACCCGTGTGGGGTTTCAAACAACCAAACACAGATTTTATTTGTGCATTTGGGCGATGTGTAAAATTTATCGTCCCAATCAATGTCCTTCAAATAGGTGTACATAAACAAACCGTCCGGTTTGTAAATGAATATTTATTTATTCACATTCACGTTAAAAATTATATTTTTAACGACCAAATTATTTTATTCAACCTATGACTATTCTATTCGGTTCATTTGTTAAATAAAATGTTATCTTTATTTTTCTAACTTATTTTTAGAAAATTTCGGCGGCATAACGGCACGATACTAGAAACGGGACAAGGCATAGCCTTATCCCCGGTCTAGTGAAGGCCCACGCCATTCACACATCAATCAAATCAATTTCAATTCACCAAACAATTCCATTCAATCAAATATTCTAACTAACTACTCAACCAAACAATTTTACAAACAAGCCATCCATGGTCTGTGGATGACGGGTGTCGGGTGCTACTAAACACCGTCAAGCATCCTAGTATATATTCTAACTAGAAAAATAAAAATAGAGTGAGAAGTTCTCACCACTAGCTATCCTAACTGCACGGCTCTTCTTTTGCAGAAACCTTCGTCGTTCTCGCCTTTTTGTCATCTTCGTTGCCCGTATTCTCTACATATGTAAAAATCAAATTTTTACTTCGCTATTCAATATATAAAAATCACATTTTTACTTCGATGTTCAATATATAAAAATCACATTTTTATTTCGATGTTCAATATATAAAAATCACATTTTTACTTCGATGTTCAATATATAAAAATCACATTTTTATTTCGATGTTCAATATATAAAAATCACATTTTTACTTCGATGTTCAATATATAAAAATCACATTTTTACTTCGATGTTCAATATATAAAAATCACATTTTTACTTCGATGTTCAATATATAAAAATCACATTTTTACTTCGATGTTCAATATATAAAAATCACATTTTTACTTATAAAAATCGAATTTTTCTACTTAAATAATATTCTTCTATGTAAATAATATTTAAACGAAAACTGATTTTCATACTAAAAAAAACTGAAATTAAAGGAATCAAATTAAACTAAAACCATACTTTCATTTCAGCGAAGGGGGGCGGCTTTAGGAGGTGTCGGCTTCGTGTTTTAGGGGGGAGGGTTTCAGCGCTGGCCTTCGAATTGGGGAGAGGAGAGAGAAGCAGGGGGCTGCGGCGCTAGGAGGTGGTGATCGGAGCGGCTCAGGTGGCGGCGGTTGGATGCGGGTTTGGGGGGGGCTGCTGTCGTGATTTCTGAAACAAGAGGGGGGGATTTTCGTCGCGAGGTCGAGGTGGAAGAGGGGGGGGGGGGTCTTCGATGAGGCGCGGTGGTCCTTGGGGAGGGCGGCGGCTCCTCTCCGCCTTCGTCGCCTCCTTCTTCTTTTTTTCTGAGATGAACGAATGAAATAGGGGGGGGGGGGGGCAGAACGGGTAAAAGGGGGAGAAAGGGTTTTTTTATTTTATTTTATTATTTAATTTTCCACAAAAAGCAACTTTTATTTTCGACTTCAAAACGAGGCCCACCGCCTGTCGTCCCTAGCGTTTTACCCCCATTCCGAACACAATGGGATATGTATCGCAAGCTGATTCGATAGTTACAATCAGTTTCTGTCAAAATCAACATATAACTCTATATATTGATTTTGAACACGCATTTCAATTTACCGGGGTCACATACTAACTCTAAAAATTCAATAAAAATATTTTCTAGCTTCGTATTAACGATACGGTCCTAACAAAACTAGTTTCGTCGAATTCTGAGACCGTTTGAAAAATGGCCAATTTCCAGTCGATTAAAATCCACTGAAACTGGTCAAACGCGTTTTCTTTTGCCACACTCACATATTGATTCGAAAAATTATGAAATTTGGAATCTAGCAATTATTTGACACTGCGGATCCAACAAAAGTGGTTTCGTCGAATTCCGAGGTCGCTTGCAAAATTCCCATTTTTAAGGGCCTGAATTCCATAGCGACTATTCAGAATTTTCTACTGGACATATCTTTTGATTCCCGCTATGAAATCTTGATTTTTCAGATTCGTTGGAAAGATAGTCACTATTAGATTCCATTATTTTTGGTTTCACTAAAATCCGGTTTGTTTTGCACCCGGTACATTCATTTGAAGTTTGAAATCGAATTATCGAACTACCGCGCCATTTTCAATTCCTTTTATAAATATAAATAAATATTTATATTTTAACGACGAACTATATAATATATATGTTCGAATTCCATTCAAAATAAATTTCTCGTCGATATTATTTAAAATAATTCATTTTAAATAATCAAAATTCGCTAAAATTGCCAAAATAAAAATTTTAAACTGACCCAGATTTTCGGGTTGTTACAATCTCCCCCACTTAAAACTTTTCGTCCCCGAAAAGGAACAAAGTCGAAAGTGGTTTGATTAATCAACTCTACGTTCGATCTAGCTTCCATTCTCCAACTTTTCAGTTTCTGAGAATTTTCAAATTCTTCAAAAATTTGGCTAACACCCTAAGTTTTCGAAAAAATTCGCCATAACCTCCCCTGCACCGGGAGCCACGGGAAAATCCCGAAATTGCCATATAGGCCTTCTGATCTCAAAAAGAAAAAGAAAGAGCCAAGCGGCTAGCCAATAGGCTCATAAAATCATCATCACCCAAACAAAACAGTAAATTATCGTAAACATGTACCTATTTGTCGGGCAAACAAATTTTATTCTCTGCTCTAGCCTCCTTGCTATGACCTGTTCAATGTAAGTACAAGTATATGCAAGCAAATGCGACTAATTTTCAATACAATTCAATATTTGATTCAGTTAGGCATAATGGTTCAAAATTATCAAACAATTAAACAAACAACACAAACATCAATCAATTAGTGAATTAGAGTTTCAAATTCATAATTTTGATATATATACAAAGATCATGTTTTTGATGCCAAATCACAACAATATGCCCTATCTAATTTTTGGTTCTCACACCAGTCAATAGGAAATATATAGAAATTCCGCCTTCGTCACACGAACATAAATTCTAATGATGGAGCTCCATCATCAAAATCATCTCCGGGCGATTAGAGTGTAATTCTATATCTATCCAATATATTAAAACTTCAAATACACGTTTGCAAGGCGTATATGCAAAATCTTTATATACTGGACTGTCCAAATCAATACAAATAAATAATCAAATATGAATAATTGATTTAGATTTTCAAAACAAAATTTGTTTTCATTTTAAAAATATACTCTTCACACTCGTTCTAGGATACTACTGATCCCATCTCTAAGGAGTCATTCTAATTGGATATTACTAATCCAATATCTGATGAATCCTTTCGTATGGTTCTAATGTGTCCTGTTCTCTGAGCTTTGTAAACCAAAGCTCTGATACCAACTGTGACGAAAAGGAATTTCGCTCGGTCCGAACCAGTCGCTAAACCGACCCAGACCGTTCGAAACGCCCTATCGTTTGAGAACATGACAAAATAGAACGCATACAAAAGAACATTTCACTGTATATCACGACAATGCATCAGATTACAAGAATATACAGAGTATAAACAAATAAATATTACACAGAAATATCAGAGATTTAAATTACATTTAAATACATCGCAGCGGAAAATAATACAATACACAACTAGAAGAGATATGCGGATACAAAGCTTTCCGGATATCGTTCCAGCTGTAAACCAGGATCCTGTGAATATAAATCTGCAAAACCAAAACTACTAGCTGCCCGTGTCAAAATAGGGGCACCCAGAGTTTAGGTTAAAACAATAAACTCCAGGTCAGTCATGTGACTGGTGTGAGAACTAAAACAGTTAATCTTTATTTTTTTTAAAGTTAGGTAAATCAAGGGACCACGCCGTATAACACGGAACGGGTTTCCTCCCAAAAATACCAGTGCATGAAACAAACAACGCAATGCTAAATAAAGAAAAATGAAGCTGTTATAAGACCCAGGTCCTATCACACAATGCAACGCAAGCCGGGGGATAGGGTTTTCCCTTATAACAGCCAAAGAATGCTTGATACGTTTAAAACAAATCATTTGATACTATAATAAATGCATAGTGTATAAAACAACTTCAAATCATAAGTATCAATCATGGGCGACATGAGCGTCCCATGCCACTATGTCGCCATAAATAGGTTTACAAATAAAATCGCAAAGTCACGTATTTGGAAATTGGATTTCCATCTATGAACCGAGGCAAAAGATAGTCCTCAACCGATTCGAGACTCTCTAGCCCGAGCCTCAGGCAAGTACTCAGTCAAGCCTTGGATCCTCAGGGCCAGTCCACCGATGTGGATTAAACTTAAACCCTGAACATGCGTTTCCCCGCCCTATGGGGCGTAAATAAGCCAACGAATGACTCCACCGGACCCGGATCGTCCGATCAAACTGAGGCGCCGCGCAACAGCAACAACCACATAAGTCAAACTCGTCAGGGCATGTAAAACCACTGACGCCACTTCTAGCTAGAAAGAAACGCATGCCCTCCCTGACGTCCCCTCCCGTTTTTGGTTCATACCGGGTGTGAAACTCGCGAAGTAAACGTTACACAAAGCTACGCCACAAAGGCCGTGCTTCGATCATCAACCACAAGACTTTGCTTTTCAACAGAAGCCTTGATCACTCGCCACTTAGGCATGCCACACAGGCAATTCACTCTATGCGTTTGATATCCATCAGTATATAACCCCTGAGCTCGTACGTCTCAGAGAAGGGCGTTAAGCGAAAGAATAAATTCTCTGCCGCCAAACAGATATATATTTAATAGAAATCAATCACACAGACTGAAATCCAATGTCAGACACACAGTCCATTAACAAGTCTGTTCTGGGTCTGAACGAAACCGGAGGCACCTAGTACCTCGCATATCCATAGATCTCCAAATACGTCTGAACGATCACCAACTGTTTCCATCTTCTTGGGTGTACATCCCAATCAAGATCATCAGTAATTATCCAAACGACGTGAAGACCTCCGGTCTTCGACCACCGTCTTCATCTTCTACTTATCGTCGTATCAGTTATTCAGAATGGTATAAACCCGGTCGTTCCGAATAACTCGCTTATATTTTAAATAAGTGCTACACAAACACAACATACGCCTCATTCCAATTCATCAGTCACTAACCGTAAATTAATCAAGAGAATAATTTCCCAAATATTAACCCCGAAGGCCGAAACCAACATCAGATCAATATCAGAAAACCATTCTGCTTAGCTAACCGACAGTTAGTTTCTAAATTTCACATTCATAGGGAAAGGTTCTCATTAATTTTATCAACGACAAATTCTTTAATATATTCTTTAATCTACTTTTGAATATCAATTCAAACTAGTCGGGATTAACGAACTTTACCGAAGTAATCATTTGTTTTAATTTCCAATCCCAACCTATTCATCCCATGAAGTAAAACTGGTAGTACTTCATATCTAACACCATGGTGTTATCGGTAAATTCAATTACCATTTCACGTTCAAATCTAATTAAAGATTTAACTATCGCCTGGAGCAAAACTGGTGATACTCCATCCTCGATCTTTTCAATCTAATTAAAGATTCATTAAAACTCCACTTAGTTTTAATCGTTAACCGGGTTAAAGAATCAGTGTCATTTAAAACACGGTTCACGATAAACCCAAAACCACATTCCATTAATTATCGGATTAAAGAACGAGTGTTATTTAAAACACTGTCCACGATAAACCCAAAAATCAATATCAATTCAATTCCAATTAAATATTATTTAATTGGTACACTTCATTAAATCTAAATAAAAAGATTTAATCTTTTCTCAACTAGGTTCAAGAGCAGTGTTAGTCAAGACACCATTCACGACAAACCCAAATCACATTTGATATTAAATACAAGGCTCTGAATAGAAAATACCCCGGCTTATATTCAATATCAAATTCTACGACCAACAAATATCGTATTGGAAATAACGATATATATATCTATATCTTTCAAATTCCCATAACAACATCTGTATAGTCACGAAATCCAACATCGAAATATTCCGAAGGCAATTTCGATTCAAATCCATTCCAATGCAATCATTGGAAATTCTGGTTATTTTCAAAACATTTTCAAATTCAATTTATTTATTTAAAAATAAATAGAATTATAATTCTAGTTCAAAACTAGTTCATTTCGATAAAAATCTACTTTTATCTTTTCAAATATGGAGTATTTCATCTCGATTCTTTCTAAATCGTTTCTTATGATTTTACACAAATTATTACTATTTTTAATAATTTTACCAAGGCCCGTACAGTCGATTTCCATCAACGGCCATCGAACTGCACTTACAACGACCTTTTTCAAATTTGATTTGGACATAATTCCAAATCCAACCGTTAGATTTCAAATTTCTAATATTCGTTAGAAAGCTCTTTTCGATACGAACCCAACGGTTCCGATTTTAGGAGAATCCGACGGTCGGATCTCCCGCAATATCCGTTCGAAGTCAATGGTCGAAATTCGCGAACTGCCGCGGCGCGGCGCGTTCTATTCAGGCCATTATATTATATATATAATATATATAATATATACTTCGTCGATTCCAATTTAAAACGTGCTTTATAAATCGTTTTCAATTCATTTTCAAAGCGGTTTCAGCTTCATATTCAATTTCAAATCAAAATTGAATATTCCAATATAAATTCGTTTTAAATTCATTTCAAATCGATTTTAATTCAAATTGATTTCTAATTCAATTTCAGTTCGTTTTCAATTCAATTCTATTTCAATTCTATTCAACTTAATTCGAATTTCAAATCTATTTCAATATTCGTTGAAAAATGAATAAAATCGATATAAATATCGTTCACGTCAAAATGGCGTCAATCTAATCAACACGGCTTCATATTTTCAAATATTCTATTTCAAATATTTCTTTTTCAAATATTTCTTTTCCAAATATTTCTTTTTAAAATATTTCTTAATATTTCTTTTTCAAAACTAGAATGAGGCCCAATCAATTACCATATAAAGTTAATTATATGGATTTTCTACAACTCATGTATACAATAACAACGATGAATAATCAACCATCATCCCAAGTGCATTCTACACTGTATAAGCATCGAATATAAATATTCAACGCTTATAGCAGCCTGTCAATCAATCGATCGACATACAACTAATTATTGGGATTAGTGTACGTCATATATTATCCCAACACCCGTGTGGGGTTTCAAACAACCAAACACAGATTTTATTTGTGCATTTGGGCGATGTGTAAAATTTATCGTCCCAATCAATGTCCTTCAAATAGGTGTACATAAACAAACCGTCCGGTTTGTAAATGAATATTTATTTATTCACATTCACGTTAAAAATTATATTTTTAACAACCAAATTATTTTATTCAACCTATGACTATTCTATTCGGTTCATTTGTTAAATAAAATGTTATCTTTATTTTTCTAACTTATTTTTAGAAAATTTCGGCGGCATAACGGCACGATACTAGAAACGGGACAAGGCCTAGCCTTATCCCCGGTCTAGTGAAGGCCCACGCCATTCACACCTCAATCAAATCAATTTCAATTCACCAAACAATTCCATTCAATCAAATATTCTAACTAACTACTCAACCAAACAATTTAACAAACAAGCCATCCATGGTCTATGGATGACGGGTGTCGGGTGCTACTAAACACCGTCAAGCATCCTAGTATATATTCTAACTAGAAAAATAAAAATAGAGTGAGAAGTTCTCACCAATAGCTATCCTAACTCCACGGCTCTTCTTTTGCAGAAACCTTCGTCGTTCTCGCCTTTTTGTCATCTTCGTTGCCCGTATTCTCTACGTATGTAAAAATCACATTTTTACTTCGATGTTCAATATATAAAAATCACATTTTTACTTCGATGTTCAATATATAAAAATCACATTTTTACTTCGATGTTCAATATATAAAAATCACATTTTTACTTCGATGTTCAATATATAAAAATCATATTTTTACTTCGATGTTCAATATATAAAAATCACATTTTTACTTCGATGTTCAATATATAAAAATCACATTTTTACTTATAAAAATCGTATTTTTCTACTTAAATAATATTCTTCTATGTAAATAATATTTAAACGAAAACTGATTTTCATACTAAAAAAAACTGAAATTAAAGGAATCAAATTAAACTAAAAACATACTTTCTTTCAGCGAAGGGGAGGGGGGGGGGGGGCGGCTTTAGGAGGTGTCGGCTTCGTGTTTTAGGGGGGAGGGTTTCAGCGCTGGCCTTCGAATTGGGGAGAGGAGAGAGAAGCAGGGGGCTGCGGCGCTAGGAGGTGGTGATCGGAGCGGCTCAGGTGGCGGCGGTTGGATGCGGGTTTGGAGGGGCTGCTGTCGCGATTTCTGAAACGAGAGGGGGGGATATTCGTCGCGAGGTCGAGGTGGAAGAGGGGGGGTCTTCGATGAGGCGCGGTGGTCCTTGGGGAGGGCGGCGGCTCCTCTCCGCCTTCGTCGCCTTCTTCTTCTTTTTTTTTTTTTCTGAGATGAACGAATGAAATAGGGGGGGGGGGGGGGCAGAACGGGTAAAAGGGGGAGAAAGGGTTTTTAATTTTATTTTATTATTTAATTTTCCACAAAAAGCAACTTTTATTTTCGACTTCAAAACGAGGCCCATCGCCTGTCGTCCCTAGCGTTTTACCCCCATTCCGAACACAATGGGATATGTATCGCAAGCTGATTCGATAGTTACAATCAGTTTTCGTCAAAATCAACATATAACTCTATATATTGATTTTGAACACGCATTTCAATTTACCGGGGTCACATACTAACTCTAAAAATTCAATAAAAATATTTTCTAGCTTAGTATTAACGATACAGTCCTAACAAAACTAGTTTCGTCGAATTCTGAGACCGTTTGAAAAATGGCCAATTTCCAGTCGATTAAAATCCACTGAAACTGGTCAAACGCGTTTTCTTTTGCCACGCTCACATATTGATTCGAAAAATTATGAAATTTGGAATCTAGCAATTATTTGACACTGCGGATCCAACAAAAGTGGTTTCGTCGAATTCCGAGGTCGCTTGCAAAATTCCCATTTTTAAGGGCCTGAATTCCATAGCGACTATTCAGAATTTTCTACTGGACATATCTTTTGATTCCCGCTATGAAATCTTGATTTTTCGGATTCGTTGGAAAGATAGTCACTATTAGATTCCATTATTTTTGGTTTCACTAAAATCCGGTTTGTTTTGCACCCGGTACATTCATTTGAAGTTTGAAATCGAATTATCGAACTACCGCGCCATTTTCAATTCCTTTTATAAATATAAATAAATATTATATTTTAACGACGAACTATATAATATATATGTTCGAATTCCATTCAAAATAAATTTCTCGTCGATATTATTTAAAATAATTCATTTTAAATAATCAAAATTCGCTAAAATTGCCAAAATAAAAATTTTAAACTGGCCCAGATTTTCGGGTTGTTACAAAACTCTCCTTACTCAAAGCTTTCTCGACCAATTTCTCAAAAGGGTCATCAATGTGGTATATTAATTGCTTCCCCAAACTCTCATCCAAACCTATAATAAAATTCTCGTTCTTTTGGTAAGAAGACTCAATATATGATCGAGCGTATTTGGATAAAGCCTCAAACTCTGTCAGATACTCAGACGCTGGTCGACCTTCTTGCTTGAGCTTAACAAACTTCTTAAACAACATTGATTTCTAGACCGTAGAAATGAACTTTGCCTCAAACTTAGTTCTAAAATGATCCCAACTAATCTGGTTCCCTAGTGTCTCCAAGATAATAGAATTCCACCATTCCATCGCTCAAACTTATAGTTGCCTCGATGTAAGTTTCTTCTTAGTTGCATTGTCAATTCCTAAATCTCCAAAGATTTGAACACAAGTATCCAATCAATTCTGAATTTCAACAGCCAGTTCCGTCCCAATAAACAGCTTGCCACCTAGAGAAGTGCAGTCCTTGCAGAGCTTCGCAAAATCAACAACCCAAGGTGCCTACATAGGAAAACCACCATCTACTGCCGCTCCTGGAGTGGGCATCCTTCTTATAATCGTTGCCATTATGACCTTGAACATAGCAGGATAATCAGGCATAGCAGTTGCAGCTCCTGACTAACTACCCTCGTCTACCCCTTCAATAGCAGGCTCATCCCTAGCAGCATGCCTTGAAGTTCGTCAGCTCACCCTTACTCTGAAATGAGAATCAATTCACATTAGAGAAAGCCGCATTGGTTTTCAAATGCTTACTAACCTACTATCCCATATACTATATATGTTTATAATATAGTAATCATCCAAACAAAATAACAAATACGTCTCTCATACGCTTTTACATTCGTGAACTTTGGGTAAAATTGATTTACCAAAGCTTTAGTACCAAATGTGACGACCGCACCATACCCCTTGGACAAAACAAGGAGAAGCGCATTGTATAACGTATTAGGCCAATATGGAATGCTCATCAGGGCAGAATAATTCAAAACATAACTTGTCATATAACTCATAGCGCATGGATAATATGTAATAATTAAATATACAACAAGATATAATAGTGAAGCACAACTGAACAGAAAACCAAATTTCCATAAAATCTTAGAATCTTGAGTAAAATACATTCGAGCACATAAATTTATGACTACAATATGCCTCACTACATCCCTTAGAGTCTCAATAACATCAACATACAACGGAAATTGAAAAGAGATATCTAGATAGTATGTAATAATAGTATGCCAGCCTCTTGCTCGTCATCGCACAACATCAACGACACTAGACCTTCTACTCAGACTGCTTATCAACAACATTGTTAAACAACCCAAGGTAATAAGAGGGAAACGTAAAACCTTGAGTCAGACAACAGTCTTTGGGATCGATAAAGTAGCTAACAACGCTTACACAGGATAATATGAGTATAGGCAAATCGACCCTTCGATCTTCCCAACAACCATCAATTTAACAATTGAAACAATCCATCACATGCCGCATTAGAAATAGGAAAGGACTACCAAAATCCCTCTTCTCTTCTGTTGGAGAATGGAGTATTGATGACAGCAACCTTATTTCAATTATCACTAATTATAAAATATATACTAGCATCTCTATCAAGAATACATATATATATATATATACATACATATATGCAGGATTTGTATACATGACTTAAATATTGAAGACTGTACTGTTTTAGAGTTTCAAGAGATTCAGAATTCAGAGAAGATTCAAGACTCATGAGTAATCAAGATATTAAGAGTTCAAGAAAAATATAGCAATAGGGTCTAGTTTATATGTAAGACTCTGAATAATACTCCATGTTCAAATTCAAATTATGTTTTTCAAATTCTCGTTTTCAATCTTCAAATTCTGATTTCAATAATATTTTATCTTCCTTATGATTTCAAACGACTAAGTTTTAGTGTATATATATAATTTTATATAAGTTTATATACGTTTATAGTTATATATATTGTTATATGATTTTATGGTAACTTTTTAACCCTATAACTTTATAAATATGTTTATATACTATATTATTATGATTTCATATGATTTTACACTTCAGAATACTCATTTATATAACTTAGTTTTGATTCTAAAATTTCTAGAATAATATATATACTTAAACACTTGAAAAGGTTCAAAATTAAAATTTTCAACATACATAGGAGCCTATGTCGACATACAACTCTCAGAAATTCAATTTTCAAAGAAAGTGTCTTTTCACTAGTTGTAATGTTCCACAAACGTTGCAACCTTCCAAATATTATAAATAGGGGATGATATAGATTTTTTCATATATCTTCTTCTCCATCTTCACCCTTCTTCATCCCATCATTATTCTTTATCATTTTATTGATTTCTACACTTCTACTTTGCCGATTTCTACTTTAACTACTTAAAACTTCTTCTTTTCTCCCTCTATCACAACTCTCTGAATTGAAGTGCTATTGAAGAGTTATAGGGCTGTTGTAATCATTTTGGGAAGTTCTTCGGAAATCATGTGTTCCTTGTAGCCCTGAAATCAAGGAAAAGAGTGGTGTTAACCTTGTAGTCGTAGAATCAAGGGTGTTTGGAGGGGTGTTAGCCTCATAGCCGTGAAATCAAGGGTATTGTACTTGGATATTGATAATAATAAAACTCCGCACAATCCAGCGTTGCGTGGGACTGGACGTAGGAGTAATCCGAACCAGAATAAAATCCGGCGTGTTCTTTCCTCTTCTGCACTTTATATTTACTTATTTCCGTGTTTGATTCTATGTCTGTGATCATCTCCTTTGTGAGTGATTCATATAATAGATCATTTAAGTTTAAGATTTTCGTAAATTTCTTATAAGCACTATTAACCCCACCTTTAGTGTTAGTCTTGCCTTTAAATCCGCCATCCCTAACAATTGGTATCAGAGCATAGGTTTTCAAAAAGTTCATAATCAAATTTTTGAAAATATTAAATGGCAACCAACACTAATAGCAATAGTTCTTTTGTAGAGGGTCAGTCCACTGTTAGACCACTACTGTTTAATGGCTGTAATTATTCATATTGGGCATGTAGAATGAAAATATATTTACAATCAGTAAGTTTAGACACATGGAATAGTACACAGACTGAGTATGTTGAACCCACAACTAATTTTGCACAATGGACTAATGAACAAAAGGCTGCTCCACAAAGCAATTCTAAAGCCATGAATATGTGTTCTATTCATTAGATATAAATGAATTTAATAGAGTGTTAGTTTGTAAATCTGCATTTGAAATATGGAGAACATTACAAGTTACTCATGAAGGAACCAATAAAGTTAAAAATACAAAGATATCAATGCTAATTAATCTGTTCGAGTTTTTCAAAATGAATGAGAATGAATCTATCTTCGATATGTACTGCAGATTCCAAGAGATAATGCATTTATTAATAACATTGGGAATGACTTATTCAGAAGAAGACTAAGTTAGAAAAATATTAAGTTCATTGACTCTGTAATGGGATAATAAAACATTAGTAATTGAAGTAGCTAACAATCGGGGATTTGATGTCTTTTGATGTTCAATTACAGAAAAGAAAGGAAAATAAGCCAACCGAAAAGAAATCCATAACATTTAAAGAAACAATGAATGGTTCTGATTTAAGCAACGAAGACGATGAAGAAATTGCTTTAATGACTAGGAATTTAAGAAAATTTCTGAGATATAAAAGGAGAAATAATTTTCAGAGAAATAACCAAGGAAGTTCGTGAAGAAATGATGATCGATGTTATAACTGCAACAAACCAGGCCATATAAAAAAAATGTGTCTGTATCCAAAAAAATCAAATCAACAGACAAACAATAGTAATTTATCAAAGAAAAGAAAGAGGGCTTACATAGCAACTCTAGACGATTCAGATTCATCATCAAGTGATGAAGAGCCAGAGACTGAGAATTCAAATATGTGTTTCATAACGATTCAGAATTCAGAGAATATCGAAGATACGGATCTAAAAACCAGGTATACCTTAATTAATTTTTAACTTTTTTGATTGATTTGGATGACTGGATGTTTTTCTTGTTTTGTTTGCTTTGTTTGAATTTGAAATTTAAATTTAAAATTCAAACATGAACTTTAAAATTCAAATTTGAATTTTGAAATTTAAAATAATAATATAATAATAAGACAAATTTTAGATGTTTGTTAGGATTAATGTTCTTTCAGGAAATAGTTAAAACCTGAAATATAAATCGATAATATAATAAAACCAAATGTCGAAAACCATATGTCCTTTGAATTTCAACATGTATGTCGACATATATAAATACATATGTCGACATAAAGGTTTGTAAATGAAATTCAAATTTTTAATTTTAGAAGTTTAAACGTTCAAACTTTTCTCCTACTTTTCACCAACTCCCAAGGTTTGAAAAGATGTCATTGATTTTAGAAAAGTTGTGCCCATTCAAACTTTATTTATATACCTATTCAATCTTATTTTCTCTACCTCTCATTCAAAATTCAAACAATTCTCTTCATATCTATACTCTTCAAAAAAAATCTTTAATAGCTTCCTCAAGCACTCCTCAAACAATGAGATTATCCAAAACCATCAAAGGATATCTCTACAATTATAAAGAAGCAAGCCTATGTTGACTACCTAGAAAATGGAAAGGTTAATATGAGTGCATTCGCCATCTTTCAAGATTTTCCATCTTACAATCTTCAATCTCTTTTAGAACAAAATGGAGTTTTGAGTCTAATAGATTCACAAGATAACAATGAAGTATGTTATCTTAATCTTGTCAAAATGTTCCATGCAAATATAAATCGTGGCATTTATGAAGGAAATGAAGATCAAGTATGGAGTGCTGTAAAAGGCACTCGAATTGTTTTAGATTGTGAAATTTTGAGTAATATCTTGAATTGTAAGAGTTCGAGCATGGATTTTTAAGAATTCGAAATTGGTGAAATGGAATTGGAAACCTTTCATCACATATTTGAAAGCGATGCTCATATGGAATTCAAAAATCATTTTTTCCATCCGAAAACAAGAATCGTCAACCTCCTCCTTCAACATACCATCACTCCTCGTTCCAGAAACTTCAACAAACCCACCATCAAAGTCCAAAAAGCACTCTTTGCTATCATTAGTGTTTATGATATCAATTGGGCTTATATGATTCCAAAAGAACTTAAGCCCAAAGAAATGTCTACAGGAGAAAACACTCATTATTATGGAGTTTATCTTACTCGAATTTTCAAATATTTTGGAGTGGATCTCAAAGCAGAAGAATTCGTATCAAGAAAGGTGTAAACAAGCTTGAATGCAACAAGAACAAGAACCTATGGATATTGAAGAAGAAGAAACTACTTCTATGGAAAATGTAAAGTGTCCACCCAATACTAGAACAATTTCCAAAGAAATGCTTGTTTAAAATCATGTAACACTAGCTAAGAATCAAAAGAAGCTCAAAAAGACTCGTACTAATATGTCTAAGTTCATTGGAAAAATAAGAAGAAAACCTGGAATACCATCTTCCTCCTCATAATCCGCTGAAATCTAGGCTTATCTAGTTTAAGTTATCTTTCGTATTTGCTTTCGAATTTCATATTTAATTTCTTGTATTAATTGAATGTATTTGCTTTTAAGTAGTAATGAATCGTATTGATTTCTATCAAAACAATCCTTAATTTACTGTAAAAACATATAAGAATTAAATAAATTAAAAAATGTAATAACAATAAACTGAAAATTAAAATTTCCGAAAATTTTATAATGTATATCGACATACATTTATCCCTATGTCGACATATAACTGCCAGGTTTTCAAATTTGTTCAAAATTTAAATAACTAATAATGTCTATTCAAATGTAACGAATTTCAGACCCTATAAATACCTATTTCTTCCAGAAATATCTATTCTATAATTTCTCCTTCTTCTCTAATTGATTCTTATCTAAAACTATCAAATTATGGTAAATCCAATACATAATTTGAGTGAGAATCTTGAAGAAACTTCGAATTCTTTCAAGAACATCCTATCCATAATACTACGTATTCATTGTCAACTTGAATTGAGTCGAATAATGATGGTAGAACAACAAGAGAAGCACTATGATGTCATCCATTGGCTAATATCTTCTCTTTTCAAAGACGAAGACAACAATCTCGCTAAGGCACCACCCATTAAAGAAGATGAAGACTGGGAGATCATCAATAAGGATCCAATCATTGGAGGAGATGAATAGGAAGAAGTTCCAAGAGACATTTGATTTGAAATAGTTTGGTATGCTTTGTTTTATTGGTTTGATTTGAATATGTTTGAACATTGTTTGTAAATATTACTCAGATTGGATTGCTTGGATTTAAACTTGTACATAAGGATTGACACACTTGTAAATATTAACACTAGAATTGATTGTTTTCTTTTTTCTTTTTATAGCCATGAATTTAGGGGAATCATGTATATTATTTACTTTTGTATAGAATCAAATATCATAGGATATGTATAGGTAGATATTGGATTTAGGGGGGGGGGGTATATTTAGAATTTCTTTTTGTTGATGACAAAGGGGGATTTTTTTTATAAAATAAGGTTTAGTTATCCATACTTTAAGAGGGAGTATGTAGAATTCATGATGACAGGGGGAGTATTAGAAGGATCAGAACCAACCTGTGCAGTTAAAGCGCTTAGCAGTTGTACAGTAGCGAAGATGCCAAAAGATGTAGCGGGGAAATAACGGGGATATAGAGGAGGCACAAAAAAGTTCATTAAATGTAAAAACAAATATTTGAAAATTAATTAATCATCGTTCTCAAGTTATATGTGTACAAGAAACTAATATTAATTAATCTTATATCACAAAATCAGGGAATGTCATGGTTATGCCTGCTAAATCTGATGAGTGCAATTGATTGTAACCATATATTACACACTTGTGCCTTAATTTTTGCCCTTTTTGCAAAATTTACTTAATTATTTAAAAAGAGAACTAGTTAAATCAAGCTCTTATGTTAATATTGCTAAAGTAGACGCAAAAAAGCCTTGATTTAGCGGATGCAGCGGAAAATAGCGAGGCTAAAAGCGGATCTACTGTTCGCTAGTGCTAAATTGAAATAGCATAGCAAGTGAAGAGTGCTATGGGCTATAGCAAGGACATTGCGGTGCTTTAGCGGGGCTTTAACTGCATAGGAATCAACATGTATGAATATTTTATAAACTAAGGTTGTCATCATCAAAAAGGGGGAAATTGTTGGAAAATGGAGTTTTAATAACGACAACCTTATTTCAATTATCATTGGTTATAAAATAAATACTAACATCTCTATCTATAATATATATACACACACACATATACATATATGCAGGATGTGTATACAGGACTTAAATATTGAAGACTATACAGTTTTAGAGTTTCAAGAGATTCAGAATTTAGAGTAGATTCATGACTCATGAGTAATCAAGTAATAAAGATATAAAGAGTTCAAGAAAAATATAGTAATGAAGTCTAGTTTATATGTAAGACTCTGAATAACACTCCAAGTTCAAACTCTGATTTTAAAATTTCAAATTTTGATTTCAATAATATTTTATCTTACTTATGATTTGAAACATATAAGTTTTAAAGTTTATATATATACATATATATATATATAATTTTATATAAGTTTATAGTTATATATATTGTTATATGATTTTATGGTTTTATAAGTTTTTACCTTATAACTTTACAAATATGTTTATATGCTATATTACTATGATTTCGTATGATTTTACACTTTACAATACTCATTTATATCACTTAGTTTTGATTCAAGAATTTCCATAATAATACAAATACTTAGAAAAACGTTAAAATTTCAAATTTTCAACATACATATGTTGACATACATGGGAGCCTATGTCGACATACAACTGTTAGAAATTCAATTTTCAAAGGAAGTATCTTTTCACTATTTGTAACATTTCAGAAACATTGCAACCTTTCAAACCTCATAAATAGGGGCTGATTTCAAACTTTTTCATATATCTTCTTCTCCATCTTCAACCCTCTTCATCCCAACATTATTCTTTATCATTTTACTGATTTCTACACTTTTATTTTTCCAATTTCTACTCTAATTACATAAAACTTCTTCTTTTCTCACTCCACTACTCTCTGAATTGAAGTGCTATTGAAGAGTTATAGAGTTGTTGTAATCATTTGGGAAGTGTTTGGGAAAGGGTGTGTTCCTTGTAACCCTGAAATCAAGGAAAGGGAGCAGTGTTAACCTTGTAGCTGTAGAATCAAAAGTGTTAGGAGCGGTGTTAACCTTATAGCCGTGAAATCAAGGTGATTGTACTTGGATATTGATAACAATAAAACACTGCACAATCCAGCGTCGTTTGGGACTGGACGTAAAAATAATCTAAACCAGTATAAAATTTGGTGTATTCTTTTCTTTTCTTCACTTTATATTTATTTGTTTCTGTGTTTATGTTTGATTATGTGTCTGTGATCATCCACTACTACAAAACAGGCCATTTGCGACGGTTGTTTATCATGATTTGTGACGGTTCAACAACCGTAGCAAATGGAGACGTCGCAAATAGCAAAAAACTGTTGCGACGGTTTTAAAACTGTCACAAAAAGATGCCACTTGCGACGGTTTATTTCTTAAAGCCAGTCGCAAAACAAAAATTTTTGCGACAGGTTTTAAGAAAAGACCATTGCAAATGAACTTTGTTTTGGTTTTGGTTTTGAATTTTCATGGTATGCTACAGTTTAACTAACAACTGTCGCAAAAATGCCTTGTTATGCGATTGTTTTTATTAATAACCGTCGCAAATGATATATGTTTTTGTTTGTTATGCTACAGCTTTTAATATTAACCGTCGCAAATTTATATAACTCTGCATCCACCAAAAATTGTTGATATCGACAGATTTACATCCATATGGATTTAATATTCCACATAACTCAGTAGAAACTAAATGAATGGACATCAAACATAGTTCCAACAATCAACATTTTACATAAATCAAAATAATATCAATGGTTACATTTACCATAATTAACACAAATTCACATGTTATATAATTCATCATTAACTTCATAATACTGAGATTGCATTATCTAACCTTTACATGACAACACAAGTCCACGTATTCATAGTAATCTCCTTAACAACCGATAAATAATCAACAACAATCCAAAATTATTAGATGTCATCTAAATCAAAAAATGCTGCCCTTCCAAGATATCATCATCATAAAACTGCATAAACACAATGACATAGAATGATAAGACTGCAATAGGGTGGGACATAAATGATTCAATAAACAGGAAAAAAAGTATTTATTCATTATATTATTTCAGTTAAACACATTGAACCTGATTTCTTAGGTATTTACTGTATTATTTCAGTTTGTTGATCCATAGGCTCAGTTTACAAATGACAGCCATAGGGGATAAGAGTTTACCCATTCAGCTTCTACATAGATAAGAGTTTACCTTATCTATATTTTTACACAAAATTATTGTTATTTACTCCTTTGTCAGGCTTATACATACGAATATTTGTTGTTCAAAACTATTTTTTTATCAAGCAAATAGGATTTCGAGGACATGGATGTTCTATGTCCAAAATTTCAGATATGGATGGAGATATGACATAATTGCATCGTCACACTATTTTAGCAATGCATTGCATTATCTTCAGAGTACCAATTATCTTCGATTATACAGTATACACAAAGGGGATGAAAATAGAATACATCCCAATATGTTATCCGTTTTCTGTAGAAACTGGTTCATCATTTGATAACATGCTATAAAATAGTGAACTTAAGATCATTATCATATATAGCACATTCTAATGTAACTCCTTATGATTTTATATTTTCCTATCAGAGTTCAAGAAAGAGCAAGAGCTCCACCATGATTTGGAGAGCAGAAGTCTGGTGGTGATATTTGTAAGTTTTACATTTGGTGCCTTAGCAGCTGCTAAACTATTTTTTGGTATACTGTCAAACGTCTTTAGGACAGAAAAATCCAATTTATTATATAATGCACTCCCCGTTTGGTTTTTCCTACTTGTAAGCAGCAGGGTGTAGCTACATAACAAAGTAGACAATGTGCAGTTAAACACTATTTCGCAAGCCAATTTTACTGGCCAAACGCATAATCACATACAATAATCAAGTGTTTGAATCATCGTTTGTTCTTTTAGTTTATCGTAAGAAAATAAATTATATATTTGTCGTGTTTAAATTCAGCTCTTTGCTTCATAGCATAATCTAAACATTTGAAAAAATATGGACGTAGAAGGAGCAGTAAGATGCATAGATGAATTTTTCAAATGTGCATTATTTATAAATCTGATGAAATGTCAACAGATAAACAAAGATACTGTAGTGGCAGCGGTAGGTATTCATTAAATTGGTAGTGGGTACCAGGGTTAAGGACTATATAGTTTGTCTTTTGTACCGTGACAAGTGCAAATGCAAAGTATGAATATTCATAGTTATTTTTTTTGTTATTTTTTTGTGAATAGCAAATATCAATATTATAAAACTATCAAATGTTTAATATTAATCAAGGGTATTTTAAACAAACCAGACATACCTGCACTGAAGCATACAGACCACATTGACCATTATACTGTTGCATCAAGGGATACTGCGTGCATCTTTCAAAATTGGGTTCTGAAACAGGGGGAAGCAATAATTAGCTAACACAGTCAAATCCAAATGACAACACACACACTCTCACACAAGACATGCAACAGGAATATACAACTCATCTCACTCTCTAATAGCTAACTAAATCCATGGCTGATCCATAAATCTTACTCAAAGCCTGGGAACACCATCCATATCCATCATCAACCATTGGCATCCTCACCTCGACAAACGGCAAGACTTGTGCGTTTCCTTCCCAAGAACACCAGCAAACACCCGTAAAGCATTGGAAGAATCCTATACATTTCTTGCATCCAACTCTCCCTCCTTGTACCCTACATAAAGGACCACTAGATCAGACTTGAGACAAGTTTTGGCAAGACTACACTGCTGATTTGGTAATTATTTCACTATTTGAAATAAATCATTGCCAGCTTTGTATTTATGCTTTACCTTTGTTCGCATCAGGGGATCTAGCTTATTGTGTTTAGTCAAATTCTGTAAACACTAAATGGACATTAAATGGACAGTGGTTTAATGAATAAACAATTAATAGAAAAACCATGGAGCAACACAGGACAAAACGCAAGTACAAACATGAACAACTAATAATGACTTATTCATCCAGCCTGAGCCTTTATCAAACCAATGATGACAACATAAAAACGTCAATAAAAAGGAGATAAAGCACTAAATTGCACTAGCGTTCAATACTAATAGCAAAACCACACAATAAGTGCACTTAGCACGTGTTTCTAACATGTTCTCAGTTTCAGATAATGAAAACAAACCTAAAGTGATGTAATTATGAATGATGAGATTTTAATGTCAATTTGTTTATAATTTGTAATTTTGATAATAAAACTGAAATCAAATTATTTTTTAAATAAAACTACGCAATTTAACGATTGATTCCTCTAATATAGTGGTTTGATATGGTTGGTAATATTTTGTTATCCAGTTGGGTTAACCATGCTAACACTAAACTCGGACTCATAGAAATATTTGTTTGGGCTAAAAATTTGTGTTTCTAACATACCTCATATATAAAACTATATGCTAGTTCCTCTTTTCCTGGCACGCGTTAATATTCAAATATGAACTTTTATCTAATATCAAAAGACAACATGATATAGATGCATACATATACATATATATTGTTTTGTGTGTATAAAAGAATATGATGTTGACAATTAAGTTAAAGAGAATTAAGTAGCTTGATTTATCCTTCAGCAAATATAAGCATCTAAAATCATCTAAAATCTATCCACTGCATTAACTACAAAGCAGGGATTTCTGCCGACGAGACGCTGCCGAGGCTAAAAGGGGTCCATATTTGCGTGTAACTTTCAAAACATGCCTAAATTTGTAATTAATCCTTTGATATATTAATGTGTTACCTTATTATTTTTCAATGAGTTTACGTCTCTTTGGATAGTTTAACTATTGAATTATTGTTGGATATGTTACAATAATCACGATATTAATATTGACAAAGTTATATACTTGAATGATTGGTAAACAGGAGTTTCCCCAGCACTGTTGGGTTCAAACTAATGATGTTTGGTAACTAAATTTACACCATGCACCCACTAGGCATAAGTTTAGAGTTCAAAATATTATTAATCGAGTTCTAGAGAAACCATGATTATTTTTTCTCTTTATTGAGCAAAACTACCTTTACTGTTCATATATTAAGCAAAACAAATTGTGGAGCTTTATTTGGGTGTTTCTAGACTCAGGCGGCATCCTTTGCCCCTCTCCACTCCACTCTATATTGTCATACACACCAGTATCATTGCTTTAAAGAGCACATAGATTCAATGGGTAAAGGAACTGAATAAACGTGTGATATCCTACCCAAGTAACTTTGTATATAACCCTGCCCCGTTGTATGTTAGAAAAATGGAACCCTGTCCATTTGGCTAAAATTCCAAGCAATCAACCCATCACATGAACTACAAATGTCAGCAAACTTAACGTCTCTTTCAGAAAATATAATTCCAAAGTAGGATCAACTGAACATACCGCATACAGGTGGCAAACATGGTTCATCCCACAATTCCATGACTCGGTATTAGGACAACGCAAACACTTCGTTCATACTGCATGCATACTTCACCATATAACCGCATCCACAATCACCTCCACGCAAACATTGAAACTCGATACCTCATTCCAAAGTGCATCACCAGCATCACGTCCCAATACCTCCTCTGCAAGCTCAGGCTTCAATCACCTAATTCCCAACTTCATGCAACCAACAACATGCATGCCTTCACCATGCCTTACAGCTCAAAATCCAGTACTCAATTCTGACCTTATGGTCATCGTCTTCATCCCACAACACCTACCCAACTACACCCTCCAGAATAAACTTCCAAATCATGACCGACACGAAAAATGAAATTTCCGAAATCAACCGAAACGAATAAAATTTCAAATGACCAAAACTGAGTTTTCGATCCTTGTTATTAACATAATGCTATTGAAGAATTATTTCGTTGGGTTTTCCTATCAAATCTAGCAATGTAATGCACACATATAATATTGAAAAGAAAATATTTTTGAACCACTATTTAATTTAAAGAATAAGTCCGATTTGCATTGTTCCAAAACTGCATTATATATATCATGTGCATTTGTTCCAATTTGACAGAAATGCAGTTTGACAAGAACTCAATTTCATTTTATTTTTGTTACATTCCAGCTTCTGTTCATTGCATGCATTTCTCTATTCACAAACATTTCATGCATTTCTCTGTTTAAATTACATCAGACCACTACAAACCATACACTCATCAAACTGTCTAACATCTTCTTTGATTACAAACTCAACTAACCATTCTCTCCACTTCAAATTTCAGACTTTCACCACCAATTCCATGCCCAATCCATTCAACAGCCTTTAGCCTCCTCCTCAAACCGATCATTCAACCATCTATCATCAACCCTCCTCAACCAGAACTGTTAGCATCTCTTACTTCATCATTACTATGCCACTATTCAACTCCAAAACCTTACCTTGACCATAAAAACATCATAAATACTGCTACTCTTCTTTATTACAATTACATATTAGAATTACATTTCACTACCCCATTCAATAATATACCTACTTCACCAACCGCTGCAGCACATCCCCTGCCTCACTACCAACATCTCCTCTAAACTCAAACCAAGCACCATACAAAATCCAAACCCCATAAACCATCATCGCAACTATTCTCTGGTTCAAAACATTATGCATTCTCAAGTTCAAAACACAACGGTCCAAAACTACATCACATACATCTCGTAGAACTGCCATAACCATCATCTACTCTATTTAAATGACCTTAAGGAGGAATCAAAGATTCAGACAATTGAACTTAAACAAAATTAAATAAAATGGGTTTTTAAAGAGAGATGAATCCAGCAAAAAAATTCATTTTAAAATGTCACAAAAACATCAAATCCTTCGATCTTGAAATCTGCACTTGTCGTGAAAAATGCAATTGCACTCCAAATCGTATCACCAAATTCCATGAAAAGAAGAAATCGTATAGATAAATACTGGTGATCATATTGTATGGTACACATGAAAAAAAACGCTGATTTGTGTCAAAATAACGATAGCTGCAGCTACTAGTACAAAATAAATGCATGCAGGTTTAAATCAATCATAGGGATTAGTTATTCTGGTTTGAAATATCTAGGCGAGTTATTCGCTTTTTTGGAGAGTTCTAAACCATGAAAACAAACGTTCAGTAATGTTAACACAAAAGTAAACCATATGAGTTCATTAATTTCAGATATGATTTCATAATTCATAGAATATATTAGTTTTATTCATTTCATGGTCGACACCAAAAAATATTTGTGTACAGAACAACCGTAACTTTATGTATACGGAGTATGAAAATACGGGGAATAGTTTAGTTTGTTTTAAAATACCTAGCCGAGTTATTTGAAAATAGGAGTTCTATACTGAATTAAGAAAAATCTATTTATGCGCAATCAACAGTAATATCACAAAACACTATTAAACTTTAAACTCATGCTGGATTCAATACAACAGGAATTCAAAACAAATATCATAAGACGCACTGTTACCACTGTACTAAGACTGAAGTAGCAAAAAGAACCATTATACTCGTCATGGCAGAAAGATCTAACCACGATACAGAAGAAATAAAGGTGTGTCGCTTATCTACTAAGATTCCAAAGTAAAAACTAGACAGACAGACATTTAAAGCAACTCTTAACTTTCGTTCTGCTCCCTCAACCGCCGAATTGTGCTACGAACAGTAACAGTACTTGCGGTGTTCAATGTATAGGCACCATCAACACCAAAAACCAACTATTAAAATTCTGTAATAAACCATAATAACTTACCTAGATTTGAAACGCAGCTTTTGAGGAGATCGAAGACATCGATTTCTTTCTTCTCAGCGGATCGAAACCGATGATTTGGAGGCCATGTTCGATCGAAATTGGAGGAGATTTAATTTTATCGAAATCGAAGGAGAATTAATTTTGTTCGATGGAACCAGCGGTGGATATATTTTTTCGATCGAAAAAAGGGTTATATTTTATATTATTATTATACGGTTTTGTTTAATCGAAAATATCTCAACCAGCAGGCTGAAGGCTTGCGTAAGGGGACCTAAATAAAAAACAATTGTGCGACAGTATTTTTTCAACCATCGCAAAATAGATTTAGAGCCCAACCAGTAGGCTGAAGGCTTGCGTAAGGGAATCCAAATAAAATGGCTTGTGCGACTGTTTATTTTTTAACTGCAGCAAAATGGTTTGTGCGACAGTTTTTATGTTTAACTGTCACAAAACGAAATTTTATCAATTCCAACTTCAATTTATTTGCCATGGATTTATAAATAACCGTCGCAAATTGTAAATATTTGCTACCGTTTTTACAGATAACCATCGCAAATTTATCTTCTACATCATTATCCTGCCAACCTGCTACGGTTTGTAACTAAAACAGTCGCACATAACCATATATGCTACTGTTTTTATGTAAGCCGTCGCAAATAAGGCGTCGCAAATGGCATGTTTTGTAGTAGTGATCTCTATTGTGTGTGATTCATATAATAGATCATTTAAGTTTAAGATTTTCATAAATTTCTTATAAACACTATTCAAGCTCCTTCTGCTACTAGTCTTGCCTTAAGATCTGCATTACACAATCTCGAATATCTTCAACATCCTATGGTGACGGCCTACCCAGAGAAAATAGAGAAGAAAACACAAAATAGACCATAACGTCCATAACATCTTATGTCCTAGTCATCACCGACTACAGTCGTAAATCCATCAGTTATCGAACTTGCATTTAACCAGTCAAAAGGGCTAAGTGAAACCCCGGTTCTTCCTAAACTACCATGTTCCATTGTGACTCACACGTTTGCCTCCTACCCGAGACAAATAGATCACTCCTACCTGAGCGATCCAAGGTACTCGTTCCAACCTGATCCTTATGGGTGTCCTCACGATACCCTTGCTTTGAGTCTACTAGAACCTCCAATAAAGAATGATTCCTTTGCACTTTCGAATCTGTCGAGCCTTTCTTCTTGGTGATTCTATCTTTTTAGTCAAGCTGTCTCTTCAACTAGTTCCATTATCATCCTTGGTTTGGTCCTACCTGAGTCAACCTTTATTATCCCTAGTTAACTCCTACCTGTGTCAAGCCTTCATTGAACTGTATCGTATATCATCCCACGACCAGTGTCATATCAACTTAGCTTCAACCTGTAACAACCTAGAATTTCAGAACCAATTTAAATTTTTTATTTTAGCTATTTTAATGTATTTGGAATATTTAAAATGATTTATTTTAAATAATAACGACTAAAAATTTATTTAAATTGAAATTAGAACGAGTAAATTTATTTTAATTATAAAACAAGCCTGAAATGGTGCGGTAGTTTGAAAATTCAATTTCTAATTTCAATTTAATATACAAAATTCAATATAAGTCAGAATTGGATGAAACAAGAAATATTTGAATCTGTTTAATCATATCTTTCTAACAAATGTAAGAAACCGAGATTTCGCTTTATAAATAGAAAGTTATGTCCAGTTTGGAACTCAGAATAGTCGCTATGGAATTTATATATATTTTTAATATAATATATAGCCCTTAAAAATAGCCATTTTGCAAACGACCTCCGTTTTCGACGAAACCACTTTTGTTGGATTTGGAATGTCAAATTATTGCTAGATTCCAATTTTCATAATTGTTGGAATCAATACGTGAGCGTGGTGAATTTAAATGTGTTTGGCAATTTCAGTTTTAATTTAATTGACTGAAAAATGACCATTTTTCAAACGGTCTCCAAATTCGATGAAATTAGTTTTTTTGGACTGTATCGTCAAAACGTAACTAGATAAAATTTTCTGGAATTTTTGGAGTCGGTATGTGGCCTCGGTAAATTAAAATGTACGTTTAAATTCAATATATATTGATTTATATTTTAATTTTGATAAAAACTAATTAACGCAGTCGAATTGGCTTACGAAACATATCCTGTTGTGTCTGGAATGGGGCCAATTAGCTAGATGTGACAGTCGTTGGGTTCAATTTGGAGTTAGGATGCGAAATTTACTTTTGAAAAGATTTTGAATTAAATATTATTTAAATTATATATAAATATACATTTGCACCCCCCCAAACCCTATTTTCCCGTTCAGTTCCAATAATCGCCACCCTCTTTAAAAATTAACGGCGGATTTTTTCAATAATTCGCCCTCCCATTTCTTCTAATCCTTTCGTTGATTTTCAAACTTTCCAAAGATAAAACCCTATATCTAAGTGAGCTCTACGTATTGTATAGTAGTGATTTGGTTTGGGGTTCTATGGAGCTCGATTTTGGGGCCTGAAGGGCAATGGTTTGAGATCAATTTTTGACGAGACGGCGGGGTGGGGGGTCGCGACCAACGCTACTCAGGGAGGAGGAGGGTGTTGCCAAGGCGCGTCAGAGGGAGGTTGGGGATGGAGGTCCGGCGTTTTGATTGCCGCACAATGAGGAGATAGAGGAAGAGAACGATGGGTTCGGCTGAAATGACGGGGAAGAGATGATTAGGGGGAAAGTTAATTAATTTAAGGATTAATTAATTAAGTTAATTATTTAATAAATCCTACAACATTTAAAATTTCATAACTCTTTCGTTTTAAATCAGAATGAAGTGAAATGACTTGCATTGGACTCGTGTTGACGATATCTACCACATGGAACTGACCGAGTCGAATTTGAAGCATGTTAGAATTTCGAGAAAATTCACATCCAAACTGTTCAGAAATTCAGAAATAAAACTGGCGGAGTGGAAATCGATTGTGAGAACTCATTCTCACTCAATTTACATTACAGTTAAATATATATACTAGGATGCAGATGGTGCTTAATAGCACCCGACACCATTTATTGTACAAACCATGGTTGTTTGTTTGGATTGAATTGACTGTATTGTGTTTGTTGAATGAATGGACTGTATAAAATATTCATGTGTTGAATAAAATATTGAACAATAAAAATATCATTTTTATTGAATGAATGAACTATATAAAATATTCATGTGTTGAATAAAATATTTTATCGTTAAAAATATTATTTTTAACGTATAAATGAGCAGAAAAAATTCTCCTGAAATGAAAATAAATATTCATTCACAAATTGGACGATTTGTTTATGTACACCCATTTAACTTATATGGATTGGGACGATAAATTTTACACATCGCCCAAATGCACAAATAATAATCAGTATTTGTTGTTTGAAAACCCCACACGGGTATTGGGATGATATTGGACATACACTAATCCCAATATTTAGTTGTATGTCAATCGATGGGTTGACAAGCTGGGATGAGCATTAATTATGTATTTTTAACGCTTATACAGTTGTAAATTGCACTCTGGATGATGGTTGATTGTGTGTCATTATTGTTGTATACATGTGTTGTATGATATCCATATAAATAACATTATATGGTAATTGACTGTGTCTGATTCCAATTCAGGAATAATAAATATTTTAAAATAATGAATATTTTAAAATCATATTCAGTAAAGGACTAAAATGTGAATTTGATGTTCGATTTTGGATGGACTTGAAAATATTGAAATATATTAAGCTGTGTTGATTAGATTTGCACCATTTAGACACAAACAATATTTATATCGATTTTATTCATTTTTATAATGAATATCGAAAAGGAAATGATTTCAAAATCAAATATTTTGAAAATATTATCATTCAAATATTATAATGATATGGAATATTCAATTTTGATTTAAAATTGAAAATGAAGTTGGAATCGTTTTTAAAACGAATTTAAAACGATTTTTAAAATACGTTTTAAATGGAAATTGATGAAATATATATGTTATATATATTATATGGCCTGAATAGAACGCGCCGCGCAGCGACCGTTCGCGAATTTCAACCATTGATTTCGAATTGATATTACGGGAGATTCGACCGTCATATTCTCCTAAAACCAAAACCGTTGGGTTTGTATCGAAAAGAGCTTTCCAAGAATATAAGAGATTTGAAATCTAACTGTTTGGTTTGGAATTATATCCAAATCAAATTTGGAAAAGGTCGCCATGGATGCAGTTCGGTGGCCGTTTTTGGAAACCGACTGTTCGGACCTTGATATAATTATTAAAAATATTAATAATTTGAGTAAAATCATAATAAATGATTTGAAAAGAATTTTGATGAAAATTCCATGTTTGTAAAGATAAAAATATTTTTTTGTCAAAGTGAACTAGTTAGTAACTAGTATAATAATTCAATATTTTTAAAAGAAATAAATTGGATTTGAAATGGTTTTAAAATAACCAGAATTTTCCAATGAATAAATTGGAATGGAAATAATCCTTGGAATATTTTGATACTGGATTCCATGGTTATACGGATATTGTTATGGGAATTTGGAAGATATAGATATCATTATTCCCAATACGATATCCGTTAGTTTCAGAGTTTGATATTGAATATAAGCCGATATAATTTCTATTCAGAGTCTTGTATTTAATATTAAATTGGATTTTGTGTATGTCGTGAACGATGTCATTAATAACATTGTTCTTAAACCCAGTTGAGAAAAGAATAAATCTTTAAATTAAAATTTAGTGAAGTTTTCCAATTAATTACTATTTAATTGGAATTAAAGAAAAGAATTGGATTTTGGGTTTGTCGTGAATGGTGTCTTAAATAAAACTGTTCTTAAACCCCGTGTGAAAATAATAAATCTTTTAACTAAGATTTAGAGAAGAATTACCAATTAATTAACATTTGATTGGAATAAAATGGAATGTGAATTGGGTTTATAGTGAACTGTGTTTTTAATGACATTCTTTCTTTAACCCAATTAACAGTGAAATGTGGTTCGGAATTTATAAATATTATTATTAAGATTCAATAGAAAATTTCCAAATTAAAGTTTTCCAATTTAATATATTAAATTGGAATTGAATTGAATTCAATTTGATAATAATCAAGATGAGATTCTGTAAAGGATGACTGTTACTATATATGGAATTTAAAAGGCTATATCGTTATTCCATTTTCATTATTAGTTGGATACAGAGTCTTATATCGATTATATATTGATATGTTTTCCCGTAAAAATTCCATTATTAGTGGAAGCTGATTTGGGTTTATTGTGAACTGTATTTTAAATGACATTAGTTCTTTAACCCAGTTAAAGATAAGATTAATTTCTTAAATTTGAATAATAATTAAGTAATGATTTTTGAGATTAAAACTGAATTAGAGTTTTAATGAATCTTTAATTAGATTGAAACGTGAGTACGATCACTTAAATGATCAAATTTGGGAAATGATCGAGAATTGAGTACCACCAGTTTTACTCCAAGCGATAGCTAAATTTTTAATTAGGTTTGAACGTGAAATGGTAATTAATTTTACCGATAACACCATGGGTGTTAGATATGGAGTATTACCAGTTTTTCTCCATGGGATAAATAGGTTGAGATTGGGAAATATAATAAATGAGTACTTCGGTAAGGTTCGTTAATCCCGACTAGTTTGGAAAAACCTTAATTTGGTTTAAATTGAGATCCAAAGGAAGATTAAAGAATAGATTTAAAGAATTTATCTTTGACAAAATTAATGGGAACCATTCCCTAAAAATGGTGAATATTTGAATCAAAGAATATTCTGAATTGGAATGAGGCATATGTTGTGTTTTTATAGCATTGTTTATAAGATACGTGGGTTATTCGGAAAGGCCGGGTTTATACCCATTCCGAATAACTGATTCGACGATAAGTCGACGATGAAGACGGTGGTTGAAGACTGGAGTTCTTCACATCTTTTGGATGATTATTGATGTCTTAATTGGGAAATACACCCAAGACAAGGTAATAAGTGGTGATCGTCCAGACGTACTTGGAGATCGAACGGATATGCGAGGACCTCTCTCCTGTATTGGACATATGGGACGAGGAATAAGGTGCCTCCGGTTTCGTTCAAACCCAGAACGGACTTGTAAATGGATGTGTGTCTGACATTGGATTTTATTCTGTGTTGATTGATCTCTATTAAATATATATCTGTTTGGTGGCGGAGAATTTATTCTCTTGCTTAACTCCCTTCTTTGAGACGTACGAGCTCAGAAGTTATATATTGATAGAGATCAGTCATGTGAATTGCCAGTGTGGCATACTGAGATGCAAATGATCAAGACTTCTATTGAAAAGAAGAGTCTTGTGGTTGATGATCAAAGCACGGCCTTAAAGGGCTTAGCTTTGTGTATATCGTTAATTCGCGAGCCTCACACCTCGGTATGAGTCAAAAACGGGATAAGGGAGTGCATGACGTTTCCTTTTGGCTATGGGTGGTGTCATGGTATGGAGCCTAGACATTTATTATATTTTTACCTATGTGGATGAAGGATAGCGAGGCACCTCGGATATATCGGTTACTACGGAGCCGATGGATAGGTTCTATAGGGCCGCGAAACATGTGTTCAGGCATAACCAATCTGCTATGTGTGGACCGGCTCTGAAGCATCCAAGGGTTCGCGAACGTCCGAACCTTGAGGCATTTTCTAGAGTGTCTCAAAGCCGGCGAGGAGTACATCCCTTGCCTCGACTCATGACGAAAATCCAATTTCCAATACGTGACATTTCGATTTTGATTGTAGAGCCTAGTATGTGACATGATATATGGTACCCATGCTGTCTATGATTGATACATTCATATTTGAAGTTGCTTTATACACTATGCACTTATAATAGTATCAAATGATTTGTTTTTAAACGTACCAAGCATGTTTGGCTATTATAAGGGAAAACCCTACCCTCCGGCTTGCGTTGCATTGTGTGATGGGACCTGGGTCTTATAATAGCTTCGTTTTTCCAAAAAGCATTGCGCTGTTTGTTTTATACACTGGTATTCTTGGGAGAAAAATCGTTCCGTGTTATATGGCATGGTTCCTTGATTTACTTTATTTCTAAAGTAAAGTTTTAAATAACTGTTTTAGTTCTCGCACCAGTCCCATGGCTGACCTGGAGTTTATAGTTTTAACCTAAACTTTGGGTGCCCTTATTTTCCATACGGGCAGCTAGTAGTTTTGGTTTTGCAGATTTTTCTTTATCCAGGATCCTGGTTCACAGCTGGAGCTATATTTGGAAAGCTCTGTATCCGTGTATTTCTTTCAGTTATGTTATGTATTATTTTTCCACTGTTATGTATTGTGTTTTAATCTCTGATATTTATCAAAAGTATATTATTTGTTTATATTCTGCTATATTCTTGTACTCTGATGTAAATTGTTGTAATAACAACGAAATATTCTATCGCTTGGGTTCTGATTTGTCGTGTTCTCAACTTAATCCGAGCTTTCCCTTACGGGCGAGTTTGGGTCGTTTCATTTTGGTATCGGAGCCTTGGTTTACAGAGCTCGAGAACAAGACACATTAGAACCAAACAAAAGAATTCATCAGAGATTGGATTAGTAATATCCAATAAGAATGACTCGCTAGAGATGGGATCAGTAGTATCCTAGAATGAGTTTCAAAGAGTGTTATTTTTAAAATAAAAATGAAAACGAATTTTGCTTTGAAAGTTTAAACGATATTATATGTGTTTGAATATTTTATTTTTAATTGATTTGAATTATCGGGTATATAAAGATTTTGCTTATACGTCTGATCCACGTGTATACGAAGCCTCAAATGTACTGGATAGATATAGAATCACACTCTAGTCGCCCGAAGATGATTTTAATGATCGGTATACCATCATCAATATCTATATTCGAGTTTCGAAAGTGGGATATCTATATATTTCCAATTGACTGGTGTGAGACCAAAACTTAGTTAGAATATATTGTTGTGACTTGGCATCAAAAATATGATTTTTGACTGTATATAAAATTATATATTTGAAAAGCTAATTAAATAATTGATTGCTGGTTGTGTTGTATGATAATTAGTTTGATTAATTAAAATATTGGAACAATAAAACCAATAAGAGAACAACGGTAATTAAGCCAAATCGGATCGAATATTGAACTGAATTGAAAATTGATTGGAAATGCATGCATGTACATATATATATATGTGTGAACAGGCCATAGCAAGGAAGCTAAGAAGAGGAATAAAATTATATGTCCGACAAATAGGTACCTGTTTACTAATTTATTGGGGTTTGATGATTTTATGAGCCGATTGGCTTGCCGCTTGGCCTTTTCTTTTGGATTGGTGAGGGCCCTGTGAGGCAAGTTGCAGTTTTAAATATCAACCCATACAAAGGAGGTTATGGTGAAATTTTTCAAAAATTTTATGTGTTAGCTAAATTTTTGATAAATTAGAAATTCTTAGAAACTGAAAGTAGAAGAATGAAAGTTGAGTTAGTTAGTTAAACAACTTTCAACTCCATTCCTTTTCGAGGACGAAACGATTTTAAGTGGGGGAGATTGTAACAACCTAGAATTTTAGAACCAATTTAATTTTTTTATTTTAGCTGTTTAAATGTATTTGGAATATTTAAAATGATTTATTTTAAATAATAACAACTAAAAATTTATTTAAATCAAAGTTAGAACGAATAAATTTATTTTAATTATAAAACAAGCCTGAAACGAACCGGTAGTTTGAAAATTCGATTTCTGATTTCAATTTAATATACAAAATGCAATATAAGTCAGAATTGGACGAAATAAGAAATATTTGAATCTGTTTAATCATATCTTTCTAGTGAATGTAAGAAACTGAGATTACACTTCATACATAGAAAGTTATGTCCAGTTTAAATTCAGAATAGTCACTATGGAATTTTTATTTTAATATAATATATAGCCCTTAAAAATGGACATTTTGCAAATGACCTCCGTTTTCGACAAAACCACTTTTGTTGTATCTAGAATGTCAAATTATTGCTAGATTCCAATTTTCATAAATTTTGGAATCAATATGTGAGCCTGGTGGATTTAAATGTGTTTGGCAATTTCAGTTTGAATTTAACCAACTGAAAAATGACCATTTTTTAAATGGTCTCCAAATTCGATGAAATTAGTTTTGTTAGGACCGTATTGTCAAAACATAGCTAGATATATTTTTCTGTAATTTTTGGAGTCAGCATGTGGTCCCGGTAAATTAAAATGTATGTTTAAATTCAATATATATTATTTATATTTTAATTTTAATAAAAACTGATTAAAATAGTCGAATTGGCTTACAAAACATATCCCATTATGTACGGAATGTGGACAATCAGTTAGGAGCGACAGTTGTTGAGTTCAATTTGGACTTAGGATGCGAAATTTACTTTTGAAAAGATTTTGAATTAAATATTATTTAAATTATATATAAATATATGTTTGCACCCCCTAAAACCCTATTTTCTCGTTCAGTTCCAATAGTCGCCCTCTTTAAAAATTAACGGCGGATTTCTTCAATAATCCACCCTCCCTTTTCTTCCAATCCTTTCGTTGATTTTCAAACTTTCCAAAGAGAAAACCCTAGATCTAAGTGAGCTCTACGTATTGTACGGTAGTGATTTGGTTTGGGGTTTTGTGGAGCTCGATTTTGAGGCCTGAAGGGCGACGGTTTGAGGTCGATTTCTGGCGAGAGGGAGGCTTCAACTACCGCTACTCAGGGAGGAGGAGGGTGTTGCCAAGGCACGTCAGGGGAAGGTTGGGGATGGAGGTCCGACATCTTGATTGCCGCGCAGCGAGGAGAGAGAGGAAGAGAACGATGGGTTCGGCTGAAACGACGGGGAAGAGATGATTTGGGGGAAAGTTAATTAATTAAGTTAATTATTTAATAAATCATACAACGTTTAAAAGTTCATAACTCTTTCATTTTAAATCAGAATGCAGTGAAATGACTTGCGTTGGACTCGTGTTGACGATATCTACCACATGGAACTGACCGGATCCAATTTTGAGCAGGTTAGAATTTCGGGTAAATTCACATCCAAACTGTTCAGAAATTCAGAAATAAAACTGGCAGAGTAGAAACCGACCGTGAGAACTCTTTCTCACTCAATTTACATTACAGTTAAATATATACTAGGATGCAGACGGTGCTTAGTAGTACCCGACACCATTTACTGTACAAAACATGGTTGTTTGTTTTGATTGTATTGACTGTACTGTGTTTGTTGAATGAATTGACTGTATAAATTATTCATGTGTTGAATAAAATGTTTGAACAATAAAAAATAATTTTTATCGAATGACTGAACTATATAAATATTCATGTGTGGAACAAAATATTTTATCATTAACAATATAATTTTTAACGTGACGATTTGTTTATGTACACATATTTAACTGATATGGATTGGGACGATAAATTTTACACATCGCCCAACTGCATAAATAATAATCAATATTTGTTGTTTGAAAACACCACATGGGTATTGGGATGATATTAGACATACACTAATCCCAATATTTAGTTGTATGTCAATCGATGGGTTGACAGGTTGGGATGAGCGTTAATTATTTATTTTTAACGCTTATACAGTTGTAAATTGCACTCTGGATGATGGTTGATTGTGTATCATTGTTGTTGTATACATGTGTTGCATGAAATCCATATAAATAACATTATATGGTAAATGACTGTGTCTGATTCCAAATCAGGAATAACGAATATTTTAAAATAACGACTATTTTAAAATAATATTCAGTAAAGGATTAAAATGTGAATTTGATGTCCGATTTTGGATTGACATGAAAACATTGAAATATATTAAGCCGTGTTGATTAGATTTGCGCTTATTGGACATGAATGATATTTATATCGATTTTATTCATTTTTATAATGAATATAAAAAAGGAAATGGTTTCAAAATTAGATATTTTGAAAATATTATCATTTAAATATTATAATGATATGGAATATTCAATTTTGATTTAAAATTGAAAATGAAGTTGGAATCATTTTTAAAACGAATTTAAAATGATTTTAAAGGAAATCGACGAAATATAATATATATATATATATATATATATATGTATATATATATATATATCTTATATGGCCTGAATAGAACGCGCCGCGCAGCGACCGTTCGTGAATTTCGACCATTGACTTCGAATTGACATTACGGGAGATCTGACTGTCGGATTCTCCTAAAACCAGAACCATTGGGTTCGTATCGAAAAGAGCTTTCCAATGAATATAAGAGATTTGAAATCTAATGGTTGGATTTGGAATTATGTCCAAATCAAATTTGGAAAAGGTCGCCATGGATGCCGTTCAGTGGCCGTTTTTGGAAACCGACTGTTCGTGCCTTGATAAAATTATTAAAAATATTAATAATTTGAGTAAAATCATAATAATTAATTTGAAAAGAATTTGGATGAAAAATTCCATGTTTATAAAGATAAAAATATATTTTATGAAAATGAACTAATTAGTAACTAATATAATAATACAATATTTTTAAAAGAAATAAATTGGATTTGAAATGACTTTAAAATAACCAAAATTTTCCAATGAATAAATTGGGATGGATCGATATGGAAATAATCTTGGAATATTTCGATATTGGATTCCTTGGTTATACGGACATTGTTATGGGAATTTGGAAGATACAGATTTCATTATTCCCAATACGATATCCGTTAGTTTCAGAATTTGATATTGAATATAAGCCGATATAATTTTATTCAGAGTCTTGTATTTAATATTAATTGGATTTTGGGTTTGTCGTGAACGGTGTCTCAAATAACATTGCTCTTAAACCCAGTTGAGAAAAGGATAAATCTTTAAATTAAGATTTAGTGAAGTTTTCCAATTAATTAGTATTGAATTGGAAATGAAGAAAAGAATTGGATTTTGGGTTTGTCGTGAATGGTGTCTTAAATAACACTATTCTTAAAGCCCGTGTGAAAAGAATAAATCTTTTAATTAAGATTTAGAGAAGAATTACCAGTTAATTAACATTTAATTGGAATAAAATGGAATGTGAATTTGTTTTATAGTGAACTGTGTTTTTAATGACATTTGTTCTTTAACCCGATTAACAGTGAAATGTGGTTTGGAATTTATAAATCTTATTATTAAGATTCAATAGAAATTTTCCATAGTAAAGTTCTCCAATTTAGTATATTAAATTGGAATCGAATGGAATTCGATTTGGTAATAATCGAGATGGGATTCTATAAAGGAAGACCGTTACTATATATGGAATTTAAAAGGATATGCCGTTATTCCATTTATACTATTAGTCGGATACGGAGACTTATATCGATTATATATATTGATCTGTTTTCCCGTGAAGATTCCATTGTTAATGGAAGTTGATTTGGGTTTATTGTGAACTGTGTTTTAAATGACAATAGTTCTTTAACCTAGTTAAAGATAAGATTAATTTCTTAAATTTGAATAATCATTACGTAATATTTTTGAGATTAGAACTGAATTAGAGTTTTAATGAATCTTTAGTTAGATTGAAACATGAATATGATAATTTAAATTATCAAATATGGGAAATGATCGAGAATGGAGTACCACCAGTTTTACTCCAAGCGATAGCTAAATCTTCAATTAGATTTGAATGTGAGATGGTAATTAATTTTACCGATAACACCATGGGTGTTAGATATGGAGTATTACCATTTTTTCTCCATGGGATGAATAGGTTGGGATTGGGAAATATAATAAATGAGTACTTCGGTAAGGTTCGTTAATCCCGACTAGTTTGGAAAAACCTTAATCTGGTTTAAACTGATGTCCAAAGGAAGATTAAAGAATAGATTTAAAGAATTTATCTTTGACAAAATTAATGGGAACCATTCCCTAAAAATGGTGAATATTTGAATCAAAGAATATTCTGAATTAGAATGAGGCATATGTTGTGTTTTTATAGCATTGTTTATAAGATACGCGGGTTATTCGGAAAGGCCGGGTTTATACCCATTCCGAATAACTGATTCGACGATAAGTCGACGATGAAGACGGTGGTTGAAGACTGGAGGTCTTCACATTGTTTGGATGATTATTGATGTCTTAATTGGAAAGTACACTCAAGACAAGGTAATAAGTGGTGATCGTCCAAACGTACTTGGAGATCGAATGGATATGCGAGGACCTCTCTCCTGTATTGGACATATGGGACAAGGAATAAGGTGCCTCCGGTTTCGTTTAGACCCAGAACGGACTTGTTAATGGATGTGTGTCTGACATTGGATTTTATTCTGTGTTGATTGATCTCTTTTAAATATATATCTGTTTGGTGGCAGAGAATTTATTCTCTTGCTTAACTCCCTTCTCTGAGACGTACGAACTCAGAGGTTATATATCGATAGACATTAGTCGTATGGTGTGAATTGCCTGTGTGGCATGCTGAGATGCAAATTATCAAGGCTTCTGTTGAAAAGCAGAGTCTTGCGGTTGATGATCAAAGCACGGCCTTAAAGGCCATAGCTTTGTATATAGCATTAATTCGCGAGCCTCACACCTCGGTATAAGTCAAAAACGGGATAGGGGACTGCAGGGAGTGCACAACGTTTCCTTCTAGCTATGGGTGGTGTCATGGTATAGAGCCCAGACATTTATTATATTTTTACATATGTGGATGATGGATAGTGAGGCACCTCGGATATATCGGTTACTACGGAGCCGATGGATAGAGCCTATAGGACCGGGAAACGTGTGTTCAGGCATAACCAATCCGCTACGTATGGACCGGTCCTGAAGCATCCAAGGGTTCGCCAGCGTCCGAACCCTGAGGCATTTGCTAGAGTGTCTCAAACCCGGCGAGGAGTACATCCCTTGCCTCGACTCATGACGGAAATCCAATTTCCAATACGTGGCATTTCGGTTTTGATTGTAGAGCCTAGTATGGCGACATGATATATGGTACCCATGCCGTTTATGATTGATACATTTATATTTGAAGTTATTTTATACACTATGCACTTGTAATGGTATCAAATGATTTATTTTTAAACATACCAAACATGTTTGGCTATTATAAGGGAAAGCCCTATCCTCCGGCATGCGTTGCATTGTGTGATTGGATCTGGGTCTTATAATAGCTTCATTTTTCCAAAAAGCATTGCGCTATTTGTTTTATGCACTGGTATTCTTGGGAGAAAACCCGTTCCGTGTTATGCGGCATGGTCCCTTGATTTACTTTATTTCTAAAGTAAAGTTTTAAATAACTGTTTTAGTTCTCACACCAATCCCATGACTGACCTGGAGTTTATTGTTTTAACCTAAACTCTGGGTGCCCATATTTTCCATATGGGCAGCTAGTAGTTTTGGTTCTGCAGATTTTTCTTTATCCAAGATCCTGGTTCATAGTTGGCGCTATATTCGGAAAGCTCTGTATCCGTATATTTCTTTCAGTGGTGTTATGTATTATTTTTCCACTGCTATGTATTGTGTTTTAATCTCCGGTATTTATCAAATGTATATTATTTGTTCATACTCTATTATATTCGTGTACTCTGATGTAAATTGTTGTAATAACAATGAAATATTTTGTCGTTTGGGTTCTGATTTATTGTGTTCTCAACTCAATCCGGGCTTTCTCTTACGAGCGAGTTTGGGTCATTTCACAACCGCTCCTGTCTGAGTTCTCAGTTGAAACACCATTCATATTTGAGTTGTGCATCAATCATCGATCGTCAGTTTCAACCCAAATTTCACCAGCAACTTCAGAAAGCCACCTAACCCATGCTCCCTAAAATTCATGCCGACCTGACCATCTCTCGTGGGTCGGTGCAGACCCTCACACTTAGCCAATTTTGGCTAAGTGTCTAGTCTTAATCCTTCATCACCTTGAGTGTATTCTTCCAGTCCAATCTCCAATTGTTTCGACGTTCATTCATGAAGCTTTTGCCGATCCATTCACGTCTCGAGAAATCAAATTTCAACCCATCATAAATCAACTCCGAATGGCTTAAAATTTCACCAATAACTTCGACTCACTACCACGATGCCACACATAAATATTCACGACCATATGACGCAAGCCCATGAGTCGGTGCCGACTTGGGTCGGTGCTGACCCATGCGCTTAGCATGTTTGGGCATGAAAACTTTTGTGCCACCTCCATTCGTCTTCCAGGGCGCCTCCGCCAAGTTTCGGCTGGATTCGATCATATGAACCTTTGATTTGCTCTGTTCTTCAATCCTACTATTCTACGACAAACAATCTAATGTACAACGCAATCAATTCAATCAAAACAAACATCAATCCATATAGCAATGATCATACAAACATGAACAATCCATAAACATGGTACAAACATATCATAAACATGAGATCTAGCATGATTTGGATATAAACATATGATAAACATGGTTACTCTAACGGTTTTCTTGTTAATATGATAAAATTAGGTTTCCTAGGGTTTCTAAGTCCTAGTTAAACATATATGATCAGATCTAAGGTGGTTTTAGCATGAAACATATGAATATGATCCTAATTTACCTATACAATTCGTAGCTTCCGTGTGAGAGATATATATCACTCACTGATTTCTAGATTTGATGTAGATTCAATGAGATAAGATCTGGACAGTGCCAAGACCCCTTGAATTTGATGCAATATGATGTGATCTATTCCTCTTTGTTGATGATCTATCTTCTAGATGCAATCTACGATGAATCTGATTGAAGAAAATGGAGAAATAGGGTTTTAGGCTGAACCTGGAAAATCACAAACGCTTAACCTATAACTTAGAATGAAGAGAGTAACCTAATTCTCTCCCCAAGCACCCCTATTTATATCTGTTGGCCATAGGACTAATGGGTTTGGATGACTATAACTGCTGACTAGTCTGCCTAAACACAAGCTAAAACTTAAAACAGTTATTCCTCCCAAACCGCTGAACCAAATCCTTCATGTGACCACTCTATGGAATAGTAAACCACCATTTCGATTCAATGGAATCAGTCTCAGCACCTGATTCGATTCCTATCAAATGTTATATCCAGAACAGTAGACAAAAGGGAAAAATTGTCATAATTAGGTTCGGTAAAAATCATGGACATGTCTCACATCTCCATGAACAATATTATTAATGATATTTTTCGTTAACATCAGAGATGGGTCAACTGGAGCGGATCTAAAGGGAAAAATAGGTTATTCGGCTTTTGCGAGTCAAATTTGATCGCTACTCCCAGGTACCAAGGTCTGGAGGAGTAGAATCGCTAAAAACTACCATGAGGGGTCTAAACTCGGGGAAAGAGGTTTTTCCTTTGATCCGTGGGAAGTTTTGGACGAGAATCCATGTCTATCTGTAAAACAAATAATAAATTGCAGTAATGATAATTAGAAATGATATGTTGAACTTACAGAGCCATATTGTACACGTAGATTCCCTTCTTATGAATCCTTGATTTGGAGTACATGAACAAAATGGAAGAAATAATCAAATTTCTCTCCCTATTAGACTTTTGAAAAGAAGGAGTACAAGAAAAAGGAAAAAAAAACCTCTCCCCTATGTAGCTCTTAGGGCCCTATTTATAGAGAATTTGGTGCCCCTTCCGCTGTTGGGCTATTGGGATTACAGGGGCCTTTGCCGACCGCTTTTTTCCTTGGTCTCAGACGTTTGGCATTCAGCCATTTTTGGAGTGCTAATTATAGTCTTCGAAGTGGGGTCCCGATCAACCGGGGCTTCTTTGGGATAAATATGGGCTTGTTGATGTGGTGACCTTCAGATTGTATTTGAACCCTTGGTACTAGTTCCTGAGTGTAGGCTCCCGGACGTAAGCTTTCGGATGTAGGCTTCCGGCTTTATCATGAATACTTAGAGGAGTCTGCCCTCATGATGTCCGTAGATAACTGTCGATTCGAAACCGCTGTTGTTTCTGTACTAGGTAGATTAATAGGGGTAACCTGTATCTCTGCTTGAGTCCCGGTTAACATTTCGGTGGATCTTTTGTGATAGCCTGGTTTTCTAGAAGGTGGCTTCCGGTGATGTTTCTGTTGTTTGTGAATGTAGCCTTTTGGCATATGTATGGCAGGTGCTCCTGAAGCCGGTTCAGGGTGATCCTTGCGTTCTCCTGGTTTGGCACCTTTGATGCCCTCACCTTCAGATGTATCGGTATTAGGCAGTTAATACTAATAACCCTTTCGGGTTTTCAGGTGGGGAGCTCATGCCTTCTTCTTTTTTAGTTCCTAGCTTGGGTGACCTTTCATTACAAAATTTCCTGTCGAATAAGTCATGTCGGAAGGATCCTGTTGGATGCGCTTTGTTGGCATTTTGTAGGCTTAGAGCTTCTTCCCATCGGGAAGGTGCCAGTCTGTGCTGCTTTCCAACCATTCTCTCTGGCTTTTGGTTCAATCTATTGCTTGGCTGTGTTCGGGAGACTTTTCTATGCCTGTATTCTTCCGACACCCCTTCATTGCCGGCTAGTCTTAGGGTTAATTTTTGTAGTAATATTTGCCCCCTCCCCTAGTGAAGGGGTGTTTTTCGGCTTTTCAAGTCAATCTTTTTGTCTTTTCCGAAGTGTCACTTCAGGGTCTTTGATCTCCCTCAATTAGAAGCATTGATTGATCTTCGCCTGTACAACCTAGATTGATCTTGAAATTTGAACATAAATTATTTCCGTCTTTTACCTGCAAAACGAATCCTTGAGCAAGATTCCTACTCACCTAAGAAGCTACTCAGAATTTTCCTTTTTAAAGATTCAAGCCCGATTATTTGTGAGTATTCTTACTTCTTATATGAATCGCAACCTTAATTACACGTCAAAATTGACATAAAAGTTGGTTAGGATTATGCCGATCATAAAATAGGTTTAGGTGTGAATCTTTCTGCCATTGTGCTTAATGTTCGATATTAGTGGTTGCCTGTTTCGCAGGTTACCCCATTTAGGAAATGTAGGGCACCTCATGAGGTAAGGAGGAAATGATTTATCACAAATTAAAGTTCTATGCCATTGCAATGAAATGAAATGGTTCCAATATCATTAGCGTTGATTTTCCATCATCGATTGTGTTGGTTTGTCTATTTTTGGGTGATTATGTTTAGCTTAGTCCTACATTAGCTAAAGTACAATAGATATAATTCTCCTAATACCCCATATCTGGATTTGATTTGGATTTTCGTTTAGCTGACCCTTGTGTTAAACATTAAGTAATGGTACTCATTAATGCTTGATTGTGATATGTGTATTTGTGTAAGAGATATGCGTACTAATTGCATTGTTATGGAATGATGTTACCTGGTAGAATCATGTCTAACAAAAGCCCTGCTAAGGAGATGACCCAAGATTCCAAGGCCTCCCGTCATAAGAAGGCGTTCGTGCCTAAGCCGTCCTTAATCGTTTCTCAATGTTCTGTGGATGCCATATTGGATAGCTTTGGCATAGTGGATACAGATGCTATGATTGCTGCTTCTCCAAATTTCCTCAAGAATCCCCCAGAAGGGTACTTTGTGCATTCGACAATTCATATCTGGCATGGAGGTTTTCTTCCTTTTTCCCCTTTTCTACACAAGCTCTTGGTTGACTTGAAAGTTGCTCCTATTTAGCTTTAACCTAAGCCCTAAACTCATTCGTCATATGATCCGATTTTCAGAAAGCTCTGAGTCGCCGATATGAAGGGCCAATCCCGTAAGGAGACTAGTTAATGATGGTATTAACAAAACTAGCCGTGAGAGGACCAATATTTCCTTGTCAAATGTCCCCCCGATATATCAGGCAAATTTGTTGATGACGGTAGGTTTCTTATATCAGAAGGTGAAATGTCACATACTTATGGTTTTAGTTTATTTGTATCTTCCTCTTATTGCATAACCCCCCTCTAAAGATGTGATTTTAACCCAGGAGGAGGCTCGAGTGGTCGATGTTATCTTCCAAGTACTGGTGGATCACATGTCCCGGTCATTTCTCTTGACTGCTGAAAGGCTTCGTGAATATGGCTTGCTTCCTTCCGGACATAAGATATTGGGGCAACCTCCCATTCAATTCTCTGGCTCTAAAGGATTGCTATTGAACTCTAATTCCTTCAGCGTAGGCTCTCACATCCATCCAGGTGATTTGGATGAGATTTGTTCATTAGTTTCAACAACATCTGTCATTCTTTCTCTTGTTTTCTGGTTGTTTTATTCTCTAATTCATCCTTCTCTTTGTTTAGGATCTTCAGCCCCTCAGGATGCAATTTCCCTTGCCGCTTATAGCTGGTCCAGTGTCCAGACCATGAAGAGGCTTGCTCAATCCGCCATTGACCCTCCATCGAAGAAGTCTAAGTGTGACAAGCCAGTTGGCTTCTCAGGGGACACTGCTGCTACTACGAAAGCAAAGCAGCCTTTTGACCCTTTTACTATAGCTGATGAACAGGTGGTTGATGTTGATGCTTCCCCCGAAGTCTCTCCGAAAGGTAAGACCACGTGTAGCCCTGTCCCCTTCGATGCTTTTGGTGAGATAGGTGGGGGAAGGGTTGATCTCCCGGCACCTTCCTCCTCTCAGCCTGTTTCCTCTTCCGCACCTCCTTCGCCAGTCTTAGATTTTGATAGGCTTGTAAAAAGGGCTCTTTCATCTCCGGAATTTGCTAATATTACCTCAACTTCTGCCTCTTTAGACTCGGAAGATTTCCACAAACAACAAATAAGGGATTATCTTTTAATATTATACATACATATACCTTTTTTTTGAGAGCCTTAGCCTACTTCTCCTCTTTAGATGTTGAAAACTTGGTATGTCTCCCGGGGATTAGCTTCCACTTCGGTGGCCGAGGTCAACACTCTAAGGGAGAAGAATAGGGTGTTGTCGGATAGGGTTAATGTTTTGTTGCGGGAGAAGACAGAGGGAGATAACAAACGCAGGGAGTTGATGGTCTCATTAGAGGAGGAGAGGAAGACTAAAGAGGAGTTGACAAAGCAGGTCGAAGACCTTAAGGCAGAGAAATCGGAGTTGGAGATTGATTATGCTGCCGAGGTGGACAAGATGAACACTCAGCTCTCCACCGCAAAAAGAATCATTTACGAGGCTGGTGATAGAATTTCCAATTTTTTGAACGTCCATCTTAACAACATATCTATGGAGTATTACGAAGATGCCCTCATCCTTGCTTTCTCAGACAACTATGAAAGGCTTTCAGAATTTGACTTCTCTTCAATTGATCCCTCCGCCCGAGATAGAGTTCTAGAGAAGAGTGAACAAGTGAGATGAGAGCATAAGGTTCCATCAATGAACAAGATAAATCCCGCATTGCTTTTGTTTATTGATGAATTTTCTGGGGATTATGAGGAGGAAGTGGAGGAGGAAAACACAACAGAAGGAGAGATGGAAGAACACAAGGATCGGCAAGGTGGGCCCGGGTAGGGTGATAGAGCATCCTCTCTCACCTCAAAGGAGTTGCTTTCTAAAGACGGAGGTTCTTCAGATTCCAAGAAGAAAGGGTCTCCCAATCGGTCCGATGTCGATGTCACACAGATATGGCTTTCGCTTTCTAAGTGCTTTCCTTCTCCTTGAATTTCATTAATAACTAGTCTTCACATGTTACAGCGGTTCTCTGCTTCTCCGAAGATGTGAGTCATAATTATGCTTTAAACACTGCATTTAGAAATATAGGGGGAACTCTCACAGAGTTTGGTTCAAAGAAAGCAATTTAACAAGGGGTTTTGAATGTTATTGTATAAAGTACACATTTTCTTATGATTCGTCTGTGAATTGTGTCGGTCTCACGATATTTGATGGTTTATGGTGTTGTAGTAATATGCCAGTGTGGACATGGTATCTATGGTGTGTATGAATTGATAATGGTCATGTGACTGTGTTTCCCTGAAATGCATGATGTAATTAGTGTATACCTAATATTTGCGTTTTACGTATTATGATATTTCATCTTATCTATGGCTAGGAGGACTCGTTCCAGACCCCCTCTTCACAATTTAGAGAGGAAACTTTGAATGCCATTAGTTACAAATATATTTTTGGTAATGCCCCCCTGTCGGGCTACAAAAAGATGTATTATCTCCAAAAGGTAGTAGTCACGAATCTCAAGGAACAAGTGTCTTATTTGGAAAAACAACTGAAGGAGAAAGATGAAATTATTTGCAATTTGCAACGTAAGTTAGCAACAAAATCCTCTGAGAGCTCAGACGCGACGATAGGTAGATTATACCAACAAATCGATAGGTTGGAGGATGAACTAAAGAAAGCTATAGATAATTGCACTTCTTTAGAATTTGCTTTTCAAAACCCTGATTCAGAATGATAAATCTTTCTTGTACGTTTGTGACGTGAACTTTTTCAAAATGATGACTGTATCTGTGTAACGGTTTATGTCGTGACATCCGATGGGCATGTCAGTGTGTTGTGCGACTTATATGATGTATCGCTTTTGTCAGAAACAATGTTACTATAACCCCGGGTGTTGTAATGATTGGAAACCTACTTGTGCTAAGTGTTAGTAAAAATTTCTTTATGTAACGATTATCCATGGGAAAATTCCCAATGAAAGATCGCATAAAAAAAGGGGATAGTCCTAGTTATAGGATGTTATTAGAAATATTAGGGATCTTTTCCCCAGTTCTTCCCCGAACCGGTGTTATGATATGGTGTCGTTTTCAGGGTTGTGCAAGCGACTAATATGTTGGAAAATAAACCAATGAATTTATAGGTTAAAGACACTTCCCTAAGAGAATCATAAGCTCATCCTTAGTACTTACGGAAGTCTAATTTTGAGCCATACTCGAATTTCCGAGAGGGACGAGTAATTCCTTCTTGTTTAGATTCAAGAGTCCGATCCTACCCAAGTTTAGGGTATTTGTGACAAAACCGAAACCTCCCCATCCGACTATGATTTACTTCAGGATCATCACAGGCTATGCAGTTAAAGCGTTTAGCAGTTCTATAGCGGTAGAGGTGTAAAAAGCTATAGCAGGGAAATAGCGGGGATATAGGGATGTGCAAAAAATGTTAATTAGATGTAAAACTACATAATTCAAATTAGTTAACTATCATTCTCACATCATTTTTGTAGAAGAAATGAATATTAAGTAAAATTATATAATAAAATCAAAGAATATCATGGTTATCCACACTAAATTCGAGGATTACTACAGATTTCTATCTTATATAAGGCACTTATGACTTAAAATTAGCTATTTACATTAATTTTTTGGTTTATTTTAAAAGAGAATTGGTCAAATCATCATTTATATATTAATATTGCTAAAGCGAATGCTAAATATCGTTGATTTAGCGGACGAAGTGGAAATATCGGGGCTTTAAGCAGAGCTACTGTTCATCAGCACTAAATCGAAATAGCGCAGCAGCCGGAGAGCGCTACAGGATATAGTGGGGATTTTTCAGGGCTTTAAAGGGACTTTAACTGCTTGGATCCCAGGATTAGGTATTGAGATGCAAGACCGGAACCCGCTTTTGGTTTTTGTTAAAAAACCAATCCGACCCAGATTCGGGTATTAAAGATTATAAACAGAGACTACCTTCGCACACTAATAGAAGTCCCGAATTGTGCCTTATTCGGGTGATTTATGGATTGAAGACCAGAACTCCCCCTCCAGCATTTGCGAAGAGCTGAATCAACCCAAATTCGGGTATTATAGATAGAAGACCGGAAACCCCTTTCGACAGAAGAGCTAAATCAACCCAGATTCAGGTATATAGATAGAAGACCGGAAAACCCTTCCGGCGTTAATTGTCCTGACACCCCTTTTGGATTTGATTTATGAAGCAGAGGCTGTACGTGCTTCCTGAGCCACTCCTTGGGCTTTTGATGTTAAAGCAGAGGATGTACATGCCTTGTTGGGCACTCTCTGGGCTTGCGCGTCTGGTGCGCTTGACTAGCTTATCCACAAGCAAGGCCCAAGGACGTATCCGACCTCCCTCCAGGAGGCGCCTAATCCAGACCATCGTAGGCAATGATAAGGTCTTAGAAACTTAGATGGGGTCATCGTAGGCACAGAACTAAGGTTTATTCTTTTGATGCTCTATACTGACCATCGTAGGGTCTGTAGGAAAATTGGCACCAAAGTTCGTAGGGCCATTCCCCATTACAGAGCGAATTGGACAGATGGCCTACAGAGTGAAGTTGCCCAAGAAGCTCAGTGGTGTTCATGTCATATTTCATGTGTCGCATTTGCGGAATTGTTTACACCATACCGCGGAAGTAATAGAGCTGAGCATGCTTAGAGAAGTGGAAGTAAAGAGAGGTGCCACGGATAGACGAGTTCCTACATGCATCCTTGGATCGGAGGTCAAGAAATTACACAACTGAGAGGTCAAGTTGGTTAAAGTCCAATGGGGAGATGATGAAGGAGACGCGACTTGGGAGACTGACGACAAGATACGCACATCGTACCCTTTCCTTTTTGATGGTATGTTCTTAACTACTCCTTTTTCTACTGCTTTGTTTATAATTGTTCTATCGTTTAGTGTATCCTCTCGATTATATCTTCGATCTTTATGTAGAAAATCCTATGGTTGTAAACATGTGTTTGAGACATGTTATGTTTGGTGGATGCAAGTGGATGTAAGTGTTTGCTAGTGGTTGCTCGTGGATGCATTTACACACACATTAGGCACTAGATCGGCTCAATCACTTCCATATTGCATATGAATGAGTGTGCATATTTAAATAAATGGATGTATATTGAATATGTTATCATATGGATGATGCATTTGAATGAATGGTTGTGCACTCATATAGAAATGATATGTATCATTAAAATTCTTTTGCATACATAATGGACGCATGGCACTATCATGTTTTGCATTAAGGAGGTCAACTAAATCAGTAGACTGCCTGATCTTTGCATTAGATAAGGAACATATACACACACACTTTTGCATATGTTCATATAGCATTAGAAATCTTTTAAGAACAATGGACGCTTGTGGATGATGGATGAGTAGATGGATGATTGGATGGTAGGATACATTCTTCTTAACTTGAAGATTTCGGAGACAAAATCCTTTAAGGAGGGGAGAATGTAACACCTCGTAATTTTAAAACATGACATAAGAGATAATTAAAGAATAATTAATTTTTAAAAGAAGAATAAGGTGATATGGGTTATGCCATTGCGTTCGTCTCAGAATTCTGCTTGAGATAGAGTCCGAGTTTGCGTAAAACAGATACCGTATGAAGATGTTATGGACGATAGAAGTTGAGCAGAAAAAGCAGAAAACAGGCTGGGATAACTGGCGCACTTGTGAAGTGCGCTAGAAAAAAAATGCGCTGCCGCACCTGGGAAGTGCGCCCATGCCGAGGCAAAACCTACACAGGATTCTGGAGAGTTCTCTGATGATGTGTCCTTCGGGGATTGGTTGGATGACGTGTTTTCTGGTCAGATGTTTCAGATGGTCTCTAATCCAATCTAAAGGTTCTAATTCACCTAATAAATATATAAAAACACACCTAAACCTAACCCTAATTTCATTGCACTAATCCATGGCGCCTCCATGCTGCTCTAATCAAAATTAAAACTAGTCTCTCTTCTCTTCTCCAAAGCAAATCAGAATAGGAGTATTTAAATTGGAAGACAAGAATCAAATTCTACAACAATGGTTTAGCTAATCAAATTCAGAATTCAGATCTATTCTCTCTTCTTAATCTTGTCGCTATGAGTCTATGTTACTTTCACATATAATTAATTAAAAAGTGATTGTGATAGGATTGTAAATCAGATTTTATGAACATGCCTGTAAGATGAATCATATCAAGTTTGTAAATTTTTATCTTTCAGATTCATACCCAAATTACTGTTGTCATATGCCTAATTGGATCTATTTTATTATTCTATGCCAGTTCATGTTTCATATGCCTCTTTTATGCCAGTTCATGTTTCATATGCCTCTTTTATGCCAGTTTGATGACATGATTCTCTTCCCTTCTTCTTTTCCTTTTTTTATGAGATTAGGCTAACTTTGAGCCTAACATATTACGTTGAGATTTGCGCACGAATGACGTTTGAATAATTGAGAAAAGTTTAGGGAAATTTGTAATAAAATGAGATTATTGACATAAATCAATTTGAGCATAATTGTGTATAAATTGTATGCATGAGATTTGGCATAAGTCGGATTGGGCGTAATTGGATATAATTTGTATACATGAGATTTGGCGTAAATTGTTAATAACAATGAATGAAAATTAATTTGAGCGTAATTTGGCATAACATGTATACATAAGATTATAGGCCTAATTTGGATTAAAATTATAAACATAATTTAGGTTGGAAATTCTGGGTAACTGGAATATATTTTAATCCAGGATTTAAAAATTGGGACTTGAATTAAGAAACTGATAATGAATGCCTAAGACACGAGTTTAGATTCGAATTGCGGTATAAGACTTCCCGGAACCACTCGGCACATCCAGCGGCCGCAACTTGGTAATCTAATGTGAGAGGTCAAAGGCAGAAATTAGATACGTAATAATGCAAAGACACGAGGTTAGATTCAGATTGTGGTATAAGCCTGCTCGGAACCGCCCGGCATATCCAGCAACCACAAAACGACAATCTAATGTGGGATGTCTTGCAAGATTACGATTATAATGAATTAACGTACACTTAACCAAGATAACACATGTGGTAAGATGTGGGATTGATAAAAGGGTTAAGTGGGTAACATGGGTAGCATGTGAAACATAGTTAAAACACTTAACCAAGATGAGACATGTGATTAGACATGGGGATAAAGAGGGGTTAAGTGGGAATTCCTAGTGGGGACCAAGCTTAGGAGGGAAGCTTGTGTCAAGTATGCGGACCCTTTTCAACCAGTAACCCATTTAGAGCTTGAACCATGTCGAGGACGGGACACGCTTAATGGGTTTGATTGTAAGAGGTCAATAAAGAGTTAGCGGTGGCAACGCAAGTCCAACGGAGTCATGTGTGTGCGTAGGTCCAGGCTGGTAGGTAAGACGTTGTTGCAATGTGTAGGTATAAGTCGTGCATTTTAGTAGTATCATGTTGCCACTTTAGGGAGTGATACACCCTACTTTGGGACCAGCACGGGTATCTATGAGCTAGGGAGTCGATCGAATGGGAGGATAGTGGGTACAATTAGTGGAGATAGAAGCAGGCGGCACCTATAACAACAGCTAGGAGTACCCGAAACTACCATTATTATTATTATTATGTTTAGGAAGAGGGCACATCTAGTGGTGATAGGTGCATATTGGTTACCTATGATAGTAGCTGGAGGTACATAATCAAACAGGGAGGATAGTGGATACATCTAGTGGTGATAGGTGCACGTTGGTTACCTATGATGCCAGCTAGAAATACACGAAGCTATCATCATTCTATTTAGCCAAGAGGGATTATCTTTCAGTATGAAACTAGTATTGGTGCAGTGTAGGAATTATCCTATAGTGATTACAAGCGCAATCAATGTTATATCTTGTTCATCTTGTTTACCTTATCATATCTGCTTATGTTACAGTCATCTCTTATACCCCGTTTATGTTCTTATCATGTTACTTTACTGAATATATTGTTAAAGTCACTGGAATCTCCAGACTTATGTCTGACCCCTTTTTGTTTCGCCTCTTTATTTCTTCCCCTACATCCACCAGGTCCTTAGGGTGGGAATAGTGAAGCTTGACTTGGATTCCTTTCTTCTTGAAGTGCTTGGAAGTGTTGAAAGTAATGCTCAGCTTTATCTCTTTTTCATTATGACTATTTGGAGTGGGATTATGGTTTTACATTTATGTACTCTAATAATAATTTTGTACAAGATGGATATTTTGTACTTGACTCTAGTATGCGGTTTGATGTTGTAACCAAACATGTTTTGCTTTTCCGCTAAATGAATAAATTTTGAATTTTCTTAAGCACCATTTTATATATTAGTCTTGTGATATTATGTTCTATACTCTTATAATACTCCATGAAAGTTAATGCGTTCCCTTAGTGAGTGACATTAATGGACGTGGGGTTTTACATGTGGTATCAAAGCTGAAGGTTACCAGAACAGATAAAAGATTTTGAAAACCGTTTTCAAAAGCATTTTTAAAAAGAAGTATTTTCAAAAACATGTTTTGAAGAGGATATTTTCAAGAGAAAAGTTTATTGTGAAAAACATAATCCCCAAAAGCCGTATATCTTTCTTTCGATTCTCTACTTGAATCTCTTTTTCCTTTCTTTTCGCCATAGTTCCGTAGGCATGTTAAAAACTATGGCACATGCCGAAGGGCAAAAAAGTGCCCAACCTCCATCTGCAACCGCAGTAGTTTCACCTGCGGCTAATATTCTTTCAAGCTTTGTAGGGTTTACCGTGTGATGGAGGCATCTTTCGAGAGACTTGTTAACATGATACACAAGGATGGTAAAAAAGAGAATGAGGGAGTTTAGGCTAAGGAGCACAACCCAAGGATGAGAAATTTTTGTTGATATGGCTTTAATCCACGAAGAAGGTAAAGGTGAAAAGAAAGAGGTGGAAGTGGAAGAATCATAGAACAAGAAAGTAGAACCTAAGAAGGGTGGAAAGAATAACAAACCCCGTGACAAGAGGAAGTGTCTTTATTGTGGTATAACGGGCCATGTAATTAAGGACTGTAGGAAGAAGAAGAAGCATGGTTGTTTTCATTGCGGTGAGGTAGGACATCTGATTAAAGACTGCCAGAGGAGGCAAGGATAAGGGCAAGGGCAGAGGACAAGTCCTACTTCTGGAGGGCTGGTTCATGCTCTCATGGAACCTAGACAAGAGAGAGGAAGAAACATTTCTATTGAAAGTTTGATTTTCCTTTTTGATCATCCTGTTCGAAGTTTGTTTGATTCTGGCGCTTCACATTCATTTATATCTGCTTCGTTATTTGAAACACTGCACCTATATGCTAGTCTAGTTATGGATCCTGTTGCTGTCTCAAATGCTATTGGGGGTACTGCTCATCTTTCTATGTTATGTCAGGATTTGAGAATATATGTGTATGGCGTTGAGTTCGAATGCAACGCTTATGTGCTTGGTTTCACGGGCTATGGGTTGATTCTAGGAATGGATTGGCTAGCCAGATATAGTGTCATTCTCGACTGTGAGAAGAGGGTAGTTAGACTGTTGACTAGTTTGGGTAATACTCTCGATATTTCTTGTGACCCTAAGGGTTCTGTTATGCTTAGCTACCTAGAATCTCTTGACACATCTATTGATGATTTGCAATCTGTTCGAGTAGTCTGTGAGTATGCAGATGTCTTTGAGGAGGTTAGGGGCTTACCTCCAAAACACGAGATAGATTTTCGTATATACTTGTTGGACAATGCAAAGCCAGTTGCATTGCCAGTGCGCCACATGGCTCCAAGAGAAAGGAGGGAGCTTAGTAAATAAGTGAAAAAGTTGCTTGAGAAAGGGTTCATAAGAAGAAGTATCTTAGAGTAGGGTGCTCCAGTTGTCTAACTACGAAGGCTAATGGTTCAGTTAGATTGTGCGTAGACTGTAGGGAGCTGAATAAGCTCACGAAGAAAAACAGACACCCACTGCCGAGGATAGATGATTTGTTCGATCAGTTGGTTGGTGCTTCGGTTTTCTCGCAGTTGGACTTAGCTACAGGATTCCATCAGTTGAGGGTAGCTGAGGATAGTATAGATAAGACTGCCTTTAGGACTCCCGATGGTTTCTTCGAATGGCTCGTCATACCTTTTAGTTTGACAAATGCACCTGCATATTTCATAGACTTGATAAGTAGCGTGTTTAGGGAGTTTCTAAACAAGTTCATGGTGGTCTTTGTGGATGATATTTTGATATTTTCTAGAAGCGAGGAAGAGCATGCCCTACATCTTAGGAAAGTCTTAGAGACCCTTCGAGCACATCAACTCAAAGCTTAGTTCTCCAAATGTCATTTTTGGAGGAAGGAAGTGAGGTTTTTAGGACACGTGGTCTCCAAGGAAGGGATAGCTGTGGATCCCGCGAAGGTGGTAGCAATCCAAGATTGGTAGATTCCTAAGAATGCTACAGAAGTAAGAAGTTTTCTTGGTTTGGCGGGCTATTATAGAAAGTTCATCAAGGACTTTGCTAAGATATTAGCTCCACTTACACAGTTAACGAAAAAGAATTTGACCTTTTCTTAGGATGTTGACTGTGACGATGCATTCCAACGTTTGAAGAGGGCATTGACGACAACTCCAGTTTTAGTTTTGCCTGATGGGAATAAACCATTCACAGTGTATACCGATGCTTGCGGGATAGGGCTTGGCGCAATTTCTATGCAAGAGGGAAGGGTGTTATGCTATAGTGGAAGGCAATTAAAGGTACATGAGAAGAATTACCCTACCCACGACTTAGAGTTAGCTGCCATAGTTTTTGCGCTTAAGTCTTGGCATCACTATATGCTTGGTGAGAGGTTTGAGTTGTATACAGACCATAAGTCACTAAAATACTTGTTCTCCCAAAAAGATTTAAACTTAAGGCAACAAAGGTGGATGGAGTTCTTAGCATCCTACGATTTTGAGATTGCATATACCCCTGGCAAGGGTAACGTTGTAGCTGACACCTTGACTAAAAAGAAGTTGACTTTGAGTCCTTTGCTTGTCGAGCGACATAGTTTAGAGTATATATCTACCTTTGACTTTAGACCCTCTATTGATTATGTATTTGGTTAGTTGGCATCGTTTGAGGTACGACCTACGCTTTTCGGACAGATAGGTGCAGCACAGCGAGATGACCCACAGTTGATAGAGATAGTAGACCAGCTCATCTGAGGGGAGTCTTCGAGCCATCTTAGTAGGTATACTATCGATGACAAAGGTTGGTTGCGTAGGGATGGGAGACTTTGTGTATCTCGAGACGAGGGTTTGAGAAGGACAATCCTTGAAGAAGCACATCGTTCTAAGCTGACCATACATCCCGGGGGAGACAAGATTTATAGGGACATGTAGTGAGTTTTCTTTTGGGTAGGAATGAAGAAGGATGTGGCTGAGTTCGTTTCTAGATGCTTAGTGTGCCAGCAAGTCAAGGATGAGCAAAAGAAGCCTGGTGGTTTGCTTTACCCTTTAGAGGTTCCACAGTGGAAATGGGAATGTGTTTCCATGGATTTCGTTGACGGGTTGCCTAGGTCAAGGAAGGGTAATACATGGATTTGGGTAGCAGTAGATAGACTTACCAAGAGCGCTCATTTCTTTCTAGTTAAGAGTAGAAGAACAACGGCATGGTTGGAATCTGTTTATCTCCAAGAGATAGTTCGTTTACATGGCATACCTTCTAGTATTGTAAGCGACCGATCCCATGGAGTTTTGGAAGAGCTTGCAAGAGGCGGTAGGAACACAATTGTATTTGAGCACCGCTTATCACCCTCAGACGGACGGCCAAAACGAGAGAGTGAATAGGATCCTAGTAGATCTTTTGAGATTATGTATCTTCGACTTTGGAGGGACATGGGAGTAACATCTTCCATTAGTAGAATTCGCCTACAACAATAGCTATCAGAATAGTATTGGCATGGCATCTTTTGAAGCTCTATATGGACGACCTTTCCGATCACCTAATTGTTGGTGAGAATCTACGGATAAGATTTTTCTTGGACCGAGATGATTAGGGAAACTTCAGGGAAGATAGACTTGATTAAAGGACGCATGAAGACGGTACAGGAACGGCAAAAGTCATAGCTGATAAGAGAAGGACCGATCTTGAGTTCAGTGTTGGAGACATGGTCTTTATTAGAGTATCACCGTTGAGGAATGTAGTTCATTTTGGGTCTGTAGGGAAATTGGCACCAAGGATCGTAGGGCCATTCCCCATTACAGAGCGAATTGGGCAGATAGCCTACAGAGTGAAGTTGCCCGAGAAGCTCAGTGGTGTTCACGATGTATTTCATGTGTCACATTTGCGGAAATGTTAGCATGATACAGTGGAAGTAGTAGAGCCGAGCATGCTTAGAGAAGTGGAAGTAGAGCGAGATGCCTCGGTTAGACGAGTTCCTACATGTATCCTTGGATCGGAGGTCAAGAAATTACGCAACCGAGAAGTCAAGTTGGTTAAAGTCCAATGGGGAGATGATCAAGGAGACGCGACTTGGGAGACTGAAGACAAGATACGCACGTCGTACCCTTTCCTTTTTGAGGTTATGTTCTTAACTACTCCTTTTTCTACCGCTTTGTTTAAACTTGTTCTATCGTTTAGTGTATCCTCTCGATCATATCTTCGATCTTTAGGTAGAAAATCCTATGGTTGTAAACATGTGTTTGAGGCATGTTATGTTTGGTGGATGTAAGTGGATGTAAGTGCTTGCTAGTAGTTGCTCATGGATGCATTTACACACACATTAGGCACTAGATCGGCTCAATCACTTTCATACTGCATATGAATGAATGTGCATATTTAAATAAATGGATGTATATTGAATGTGTTATCAAATGGATGCTGCTTTTGAATGAATGGTTGTGCACTCATTTAGAAATGATATGTATCATTAGAATTCTTTTGCATAAATAATGGACGCATGGGACTATCATGTTTTGCATTAAGGAGGTCAATTGAATCAATATAACGTCTGATCTTTGCATTAGATAAGGAACATATACATAGATTTTTGCATATGTTCATATAGCATTAGAAATCTTTTAAGGACAATGGATGCTTGTGGATGATGGATGGATAGATGGATGATTGGATGGTAGAATACATTCTTCTTAACTTGAAGATTTCGGAGACGAAATTAATTTGAGCGTAATTTGGCATAACATGTATACATAAGACTATAGGCCTAATTTGGATTAAAATTATAAACATAATTTAGGTTGGAAATTCTGGGTAATTGGAATATATTTTAATCCAGGATTTAAAAATTGGGACTTGAAACAAGAAACTGATAATGAACGCCTAAGACACAAGGTTAGATTCAAATTGCGATATAAAACTTCCCGGAACCACTCGGCACATCCAGCGACCGCAATTTGGTAATCTAATGTGAGAGGTCAAAGGCAGAAATTAGATACATAATAATGCAAAGACATGAGGTTAGATTCAGATTGCGGTATAAGCCTGCCCGGAACTGCCTGGCATATCCAGCAACCTCAAAATGACAATCTAATGTAGGAGGATTATGATTATAATGAATTAATGAACACTTAACAAAGATAAGACATGTGGTAACACATGGGATTGATAAAAGGGTTAAGTGGGTAACATGGTGACATGTGAAACATAATTAAAACACTTAACCAAGATGAGACATGTAATTAGACATGGGGATAAAGAGGGGTTAAGTGGGAATTCCTAGTGGGGACCAAGCTTAGGAGGGGAGCTTGTGTCAAGTGTGAGGACCCTTTTCAACCAGTAACCCATTTAGTATCCATGTGAGCTCGAACTAGGTCGAGGATGGGACACTCTTACTGGGTTTGATTGTAAGAGGACAATAAAGAGTTAGTGGTGGTAACGCAAGTCCAACGGAGTCATGTGCGTGCGTGGGTCCGGGCTGGAAGGTAAGACGTTGTTGCATCATGTAGGTATAAGCCGTGCATTTTAGTAGTATCAGTTTGCCACTTTAGGGAGTGTTACACCCTACTGTGGGACCAGCACGGGTATCTACGAGCTAGGGAGCCGATCGAATGAGGAGGATAGTGGTACAACTATTGGAGATATGAGCAGGCGGCACCTATGAAAGCAGCTTGGAGTACACAAAACTACCATTATTATTATTATGTTTAGTAAGAGGGTACATCTAGTGGTGATAGGTGCATATTGGTTACCTACGATAGCAGCTAGAGGTACATAATCAAACAGGGAGGATAGTGGATACATCTAGTGGTGATAGGTGCACCTTGGTTACCTATGATGGAAGCTAGAAATACACGAAGCTATCATCATTCTATTTAGCCAAGAGAGATCATCTTTCAGTATGAAACTAGTATTGGTGCGGTGTAGGAATTATCTTATAGTGATTGGAAGCGCAATCAACGTTATATCTTGTTCATCTTGTTTACCTTGTCATATCTTCTTATGTTACAGTCATCTCTTATACCCAGTTTATGTTCTTATCATGTTACTTTACTGAATATATTGTTAAAGTCACTAGACTCGCTAGACTTATGTCTGATCCCTTTTTGTTTCGCCTCTTTTCTTTCTTTCCCCCCAGGTCCTCAGGGTGGGAACAGTGAAGCTTGACTTGGATTCCTTTCTTCTTGAAGTGCTTGGAAGTGTTGAAAGTAATGCTTGGCTTTATCTCGTTTTCATTATGGCTATTTGGAGTGGGATTATGGTTTACTTTTATTTACTCTGATAATAATTTTGTACAAGATGGATATTTGTGCACTTGACTCTAGTATGAGGTTTGATGTTATTACCAAACATGTTTAGTTTTTCCGCTGCAATGAATAAATTTTGAATTCTCATAAGTACCATTTTATATATCTGTCTTGTGATATTCTGTTCTATACTCTTATAAAACTCCATGAAAGTTAATGCATTCCTTTAGTGAGTGACATTAATGGACGTGGGTTGTAACAATATGACTTAGGATTTGGGGGCATAATATATATTGTGATTTAAGACCTAATTTTGGGGGCATACTATATATGATGATTTATAACTTGGAAGAAAGAGAATATTGTGCATAATAATATATGACTTGGGAAAAAGGCATGAAAACCTATAATGAAATAGGGATAACCATGGACATGCCTAAATTGGGGTTTTGGTTAATTGGCATACACCGTAATCAAAAACTTTAATTTGGGCATAGTTTGTATTATGAATCGTGATTGGGGTTTTTAGGGCATAACCTGTACTGTGCAATTTGACTAAAACTTGGGGCAAATGTTATATTGTGAATTATGACCGTAATTTAGGGCATGTAAATTTGTATGCTTAATTTATGATTAAACAAGATATGTTAATGGAACAGTAAAGAGTATGTGAAGCCTGTTTAATCCATTGAAACTGAATACTGTAATTGAAAAAAAAACTACGATGAACATGGATAATTGTTCAAGAATGAATATGCCTAAAACTGTACCGCTCCTAGGCACGAGGTTAGATTCCACTTGTGGTATAAGTCTGTCAGGGACCGCCCGGCATATCCAGCAACCACAAGTGGTGAATCTAATGTAAGGAGCCTAGTGCGTACATTTGAAATAGTACTCAGACACGAGGTTAGATTACACTTGTGATAGAAGTCTGCACGGAACCGCCCATCATATCCAACATCCACAGGTGGTAAATCTAATGTGAGAGGTCTGGTGCATTAACCAGAAATGATAATAATTTGTCAACTTGGAATACTAAACCTAGTTGAATCTTTAGGAGTTACACGAACCAGTTAAATTGAGTAGTGGTTAAGTAAACTTGCTTGAATAAGTGGGAGGGGTTAAGTTAATCTTAATAAACCTATGGGGTGGGTTATATGTATATGGACCCGACAAACTTAACCTATTGTATATGTTGAATCTGTACAATCTGATCTGTTAATCTATAAATCTGATAATCCATATATCTGATCCATTAATCTGCAAACCTGTTAATCCGTAAACATGTTAATTCATAAATCTACTATATTAATTTGTAAACCTGTGAATATGTAAATTTGCACTGTTAATCTACAAACGTGTTAATCTGAAATCTGTGCATCTGAAATCTGTTAGACTGGGTACACAAGGTTAGGAGGGGTATTTGCTTGTGTCATCTGTTGTGTGGGACCCATATCATCCAGCAACCCTTTTTGGTATCAAACGGTGACCCAACACTAGGTAAAGGTCAAGGCACACTTACTGAATTGGTTATAAGAAGACCATTCTGATAATGGCGAGGGGTGTTGATGGCGCGTTCCAACCGGCTCATGTGCGTGCATGGATCCGGTCTGCTCTGGGGAAGTTAAGACGCCGTGACATATGTAAATAGGTCTGTGTCTTTCTGTAGGTTGCCACTTTAGGGAGTGATACACCCTTCTGTGGGGCGACACAGGGTATTTATGTATTAGGGAGCCGATCGCTTGGGGTAGAATTTAGGGTACATCTAGTTCTGTCTGTTTCAGTTGGGGTACCGTCTGTTTCTGTTGGGGTGGTAACACCTGTCTGTTTCTGTGTGGTACCGTCTATTGGGGTGGTAAAGGCCCGTCACTAGTGTACACCTACACCTAATTCTAACATTCTGTTTCCGTAGAGATTATTCTGTTTCTGTCACTGATTCCGTATCTGCTTTTGTTTCTTTACCGTCTGTCTCTTTTGGGGAGGTAAAGGCCCATTACTAGCATTCTGTTTCTGTAGAGATCATTTTGTTTCCATTTTTGTTTCAGTTTAGACATTAGAGTAACACCTAATCCTGTTATACTAGTATTAGTGCAGAGAAGTGAAAAGTAAGTAAGAAGCATAGCTTGGTCTGCATCATTATGTTTCCTCTGTTTAACCTATGTATACTTGTTACTCCTGTTACTATTATCTCTCATCCAGTTTTATTTACATGTCACAATACTATTATCTGTTTTTATGCCGAAGGTCACTGGACTCGCCAGACTTTATGTCTAACCCTTTTTGTTTCGCCTCTTTTCTTCCTCCCCTCCCCCCTCCCCAGGTTCTCAGGGTGGGAACGTGAAGCTTGATTCGGATTTCTTTCTACTTAAACTACTTGGAAGTGCTGAAAGTAATGCTTAGCTTTGTTTCTCTTACATATGGCATTTTGGAGTGGGATTATGGTTTTAAAATTAGGGTGTATTTTCTACAGGTCCCTATTAGGCTCACATCCGGTCATAAACTTATTATAAATTTAGTCCCTATTTTTCAAAAATATATTAAAAAATAAAAATAAAATATAAAAAAATCATGTAAATTTGTAATTAACGAAAAAAATTAATCATGAAAAAATTCAGGCCAAAAAAACATCAAAAACAACGTCAAAATCAAAAATTACACAAAAACAACGAAATGCAGTAAAATGCATCAAAAGATGCATATAATTCAATTAGTTGCATATATGTATCATTTATTTCAATTCCGCGTCGAACAGCAGCATAGTTGCATACATGTATGTAGATTTGTGAAATAAATGAATCTTTTGATGCAACTATTCAAAATCTGCATAGAAAACATGCATACTTGTATATGTGCATACAAGTATGCAGTTATGTAGAAAAAATACATACAATTATGCACATATTGCGTTGCCTACGGCCTTCAACATATTCTTGCATACAAGTATGCAGTTATTCACTTGTATGCAATTATTCAGTATGCATGCACATATTTTTTGCATGTGTATGCAGATAGTTGCATACATGTATGCAACTATTGGCAAAAGTTGCATACATGTATGCAACTTTTTTTGGTTTCCGTGGACATCTAGAGAAGTTTCCAGATTTTAGAATTTTTTTTTAACACTAACCAGCGCATTTTATTTTTTTGAAGAAAACACGAAACTTTCAAATGAAGATGGCGGAAGTATGGTGGAAGGAAAAAGTGGAAGGCGACAGCTGAAAAAAGGGGGCGGAAACTTATAAAAAAGGGAGGGACGTGGGCTACATTAAGTTTGAAAATAGGGATGTGTCCCTAATTTTCACTTAAAATTATGTGCTTTGACGGCTTTTGTACAAGACTGATATTATGTACTTGGTTTTGGTGTTTGAAGATGTAACCAAACTTATTTCTGTTTCCAATGCAACAAGGTTATAAATTTTTCAAGTACTACTTTATGTATTTGTCTTGTAATATTCTGTTATGTTTACTTATAACACTCCACGAAACTTAATGCATTCCCTTTGTGAGTGACACTAACGGATGAGGGTGTCACACTTGGTATCAGAGCTGAAGGTTATCAGATTAGATAAAAGTTTTTGAAAACTATTTTCGAAAAGGTTTTAAAAGGAAGTATTTTCAAAAGGAAAGTTTATTTTGAAAAACATAATCCCCAAAGCCATATACATATCTTTTGATTTTCTGTTTTGAATCTCTTATCCTTTCGTTTCAGCATGTCTGGGGATCTTAATCTTCCAAAGGGCGTACAAATACTGGGATGGTTCCGAATGTACCTAGAGGCTACAGCACCTGCTGTAGGCCAAGCAAACGCTCCTCCCCCAGCTGCAGCCATTGTTCCTCCTCCACCGCGTGTAGATGCTTTTTCAAAGATATGTAAGGATTTCCGTGCTATGGGCGGAAAAACTTTTAATGGAACTGAGACGCTTATGGAAGCTCGGAACTGGCTCAAGGAAATAGAGGATTTGTTTGATATCTTTGAAGTCGACGATAGAAGAAAGATTCAGTTAGCCGTTTGGCAACTGAAGGACGAAGCTTCTTTTTGGTGGGAGGTTACTAATGTTGAATGTCCGATAGAGACTTCGGTGGATTTCAGACGAAGATTCGAGCTGAAGTTTCTTTCGCAAGCTAAGCAGAGTTTGCAAACGGAGAAGTTCTTGGCACTTAAACAGGGAAGCATGTCTGTTAAAGAATATGTTAACAAGTTCAACCAGTTGGCAAGATTCGGGTTGGAGTTGGTAAATACTCCACACAAGAAAGGTTTACGGTTTGCTAGAGGATTGAACGAGCCGTTACATGGATTGGCTATGTCCCATGTCCCAATGGGCGCCACTGTTGAAAGGTTGGTTGATATGGCGTTGTTACATGAAGAAGCCAAAGGTGAGAAGAAAGAGGAGAAGCTCGAAGAACCACAAAACAATAAAGTGTGGCCCAAGAAGGAAACACAAAAGAAGGATGAAAAGACTGAGAATAAGAAGGAGAAAAGTGCTTTACTTGTGGGAGTTTGAGTCATCTGAACAAGGATTGCAGAAAAAGGAAGGGCGCTTGCTTCAACTATGGTGAAATGTGACACTTTAATAGGGACTGCCTAAGGAAACAAGGACAAGGCCAAAGGACAGGATATTCTTGAGGGCAAGTGAATCCTATTGAATCCAATAGAGCGAACAGAGGTAGGAAAGTTTCTGTAGAAGGTTTGATTTTCCCTATCTGATTATCAAATTAGAACTCTTTTGATTCTGGCACTTCTCATTCTTTTATTTATGATTCTATGGTTGAATCTCTGCACCTTAATACTAGTTCTGTTTCTGATTCCATTATTGTCTCAAACCCCATAGGGGGTACGACTCATCTGTCTGATGACGGGGTTTGAGGATATCTATGTTAGGTGCTTGAGTATATCCTATCGATCGAATCTTCGACCTTTGGGTAGAAACTAATGGGTGTAAACATGTGTTCAAGACATGTTATGTTTGATGGTTGTAAGTGGATGCAAGTTATTGCTAGTGGTTGCTCGTGGATGCATATACACACACTAGGCACTAGATCGGCTCAAAAACACTCTCATATTACATATGGATGCGTGTGCATATTTTTGTTTCTTTTGTGGATGAAATTGGATGTATCATCACATGAGTGTTGCATTTGGATGAATGATTGCGCACGCATATAGTACTTATATAATGCATTAGGATTGTTTGCATACATGATTGGACCCATGGCACTGACATAAATTTGCATTAAGGAGGTCAACTGAATCAGTGGACCTCCTGATTTCTGCATTAGCATAGTGGAATATACACACACCTTTGCATATGTTCATACAGCATTAGAAATTTTCTAAGGACAATGATGCCTGTGATTGGTGGATGAGTAGATGGATGATGGATGGTAGGATATACATTCTTCTTAACCTGGATATTTCCGGGACGAAATCCTTTAAGGAGGGGAGAATGTAACACCCCGTATTTTCTAAGAATATAAAAAGTGACAAATTAAAGAATACTTAATTTTTGGAAGAAGAATTAAGGGAAAAGGGCTGCGCCATTGCGTTCCTCTCAGAATTCTGCTTGGGATAGAGTCCGAATTTGCATAAAACGGGTATCATATGAAGAAGTTATAAGCCTTAGAAGTTGGTTTACGCATAAGGAAAAAAAATATAAAATAATCCCAGAAACCGTTCAAAATTCAAGTGAAACCAACATTAGGTGAGCGGGAAAATTCCCGCTCGAAGGTGTCGATCCCCCCAGGGGGTGTCGACATGGTGGTCGACCCCCCTTAGGGGGTGTCGACAGGGGAGTCGACCCCTCTATAGGGTTGTCGACCCCCCCCCCCGATCTGGGCAGATTCATTTTTCTGGTTTTGGACTGATACATGGCCTGGTTCATTGACTCCTATGCTATATAAGGGATCCTAGACCTATTGTTTTCTCCATACCTAATCCATGGCAGCACCATGCTGCTCTAATCTAAATTAAAATATACTTTCTTCTCCACCAAGACAAATCAGATTAGGAGTTTTCAAAGATTAAGATTTGCAATAACAAAGGCTAGTTCTTTTCTCTAAATCTTGGTAAGTTCATGTTACTTTTAGATCTGAAATTTAATTGTAATCCTGACATGTTAATAAACCTGAATCTGAGACAATGCCTATTTCTTTTCATCAAATATGTTCATCATATGCCTATTTCTGTTAATCAAATATGTTCTTATATGTCTATTTTTGTTCATCTGATCTATTCTTATATGCCTACTTCTGCTATCATATGCCCATTTATGTTACTTTTGGTTCTATGCCTATTCTATTCTATTCTTCTTCCTTTATTTTTATTTTTATAGCCGGGCTACCTTCGAGCCTAGGCCTAACACTGAAATATGCGAACGCGCAAAAATGGGAATCATTGGTAAATATAAATTTGGGGCATAAAGTGTATTGGAAAATATGACTTGGGATTTGGGGGCATAATACATGTTGTGATTTAAGACCAAATTTTGGGGGCATACTATATATGATGATTTATAACTTGGAAGAAAGGGAATATTGTGCATAATAATATATGACTTGGGAAAAGGGCATGAAAACCTATAATGAAATAGGGATAACCGTGGGCACGCCTAAATTGGGATTTTGGGTAATTAGCATACATTGTAATTAAAAACTTTAATTTGGGCACAGTTTCTATTATGAATCATGTCTGGGGTTTTTGGGACATAACCCGTACTATGAAATTTGACTAAAACTTGGGGCAAATTTTATATTGTGAATTATGAACATAATTTAGGGCATGTAAATTTATAGGCTTAATTTATCATTAAGCGAAGTATGTTAATGGAACAGTAAAGAGTCTGTGAAGCCTGTTTAATCTGTTGAAACTGAATACTGCAATTGAAAAAAAAAACTACGATGAACATGGATAATTGTTTAAGAATGAATATGCCTAAAACTGAACCGCGCCTAGGCACGAGGTTAGATTGCACTTGTGGTATAAGTCTGCCCGGAACCGCCCGACATATCCAGCAACCACAAGTGGTGAATCTAACATGAGGGGCCTAGTGCGTACATATGAAATAGTACTCAGACACGAGGTTAGATTACACTTGTGGTAGAAGTCTGCCCGGAACAGCCCGACATATCCGGCATCCACAGGTGGTAAATCTAATGTGAGAGTTCTGGTGCATTAACCATAAATGATAATAATTTGTCAACTTGGAATACTTAACCTAATTGAATCTGTAGGGGTTACATGAACCTGTTAAATTGAGTAGGGATTAAGTAAACTTTCTTGAATAAGTGTGAGGGGTTAAGTTAATCTTAATAAACCGATGGGGTGGGTTATATGTATATAGACCCGACAAACTTAACCTATTGTATATGTTGAATCTGTACAATCTGATCTGTTAATCTGTAAATCTGATAATCCGCTCATCTGATCCATTAACCTGCGAACCTATTAATCCGTAAACATGTTAATTCATAAATCTACTATATTGATCTGTAAACCCGTGAATATGTAAATCTGCTCTGTTAATCTACAAACGTGTTAATTTGAAATCTGTACATCTAAAATCTGTTAGACCGGGGACACAAGGTTAGGAGGGGTATTTGCTTGTGTCATCTATTGTGTGGGACCCATATCAGTCAGTAACCCTTTCTGGTGTCAAACAACGTCCCAACACTAGGTAGGGGTCAGGGCACGCTCACTGAATTGGTTATAAGAGGTCCATTCTGATAATGGCGAGGGGTGTTGATGGCGCGTTCCAAGCAGGTCATGTGCGTGCATGGATCCGGTCTGCTCTGGGGAAGTTAAGACGCCATGACATTGGTAAATAGGTCTGTGTCTTTCTGCAGGTTGCTACTTTAGGGAGTGATACACCCTTCTGTTGGGCCGACACAGCGCATTTATGTATTAGGGAGCCGATCGCTTGGGGTAGAATTTAGGGTACATCTAGTTCTGTCTGTTTCTGTTAGGGTACTGTCTGTTTCTATTGGGGTGGTAACACCTGTCTGTTTCTGTGTGGTACCATCTGTTGGGGAGGTAAAGGCCCGTCACTAGTGTACACCTAATTTTAACATTTTGTTTCCGTAGGGATTATTCTGTTTCTGTCTCTGATCCCGTTTCTGCTTCATTTTTACCGTCTGTCTCTATTGGGGAGGTAAAGGCCCATTACTAGCATTATGTTTCTGTAGAGATCATTCTGTTTCCATTTTTGTTTCAGTTTAGACATTAGGGTAACACCTAATCCTGTTATTATAAGTGCAGAGAAGTGAAAAGTAAGTAAGAAGCATAGCTTGGTCTATATCATTATGTTTCCTCTGTTTAACCTATTCATACCTGCTACTCCTATTACTGTTATCTCTCATCCAGTTTTATTTACATGTCATGATACTATTATCTGTTTTTATGCTAAAAGCCACTGGACTCGTCAGACTTTATGTCTGACCCTTTTTGTTTAGCCTCTTTTCTTCTCCCCCCAAGGTTCTCAAGGTGGGAACGAAGAAGCTTGATTCAGATTTCTTTCTGCTTAAAGTGCTTGGAAGTGCTTAAAGTAATGCTTAGCTTTGTTTCTCTTATATATCACACTTTGGAGTGGGATTATGGTTTTAAAAATTATGTACTCTGGTGGATTTTGTACGAGATTGATATTATGTACTTGGTTTTGGTGTTTGAAGATGTAACCAAACTTATTTCTATTTCCACTGCAATAAAGTTATAAATATTTCAAGTACTACTTTATGTATCTGTCTTGTAATATTCTATTCTGTTTACTTATAATGCTCCACGAAACTTAATGAATTCCCTTTGTGAGTGGCATTAATGGACATGGGGTGTCACACTTGGTATCAGAGCCGAAGATTACCAGATTAGATAAAAGTTTTTGAAAACTATTTTTAAGAAGGTTTTAAAAGGAATATTTTTCAAAAGGAAAGTTTATTTTGAAAAACATAATTCCCAAATCCATATATCTATCTTTTGATTCCCTGTATTGAATCTCTTTTTCTTTCATTTCAGCATGTCTGGGGATCTTAATCTTCCAGAGGGCATATAGATACCGGGGTGGTTTCGAAGGTATCTGGAGGCTACAGAACCTGCTGTAGGCCAAGCAGACGCTCCTCCCCCAACTGCAGCCATTGTTCCACCTCCTCTGTGTGTAGATGCTTTTTCAAAGATATGTAAGGATTTCCGTGCTATGGGCAGAAAAACCTTTAATGGAACTGAGTCGTTTGTGGAAGATCGGAACTGGCTCAAGGAAACAGAGAATTTGTGTGATATCTTTGAAGTCGACGATAGAAGAAAGATTCAGTTAGCTGTTTGGCAATTGAAGGACGAAGCTTATTTTTGGTGGGAGGTTACTAATGCTGAACGTTCGGTAGAGACTTGGGTGGATTTTAGACGAAGATTCGAGCTGAAGTTTCTTTCGCAAGCCGAGCAGAGTTTGCAAATGGAAAAGTTTTTGGTACTCAAACAGGGAAGCATGTCTGTTAAAGAATATGTTAACAAGTTCAACCAGTTGACGAGATTCAGGTGAAAGTTGGTAAATACTCCACACGAGAAAGCTTTATGGTTTGCTAGAGGATTGAATGAGCCGTTATATGGATTAGCTATGTCCCATGTCCCAATGGGTGGAACTGTTGAAAGGTTGGTTGATATGGCGTTGTTACATGAGGAATCCAAAGGTGAGAAGAAAGAGGAGAAGCTCGAAGAACCACGAACAAGAAAGTGTGGCCCAAGAAGGAAACACAAAAGAAGGATGAAAAGACCAAGAATAAGAAGGAGAAAAAGTGCTTTACTTGTGGGAGTTTGAGTCATCTGAACAAGGATTGTAGAAAAAGGAAGGGCGCTTGCTTCAACTGCGGTGAAATGGGACACTTTAAAAGGGACTGCCCGAGGAAACAAGGACAAGGCCAAAGGGCAGGTGAATGCTATTGAAGCCAATAGACCGAACAGAGGTAGGAAAGTTTCTGTAGATGGTTTGATTTTCCCTATCTGATTATCCAATTAGAACTATTTTGATTCTAGCACTTCTCATTCTCTTATTTCTGATTCTGTGGTTGAGCCTCTGCACCTTAATACTATTTCTGTTTCTGATTCCATTATTGTCTCAAACCCGAAAGGGGGTACAGGTCATCTGTTTGGTGACGGGGTTTGAGGATATCTATGTTAGGCATTTGAGTATATCCTACCGATCGAATCTTCAACCTTTAGGTAGAAACTAATGGGTGTAAACATGTGGTTGAGACATGTTATGTTTGATGGTTGCAAGTGGATGCAAGTGATTGCTAGTGGTTGCTCGTGGATGCATATACACACACTAGGCATTAGATCAGCTCAAAAACACTCTCATATTGCAAATGGATGTGTGTGCATATTTTTGTTTCTTTTTTGGATGAAATTGCATGTATCATCACATGAGTGTTGCATTTGGATGAATGATTGCGCATGCATATAGTACTTACATGATGCATTAGGATTGTTTGCATACATGATTGGACCCATGGCACTGACATAAATTTGCATTAAGGAGGTCAACTGGATCAGTGGACCACCTGATTTTTGCATTAGCATAGTGGCATACACACACACCTTTTCATATGTTCATACAGCATTAGAAATTTTCTAAGGACAACGGATGCTTGTGATTGGTGGATGAGTAGACGGATGATGGATGGTAGGATATACATTCTTCTTAACCTGGTTTAAGGAGGGGAGAATATAACACCCTATATTTTCTAAGAATATAAAAAGTGAAAAATTAAAGAATACTTAATTTTTGGAAGAATAATTAAGAGAAATGGGCTGCGCCATTGCGTTCGTCTCGGAATTCTGCTTGGGATAGAGTCCGAATTTGCGTAAAACGGATATCGTATGAAGAAGTTATAAGCCTTAGAAGTTTGTTTACACACAAAGAATATATTTATATATATAATAATCCCAGAAATAGTTCAAATTTCAAACGAAACTGGCATTGAGTGAGCGGGAAAATTCCCGCTCAAAGGTGTCGACCCCCCCAAAGGGGTGTCGACATAGGAATCGACCCCCCTTAGGGCGTGTCGACAGGGGATCCGACCCCTCTATAGGGGTGTCGACCCCCCGCCAGATCTGGGCAGATTCGTTTTTCTGGTTCTGTACTGATTCGTGGCCTGGTTCGTTGACGCCTATGCTATATAAGGGACCCTAGACCTATTGATTTCTCCACACCTAATCCATGGTGGCACCATGCTGCTCTAATATAAATTAAAATAGACTTTCTTCTCCACTAAGACAAATCAGATTAGGAGTTTTCAAAGATTAAGATTTGCAATAACAAATCCTGGTTCTTTACTCTAAATCTCGGTGAGTTCATGTTACTTTTAGATCTGAAATTTGATTGTAATTCTGACATGTTAATAAACCTGAATATGAGGCTATGCCTATTTTTGTTCATCAAATATGTTTATCATATGCTTATTTCTGTTAATCAAATATGTTCTTATATGTCTATTTCTGTTCATCGGATCTGTTCTTATATGCCTATTTCTGCTATCATATACCCATTTATGTTACTTTTGGTTCTATGCCTATTCTATTCTTCTTCCTTTATTTTTATTTTTATAGCCAGGCTACCTTCGAGCCTAGGCCTAATGCTGAAATATGCGAACACACGAAATTGGGAATCAATGGTAAATATTAATTTAGGGCATAAAGTGTATTGGAAAATATGACTTGGGATTTGGGGGCATAATACATGTTGTGATTTAAGACCTAATTTTGGGGCATACTATATATGATGATTTATAACTTGGAAGAAAGGGAATATTGTGCATAATAAAATATGACTTGGGAAAAGGGCATGAAAACCTATAATGAAATGGGGATAACTGTGGACACACCTAAATTGAGATTTTGGTTAATTGGCATACACTGTAATTAACAACTTTAATTTGGGCATACTTTGTATTATGAATCATGACTGGGGTTTTTAGGGCATAACCTGTACTGTGCAATTTGATTAAAACTTAGGGCAAATGTTAAATTGTGAATTATGACCGTAACTTGAGGCATGTAAATTTGTAGGCTTAATTTATGATTAAGCGATATATGTTAATGGAATAGTAAAGAGTCTGTGAAGCCTGTTCAATCCATTGAAACTGAATACTGTAATTGAAAACAAAAACTACGATGAACATGGATAATTGTTTAAGAATAAATATGCCTAAAACTGAACTGCGCCTAGGCACGAGATTAGATTGCACTTGTGGTACAAGTCTGCCCGGAACCGCCCGGCATATCCAGCAACCACATGTGGTGAATCTATTGTGAGGGGCCTAGGGCGTACATATGAAATAGTACTTAGACACGAGGCTAGATTACACTTGTAGTAGAAGTCTGCCCGGAACTGCCCGACATATCTAACATCCACAGGTGGTAAATCTAATGTGAGAGGTATGGTGCATTAATCAGAAATGATAATAATTTGTCAACTTGGAATACTTAACCTAATTGAATCTGTAGGTGTTACATGAACCTGTTAAATTGAGTAGGGGTTAAGTAAACTTGCTTGAATAAGTGGGAGGGGTTAAGTTAATCTTAATAAACCGATGGGGTGGGTTATATGTATATAGACCCGATAAACTTAACCTATTGTATATGCTGAATATGTACAAGCTGATCTGTTAATCTGTAAATCTGATAATCCGTACATCTGATCCATTAATCTGTAACCATGTTAATTCGTAAATCTACTATATTAATTTGTAAACCTGTGAATAAGTAAATCTGCTCTATTAGTCTGCAAATGTGTTATTATGAAATCTATACATCTGAAATCTGTTAGACTGGGGGCATAAGGTTAGGAAGGGTATTTGCTTGTGTCATCTGTTGTGTAGGACCCATATCAGTCAATAACCCTTTCTGGTATCAAACGGCGACCCAACACTAGGTAGGGGTTAGGGCACGCTCACTGAATTGGTTATAAGAGGTCCATTCTGATAATGGCGAGGGGTGTTGATGGCGTGTTCCAACAGGGTCATGTGCGTGCATGGATCCGGTCTACTCTGGGGAAGTTAAGACACCGTGACATCTATAAATAGGTCTTTGTCTTTCTGTAGGTTGCCATTTTAGGGAGTGATACACCCTTCTGTGGGGCCGACACAGGGTATTTATGTATTAGGGAGCCGATCGCTTGGGGTAGAATTTAGGGTACCGTCTGTTGGGGTGGTAAAGGCCCGTCACTAGTGTAAACCTAATTCTAACATTTTGTTTCCATAGGGATTATTCTGTTTCTGTCTCTGATTTTGTCTCTGCTTCTGTTTTGTACCGTCTGTCTCTGTTGGGGTGGTAAAGGCCCATTTATAGCATTTTGTTTCTGTAGAGATCATTCTGTTTTTGTTTCTGTTTCAGTTTAGACATTAGGGTGACGCCTAATCCGTTTATACTAGTATTAGTGCAGAGAAGTGAAAAGTAAGTAAGAAGCATAGCTTGGTCTATATCATTCTGTTTCCTGTAATGACCCAGGTTTTCGTGATCCTGGTTATCAACATAAACTCAATGTCGACTATCCAAGCATCGGAAATACCAGATAGTTAATGAAAGAAGTTAGAGGGTGAGGATAGATAAGATAGAAAATTATAACAGAAGAAGAAGAAGAACATACAATATCAGAGTAAAAACGAATCTCACAGCGGAACGAATAAAATATAGTATACAACATAACTTGGAAATACAAATCTATCATTTGAGTATAACACTTACATCACAGCGGAAATAAATAATAGTTATATAATCCTGAAGCCTCCTGCTCTAGCTCTCCAAATCTCTGTAAAACCTGACTACTTGACTGCTCGTACAAATTGGGCACCCAAGAGTTTAGGGAAGAAAAACAAAATAAACCCTGGATCAGTCATGGGACTGGTGTGAGTAAAACCATTTAAAACATTTTGAGCAATTAAACGATATCTCATAAGACCACGCCGTATAACACGGAACGGGGTTTTCCCTTATGAGAATCCAAAACACTTGATTTAACATTTCAAAATCCTATGACAAGAATGATAATCTTTATATCAGAACTCTTTTGATATTATTATAATGTCTATCAATCACAGTATAATAATAATCTAGCAGAACGCTTTCATCTCATGTTCCACATATATAATATATAATCAAAAACCGCGGGCGCTTATTGGTTAATGAATTCCAACTGGCAAGGTACGGGACCACCTTTCGACAGTGTATCTCTAGAGTGGAATACACTGGGTTTAACAAGAACATCTTGCAACCCAGGCTAAATATGACCGGTCACTCATTTCGCTTGAGTGTACCAAATGTATTATCACCAACGGTTGGGATCAGCAACCGTTTCTCGAAATGGACAACATCGAAATAGATTATAGAACTAAAATGGAATTTCTCTAGATCAGGTGACAATACACCCAAATTGGCAGCTAACCATTTAGCCATGCGGCCTACCCGATTATACCATTTCCGGTTGTGAGGCTAGAGGCCATAACGTATCCTTTACAAACCACATCTTCATTCACTTTGAATATCACATCGTTATACCCGTTAAATCACAAACTGATTTCTCCAAACATATCACAGGTAAACAGCTAAGAGAAACGAATTCCTCTGCCACCAAACGTAAATACGTTTGAAGAGATCAATTGACGCGATCTAATTAATATACTCCATTAGACATTCTTCCATACAGGTCGTCCTGGGACTGGACAGACCGAAGGCACTATTCTGTAAACAAGATAGCCATTGCATAACTCTGTCTTCAATTATCTTCATCATATTTGATTCGCAACGCTAATACAATACGGAGTGGTCTCCAGATAATGTATCTGATCCCGATCTCTCCGAATTGACAACAGAAATGGTCAAAATCTTTGATAGTCGGTGATTTAACTATCAAAGGAAAACATGTGTACAAACAACGGTCATATTCCCAAATGGAAATCTGACCGATCAATCATCATTTCATTTCCCATTTATCATTTCCATATATTCATAAATTCCTTATTTTCTAAAATTAGAAAATATACATTATTAACTTTGGAAAAAGTTTCCATTTCTAATTCACGCATCAATATTTTCCCACCTCTATCAGTCTCTAATCGTAAACTAGTAAGTGAACAACTTCACAAGTATAAATCCCGAAGGCCGAAACAAACATCAGATCGATACCCAGAAAGACATTCAACTCAGCTAATTTCCAATCAGTCTCTAATTTCAGTGATTCCATTTAAATTCCTAATTCAAACCCCAAATTCCTTTAAAATATTTTATTCTGCAAAATATTTATTTAAATCCTTTATTCACATTAAATGTGAATAATATTTCTTCTATGCAATCAAAACAGTTTGATTTCGTATTTAAAAACAATATCTCAAACCCAAATTCTATTTATATTTTTATTCGTAGAATTATTCATACAAATATCCTTTTTTTATTTCTAACACTTAAATCTCATTTATAATTCCCTGTATATATAATTTTATTTATTCTACATAAATCCTTTTATATAATCCTATTTATTCCCTAAATATTTCCTTAATTATATTTTCCAATATTTGTTTTCCAAAAATTTCCTTTTATAATATCCTATTTATTTCATATATAAATATTTCATTTTCAATATTCACTTTGAAAATTTTCTTTTTACATTCCAGTATTTCATATGGTATTTAAAATACTAAATAACATGACCAGTGTCATCATACTCAATCACATATTATATATCACATCATATATCACAATATATAAAAACAAAGAGTATTATAAATATTGAGGAATCTAGTTGTATCCCTTCAACCTGTTTCCTGCATCCACAGATGCTAAACAATATAAATAACATCGCTTTCATTTTAATATGAAATATTCTAATAAACAGAATCAATATTTGATTAACGATTTATATATATCGTTATCTATAATTTGAACCAATACATCAGCAATTCAACCAAACAATCAACACACAACAATCAATCATCATCTATCAATACTAGATTATATTTATAAAATTATAAAATGTACAGAGTTAGTGAGATTTACTCACATTGGACGATCATCGTTAAGTAACGATAATTGTCGTTGATTCAGATAGACAAATTATTTCGCTATAAATTGTAACGAGCTCCAATTCACTCCCTGTCAGTTCCATTGTGTAGCTCTCGTCCATACGATCCCAACGGATCCCGTTTCCCTGAATTCTGACATCGTATGGCAAAAATATGATTACATGTTATTACACAATGTTAAATTAAATCTAACTTAATTAATTAAATTCATTTGGGCTTAACCCTTTGTTTTCTTCTGGCCCATCTAGAAATATACCGGCCCGCATAAAAGCATTTCTTCTTCACCAATTCAATATAGCTCCAGTAACGCCATTGTCGCATTTTTCTACCCTCTGTTCACCTCGCATCCTTCACAGAATCGCACCAAACTTCCATCGACGAACCCCCCTTGAAAATCTCCACCACCTCCTCCTACTAACACCCAACTCGCACCTCCCCTACTAATTTCGTCGTTACACCCAATATGTGAAACCACAGTGTTCGAGCGACACTTTTATCACCTAAATACCACCAGACTTCACTGCTTCGACCTCTTCGACACTACGAACCACACAACACCCTCAAAATCTCCTAAGACCTCCTCAATTTCAACCCGCGACGAGTCCTAGGTCTCCCGGTGATTTCAATACTGAACCAATTTACATCGCACAAGACTAAATTGATATTGAAAGAAAGAGATATCCTTCACGAATCAGAATACACGGGTTTTACAATTTATGGAATTTTACTTGGTTTTATAAGAATTTATGAGGATCGAAATATTTTTACTAAAGGAAAAACTTAGCGGCGCATTTTTTTATTGACCACATAAAATGAAATTTAGGTTAGAAAGGAGGGTAGTTCTATTTATAGGAGATTTAAATAATCTTATATTCGAATATTGTATTTATTTATAATCAACCGCTATTTGTTTTGAAGTTTAAAAATTCGTGTGATCACATACAACATCCAAAAATCACGAAAATGGGCATGTAGTTACAGTTCGACATTACGGACCCAACGAAACTTGTTTCGTTGAATTCTGAGTCTGTTTACTCACACCGCGTTTTTTAAAGTCAAATTATCAACTATTTTTCACATTAAAATTCCGTACAGCCACATACTGACTCCAAAAATCACGAAAATTGAAATCTAACAATAATTTAATAGGATCCAGCAAAGCTGGCTATTTTTAAAGCTCTAAATAAACCCTTTTAAATATTTAATATATTTAATATATTTAAAAATATTTAAATTTAATATTAATAAATTAATATTATCGTAAATATTCACAATAGAACATCATACAGCCCCAGAATATTCGTGTCTGAATTTATAACTTGATATTTCAAATCTGGGTTAAATCGATATTCCATTTATATTGAAAATCCATTTATAATATAAATGAGACGACCCGAAATCCCGTTCTCACGGAAACAAGGGTTATCTTTGGAATATAACACAGAAACAGATAATAGCAGAACAGAATTAAATAAATACACCAGATAATGAACAATAGAATATACTGGATAAAAGTAATCATCAGAGTTACACAGTATACAGGATCTTACTTAGTACAAATACAGTTCAGCTATACATAAATGTCTACAGCGGAAATAAACAAAATATGTACAATAGGAGCTGAACAGCATAAAAAGAAATAAATGATAGAATCCATCTTCAGCTCCAGCTATCCAGAAAGAACCAGCTAAACCTGAATACAAGGCTGCCCGTGTAGAAAAAGGGGCACCCGAGTTTGAAAGTGAAACAAACTACGAGTCAGTCATGGGACTGGTATGAGAAATCCACTCAACACATATATAATTGGCTAATCACAGGACCACGCCACTTTCGTGGAACGGGTTTACTCCATTGGATTGCCAGTGCTTTAAAACAAATCTTTCTTTTAAACATCGCTATGCTTTTTATAAAAATGAAGCCGTTATAAGACTCAGTTCCCATCACACAATGCAACGCAAACCGGAGAATAGAGTTTTTACCTTATAACGGTCAAAATATGCTTGATACGAATAAAACAAAGGCATTTGATATTATTGCTAGTGTTTATATGTTTTGAAAGCAATTTCAAATCATAACTATCAATCATAGACGGCATTAATGCCCCATACCACTATGTCGCCATATATATAGGTATACAATCAAAACCGCACAGTCACGTATTTGGAAATTGGATTTCCGTCATGAACCAAGGCAAAAGATAGTCCTTACCGAATTCGAGACGCTCTAGCCCGTGTCTCAGGATCAGAGCTCGAGTGACCCTAGGAGCGACAGGGTCGGTCCACCGATGTGGATTAAAATTCCTGAACAATACGTTTCCCCGCCCTTTGGGGCGTAAACGAGCCAACGAATGACTCCATCAGACCCGGATCGTCCGATCAAACCGAGGCGCCTCGCAACAGCAACAACCACATAGGTGAAAAGTATATAAATGTCAGGGCTGGTAGGTCACTGACACCACCCTAGCTAGAAAGAAACGCATGTCCTCCCTGAGGTCCTTCCTCCCGTTTTAGGTTCATACCGGGGTGTGAGGCTCGCGAATTTACGTTATACACAAAGCTACGCCACACAGGCGGTGCTTTGATCGTCACCACAAGACTTTGCTTTTCAACAGAAGCCCTGATCACTGCATCTTAGCATGCCACACAGGCAATTCACACCGTGCAACTGATGGCTATCAATCACACAGAACAAATTCCAATGTCGGACACACAGTCCATTTACAAGTCCGTTCTGGGTCTGAACGAAACCGGAGGCACTAAATACCTCGCAAACCCTTCGATCACCACGTACGTCTGGACGATCACCACTCATTATCCATATTTCGGGATGCCTCCCAATCAGGACCTCGGTTACCATCCAAACGAGGTGAAGATCTCCGGTCTTCGACCACCGTCTTTATCCTCGACTTTCAATCGTCGGTCAATTATTTGAAATGAGAATTAACTCGGCCTTCTCAAATAATTCACGTATATTTAGAATTTCAATTCAATTTATTTCAATGGTTAAATTATTCGACAACACCAATTTTGTTCTTTAATGTAATTTTCACACCAAACACATTCAACCATCAAAAGCCACATAAATCAAGCAAATTCAGTTTATTTCCATTCCATATCGCTTATGATATTTTATAACTATTTATCGCTATTTTTGTTTATTTTAAAATAGCTAATTTATTCAAAACGACGCTTCGGGCCATAAAGCGACCGTGGCGCTGTTTTTCTTCAGATTTGATTTACACATATCTGAAAATCTAACCGTTGGATCTTCACAAAATTTACATCATTAGAAAGGTCTTTTCAAAACGAATCCAACGGTTCCAGTTTCGGGAAAATCCGACGGTCGGATCTCCCGGTACAATCGTTTGAATTTTCGATTTCAAATTACGAACTGCAGCGTCGTTATTCGATTAAATATATAATTATATTTATATATATATAAATATAATCGCTTCTGGCGCTGTTTTTCTTCAGATTTGAATTAAACATTCCAGACAATCCAACCGTTGGATTTTTGCAAGGTTGGTGCCGTTGGGAAGATATTTCCAAGGCGAACCCGACGGTTGAGGTTTCGGGAAAATCCAATGGTCGGATTTCCCGCACTAGTCGTTTGAAATCACGGTTTCAAAATACGAACTGCACGGCCTCGTTTCGTTTTAATTTTATTTATATTTATATATTTATATAAATATAGTTCATTCAATGATTTCAATATCGTTTTCACTTCAAATATTTCACTAACGCCTTAAATTTTTGGAAAATTTCGCCATAACCTCCCCTGCACCGGGAGCATCGGGAAATCGTAAATAGCTTTCCCGGTCCTTCTAATCTCAAAAAGAAAAAGAAAAAGCCAAGCGGCTAGCCAACAGGCTCATAAAATCATCACCCAAACAAAACAGTAAATGTGTACCTATTTGTCGGGCACAAAATTTTATTCCTCTTCTCTAGCCCCTTTGCTATAACCTGTTCAATGAATATGCATGTACATATATATACAGTTCTTATCATTTATCATTTTCTATTCAACTTCATGTTTGATTTCTATTTGGTTTAAAAACACCATTCATTCTAATGTTACATAAATAGGTGCAAATCATTTCATTAGCTAATTAATGAATATTTCAACTCATATATGTTTATTTTGAACAAGTGGCTATTTTTAACACTTCACATTTCAACGATTTATGCATACAATAAAAATGTGATTTTTATTGTAAAACAATTCATTTCAAAACACTATTTTTCTATATAGTTCATATAGGTGACAAAAATAGGATTTTATATATATAGATAAAAGGTGATTTTTATTATCAAACGATTTATTTCAAAATATGAATACCATTCAACACATGAATTTCTAATCAACGAATGAATATCAATTCAACACATGAATGTTTTCTATAGTTTCTATATATAGATAAAAATGTGATTTTTATTATCAAACGATTTATTTCAAAATATGAATACCATTCAACACATGAATTTCTAATCAACGAATGAATATCAATTCAACACATGAATGTTTTCTATAGTTTCTATATATAGATAAAAATGTGATTTTTATTATCAAACGATTTATTTCAAAATATGAATACCATTCAACACATGAATTTCTAATCAACGAATGAATATCAATTCAATACATGAATGTTTTCTATAGTTTCTATATATAGATAAAAATGTGATTTTTATTATCAAACGATTTATTTCAAAATATGAATACCATTCAACACATGAATTTCTAATCAACGAATGAATATCAATTCAACACATGAATGTTTTCTATAGTTTCTATATATAGATAAAAATGTGATTTTTATTATCAAACGATTTATTTCAAAATATGAATACCATTCAACACATGAATTTCTAATCAACGAATGAATATCAATTCAACACATGAAGGTTTTCTAATCAATGAATAAATATAGTTTAAGCATATGAAAATAATTCAAACACACGAATATTATTCAAAATTTCGGCAGCATAACGGCAGGGTAGTTAAAACCGGGACCGTCCCTAGTACGGCTCCTCGCTCTACCTTAAAACCTCGCGGTTTTTGACAATGGGGATCGTGCATCTAGTTCGCACGCAGGCGGCATGTATATATTTATTTCATTTCCACAAACTAATCCTATGTGGTTTCAACCAAATATTTCTCAACCACAAATGGGTATTTTTCAACCAATATCAACCACAAACAATCCCAAACAATCATTCGCTATCAATCCATTTTCACAACAATTTCAACCAATAAATATCGTCCATGGTTTGTGGACGAGGGGCGTATATATATATATATATATATATATATATTCATATATAGCAATTCACTTTTATTTCAACACATATATAATTAGAAAAAGAAATTGAAGAGTGAGAAATTCTCACACATTTATAATTTTTAAATCAGAATCTCACCAATAGCTATCCAACTACGACTCTTCCTTAGAGAAATCTTCGCCAATCTCGCCTTTTGTCGCTTTCGTTGCCCGTATTCTCTACATATGTAAAAATCGAATTTTTACTATGTTATTCAATATATAAAAATCGAATTTTTGACTTCGCTATTCAATATATAAAAATCGAATTTTTATTATATAGATTCCGCCTTTTCAAAAATAAAGATTATATTTTTGATATTTCTATGATGCAAAAATTATATTTTTATTACTTTAAAGATATAAAAATCATATCTTACTTCTTCTACTTAATAAAAATTCCGTCTTTTCTATTTTAAAAATATGATCTTTTCTATTCTAAAAAATTTGATCTTTTCCTTTTTAAAGTTCTAATCTTTTTCTATTTAAAGTTTAAATCTTTTCCTTTTTAAAATTCAAATCTTTTTCTTTTTAAAATTCAAATCTTTTTCTTTTCAAAATTAAATCAGTTTTAATCCTTTATAAAAATCAGTTTTAAATCTTTATAAAAATCAGTTTTAAATCTTATCAAAATCAGAATTTACAGAATAAAAATAAAATAAAATAAAATAAAATAAAATACTCACTGTAATCTGCGAAGGGGGGGGGAGGAACTGCTGCTGCTCTTGGTGGCGTCGGGGAGGTCGCGGTTGGAGGAGGGACAGGCGGAGGCGGGTGGCTCGACGTCGGAGGTTCTAGGTTAGGGCGTCGGAGGTTCTAGGTTAGGGACTTCGATCTATGGAGGGGGAACAGGCGGAGGCGGGGTCTCCTCGACGAGGCGATGGCGGTCGGTCTTCGTCTTCGACGAGGTTTTTTTTTTTTTTTCCTGGTTATTCGATTTCGGTAATGAATTACAGGGGAGGGGGGGCCAAGGTATAGGAGGGGATTAAAATTATTTTTATTATTTTATTATTTAATTTTTCAAAAAAGTTGACTTTTACATACGAAGTCGAAATGGGACCCACCGACTGTCGCCCATAGCGTTTTACCCCCATTCCGGACACAATGGGATATGTATCGCAAGCTGATTTGATCGTTACAATCAGTTCCCGTTGAATTTACATTTAAATCACTATATTGAATTTTAAACGTACATTTCAAATTACCGGGGTCACATACTAACTAGAAAAATTCCAGAAAAATATTTTCTAGCTTCGTATTGACGATACGGTCCTAACAAAACTAGTTTCGTCAAATTCTGAGACCGTTTGTAAAATGGCCAATTTCCAGTCGATTAAAATCAACTGAAACCGGTCAAACGCGTTTTCCTTTGCCACGCTCACATATTGATTCGAAAAATTATGAAATTTGAAACCTAGCAATAACTTGACATCACGGATCCAACAAAAGTGGTTTCGTCGAAATCCGAGGTCATATGCTAAATGTCCATTTTTAAGGGCCTGAATTCCATAGCGACTATTCAGAATTTTCAACTGGACATATCTTTTGATTCCCGCTATCAAATTTCGATTGGTCAGATTCGTTGGAAAGATATTATCAATTAGATTCCATTATTTTTGGTTTCGCTAAAATCCGGATTGTTTTGCACCCGGTATAGCCCGACAAAGTTTGAATTCGATTTTTGAAACTACCACGCCATTTCAGGCCTTGTTTATAATTATAATTAATTATATTCGTTTTCAATTGTCGATTCAAACTCAGTTTTCATCGCCATTATTTAAAATATTTATTTTAAATATTTAAAATCCATTATTTTAGCCAATTTAAAATTTTTAAATTGGTTCAGATTTTCTGGGTCGTTACAACAAATAAATCATTATAAATTATAAAGGAATTCCATAGCGACTTTTCAAAAATTTGATTTGGACACAACTCACAATCTACACGACGTAATCTCGATTTTTCTCTTCCATTAGAAAGATATTGTTTATCAGATCCGAATGTTTCTTATTTCACAAAAATCCGACTTAAAACGGATTCTGTATATTCGTTTAAAGTCCGAATCGCCAAATTATGAACTGCAGCGCCATTTCGAGCTCGATTATAATTATAATATAACTTATATGCTCAACTGTCGTTTATATAATATATTCGTTAATATAATTTAACTTTAAACTGAATTATATATTATAAATGATCCAATTCACACAATATTGTGAATTTCACTATTTCCGACTATTTCAGAAATTAAATATATTATTCTATTACTTATATTAATTAAATATTAAATATTATTTTATTCTGGTCATTTTAAATTACCAAACCATTATTTAAATAATTAAATAAATTAGTTATAATACCGTAAAAATACGGGTCGTTACATTCTTTCCCTCTTAAAATAATTTCATCCTCGAAATTGTTAAGGTAGAAAACAAGCCCTATTAATTAGGTTAAAAAATATTTTTTTACTTCTTAACTCCAGTTCCACCAAACAAATAAATTTTAATTAAATTATTAATTTTTTTCTATTATCTAAAATTTCCAGAAATCCTGAAAATTTTCCTTAAATTTTCGAATTTTTTTTGCCAGCACCTCCTTTGTACGGGTTAATCGGTACAACTACAACTCGCCTCTCTAGGCCTTCTCCAACCCAAAAGAAAATCAAAATGCCAAGCGTCTTGCCAAACAGGGTCATAAATTCATCAAACTCATATACAAATAAACTTGTACCTTTTTGTCGGGCATATCATTATATCATTTCCATCTACTGCCAATTCAGCATATACCAATGTTATCCCAATCAAACTCAAATCACTTTTATCTCCAACACAACCATTCGCTTATCCAAGCCAAATTCAATTTCAAATTCATATTCCATTCCCGATCTCAAAATCATAATTCACCAATCCAACACCATTTCAGATTTCTATATCACAAATCCAATTTTTCTCGATATCATTCTAATCCAATTCAATTCAATTACCACTTAACTGGCTTTATTTAAATTTCAATTTGCTTCCACACATTTCTATTCAGTTTGGTTTTAAATCAAACAATCTTTCCCTGGGAATTTTAAATAACTTAGCTTTTCCAAAATCAAATATCCCTTTACAGGATTCAAACAACTTGCTTTTCTCAAAACAATTCAAAAACAATCTCGTTAGTAGTAATCCGTCACTTACAACTCGAAATGAACACGGATGATGTGGCCAACATCATCAGAGTTATCTCCCAGCGATCGAAGTGAGTTCAATACTATATCACTTTCAAAACCATATCTAACCATTTCCATTTTGAAATACATTTAAAAATATTATTCATAATGCTTGTAAAACAATTTAAAATTTCCCAGGATTTTAAAATTCTCATATATTAAATCCAGATTCATTCACAAACACTTTTCCAAATTTCTAGGGTTTTAATTTCAATTTTGATTTAAATTCAGATTTAATTCATTTTGTAACACTTACACGAATATTGATTGGTTATTTACATAACTGTTTCAATTATAATCTTACCTGATTATAATCACAACCAACACATCCAATATACGATAATATTTCAAATATTAATCATCCTTTTATATCAAAATATAATTTGTATAAAATTATTTCATTTACCCTCCTTTCAAAACATACAGTGTCTGTTCATCGTATTCGAGTGTTTATAAACTCCTACTGATACAATAGATCAAACTGATCGACCAGAACTCAAAAACAACTCAATCAATAAATCTCCACAATATAATTTTTTTTATAAAATCTACAAATACGCTCTCGTATATATACACTCAAACTCAATCTAGGGCATTACTAACACTATCTCTATCGAGTCACGCTACAAAGCCAAGGTAATCACTTAACCTTAATCTCTGATACCACTGTAATGACCCGGGTTTTCGCGATCCTAGTTATCAACATAAACTCAATGTCGACTATCCAAACATCGTAAATACAGGATAGTTAATGAAAGAAGTTAGAGGGTGAGGATAGATAAGATAGAAAATTAGAACATACAATATCAGAGTAAACACGAATCTCACAGCGAAATGAATAAAATAGAGTATACAACATAACTTTGGAAATACAAATCTGCCATTTAAGTATAACACTTACATCACAGCGAAAATAAATAATAGTTATATAATCTTGAAGCCTCCTGCTCCAGCTCTACAAGTATCTATAAAACCCTGACTACTTGACTACCCGTACAAATTGGGCACCCAAGAGTTTAGGGAAAACAAAACAAAATAAACTCTGGGTCAGTCATGGGACTGGTGTGAGTAAAACCATTTAAAACATTTTGAGAAATTAAACGATATCTCATAAGACCACGTCGTATAACACGAAACGGGTTTTTCCCTTGTGAGAATCCAAAACACTTGATTTAACATTTCAAAATCATTTGACAAGAATGATAATCTTTATATCAAAACTCTTTTGATATTATAATAATGTCTATCAATCACAATATAATAATCATCTAACAGAACGTTTTCATCTCTCGTTCCACATACATAATATATAATCAAAAACCGTGGGCGCTTATTAGTTAATGAATTCCAACTGGCAAGCTATGGGACCACCTTCCGACAGTGTATCTCTAGAGAGGATTACACCGGGTTCAACAAGAATATCTTGCAACCCAGGCTAAACATGACCGGTCACTCATTTCTCTTGAGTGCACCGAATGTATTATCACCAACGGTTGGGATCAGCAACCGTTTCCCAAAAGGGACAGCATCGAAATAGATTATAGAAGTAAAATGGAATTTCTCTAGATCAGGTGACAATATACCCTAATTGGCAGTTAACTACTTAGCCATGCAACCTACCCGATTTTATACCATTTCCGGTTGTGACGCTAGAGACCATAATGTATACTTTACAAACCACATCTTCATTCACTTTGAATGTCACATCGTCATACCCGCTAAATCACAAATTGATTTCTCCAAACATATCATGGGTAAACAGCTAAGAGAAACGAGTTCCTCTGCCACCAAACCTAAATACGTTTGAAGAGATCAGCTGACGCGATCTATTGAATATACTCCGTCAAACATTCTTCCATACAGGTCGTCCTGGGACTGGACAGACCGAAGGCACTATTTTGTAAACAAGATAGCCCTTGCATAACTCCGTCTTCAATTAACTTCATCATATTTGATTCGCAATGCTAATGCCATACGGAGTGGTCCTCAGATAATGTATCTGATCCCGATCTCTCCGTATTGACAACGGAAATGGTCAAAATATTTGATAGTTGGTAATTTAACTATCAAAGGAAAACATGTGTACAAACATCAGTCGTATTCCCAAATGGAAATCTTACCGATCAATCATCATTTCAATTCCCAATTTCCCATTTATCGTTTCCATATATTCATAAATTCCTTAGTTTCTAAAATTAGAAAATATACGTTATTAACTTTGGAAAACGTTTCCATTTATAATTCACGCATCAATATCTTCCCACCTCCATCGGTCTCTAACCGTAAACTAGTAAGTGAACAACTTCACAAGTATAAACCCCGAAGGTCGAAACCAACATCAGATCGATACCAAGAAAGCCATTCAACTCAACTAATTTCCATTCAGTTTCTAATTTCAGTAATTCCATTTAAATTCCTAATTCAAACCCCAAATTCCTTTAAAATATTTTATTCTGCAAAATATTTATTTAAATCCTTTATTCACATTAAATGTGAATAATATTCTTCTATGCAATCAAAATAGTTTGATTTCATATTTAAAAACAATATCTCAAATCCAAATTCTACTTATATTTTTATTCGTAGAATTATTCATACAAATCTCCTTTTTTATTTCTAACACTTAAACCTCATTTATAATTCCCTTTATATAATTCTATTTATTATATATAAATCCTTTTATGTAATTCTATCCATTTTATATAATTCCTTTTATATAATTCTATTTATTCTATATAAATCCTTTTATATAATCCTATTTGTTTCCAAAATATTTCCTTACAATATTTTTTTCCAAACATTTCCTTTTATAATATCCTATTTATTTCATATATAAATATTTCATTTTCAATATTCACTTTGGAAATTTTCTTTTTACATTCCAGTATTTCATATGGTATTTAAAATACCAAATAACATGACCAGTGTCATAATAATCAATCACAAATTATATATCACATCATATATCACAATATACGAAAACAAACAGTATTATAAATATTGAGGAATCCTGTTGGATCCCTCCAACCTGTTTCCTGCATCCACAGATGTTAAACAGTATAAATAACATCGATTTCATTTCAATATGAAATATTCTGATAAACAGAATCAATAATTGATTCACAATTTATATATATCATTATCTATAATTTGAACCAAAACATAAGCAATTCAACCAAACAATCAACACATAGCAATCAATCATCATCTATCAATACTAGATTATATTTATAAAAATATATACTGTACAGAGTTAGTGAGATTTACTCACATTGGACGATCATCGTTAAATAGCGATAATTGTCGTTGATTCAGACAGACAATTTATTTCTCTATAAATTGTAACGAGCTCCAGTTCACTCCCAGTCAGTTCCGTTGTGTAGCTCTCATCCATACGATCCCAACGGATCTCGTTTCGCTGAATTCTGACATCGTATGGTGAATATATGATTACATGTTATTATATAATGTTAAATTAAATCTAACTTAATTAATTAAATTCATTTGGGATTAACCCTTTGTTTTCTTCTGGCCCATCTAGAAATATACCGACCCGCATAAAAGCATTTCTTCTTTGCCGATTCAACAAAGCTCCAATAATGCCATTGCCACATTTTTCTACCCTTCGTTCACCTCGCACCCTTCACCGAATCGCACCAAATTTCCACCGACGAACTCCCCTTGAAAATCTCCACCACCTCCTGCTACTAACACCCAGCTCACATCTCCGTTACTAATTCCATTGTTACACCCATTACGTGAAACCACAGTGTTCGAGCAACACTTTTATCACCCAAATACAACCAAACTTCACTGCTTCGTCCTCCTCGATACTATGAACCACACAACATCCTCAAAATCACCTAAGACCTCCTCAATTTCAACCCGCGACGAGCCCTAGGTCTCGCGGCGATTTCAATACTGAACCAATTTACATCGCACAAGACAAAATCGATATAGCAAGAAAGAGATATCCTTCACGAATCAATATACATGGGTTTTACAATTTATGGAATTTTACTTGGTTTTATAAGAATTTATGAGGATTGAAATATTTTTACTGAAGGAAAAACATAGCGGCACATTCTTTTTATTGACCACAAAAATTGAAATTTAGGTTAGAAAGGAGGGTAGTGCTATTTATAAGAGATTTAAATAATTTTATATTCGAATATTATATTTATTTATAATCAACCGCCATTTGTTTTAATGTTTAAAAGTTCATGTGATCACATACAACATCCAAAAATCATGAAAATGGGCATATAGCTACAGTTCGACATTACGGACCCAACGAGAGTTGTTTCGTCGAATTCTGAGTCCGTTTGCTCACACAGCGTATTTTTAAATTCAAATTATCGACTGTTTTTCACATTTAAATTCCATACGGCCACATGCTGACTCCAAAAATCACGAAAACTAAAATCTAACAATAATTTAATATTCTGGATCCAGCAAAATTATTTTCGTCGTAAACGGAGGTCGTTTGCGAAACTGACTATTTTTAAAGCTCTAAATAAACCCTTTTAAATATTTAATATATTTAAAAATATTTAAATTTAATATTAATAAATTAATATTATCGTATATATTCATAATAGAATATCATACAGCTCCAGAATATTCATGTCTGGATTTGTAACTCGATATTTCAAATCCGGGTTAAATCGATATTCCATTTATATTGAAAATCCATTTATAATATAAATTAATCGTTATAAATTATAAAAGAATTCCATAGCGACTTTTTGAAAATTTGATTTGGACACAACTCACAATCTACATGACGAAATCTCAATTTTTCTCTTCCATTAGAAAGATATAGTTTTTCAGCTCCGATCGTTTTTCTTGTTTCACAGAAATCCGACTTAAAACGGATTATGTATATTCATTTAAAGTCTGATTCGCCAAATTGCGAACTGCAGCGCCATTTCGAGCTCGATTATAATTATAATCTAATTTGTACACTCAACTGTCGTTTATATAATATATTCGTTAATATAATTCAACTCTAAACTGAATTATGTATTATAAATGATCCATTTCACGCAATATTGTAAATTTCACTATTTCTTACTATTTCGGAAATTAAATATATTATTCTATTATTTATATTAATTAAATATTCAATATTATCTAATTCTGGTCATTTTAAATTACCAAACCATTATTTAAATAATTAAATAAATTATTTATAATACCGTAAAAATACAGATCGTTACATTTCCTCTGTTTAACCTATGTATACCTGCTACTCTTGTTACTATTATCTCTCATCCAGTTTTATTTACATGTCATGATACTATTATCTGTTTTTATGCTGAAAGTCACTGGACTCGCCAAGCTTTATGTCTAACCCTTTTTGTTTCGCCTCTTTTCTTCCTCCCCCCCCCCCCCCCCCCACAGGTTCTCAGGGTGGGAACGTAGAAGCTTGATTCGGATTTCTTTCTGCTGCTTGGAACTGCTGAAACTAATGCTTAGCTTTGTTTCTCTTACGTACAACATTTTGGAGTGGGATTATGGTTTTAAAAATTATGTACTATGATGGCTTTTGTACAAGACTGATATTTTGTACTTTGTTTTGGTGTTTGAATATGTAACTAAGCTTATTTCTATTTCTGCTGCAATAAAGTTATAAATTTTTCAAGTGCTACTTTATGTATTTGTCTTGTAATATACTGTTCTGTTTACTTATAACGCTCCACGAAACTTAATGCATTCCCTTTGTGAGTGACATTAACGGACATGAGGTGTCACAAGGGTTTTCTTTGATTGAGAGGAAATCCTAATACCCTTGGATGTAGAGTCATTTGGAGGAAGCTCTAGGGTTTCCCTATGTGGGAATAGCTATAATTTTCGATATCGGGAGCATATTGTTCCATTTCCCTCTTCCGGTTCATTATGCGTAAGGCTTTTACTCTCAGCCATAGTTCTTCTATTACTCCTGGCTCCATGATTTCCGATTCATCCATTTGAGATTCTGAAGGCTTTTTCCAAAACCTCTTACCCATAACTTCACTTCTTCAAAGCATTAGTCCAATACGGGATGGAACAACTCAGGTAGACATGTGGTAAGGTTAACCAAAAGATCGGACATTTAGGCCCTCCTTATGGCGCCAAAATGTAAACGATATACCGGAGATGGGTCATTAGGAGCGGACCTAAAGGGGAAAATAGGTTATTCGGCTTTTGCTAGTCAAATTAGATCGCCACTCCCAGGTACCAAGGTGTGGAGGAGCAGAATCGCTAAAAACCATCAGGATGGGTCTAAACTCAGGGAAAGAGGTTTTTCCTTTGATCTGCGGGAAGTTTTGGACGAGGATCCATGTCTATCTAGAAAACAAACAATAAATGCAGTAGTGATAATTAGAAATGATATGTTGAACTCACAGAGCCATATTCTACACGTAGATTCCCTTCTTATTAATCTTTAATTTGGAGTACATGAACATAATGGAAGAAATTCTCAAATTCCTCTCCCTATTAGACTTTTGAAAAGCAGGAGTACAAGAAAAAGGAAAAAAACCTCTCCCCAATGCATCTCTTACGGCCCCATTTATAGCGAACTTTGGGCTCCTTCCGCTGTTGGGCAATTGGGCCCATAGGAGCCTTTGCCGGTCGCTTTTTCCTTGGTCTTGGACATTTGGCTTCCGCCCGTCATTGAAGTGTTAATTATAATCTTCAAAGTGGGGGTCCCGGTCAATCAGGTCTTCTTTGGGATAAATATGGGCTTGTCGATGTGGTGGCCTTCAGATGGTATTTGTACCCTTGGTAGAAGCTCCTGAGTGTAGGCTCTCGGACGTAGGCTTCCAGCTTTATCGTGAATACTTAGAGGAGACTGCCCTCATGATGTACGTAGATAATTACTGGTTTGAAACCGTTGTTGGTTTCTGTACCAGGTAGATTAGTACGAGTAACTTGTATCTCAGCTTGAGTCCCGGTTAGCCTTTCGGTGGGTATTTTGTGATAGCTTGGTTTTCCGGAAGGTGGCTTCCGGTGATGTTTCTGTTGTTTGTGAATGTAGCCTTTTGGCATCCGTACGGAAGGTGCTCTGGAAGCTGGTTCCGAATGATCCTTGCATTCTCTTGGTTTGGCACCTTTGATGCCCTCGCCTTCAGATGTATCAGTATTAGACGGGTTAATACTAATAACCCTTCCGGGTTTCAGGTTGGAAGCTCGTGCCTTCTTGTTTCTTAGTTCCTGTCTTAGGCGGCCTTTCGCTACATAATTTCCTGTCAGATGCACTTTGTTGGCATTTTGTAGGCTTAAAGCTTCTTCCTTCGGGAAGGTGCCGGTTTGTGATGCTTTCTAACCATTCTTTCCAGCTTTTGGTTCAATCTACTGCTTGGCTTTCTGTTTTCGGGAAACTTTTCTATGCCAGTATTCTTCCGACACCCCTTCATTGCTGATTGGTCTTGGGGTTAATTTTGGTAGTAACAAATATATCAAAATCTGAGAACATTACAAGAAAATGGGATCTTTACCTACCAATTGTAAGTGTAGGTAAAACTATTCTAATGGTGAGTAATATGTTTTAGCTACCAATGTTGAATTGGTAGACATTGGTAGGTAAAAGTTAGTAGACAAAGAGTCTTTACCTAAAATTATTAATACTGGTAGGTAAAAAAAATCCTTAGACTCCACTAAATTGTGAATCAAATAATGAACCATCGGTTGATGTGCTTGATGACGTATCATCCTATGCGGCTGTTGACATGGTTGCCACATTAACACATATTTGGCATACATAATTGATGCCACCTAGCTTTTTGTGGGTTGTCCATGTGTCAAATAATGATTTATCCATGTGTCATCATTTGATTAGTACATATGACATCATTTTCTTAAGTAGCATAATTTGATTAGACCCCATGGCATCATTTTATCGGTCTACGTTGCATAATAATATTGGACCATGTGACATTATTTTATCTATAACACAATTCATATTTTGACCAAATTTAATGGTTATGTATAGGTAAAAATAATAACATTTATTCATAAATGTTTTATATTAGAAATAAACTAGAAAAACATACAATAATAAAAGTCACAATTGCGAAATGTACAATATAAAAGTTATTACTAAATTTCTTAACATTAGTACAGACTGGTTGACGACACTCCACATCAAAAGTCATAACTGTGAAATATACAATATAATTGACAATTACGGCACTTATAAGCAGCGGGAACATCGACCATTTCATGCTCAACTATAGCTAGGACAAAACGATAGTGCTTGGACAGCAACTCACCAATATAATATCCTAATAGCTTTTTCCGTCCAGTAGGTTTGACGTAATATACTGCACATAACAATAATAGTCATAACGTGTGATCATTTATAGTACAAAAAGATAACATACAAACTGCTCATTATCATATAATATAGAACATAAATAAAGACTGTAGTATAATGAGTGTCACATTCGAAGAAATTAACATATATTAATTAGATCACGTCATATTAGTCATTAAACATAAATATAATACATAAATAAATATTCCACTTCAAGTTGTTACTAAAAGGCATTCAACTTATACTAAAGTTTTAAAATCCAAATATGCACCTTGGATTATTGGACCAACGGTGTTGTATCTGCAAGAAATTCATGATCCATCACAGTACAAATTTGAGCCATACTTAACCTTTGATTCCTCATCTTTCTAGCATTATACTTTATTTCTCAATAAATTTTCATTTTACAACTTTCTTCTACCCACTATATCCTTCAAGAAAAGATTTTAAAATGGCCATGGCACTTGGCAGCCACTTCATAATGAAAATTGTCTCTTCTTTTTATTTTGCGGCATCAAGAACAAATATCAGTTTATTTGAATATGTTTACAGATCAAAACAAAGTACTAAAGAAAAGAAATTTTGCATCGTTTACATTTATCCGTGATTTAGCTTCATGATTTCGGTCAATACACGCCAGTAGCTCCAATGCCTCAATTAAAGCCTGCAATTACCAAAACAAGAACTGTGCGCAAGCGACATGCCTAAATGTATAGGTTTAGATCATTGGGATATCGGACAATGCGGCTCAAGCAGATGTCACGCGATGATCTCAAGCATTGGTGGTGACGAATTCTGGAGGCAATAGATGAGCGACAGTGGACAACCGCCTAATCACTATGCGTACGATCCATCCCCGCACAAATATCTTCATTACTTTTCATTCCTAAGCTTCCTTATACACTATTTCTTCACCTTACTACCATGTTCTCCCTATTTCAAATTTGTAGGAGATCTGGACGTCGGTCCACAACTACTTTACAGTCCCCGAACTCAACATAAACTTTTGAAAATAATACACATGTTATCAAACTGAAACCGCATAAGCATGTTGACATTTATTTGCTGGGTGTAGGAAAAAAAGGATTTGATGATTAAAAGCATTAGAGCCTCTAGGAATTTGCAAACTAATGAAATTTTTCAATTTCCAAATCCAAACTAAGCAGTATCTCTAAAAGTAAGTTTACATGAACTACTGTAAAAGAAAAGGAACTGTATCCATCATTCCAAAGACACATTTATGAATCCTACTTTTCAAAATCATAAAAGAGTACACATGATATTGAAAGCAATTTTAGAAATAGTATGAAGTAATAGATTTGTTTTAGGTAGATGGTAAGCAAGGTTTGAAATTGGCTCGTTTACATCCATTATAAAAGATGTACAAAAATTATAATAAAGCTGATTACACTGTTGAAATCTAAAAATCATAGGGAACCAACTAGGAAAATTTCTCATAGCATCTTCCATATTAACAGACTATAAAGACTTTAAAAGAGAAACCAAATCCAAACATGTGAAATATGCCCAAAAACCAATTGGAGATCACATTAACAAATCTCTTAAACATCTTCGGTCGAAATCTAATCAGATCATAAAGCCAGAAGTCAGACCGATTTTATATCAATAAAACACTTCATAGGCGGAAAATTAGGAAAAAGATTTTGATGTTGGAAGCAACAAGCCCAAAAAATCAGTGTTTTGCAACTCACTAGACTTCTCAATAAACCAGACATCCAAGTCTAACAAATTTAACCCACTTACCCAACACAAATCGAGCCGAAGTGACGTTTTACGGATCTGATCGTGCTGAGGATCGGTCACGAAAAACGAATATTAAACATAAGATGGATGAAGATTATGGCACTGAAACACTTAATTTTCTCAAATGTCTTGATCCTGATCAGATCGAATTAAACCATCAGTAACTCCATATTTGTTTTAATGAAGGGGCGATTGAGTAGTATGCCACTGGATGAAGGCTTAGATCCAATTTGAGTATAAGGTTTTTGGAAAAGATGTAATTGTTTCAGACGATCTAAAAGAATAAAATCATTATAAAACAAAGATCACCTTTTTTCACCCTCTATTGGAAGGAGCAGAAAAGAGATCTTTTATTTTGATAGAAGGTCTAAATAAAAGATTTTGATAGAAGGTCTAAATTATGGTAAAAAATTTCTATAATTTTCTCTAATTGCCTAAAATAGAAGATCTAAATTAAATCGACCTGCACGTGGCATATATGTCAAATTATGGCTACACAAATGAAGGCTCTCCATTTCCAGATTGCACAGATAGATAAATAAGTAGAATGCAAATTTTTTAGTTGATCTTTTGTTAAGTAATTTTTGGTGACTGTTTGATAAGCAATTAAGGATGCACATATTAAGGATCTCCAACCTGCAGCTGACACATATGTTATATTTCTCTTCCATTAGCACGTGGCATAAGATAGGTAGATAAAATAAATAAGATACAAAATTTTCAGTTGATTTTTTATTAGGTATTTTTTGGCTTACTATTTCTTAAGCAGTTATTAAATTTTGTAAAGGATTGTATATGAGGGACATTTTCTGTATTTCACTGTCGGACCAAAGGTTAGTGACTCCAAGAGAATTATTAATAAAGATTTTGAAAATTTTGAATATGGCCACGTACAAATAACTGAAAAATAAAATTATGTTATTTGAATACATAACGGGCATTTAAAGAAAGAAGTAAAAATAACATTGCAATAGAGTATTTTTTGTGGCGATAGTGGTTCCTATCAGCTTCTAATATGGCCAATCAAAAGGGAATACGCGGATTGAGATTTATACTGTTAGATTTGATTTAAAATAAATTCTTAGATTTGTAGTTGGAGAGAATGGCATAGATTGTGTTTCTCTAATGAAATGGAGAATATATGTTTTAGCCATTTTGAATAATGTCATACTGGTATCAAATTATTAAACTTTTTAAAAAAAATTGTAACATTTACATTGTAATAGTCAATTGTTTGAAATATATGACAATATATGAAATGTTATTAATAAATGATCATTGGTTATTTAATCTTAATTATTTAAAATTTATTTATTTATTATTAATTGCTAATTTTTCGTATTTTAAATTAAGTGATTTTACAAGAAAAGTTGCTAGGACATGCAAACGAAATCTTCATTCCAAAAACGAAAATTGCTAGAATAGGTCTGCTTTGATATATCATCACGCGACTTAATGTTATTTTTAATGAAAAGTTAAAATGATAGAAGAGAAATGTATGCGTCAATTGTAAAAAAATCCTTCATTGTATGCATAGGTAGCACTTTTTACTTAATCATATTTATTGGTAGATAATCATTCTTGCAAAATACTGACAATATTCACCTACCATTTAAATCTTACCATTAAATATTGGGAGATAAAGGTTATCTTTACCTACCCATATATATAGGTAGGTAACATATTGGTGGGTAATATTAGATTTCTTATAGTAAAATGATCCGACCACTAGTGAATAAAATATAATTATTTTACGATCGGTCGATATGTAAAATACGGGTCGTTATGTAAACCACAAACCAAGAGAAATCTGAAGTGAACTCGAATAACTAGGAAGCGAAAGAGCTACGATCGCACCGGATCGTACTGACCTTATAACGAGAAAACCAGATAGTCGTGATCTCGTCGGATCATATCAACCGGAAATCCATGATTATGCCGGATCGTATTAGCCATAGAACAAAAACCCGAAATCCAATAAAAGTTGACGATCGAGACAGATCGTTTCTTGAGAGATAACCAGAATAACCAGATAAACAGAATAACTGAGGGACTGCAAGGGTCCGAGATCCCTAACACCAGAATAACCAAAGACGAGAATCCTAAAAAATTTGAATACCAGAAAAACCGTAATACCAAAGTGACCATAGCCATAAATCGAGGGTTTTAAGTTTGTATACGCACAGAAATATTTTATATATACGCATGAGTCAGAAGTGAGATAGAGATGAGTTAGAATCCTATCCAGAGGATTCAAATTCGAAAAAATCCTCTAAACGGCAAAATTCCCGCTCTAGGGGGTCGACCCCTTAGAGGGGTGTCGACCTAGGGGTCGACCCACCCATAGGGATGTCGACACCCCTAGGGATGAGGTGGTAATCGGTTTCAGGGGGTCTGGCAGCTATATATACGTATCATATTTCACATATTCTCTTCATTGGGAGCCATGGAGGCCATATGCTGCTGGACTGCGAACTGAACCATTTATACAACAACGTATTCTACAAATCCAATTCAGAAATTCTAGATCCATTCTTGCTAAATTCTCTAAACCTAATGCTATGGGTTTCTAGCTTACTTTTAGGTTTAGATAAATAAAAGTATACTTTGAAAGACTATGAATTGGATACGTTGTAAAATATGATTCTGTATTAATGTGAAATTCTATACTATGTCATGACAGATCTATTTTCCTAGATCTAATAAAATTGTGTTGATTTATGATGCTTATGTGGATCTTGACTTGTAACCATGTTATGGTGGATGTACATCTATTAATTTGGACAATTGTGACATCACTTGGATCTAGACCTTTATGTTAATCACCTTTCACCTGTCATGTTGGGATCCATCGAGATATGTTGTAAACTTGACATGTGAACCCACCTTTAGATCTAAACATTTTATTATGTCACACCAATTATGCTAGATCTAAGTAATTGGACACCTAATGTTTAATCACCTTGTTATGATGTTAATCACATGTCCATTCACTTTGTTATTATGCCAGTTCATGTTTGTGCCAAGACATGTTGAAACTATCACCCGTGTCATACTCCCTTTTTATTGTTATAGCTAGGCTACTTTATAGCCTAGATGCCGTCAAAATACGTACGAATACGTTAAAGAGGAAACGGGGAAAAAGGGATTATAATTGGCATGCATTATGTAATGTTATACGAAATGGGACATGTAATTCAAATGGGGAAAACATAGAAATAATTACCTATAATGACATAGGTAGATTTGGATTAAATTGGAATGTTTAGTAATTTACAATTAGGAATTGTAAATTGTACTTATGGCACGAGGTTAGGTTACATTAGTGGTGTAAGTCTTCCCAGACCCGACCGGCATATCCAGCAGCCACAAATGTTGAACCTAATGTGGGAGGTCTAAGTACGTAAATACGAATCGGGCTAAGACACGAGGTTAGACCCAACTGTGGAATAAGACTTCCCGGGCCCGACCATTATATCCAGCATCCACACGCTGTAGGCCTAATGTGGGAGGTCTAGCCCATTATAACCATAATTGGACATGGTAATGAAATGGACTACTTAACTAATTTAATATGACTATGGACTAAAGTTAGGGTTAAGTAAAAATTGGATGGGTAGTGGTGGGTTAATTAAATTAGAGGGGGTGGGTAATATGTATATATAGGCCCGCGAACTTAACCCAATAAGGTTATGTAATTAAAGACACCTAGTGGTATACATAACCAGTAGATAATGTAGTAGGGTTATGTAATTAAAGACACCTAGTGGTATACATAACCAATAGATAATGTAATGAAGTTATGTAATTAAAGACACCCTTTAGGGTAAGCATAACTAGTATATGGCTATGTAATTAAAGACACCTAAGAGTATACATAGTCAGTGGAAAACCTAGAGGGGGATACAAGACATGGGGAAGAGCTTGTATCATATTGTGTGGGACCCATTTCAGTCAGTAACCCGGAGTTGGTATCAAGTAAAGACCTCTATACTAGGCGGAGAAAGGGCACGCTTACTGATTGATTGTAAGAGATCCAAACGAGACGGATGGTGTGAGCGGCGCAAACCGACTGGGGACATGTGCGTGCAGGGACGGGCAGAGGGGGCTAAGGCGACCGTGACACCAGTAGATATGGTTGTGCACACCATGGGTTGCCACTTTAGGGAGTGATACCTCATACTGTGGAGCTAGCACAAAATATCTACAGGGTAGGGAGCCGATCAATTAGGGTAGGGGTTAAGGTATACTTGGACGTATGACCTAAGCCTACCAACTTATAGTGGAAGGGATCATCTCATTTTAGTTGCACTAGTAATAGTGCAGAGTAATCATTAGTGAGGCACATACACCTTAACTTTCTTACCTTGTCACACCTGCCATTTATGTAGTGATCTCTCTTATCCACTTTATATGCCTATCATGTTGCTTTTATTTATCTACTGGGTAGAAGTAACTAGACTCGCCAGACTTAATGTCTGACCCTATTGTTTCTCCTTCTTTCTTCCGTTTCCCCCTTCCCCTAGGTTCTCAGGGAGGAAACACTCAGACTTAATCAGGAATCAAATATCATCTTGCTAGAGGCTACTTCCGAAGTTTGGCTCAAGTTCTTGTCTCTACTATGGCTTAACTCTTTTTATTGGGGGAATGATGCTTTTTATTTACTTATGTACTCTGATGGTGCAAGACAAAAGTTATTTTATTGTAACATTTTTTGTGACTTATGAAATTGTGGACCACGGTATTATGATTTATGCTTGAAATAAAAGTTTAAATTTTCCATTGCTGCCTTATTTATATACGTCTTGTAATTATTCTGTGTCTGTTTACCTATAGCGCTTCATGAAACTTAATCCATTCCCATAGTGAGTGACATTAACGGACGTGGTGCGTCACATCTGCTAAGAGCTGGCAGGACGACCAGGATAGCCAAATGAGTTCAAGGTGGCCTTGTCGGGGCCAGATGACCAAGAATAGTCGGAGTGTGAATTTGGTGAACCAAATCCAAAAGCCATGGGACTAGAGTCCTTAGAGTTTGCAATCTAATTACAGGTTCCATACTTCGCAAAGAGAAAAGTAATTGTATTAAAGCTATAAAAGCTGAGGGGCTTCTAGCAAAATTGAAAAGAAAACTTACTAGTCTATTATCCATAATGGGCATGCCTAGGGGCTCGCATGTTCCCATACATGGGTATGCAGACTGAGTCGTTTTTGATTTCAAATTCATTCATGAAGGAGATTGAATGGTTTATCATTCGTGAAGAGCATGCCTAAGATCTCGCTGGTTCCTGTTACATGGGTAAGAAAATTTAACTGTTCAAAATCCAAAGCCAGAAAAGCTAAATTTTATTAATAACCGGGGGTTAATGATGTGTTGTCGAGCAAAGAGCATGCCTATGGATTATAATGACTCTCATACATGGGTAGGTCGACTCAACCATCTGCAGCCAAAATAGCTAAAAGGACATATTTAGAAGGCTGAAGCCTATAAAGCCAAAACCATGGGTCAGAATCCAAATAAAAAAATCCATAAAAAGATAGAGCCAAACCATAAGCCAGAGAAACCAAAAGACCGCAAGCCGGAAAACCAAAAGCCAAATAACCAAATTCCAAATGCCAAAATACCAAAATCCAAAGAGCTGAAGAAAACTAAAAACAAAGCAACCGGAGAGCCAAAATATCCAAAAGACCACAAGCCACTAGATACTGATGTTTAGAAGGCCTGAATCCAAGACACCAAAGCCAAAGAAATCCAAGACCAATTATCAACGATGCCAAATCACAACAAATAAATCTATCTATATAAGTTTTGGTTCTCACACCAGTCTAATGGAAATATATAGAAATCACACCTTCGAAACACGAACATAAATATTGATGATGTGGCCACATCACCAGAATTATCCCCGGGTGTCTAGAATGTGATTCTATATCTATCCAGTATATTAAAACTTCGACTATACGTTCATGACGCGTATACGCGAAATCTTTATATATTGGATTGTCCATATTCAAAATAAATAAATAATCAAATACGAATAAAGCGATTTAAATTTTAAAACAAAATTGTTTTCATTTGAAAAATATACTCTTCACACTCGTTCTAGGATACTACTAATCCTATCTCTAACGAGTCATTCTAATTGGATATTACTAATCCAATATCCGATGAATTCTTTCGTATGGTTCTAATGTGTCTTGTTCTCGAGCTCTGTAAACCAAAGCTCCGATACCAAACTGTAAGGACCCGTAACTTCCCCGTGAAGGAAAGAGCGGACACTTTGAGAACAAGACAAAATAGAACGCATACAGAAGAACATTTCATTGTTATTACAACAATTCCATCAGATACAAGAATATACAAAGTATAAATGAATAAATTACATTCGATAAATATCAGAGATTACAATAAATTACATAGCAGCGGAAAAACAACATAAAACACAACTGAAAGTGATACACAGATACAGAGCTTTCCGAGCATCGTTCCAGCTGTAAATCAGGACCCTGTGAATATAAATCTGCAAAACCAAAACTACTAGCTGCCCGTGTGGAAAATAGGGGCACCCAGAGTTTAGGTTAAAACAATAAACTCCAGGTCAGTCATGTGACTGGTGTGAGAACTAAAACAGTTATTAATATTGGTTTTAAAGTTAGGTAAATCAAGGGACCACGCCGTATAACACGGAACGGGTTTCCTCCCAAGAATACCAGTGCATAGAACAAACAGCGCAATGCTAAATAAAGAAAAATGAAGCGGATATAAGACCCAGGTCCCATCACACAATGCAACGCAAGCCGAAGGATAGGGTTTTTACCTTATAACAGCCAAAGCATGCTTGATACGTTTAAAACACATTATTTGATACTATAATAAGTGTATAGTGTCAAAACAATTTCAATCATAAGTATCAATCATAGGCGGCATAGCTACCATCTACTATGTCGCCATACTAGGCTCTACAAATAAAACCGAAATACACGTATTGGGAATTGGATTCCGTCATGAGCCGAGGCAAGGGGCAAGCTCCTCTCCGCGTTCGAGACACTCTAGCAAATGTCCCAGGACCCCACTTTGATCCTTGGAATCGGCTGGGCCGGTCCTCTCTTACTTTTGAGGATTAGTTATTCCTGAACACACGTTTCCCGGTCCTTACAGACCTATATCCGAGGCGCCTCGTATCCAACAACCACACAGGAGAAAAGTATATAAATGTCAGGGCTGGTAGGTCACTGACACCACCCTAGCTAGAAAGAAACGTCGTGCTCTCCCAACGGTCCGTCTCTCGTTTTTGACTCATACCGGGGTGTGAGGCTCGCGAATTCACGTTACACACAAAGCTACGCCACACAGGCCGTGCTTTGATCATCAAGCACAAGACTTTGCTCTTCAACAGAAGCCTTGATCCATTGCCACTTACGCGTGCCACACAGGCAATTCACTCCATGCGACTGATGTCCATCGATATACAACCTCTAAGCTCGTACGTCTCAGAGAAGGGCGTTAAGCAAGAGAATAAATTCTCCGCCGCCAAACAGATGTATATTTAATAGAGATCAATCAACACAGAATAAAATCCAATGTCAGACACACAATCCATTTACAAGTTCGTTCTGGGTCTGAACGAAACCGGAGGCACTTTCCTCGCATATCCATCCATCTCCAAGTACGTCTGGACGATCACCAACTGATTCCCTCATCCTGGGTGTACAGCCCAATCAAGATCATCAGTAATCACCCAAACGATGTGAAGACTTCCGGCCTTCAACCACCGTCTTCATCTTCGACATCTCGTCGAATCGATTATTCAGAATGGGTATAAACCCGGCCTTTCTGAATAACCCACGTATATAATAAACGAATGTTACACAAACACAACAAACGCCTCATTCAAATTCAGAATATTCTTTTATTCACAAAAACACATTCTTAGGGAAATGTTCCCATTAATTTTATCCAAGATAAATTCTTCTAAATTTATTCTATAATCTTCCTTTGGATATCATTTCAAACTAGTCGGGATTAGCGAACCACACCGAAAAAATTATTTATTTTATTTCCCAATCCCAACCTATATATCCCATGGAGCAAAACTGGTAATACTCCATATCTAACACCACGGTGTTATCGGTAAAATTAATTACCATTTCACGTTCAAATCTAATTAAAGATTTAACTATCGCTTTGGAGCAAAACTGGTGGTACTCCACTCTCGATCACTTTTCACATTTGATAATTTAAATTATCAATTCACATTTTTAATCTAATTAAAGATTCATTAAAACTCCACTTAGTTTTAATCCTCTTAAAAATCAATATCCTGTCTTTAACTGGGTTAAAGAACCAATGTCATCTAAAACACGATTCACGATAAAACCAAACCACATTCTATTGTTAATTGGGTTAAAGAACAGGTGTTGTTCAAAACACCGCTCACGATAAACCTAAAAACCAATTCAAATTCAAATTCAATTAAATATTATTTAATTGATACACTTCATTAAATCTAAATAGAAAGATTTAATCTTTTTCCCTATTGGGCTTAAGAACAGTGTTAATGAAGACACCATTCACGACAAACCCAAATCACATTTGATATTAAATACAAGGCTCTGAATAGAAAATATACCGGCTTATATTCAATATCAAATTCTGAAACCAACAAATATTGTATTGGAAATAACGATATAAAATATATCTTTCAAATTCCCATAACAATATCTGTACAGTCACGAAATCCAACATCGAAATATTCCGAAGATAATTTCGATTCAACTCCAGTCCAATTCACATATTGGGAATATTGATTATTTTTAATAATTTTATCAAGGCCCGTACAGTCGATTTCCATCAACGGCCATCGGACTACACTTACAGTGACCTTTTTCAAATTTGATTTGGACATAATTCCAAATCCAACCGTTAGATTTCAAATTTCTAATATTCATTGGAAAGCTCTTTTCGATACGAACCCAACGGTTCCGGTTTTAGGAGAATCCGACGATCGAATCTCCCGCAACGTCAATTCGAAGTCAATGGTCGAAATTCACGAACTGCCGCGGCGCGGCGCGTTCTATTCGGGCCATTATATATATATAATATATATATATATATATATTTCGTCGATTTCCCTTTAAAACGCATTTTATAAATCGTTTTAAATTCGTTTTCAAAACCATTTCAACACTATATTCAATTTCTAATCAAAATTGAATATTTCATATCATTACTATATAAATGATAATATTTTCAAAACGTTATATTTTGAAATCACTTCTTTTCTATATTCATTTTAAAAATGAATATAATCGATATGAATATCGTTCACATCAAAATAGCGCAACTCTAATCAACACGGCTTTATATATTTCAATAAATCCGTTATTCTATTCAACAAATGAATATTTATTCCATTCAACACATGAATCTATATTTCTTCCAATACCTGACTAATCTCAACACATGAGTACTGTCAACACATCACTATTTTTGTTATGTAAAATATTTTATAAAACTATGGTATCTATCGTTTGATTTTTAATTAGACTTCTACTGGGAAGTAGTTCTAATTTTAAATATGATAAAGATGTAAATTTCATTGTATAAAATATTTTACTCAACACATGAATAGTTTCAACACATGAACATCGTCAACACATGACTATTTTTATATTCAACACATGAACTTTCTTTTATAACATTCATTATTTTCCCGATTGGAATGAGGCCCAATCAATCACCATATAACGTTAATTATATGGATTCCATACAACACATGTATATAATAGCAACGACAAACAATCAACCATCATCCAAAGTGCACCACACATCTGCATAAGCATCAAATATAAATAATCGACGCTTACACAGTCTGTCGACCAATCGATCGACATTCAATTAAATAATTGGGATTAGTGTACCCAAATATCATCCCAACACCCGTGTGGGGTTTCAAATCAACAAACACAGATTTTTATTTGTGCAGCTGGGCGATGTGTAAAATTTATCGTCCCAATCAATGTCCTTCAAATAGGTGTACATAAACAAACCGTCCGGTTTGTAAATGAATATTTTATTTTATTCACCTCACGTTAAAAATTATATTTTTAACGATAAAATATTTTAATTCAACACATACACATTTTATTATCGATTTCACCTCAACAACACAAACAAATTTCACAACACATCAAACAAGCATACAAGCCATCCATGGTTTGTGGATGACGGGTGTTGGGTGCTGCTAAGCACCGTCTGCATCCTAGTATATATATATATAACTAGAAAAAGAAATTTAGAGTGAGAAGTTCTCACCGACTTGCTAATCCAATACCACGACTCTTCTTAAGTAGAAATCTTCGTCGTGCTCGCCTTTTTGCCAATTTCACTGCCCGTAGTCACTATATATATAAAAATCACATTTTTATATTGTGGCTATGTATATAAAAATCACATTTTTATACTACTACTATATAGATAAAAATTCCATTTTTATACCGCTGTTCATATAGTAAAGATCAGACCTTTACTATCTATATAATATAAAAATCGTATTTTTATTATCTCTACTATATAAAAATCATATCTTTAATATCTACATTATATAAAAATCTTATCTTTATATCTTCTACAAGTTAAAAATCGGATTTTTACTCTCTATAATATAAAAATCATATTTTTATTTACTTCATATGTCAAAACCCATAGAAGCTTTAAAACGGAGAAAACTCACATATTTTCTATCGCCCGGATTTGTTGTTCTGCCTCCAGAATTTGCAAACGAGCTTCAATCTTCACACCATCTTTTTTTCTAACACAAGCACGCCATTCTGAACAACTTTTGCCTAGTGGTCTTCTTGCCGAAAATGTGCCATTTCGCCGGAAATCGCGAAAAGACAGCATTTTGACAGTGTTTGAACAGCAGACTTCGGACGCGTTTTCCCGACAACTCCGCAATGCAAAATAGGACTTATCATATACCAAATCGAAGAGAAAATCGTGCTCTTTGACTTTGGTCTTGAGGAACTTTGGCTAGAAACGCACGGTTTGGGAGTTATGGGGCAAAACAGATCTGGTTGCTTTTCTACATACGGGAATTTTTGTGAAAAAGAGGGATTTTGGGTTTGTGGGGCCCACGACCAAGGGGAGGGCGGCCAGAGGCGGAGGCGGACCTGATGGGGGCGTGGGGAGGGTGCAGCAAGGTGGTGGAGGCGCTGGAGGCGCCCACGGCGGTGGGTGGTGGTGGATTTGGGGCTAGGGTTTCTAAAAATGGAGAGGGAGAGAGAGAAGGAAGGAGGAGAGAGAGGAGAGGAGGAGGAGAAGGAGGAGGCCGGCGGCGCGCGAGGGGGGAGGGGGGTGGCAGCGACGTGAGGGGGGGGGGCTGCGGTTTCTTCCTTTTTTTATATACTGTGAATAAATGAGAGGAGAGAAAGGTAAGGGTTGACTTTATATAATAATATATATTTAATTTATTCCAAAAAGTTACTTTTTCATTCGAACTCCAAATCGAACCCAACGACTGTCGCCCCTAACTAATTACCCCCATTCCGAACACAATGGGATGTATATCGTAGACTGATTCGATCGTTTCGATCAGTTTTCGTCAAAATCAAAATATAACTCTATATATTGAATTTGAACGCGCATTTCAATTTACCGGGGTCACATACTAACTCTAAAAATTCCCGAAAATATCTTCTAGCTTCGTATTGATGATACGGTCCTAACAAAACTAGTTTCGTCGAATTCTGAGACTGTTAGAAAAATGGCCATTTTCCAGTCGATTAAAATCAACTGAAACTGGTCAAACGCGTTTTCCTTTGCCACGCTCACATATTGATTCGAAAAAATTATGAAATTTGGAATCTAACAATAATTTGACATCACGGATCCAACAAAAGTGGTTTCGTCGAAATCCAAGGTCGTTTGCAAAATTCCCATTTTTAAGGGCCTGAATTCCATAGCGACTAGTCAGAATTTTCAACTGGACATATCTTTTGATTCCCGCTATGAAATTTTGATTTTTCAGATTCGTTAGAAAGATATTCTCAATTAGGTCCTAATGTTTTTGGTTTCACTAAAATCCGGATTGTTTTGCACCCGGTACATTCAATTGAAGTTTGAAATCGAATTATCGAACTACCGCGCCATTCTCAATTCTATTTATAATTATATATAAATATTTATATTCTAACGACGATGTATATAATATATACGCTCTAATTCTATTCAAAATAAATTTATCGTCGATTTTATTTAAAATAATCTATTTTAAATGTTCAAAATTCACTAAATTTGCCAAAATAAAAATTTTAAACTGGCCCAGATTTTCGGGTTGTTACAAAAAGGGCATGAGCAATACATCTAAGATGCTCCAGCAAAATGATGGCAGAATCCCAATCAAGCTTGAGTATTCCCACCCTGAGGAACCGGGGGTGGGAAAAGGAAGAAAGAAGAGGAAACAAAAAGGGTCAAACATAGAGTCTGGCGAGTACAATTACTTTTAGCAAATAAATAAATAAAAGTATTATGACAGGCATATAAAGTGGATAAGAGAGATAACATCAAAAAAAGGCAGGTATGACAAGGTAAACATGATAGAGTGTATACGCTTCTCTAATGATTACTCTGCACCAACACTAGTATAACCAGAGTGAGATGATCCCAACAACTATAAGATGGTAGACTTAGGCGTACTTCTGGTGAGAGGTTTTAACCCCATATAATCAACAGACAGCCCAACCTAACAGGCTCCTAAACATTACCAAAGTCTAGATGTACCCTAACTACTAACCTAATCGATCGGCTCCCTAATCCGTAGATACTCTGTGCCGTACCCACAGTAGGATGTATCATTTCCTAAAGTGGCAACCCTTCGTTGATGTGCACAACCATATCTACAGGTGTCACGGTTGTCTTATCGCCCTCTGCCCAGACCATGCACGCACATGGCCCCGGTCGGTTTGCGCCGCCCACACCGTCCACCACGTTTGGTTCTCTTACAATCAGCCAAGTAAGTGTGTCCCGACTCCAACCTAGGGTGAAGTACTTGTTTAATACTGTTCAATAGGTTACTGACTGAAACGGGTCCCCCACAAAAGATGATACAAGCTCTCCCCTTTGTCTTGTATCCCCACTAGGATTTCCACAGGTTATGCTTACCTAATGGCGTCTTTAATTACATAACTCTAACCGGTTAAGTTTTTGGGCCTATATATAAATATTACCCACCCTACCCAGATATACATGACCTTCCCACTGTTACAACCAAGTTCACTTAACCCCTATTCACATTCATGTTCAAACAAACCTTATGGATTTAACTATGTTAAGTATTCCAATTCATTACCATGTCCATTTATGGTTATAATGTGCTAGACCCCTCACATCAAGCCTACCACTTGTGGATGTTGGATATGCCGGTTGGTTCCGAGCAGACTTCTTCCACAAGTCAGCCTTAACCTCGTGTTTTGGCACATCTCGTATTTGTGCACCTAGACCCCTCATGTTAAATTTACCACTTGTAGTTGCTGGATATGTCGGGCTGTTCCGGGCAGACTTCCACCACAAGTGTAATCTAACCACGTGTCTAGGCGCAGTTACAGTTTCTAGTTATTGCAATCAGAGGCATTTCATTATTAGCTAATTTTACGTATGTTGTTATTGGTTTTCGTTCCTCTTTTCCTTGGTTATGTTCATAATAAACTATATGCCCAAATTCATATTCAAACATTTATTCAGGTTATGCCCAAATTTCCAATTACAAGTTATGCCCAATTTCAATGTTTCTCCCCTCATTCCCCGTTTAACGCGTTCGCATATTTCAGCGGCATGCTTAGGCTCGAAAGGAGCCAGGCTATATAAAATAAAAAGGGAAAGATGATGGAAATGATCATACTAACTAGATTGACATATAACGGAGTGGCATAATGACAAGATAGGCACATAGGAACAGATCTGATGAACATATGATAATAGAACTGATTCTAACATAATAGGGATGTCATAACAGGTATGATAAGATCTAATCAATGGTTTAGATATCCATCTTATAACAGATCCAATTTAACCACAAACATGATAGGGACAAGTATAAGGTGATCTAAACAGTGAAACAATGACAGATCTGACATGATAAATAGGTGAAGGTTTAGATCTAAGTCATAATCATGTCATAACATCATAGATACACAGGTTATAGCAGATCTGATTTGATTCAAATGGTTATAGGAATAAATCCAAGTTAATGTCATATCAAGATTTACTTATAATTATTCAGATCTAAAAGTAACTTAAACTTACAGTGTTTGGACCTAGAAAAACAGAAGGAGAATAGCAGATGTTGAATCACAGATCTACACTTGATCAACTCTAAACTTGATTGCAGAAGAAGAAAAAGGTTTGATTCAATACGGGCAGCGACAACATCTAGTCCTCCATTATTTTTTGTGTTTAAAAACATGAGAAATGAGGCCATATATATAGCCTTCATCTCCAAATCCTAATCTGCCACTTCTGCCCTAGGGAGGTCGACCCCCTTATGGGGTCGACCCATCGGTCGACATGCCCCTTAAGGGGTCGACACCCCTGGGTGGGATTTTTCCCACTCACCCCAATCTACGCGATTTTGAATTTTTTAAACCAAATTTTTAATTTCTTGACCATATATATATATATACATATATATATGTATGTATGTATGTATGTATGTATGTATGTATGTATTCTTCATGCACGTATGCAAACTTCAAACCTTCATAACTTCTTCATACGGTGTCCGTTTTACGCAAATCAAGTGTCTATCTTTACCAGAATTTCGAGAGAGACGCAGTGGCATAGTCCATTTCCCCTAATTCCATATATTAAATAAATTATTCTTTAATTTGTCCTCTTTAGTGTTGGTAAAATTACGGGGTGTTACATTCTCCCCTACTCAAAGGATTTCATCCCCGAAATCTCCAAGTCAAGAAGAATGTATATCCTACCATCCATCACCCATCTACTCATTCACCAATCACAGGAATCCATTGTCCTTAAAGATTTCTAATGCTTATATGAACATATGCAAAGGTGTGTGTATATGTCCCAATACTAATGCGAAGATCAGGCGGTCTACTGATTCAGTTAACCTCCTTAATGCAATGTATGTTAGTGCTAAGAATTCGACATGTATGAAACAATCCTATTATGTAAATTCTATATGTGTGCACAATCATCCTTCCAAATGTAACATTCATATGATGTCCATTTCCATCCATTAAAAGAAGAAAATTGCTCACACATCCATATGTAGTATGAGAGTGATTGAGTTGATCTAGTGCCTAATGTGTGTGTATATGCATCCACGAGCAACCACTAGCAAACACTTTCATCCATCAAACATAACATGTATCAAGCACATGTTTACATCCATGGGATTCCTACCTAAAGGTCGAAGATTCGATCGATGATAGAAACAAGCATAAATAAAAGCTTTGGAAAGGAAGTTAAGAACATACCCTTGAAAAGAAAAGGGTATGAAGCACGAATCTTGCCTTTGGTATCCCAAGTCGCATCCTCTGGGTTATCTCCCCACTGAACTTTCATCAACTTGACTTCTCTATTCTGTAGCTTCTTAACTTCTGATCTAAGAATACGGGTAAGAACTCGTCTAACTATCGCCTCCCGTTCCACTTCTACTTCCTCTAGCATACTCGGCTCAACTACTTCTACGGTATCATGTAAGCACTTCCGCAAATAAGAAACGTGGAAAACATCATGAATGCTGGATAGTCCCTCTTATAGCTTGAGTCTATAGACCATTTGGCCAATCCTTTCTATTATGGGAAATGGCCCTACAAATCTTGGTGCCAATTTCCCTACAGATCCAAAGCGAACCACATCCCTCAAAGGTGACACCTTAATGAAAACCATATCTCCTACTACGAATTCAGTGTCAGTCTTTCTCTTGTCTACGTAGGATTTATGCCTATCTTGAGCGGTCTTCATTCGTCGTCTAATAAGATCAATCTTCTCGTTCGTTTCTCTAACATATCTGGTCCAAGTAATAGCCTTTCTGTATATTCCCACCAACAAGTTGGTGATCTACTCGGTCGTCCATATAATGCTTCGAAGGGTGCCATGCCAGTTCTAGCTTGATAACTATTGTTGTAGGCGAACTCTACTAAAGGAAGATGCTCTTCCCAAGTTCCTCCGAAGTCTAGGATACACAACCTCAAAAGATCCTCAAGAATTCTATTCACCCTTTCCATCTGTCCATCGGTCTGTGGGTGATAAGCGGAGCTCAAACACAACTATATACCTAATGCTTGCAAGCTCCTCCAAAATTCACTAGTGAAAATAGGGTCACAATCGCTTACGATGCCGGAAGGTACTCCATGAAGACAGATTATCTCGCAAACGTAAATTGCTGCCAACCATGTTGTCGTCCTCTTGCTTTTAACTGGAATGAAATGAGCGCTCTTAGTAAGTCTATCCACCACAACCCAAATACTGGTGTTGCCTTTCTTTGATCTAGGCAAACCATCTATGAAATACATAGAGATGCTCTCCCACTTACACTGTGGAACCTCCAAAGGATGAAGTAAACCACGAGCTTCTTTTGCTCAGCTTTGACTTGTTGACAAACCAAACATTGAGAAACAAACTCTGCCACATCTTTCTTCATCCCAGCCTAAAAGAAAATCCACTTCATATCCCTATACATCTTATCACTGCCTGGATTCTTCCTCTAGGATTGTCTTTAACAAACTTCCAGTTTGGGGAACACAAAGCCTTCCATCTCGTCGCAACCACCCTTTATCGTCTATGGAATATCTGTTTAGGTGACAAGAAGTCTCCCCTTTACTGAGCCTATCCAAGATATCTAAAATTTGTGGATCATCTCGCTGCGAAGCTCCTATCTGATCCATATGAGTAGGTCGTATCTCTAGCGATGCAAACAAACCAAGCAAAAACTTGGTGGAGGGTCTAAAATCAAAAGTCGATATGAACTCCAAGCTTTTCCTTTCCACAAATAGAGGACTTAAGGCCATCCTCTACCTACTCAGTGCATCTGCCACCACATTACCCTTGCCAAGGGTATAAGCAATCTCAAAATCATAAGAAGTTAGGAACTCCATCCACCTTTGTTGCCTTAAATTAAGATCCTTCTACGAGAACAAGTACTCGAGAGATTTATGATCCGTGTACAACTCGAACTTCTCTCCAATAAAATAATGACGCCACATCTTGAGCGCGAATACTATGGCAGCTAGCTCTAAATCATGGGTATAGTAGTTCTTCTCATGAACTATTAGCTGTCTACCCCCATAACATACTACCTTTCCCACTTGCATCAGAACCGTACCAAGCCCTATACCACATGCATCAGTGTAAATTGTAAACACTTTATTCCCATCAGGAAAGGTCAAGACTGAGGCTATTGTCAGAGCCCTTTTTAATTGTTGGAAAGCAACACCACAATCTATATCCCATGAAAACGCCAAATTCTTCTTCGTCAGCCAGGTGAGTGGGGCTGATATCTTTGTGAATTCCTTAATGAACTTCCTATAATAGCCTGCCAATCCAAGAAAGCTTCTCACCTCCGTTGCATTTTTTGGAACTTGCCAATCTTGAACTGCAACTACCTTTGCAAGATCTACTGCTATCCCATTTTTGGAAACCACATGCCCTAGGAATCTCACCTCTTTTCTCCAAAAATGGCATTTGGAGAACTTTGCCTTAAGCTGATGCGCGCAGAGAGTTTTCAGAACTTCTCTTAAATGTTGGGCATGCTCTTCTTCGCTCTTTGAGAAGATCAAGATATCATTAACAATGACCACGACAAATTTATTTAGAAACTCCCAAAACACCCTACTCATCAGATCAACAAAATAGGCGGGTGCATTCGTCAACCCAAAAGGCATAACTAGCCATTCAAAGAAACCATCTGAAGTCCTAAAAGCGGTCTTATCTATACTGTCCTCATCCACACTCAACTGATGAAACCCCGTGGCCAAGTCTAACTGGGAGAATACTGATGCACCAACAAGCTGGTCAAACAGATCATCTATGCTTGGGAGTGGGTGCATGTTCTTCTTTGTGAGTTTTTTCAACTCTCTATAGTCCACACATATGCAAAGCGAACCATCCTCCTTAGCCGCGAATGCTACTGGAGCACCCCATTCAGATATGCTTCTCCTAATAAACCCTTTCTCAAGTAGCTCCCCAACTTGCTTGCTAAGCTCCCTCCTTTCCCTTGGAGCCATATGGCACGCAGCTAATGCAACTGGCTTTGCATTGTCCACCAAATATATACAAAAATCGGTTTCACGCCTTGGAGGTAAGCCCCATACCTCATAAAAAACATCAGGATAATCTCAGACTGCTGGCATAGATCACAAATCATCGATAAATGCATCTAGAGACTCTAGGAAACTAAGCATGACAGACCCTTGCGGGTCACAAGAAATATCGAGGGTCCTCCCATGGCAAGTCAAAAGTCTAACGACCCTCTTCTCACAATCTAGAACGACACCATACATGGCTAGCCAATCCATCCCTAAAATCAGACCATAGCCCATAAAATCGAGCACATATGTGTCGCACTCAAACTCGACGCCTAACACAGATATTCTCAAACCTCGACAAATCATGGACAAATGAGCCGAACCACCAATAGGGTTTGAGACAACTATGGTATCCACTACCATACTAGTATTTAGGTGTAGAGACTCAACCATAGAACTAGATATAAATGAATGTGAAGCGCCAGAATAAAAAAGAGTTCTAATAGGATGACTGGAAAGAGAAATCAAACCTTCCACGGAAATTTTCCTACCGCTATCTGGAGAATTGGTCGTGAAAGCATGCACTTGCCCTCCAGAAGCACCTTCCCTTTGGCCTTATCCTTGTTTCTTCAGGCACTCCTTAGCAAAGTGTCTGACCTCTCCACAATTGAAGTAAGAATTCTTCCTTCTTTTGCAGTCCTTCACCAAGTGACCCTCGCATCCGCAACTATGGCACTTCCTCTTATCCTCAGCCTTGTCATTCTTTCCGTCCTTCTTCTGTTGTTGATGTTGTCCTTTCTTGGGCCATACTTTCTTGTTTTGCGTTGTTTCTTCAGCCTTAACTTCCTTCTTTTCTACTTTGTCTTCCTCATGCATCAAGGGCATATCAACAAGCCTTTCAAAAGTTGCTCCCATTGGAATATGGGACATAGCTAACCCATGAAGGGGTTCATTCAGCCCTTAAGCAAACCACAAAGCTTTCTTATGCGGAGTATCTACCAGTTCCAATCCAAACCTTTCTCGCTGGTTGAATTTATTCATGTATTCTTTAACAACCATATTTCCTTGTTTGAGCGCCAAGAACTTATCCATTTGCATGTTTTTCTCAGCTTGAGAAAGAAACTTCATTTCAAACCTCTGTCTAAAATCATCCCAAGTTTCCACCGGATGCCTCGCTTGGGTTACTTCTCACCAGAACGAAGCTTCATCTTTCAGTAACCAGGCGGCTAGCCGAATCTTCCTATGATCGTCCACATCGAAAATTCCAAACAAGTCCTTGTCTCCTTGAGCCAATTCCTTACCTCTACAAACGTCTCGGTTCCATGGAATGGCCTTTATTCCATAGCATGGAAATCTTTGCAGATCTTAGAGAAGTTGTCTGCACGTGGAGGAGGAACAACAGGTGCAGCTAGGGGAGGAACATCATCTTGACTACTAGCAGGCGTCGTGGCCTCTAAATACCTACGGAACCAACCTGGTATCATAATGCCCTCTGGAATATTAGGTTCCCTAGACATGTTGAAAAGAAAAGAAAAGAGATTCTGATAAAGGATCAAAAGATAGTACATATGGCTTTGGGGAATATGTTTTTCAAAACAGACTTTTCTTTTTAAAATGCTTTCTTTTAAAACCTTTTTGAAAATAGTTTTCAAATGTTTTTATCTAATATGGTAACCTTCAGCTCTGATAACAAGTGTGACACCCCACGTCCGTTAATGTCACTCATTAAGAGAATGCATTAAGTTTCGTGAAGCATTATAGGTAAACAGAAACAGAAACATTACAAGACAGATATATAATAGCAGCGGAATTAAAAACTTTTATAAATCATAATGCATCGTGGTTCAAAGCATCATATGTCTGAATTACATAAAAACCAGTACATCATAAAAACTTTTGTCTTGTACTTAAAACATCAGAGTACAATATAAAAGATGCATAATCCCCAAATAAAAACATAGCCATAGTAACAATGAAAAGAGCTTGAACAATACATCTAAGCAGCAGCTCCAGCAAAATGAAAGCAGAATACTAATCAAGCTTGAGTATTCCCTCCGTGAGGACGTGAGGGGAAACAGAAGAAAGAAGAGGAAACAAAAAGGGTCAGACATAAAGTTTGGCGAGTCCATTTACTTTTAGCAAATAAATAAGTAAAAGTATCATGATAGGCATATAGAGTGGATAAGAGAGATAACATCAAAAAAAGGCAGGTATGATAAGGTAAACATGATAGAGTGTATACGCTTCTCTAATGATTACTCTGCACCAATACTAGTATAACCAGAATGAGATGATCCCAACAACTATAAGATGGTAGACTTAGGCGTACTTCTAGTGAGAGGTTTTAACCCCATACAATCAACAGACAACCCAACCTAACAGGCTCCTAAACTATACCAGAGTCTAGATGTACCCTAACTACTACCCTAATCGATTGGCTCCCTACTCCATAGATACCCTGTGTCAGCCCCACAGTAGGATGTATCATTTCCTAAAGTGGCAACCCTTCATTGATGTGCACAACCATATCTACAGGTGTCACGACCGTCTTATCCCCCTCTACTCGGACCATGCACGCACATGGCCCCGGTCGGTTTGCACCGCCCACACCATCCTCCATGTTTGGATCTCTTACAATCAACCTAGTAAGCGTATCCCGACTCCAACCTAGGGCGGAGTACTCGTTTGATACCGTTTGATAGTTACTGACTGGAATGGGTCCCCCGCACAAGATGATACAATCTCTCCCCTTTGTCTTGTATCCCCACTGGGATTTCCACAGGTTAAGCTTGGTTTCCTTAATTACATAACCCCAACAGGTTAGGTTTGTGGGCCTATATATAAATATTACCCATCCTACCTAGATATACTTAACCTTCCCACTGTTTCAACCAAATTCACTTAACCCCTATTCACATTCATGTTCAAACAATCCCTATGAATTTAACTAGGTTAAGTATTCCAATTCATTACCATGTCCATTTATGATTATAATGTGCTAGACCCCTCACATTAAGCCTACCACTGGTGGATGTTGGATATGTCGGTTGGTTTCGGGCAGACTTCTTCCACAAGTCGGCCTTAACTTCATGTCTTAGCATATCTCATATTTGTGCACCTTGACCCCTCACATTAGATTCACCACTTGTGGTTGTTGGATATGCCAGGCGGTCCGGGCAGACTTCCACCACAAGTGTAATCTAACCTCGTGTCTAGGCGCAATTACAGTTTCTAATTACTTTAATCCTTGGCATTTCATTATTAGCTAATTTTACCTATGTTGTTATAGGTTTTCATGCCCCTTTTCACAGGTTATGTTCATAATAAACTATATGCCCAAATTCACATTCATACATTTTATTCAGGTTATGCCCAAATTCCCAATTACAAGTTATGCCCAATTTCAATGTTTCTCCCCTCGTTCCCTATTTAACGCGTTCGCATATTTCAGCGACATGCATAGGCTTGAAAGGAGCCAGGCTATATAAAATAAAAAGGGAAAGAAGAAGGGAAGATGATGGAAATGATCATACTAACTAGATTGACATATAACGGCATAAACGTATAGTGGCATAATGACAAGATATACACATAGAACAGATCTGATGAACATATGATAATAGAACTGATTCTAACATAATAGTGATGTCATAACAGGCATGATAAGATCTAAACAATGATTTAGATATCCAACTAATAACAGATCCAATTTAACCACAAACATGATAGGGACAAGTATAAGATGATCTAAACAGTGAAACAATGGCAGATCTGACATGATAAATAGGTGAAGGTTTAGATATAAGTCATAATCATGTCATAACATCATAGATACACAGGTTATAGCTGATCTGATTTGATTCATATACTCATAGGCATAGATCCAAGTTAATGTCATATCAAGTTTTACTTTTAATTATTCAGATCTAAAAGTAACTTAAACTTACAGTGTTTGGATCTAGAAAAACAGAAGGAGAATAATAGATGTTGAATCACAGATCTACACTTGAACAACTCTAAACTTGATTGCAGAAGAAGAAAAAGGTTTGATTCAATCCGGGCAGCGACAACATCTAGTCCTCCATTATTTTTGGTGTGCAAAAACATGAGAAATAAGGCCATATATATAGCCCCCATCCCCAAACCCTAATCTGGCACGTCTATCCTAGGGGGGTCGACCCCCCTTAGGGGGTCGACCCACGGGTCGACAACCCCCTTGAGGGGTCGACCTAATGGTCGACACCCCCTTAAGGGGTCGACACCCTCTTAAGGGGTCGACACCCCTACGCGGGGTTTTCCTGAACCAAATTTTGAATTTATGGACCATATATATATATATATATATATGTATGTATGTATGTATGTATGTATGTATTCTTCTTGTGCGTATACAAACTTTAAACCTTCATAACTTCTTCATACATTGTCCGTTTTACGCAAATCAAATTTATATCTTGACCAGAATTTCGAGACGGATGCAATGGCGTAGTCTATTTCCCTCAATTCTGGATATTAAATTAATTATTCTTTAATTTATCCGCTTTAGTGTTGGTAAAATTAAGGGGTATTACAAACTTCCATATGGTACGCTCATTTAGTGAGAAGTCGAATTCTTCCTACCATCATAAGCTTCCAACACTGTCAACTTGAAGTCCAATGAATTCCGAGAATTCATGGATTCCAAAGAGAATGGACTGCGAGTAACATAATCCAAATCTGAAAATGAGGACCCGTCTCGAGTAAATCGATGATTAGCATCCCCGATTTGAGATCCATTACCAACAACAAGAAACTGATTCAAATTATCAAAGCCGACACCGGTTCCCCCAGTGTTTAATTTCGTGTTAGCAGCCGGTTGATTTGCAATAAGAACTTCCGGTTGAATCCCAACCTAAGGAGCCGCAACCTGCGCAATTCTTACTCTCGGAACCGTGGGAGCGCTACCATCCAAACCTTCGCATAAAGGCGCTTGAGAAACATTACCAATTTCGGAACCCGCGACTTGACCCACCATAGCGTTAGGAGCTCGAGCGACGTCGGGATTAGTGGTATTTTCACTATGGTCGGCATCGCCCTGCGGTTGAGTTTGCGGAGTTCCCCTAAGTCCCAAGTCAATTTCTATGGAACACTAGTACTTGTCCCGATAATATCTACTTGGCCAGTCGTCTTTCCAGTGCTTCCAATTCTAGCCTCAATCCGAGCGGGAAAAATATTCATCGTTTCCTCTTGCCGCTCGAGTCGAGCGTTCAAATCCAAAGCCAAACCCTTAATCATCCTATCTACGTCCTCTCGAGTGACAAATTTCGAGGGATTTCCAATCAAAGAGAGCTGCTGACTTCCTTTGCCACCAGTACGTTGAGCCTTGGCAATAGTGTCAAGCTTCTTCTGTTTGACTATAGTGAAAAGCGAGCAAAATATGTTTCCTTAACCAAAGTCGAATCTGAAAACCGAAACCAAATCCAAATACGAGAAGCAAAACCAAAGTTGAAGTCAAAGTTAAGCCCCTTCCTGGTGCGCCAAAGTGTTAACGCGGCAAGTTGGTCACTTGCACACGCTAACACCCAAGAGCGGGTTAAGTAAAAACTAGATATTTGAATTTCCAAAATATGAGAAACTTAAAGGGACACACAACTTTTTGTACTGGTCCGGCACTAACGACTATGTTCACTTCATAGTAACCATTCATCATTATTTTTACAATTACAATGATTTTCCGAGATTAAACACTTTGAATTTACAATGTTGTACAAGAGAATAACAAAGTCCTTGTTGATTCCCAACTTTGCCCAAAATGTCCTTCTTCTTATTCCTTAGACCACATTGTGTGGAGAGAGCTCCAATGTCCAAAGAAGAGCTTTAATTTCCAACTATGTCCAAGAATGCCCAAAAGCAATCAAAAAGTCCAAGTGAGCGCCAAAATGTTGTAGGAAAACTTCTAAGTGAAGTTCACAAGTCCAAGAAGTATTCCAAAGCTATAGGAATCACCATGAAAGCCACTAATGAGCTCCAAATAGAGCTATCCCATATGCTAAATTATAGCCAAAGTCCAAAAATGTCAAACCATGCCAACCCCTTTGAATGCCAAGAGAGAGGGTATTTGTAAGTGAAGATTTCATGCATTAGCCCAAATTTCATATCCCGGTTGGAGGGTGGGAAGGTACGAAATTCATATCCTCGGGAGTTAGCCCAAAAATCGAGTTCCTCTTCAAAATTTCGAATCCTGGAGAAATATCTAAAAAACAGTGATTGGCATGTGCAGATAACCTAAATAATAGTGATCTGCACATACCTGGAAAAAATGCCACTTTTCCAAGCCAATTTACATAATTTCAAATCCTAACCCTTGCCAAATTCAAATCCTGAAAACTATTGTGCGACCCGGGTTGCTCAGCCAAAAAAGGTGATCGGCCTGTGTTTTCCATTTTCCAAATCCATGTCAGGGATTTCGAATCCCAAATGTGCCGAGTTCCAAGTATCCAAACACCGTGCCGAACCAAGGAGAAGAGGTGATCACACTGGAGTGCTCAGGCTTTTTGGAGCTTGCCAAACCCATGGAGTATCGTATCCCTATGGGGATACGAAATACGGGATTTCGTACCCCAAGGGGATATGAAATCCTCGTGTTTTTCCAAATGATGAGAGCTTGTCGGGGCTGATCCGCGCCTAGGTTTTTGATGATCTGATCGTATTGATCACAGCTTTTGCCTGTGCCAAATCCTAGGGTCATGCCAAATTCTGGAGGGTGATTTGTGCGTGTTGCGCAAGTGATTTTGGGTGATCGGCATGGTGCGATCACAGGTTTGAGCAGTCGAAATCCAATCTTCGCAATTTCAAGTGCTTTTTCCAAGGCGGTTGTGATCCATCGATTTTTAGTGATCCGCTCGACACGATCACCTATTTTTAAGTGATCACACTCGACATGAGATTTTTCCAATCCGATAACGTCGACCCGGGAATCGATGATATTTCCAACTTTTTCCGAACACTTCACAACTTCGATCAAATAGCTTTATGTTTCCAAACGAACGTGCTCGAGTCTCAAGCGCGTCGCTAACCATAAAATTGACATGCGACTATTTTTCCAAAAAGCGTGTCAACAAACACCAAATCCATCCTACTTCGTTCTGCATTCTGCACCAGGTGCACAATTATTAAAGTGATATCGGTATTAGCTTAGAGTATGACAATACCGACCCTGTTCTCTTTAACAACCCAAATGTTTAGTTCATACCGTGACCATTTATTTGGAATCATATTTAAATGTCGTAAGTCGATTAACGTCATGTGTAAATGTTATTTATCAATTTCTTAAATCGATCCAATTATGAGATAACATTTCAAATTCATATTTACCAATCGATTCATTATCAAAGCTTCACATTCGATTTTGAAATACATGTCATAAATATATTGTTATTCAATTGAATCTTTATATTCAACCTTTTTGGACTTAAATTGCTCAGATTGAAAAAATATATACTTTTTTTAGAATAGTTAAGTTAAATATAAAATATTTAAATAAAAAGATATATTTCCAATTTGATTAATTTAAATAAATAGAATAAATTAGTTTATCTAATTTGAGTGAATTCATTATTTGATCAATGACCATGGTATGAGGTTTCGACTGGAACCACGGGATCCCGACCAACTCGGATCGGTTTCGGCTGGTGCCGGGACGGGATTAGGGCAAAATCCCATTCAAGTCAGGACAGAAGAAAAGAAATCGCAAATTCAATTGCAAAAGGAAAAAGGAAACAGACAATCAAAACACAAAGCATACATAAAAGTAAAGCTAAAGGCTATGAAACATGATTAAACAGTAAAAGAGAAATATTTTTCACTTAGAGATACACGATTCGAATAGTAAATTACCACACTCAATCTCTGTTGAAAACCCCCTAATTCAAACACAGGATAATCGAAAGAAAAATTGAAAGTGAAGTACCAGACAAAGCAGAGCAACTTCCAACACCTTCGTCTTCGATCTTCCACTTCAAGACCACGGCACAGCTAAAGGAGGTTTGTCTTCATCTTCGATCTCCCTTTTTTTTTCAATTCGATGTTGTTTCCGCCCATTTTTAATTTTCCCTCGTTTGATTTGTTTTTGCGAGATGAGAAGTTGGGTGACGACATGAAACCGACCGAGTTAATAAAAGATTTCGAACCTAATATTTTTGTTTGAGCCGACATTGGCTGATAATGATGGGCCTGGATCACTAATTATTTTGTTTGTTGTTTATGTTAAGAGAACTATTACGTGGCTTAGGCTTGCTATATGCAAATGGATTATCAGTTTTATATCTTAGACTGAACATATAAATTATCACTAACCCATATTTCAGCTTACTTTTTACCTAGTTAGGTACGTAGATATTAATTATTTGAATATTGCACATATGAACAGGTTGAATACTAGACTGTCCTGAGTATTGTACTAACTTGCATATAGGACTTGAATATACCGATCTGAACATGAACTTTGCATATTGGACTTGAATATACCGATTTGAATATGAACTTTTGCATACTGGACTTGAACATGGACTCGGCGACTGAATATGTTGAACTTGAATATGGATTTGATGATTGAACTTAACTAAGTTGGACTTGAATATGGGCTCGATGGCTAAATATGCCTTGAAAGGATGGTGTCTGATATTGAAACGCATGTTGAAATTGGAAAAGAGGTAAAACTAACATCATAATAGTTGTGAAATCCATTTAACATTTGAGACATCAAATATTTAACTTATACATCAACAGGTGGTGGAAAGATATAAGACGAAAATTGGTGTGCTTGGTTTTGCAAAAGCATATACACCTGTAAAGACATATTTTCCTGCTTAGTGGTGGTCAATAACTGAAAGACAGGATGCTCCAAATTTAACACATATAGCAATGCACAATTTAAACCAAACGTTTCTTCTTCGAACTGTGAAAGAAACAGGACTACGTTTTCCATGATTCATACCAAATTAAGAAACAGAATAAAACTGAAAAATCTAGAAAAATTGGTGTATGTGCTTTACAACATGAGACTAAGAGCAAAAATATTCACGACGTTATGATACTAAGGATCATTTGATCGATATGGATTACATATTTCATAAATAAGTTCCAATAGCTGAGTGGACTCCTGAAATTTAACCACCATTATTGGACAACGATCCTTAGCTGACCAAAATGTTGAATGATGCAATAGCTGCCATTGATGGCATACGTGCATGAACAACAACGAATCAAAGCAATGAAAATAGTAGTGGCTCGTCAAATGGTGATCATGATAATGTTGGTGAAAGTGGTGTGGAGTTGACAAGTAATTATGGCATTGGTTCTGGTTATGGTGATGGTTCACATAAATTTACTCAAACATATTCAAAAAGAAGAGGTGCAAGTGATATTCCCAACTGAAGAGATAATAATTTAAATGTTGAATATGGACATTAACCTAATTACAAACATTACAATCCATACATTTTAAATGATCCACCAAACTATAGGCATTTTATTTCTAATTATACATGTGACAACTCATATTATAGAACAAATGAAACGTATAGTGACGTCTGAGTGATCAAAATAGTCAATTTACGTATGTAACAAAAAGTACAGAACCATCGCCGTTTGACAATATGATGGAGACATTTATGGGTTCAGGACAAATACAATATGGTTATTTCATATTATGCGATACAAGATATTGAAGAAAACTATGAACAATTCATATATGTAGCTTCGAGAAATAGTTTCCAGGTGTAATATTAATAGTATTGTATGTTACATTATTATATTTCTATAGTCTATATTTCTATGTGGATTTGCAACATTTATCATTAATTTTTTATAAAAAAAATATAAAAGTTTGATTTTTGGACCGAAACCGTTCAAAGCTAGTAACTTTTCAAATGATCGAAACCGAGTTTTCAAACCTTGACAATAAAACATTCTTCATGTTCGGTTAAATCAGCTACTGATAGAATTAATTGAAATTAAAAAAGTTTGGTTTTAATTCGATATGAGCTTTTTTACTTAAAACCAATCAAACCGACTTCACCCTTACCAACGACTATAAATTCTCGGTGTACTTTTCCCATTCTATTTTTGTTTACATTAGCTGTTATGACCTAACAGTCCAACATCTCTAAACTCAGTCCTTAAATGTCTCACTTTGGTAATCTCTTCATCAGGATCAGAATCACAACCAGCTTTCAAAGCTATATCCTCTAAGGGTGTTGATGTAAATAACATACTTGCAGTAGCAATTGTCATGCTGGAACATGAAACAGATTGGTTTGGACTTGATTTCCCATTGTTCTGGATTAGTTTATTAGAAACAAACTATTGTGTTTCCAGACATTTTGCACTTGATTTCCCATTGTTCTGGATTATCAGGTTTTATATTTTGGCTTTATGGTTTCCTGAACTGTATTTTCATTCATTTTTCTTGGTTTTTCTCCATGCAATGGATATAGTTTTTCAGCTTATCAAGAAGATATATACATAAACATCAATACCGAAACATATAAATGAAAAACTAAGAAGTAATCATCAATCATAAATGCTGATTAAAGAACATAATTTTACTTAACTAGTAAGGATTACAGAACTCTTAAACTGTGGAATAGAGATATATTAATCTAAATAACATAAAATCATTAAAGCAAAAAATAATAACTAAAGCGGACCAAAAAAAACATATGCACTCTTGATCTATCTTCATATGCATCTTTGATTCATCTTCTTCAATTTGATTTAGGGATTTCCATAAAGGCAATACAAAAACAGTAGAATTACTATTAAAATTAGAATGGGAGGGCTCATCAAGAAGAACCCTAATCCCAGAATAATCACAAACACGAAGTAGCCTGCATCCTCCATTGTCTACAGAACAATAGATAATCAACATGTTTTTTATAGAGCGAATAATGGACCTAATATTATCTCTTCATATATTATGTTTCCACAAATAAAACGGAAGAATCAGGTATACAAATTGACTTGGTATACAAATTGACTTGATAAATGATGTATCTAACATACCATATTACCCTTGAAACCATATTTTCTGTATGGAACAATTCTATGTTTTGTGCATATAGTATTGTTCTAAATATCTCTTAAAGGCAAACGAACTGAATATTAACAAAAATAATTGTAGCTGACACAGATGGCATACATTTACATTGGACATATCATGAACATTTCCATATCTGCCATTTAATAATTCGTGTGTATGTATCACCATTTATATTGGTTTGGAGTCGGACACTAACAAGTTCGCCAAATTAAGGCAAGTAGAAGGATATTAACTTCCTATTCAAGTTTACTGATGAACTGAAGTGTGTTGGCAGCATTGTATCTTGACTTCGGTTTGGACTCTGACCTAAACTAACGTACCTATTATTATTTGTGACTATGTATGCTAATGAGTTTTGAGTCTAATAATGAAAACTTCGGTAAAATATGCATTTTAGGTTTTAAAATACACAACCACTTCTTCTCGTAATTGATCTGAACGTATTTAGGGGATTTCCAGCTTTACAAATAACAAAACCAAAATTTCTAGGTCCCAACTAGTCGGCACTAAAATATCAACTACAAGCAAAACCAGGTTTTATGACCAGAATGATAAATTGGTGCCAATGGTGCCTACTGCTTGCATGGGTCAGTGCACCACCTTCTCTTCTCCCTCATGCTTATATTGCACCTATTTCTCAAGCAAATATATATGTAAATATACAGCCTTTATAAAGTCTAGACAAAGTTGGTAGGCAATGTGTAGGCCGATTGTGTAGTGGGAGTTTTATATATGCACATATGCAAGTAAAGATGTGGTTGTCTTCCCTTTTTAAGTTGTGGACAATACCCAATTTTAGACTCTCCCCTTTGTTTTAAGGGCACTTCAATTATTCTTTTCTCCTTCTTCTACCTACCACATTATATACATTTAAGTCATACAGTGATGCACAGGCTTCATCCTTGGTGAAACTGGTTCATATATATAAATAACTGGAAATCTGTTTTGACATTTTTATCTATATACCCCAGGGTGAAATGTTTGCATTTTGCGGCTATGGATAGGGCATTCATTACTTCTCCATTGGTTTTCTTCCAAGTTTTAGATTCCACTACACTGAATTCCACTAATTAAAAGATATTTTTGCCCCAAAGGTTACTAAGGACCACAGAAAGATTGTAATAGTACAAAGATGGTTATATTTCATATCCATGATCAAAGAAGTCTGCTTGTGATTTTGCATTCAGTCTTGGATATGACATGGACATCTACCATTTTATGATTGAGTTGTACCGACAATGGCTCAATAGGGACAGTTCCTGACATAAATATCATCAATGGTTTTGTGCACATTTTACATTATAGGAACCATACAAATTTTACATCATTTAATCATGAGCAACATTTAACTGCCTTCTCTGTTTAGCATCCATCCAATCGTCTTGATTTTAGCCGCTAACTTCGAAGTAAATAATAATGAAATGCGACACAAAAAAAAATATTATGAAATAAACTAGAATGAGTGGATGAAATCAAAACAGCTAAAATATTGAATAAAGGGCGTTGTCAAACGCCGGTCTTACCTATATCTTAAGTTTTCACAGCAAAGTTTCGAAAATGATATTAAAATTCTTAAATTTTAAATTGCACAATCATACCATCAAAGTTGAAAAAGGAATGGTGATTGAAGTCATGATTAGTACTAGAATATAGCAAAAAAGGAGAATAATGGAAGGGCAAAAGAAAAATAAGGGCTTTTGTATTATTGGGCATATGGGAATATTTGGTGAACGAACTTTATTTACATGTACTTTTTTTTCTGCTTCTAAAGTTGAGAAGAATGTTTGGTGTGTGCAAAGCTGCGCAAGGATATTCTATAAATGTAAAGAAACTAAATATTAATTCTTGTTATAGGTAGATATTACCTTTCTAGGGTAGGCCTGGCAATAAGCCACTACTAAGTTTTGGGGCCCTGCATTACCAAACATTACTCGGATTTAATCTAGTTTTGACTGCTTAATCTGAAACCAGGCGTACATTATAACTTAATCTCTTGCTGGTAATTTTCCATAAAATCCAAATATGTTTTTGTTTTACTAAATGGATAGTTTATATTGTATGCAAATTATCTATTATCAATTTATCATTATATTTATTTTTTTTATTTTTTTATAATTAATGTGATCCAATCATAAATATAACCAAATAGAATTACTAATGTCCTAAATGCAAAGGAACAACGGCACAGAAAACATTAATTCATCGAGCAACAAAGCAAACAGATCCATGTTTCTTAGATCGAAAAAGCCGAAATAAATAGAAAATAACATGAACAGAAATTACGAAGTAAAATTGTTATGCACAAAGCAGAAACATAATAGTGTATGAACCAAAATGGTTAACCACCATCTACCTCGACTATGAGATCAACCCAGACACCCACAACAAATCACCTAAATTAATTCAATTTTCACCTCTACATAATTGTTATATGTATACAATAATACAATGTAAATCATGGGAAGTTCCAGAATCTGCACTCACATAAAGATACTTGTTCCATAAAATACAAACACAGCTTTCTCTGCTTTTCAGAATAAAGATTACAAATACAGACATCGATGAACATTCTGATGCAAGAAACATTCTTACAGTCCAAGAAACGGACATTGCTTTCTTGCGTGTTCTGGAATGAGTTTGGCTAATACATCAGGTGCAACTCCCTTCAACTCTGAAATGCAGTAACATGTATGAAGGTTGGAATATACGTGCATTTGTTAACAAGCAAACTGTTAGCTGAAAGTTCAATATTACCGTGCGGTTTGAAGTTGAAAAGTGGTGGCAAAAACCGCCCATTAGGTAACCGAGTGTTTGGATCTCGAAGCTCATTGAAAAATGGGTGAATTAATGCATCCAACTGCAATTTCGTACATAAAAAGAATTGTTTTAAAATAATACGATCCTATTATTTCATATTACTGAAACGTCCCAAGGGAAAAGAAAAGGAATTTTGTTTTCAATACATAGTAACAAAAGGTTTTAAACAGCCGTAAATATAAATTTAATACTGTTGATTAACTGGAAAGCAGAGACCCATATATGCCATTTCTTGGAGTAAACATAGATGTTGATGTGTACTAGGCTACTAGCAGACATTGTTACAGCTCCTGATTTCTGAATATCTTGGTATGAATGAAAATCTTAAAATTAGTATACTCACAGCAGTACATCGCAAGTTAGGGGAGTACTGAAGAAGCCTTGAGACAAGATCTACAGCTTCTGGTGGCATTCTTTTGTGAAATATCTAGTGCAAAAACATACTGGTCAAATTTGGACCTACCAGATAGAGGGATGAATCGCAAGTGTGGTGCCCTATAATACCTTGTGCCATGGGTGAGCCTTGATTTGTGGAAATTTGAACTCTGTGTAGTTAGGGTTCATGCACTTTATTTCTTCTCTAGTCGGGGTACCCAGAATCTATTGAAACGAAAAAAAGAAAAAGAAAATAAATAAGCACGATTTCATGGTCCAACAACATAAAAAGGAATAAACACCACTCTCTGCTACAAGATGTTCTGAGAGTGGTTATCTTTGCCTTGACCTCAGGATTTCCTACGCAACATAAAGGAACAATAGCATTGCATTCAAGAAAAAAGAAATCAGGATTTCTTATCATAGATACAAACCGATAAAGGGGGTTTCCCTTGCCTTGACCTTACATTTACCTTTGTGAGAACAATTTGAATAATCAAAAAAGAATATAAACAGAAAAAATCACCTTAATTATTTCAACGAGCTGATCTACTCCACTCTCACCAGGAAACAGAGGCTGGTATTAGGTAAATGAGTCAAGTTTTTGACAATTTAGGTATTATGTAGATAATTTGCAGTAAGTCAAAAATAATATATTTGAAACATCAACCTGTCCAAGCAGAAGCTCGGCTAGGACACAACCAGCAGACCATATATCGATTGCTGTGGTATACTCTGTAGCACCAAATATAAGCTCGGGAGCTCTATAGTATCTTGAGCAAATGTATGAAATATTTGGCTCTCCTTTCACCTTTAGAACCAAGGGGAAAAGGAAAAAAAAATTCAGAGACAGTAGTCATAATTTCATACCACTAAATCCCAAAGGGCAGTAGTTGTAATTTGCATACCAAAACTTTCGCACTTCCAAAATCGCATAATTTCAACTGGTGGGTATGCGGGTTTACCTGTAACATTTAGAAAAGCTTGAGATATTAATGTCACCAATTAATGAAATAGAATGAATTATGAAAATGGAAATTCATTATTTAATGAACTTTCAAATACAACCATCGCAGAAAATGTAGACTTACCAAAAGATTTTGTGGTTTGATGTCCCTGTGGCATACCCCAATGGTTCCGTGGATGTACGCCAATGCCCTACAGATCTGTTAACATTTAAAACCACAAGAGAATTGGTATTTAATTGACCAGGAGTTTCCGTGTGTGTTACACGTGAAATCATAACTTAATATTATTTACAACATTAAAAGAAAGGGATATTCTTGGACAGATAAAGCTTCAGCACATTCAAGTAAATGTCAGCCAATATTGAACCATTACCTGGTAAGTATAGAGTTTGACATATATTATCGGCATGCGTTGACCCATTTTGGTGTAGTGCTTGATGACCCGATGAACAGTCTCAGGTACATATTCAAGAACAAGATTCAAGTATAGTTCATCCTTCTCTGTTGTTGAGAAAAAGCAATGTCTTAAAGCCACAACATTTGGGTGATCTAGAAGTCGCATGGTCTGCAGTTCTCGATTCTTGTATCTCTTGTCTTGAAGAACCTTTTTTATAGCAACCGTTTCACCCGTCTCAAGACATTTTGCCTATGAAGAAAAAAGAATCATTGAAAACCACAAACTGAAGTAGTTTACCAGATTGGTTACATATGCATGTCTGTCTGTATGTCCATGTACAAATTTATATGCCTACACACACGACTCATGCATGTGTGTGCGAGTGCGCACGTGATTGCATAAAGACATACCAAGATACATCATACGATTGGATATTGTAGATAAAACATTATTAGAGTGCATCATATCTATATAGATGTTTTCTGGTGGGTCCTTGTTTAAAACACGTGTACCCTAAAAATGGTTTAGTGTTGTTTAGCAAAAGACCAAGGCCTTGACTACAAATTAGTCACCACGCATTAGTTAACGAAATGGTGCTCTACATATATACGAAAAACTACTGCAAAATCTTCACCAAAAAGAATATATGCATACGAGCTGCATGCACAAATAAAAGAGAAAAGAACATAAATTTATAAGAACTGTAACTGTAAAACATAAAGAGTAAGCATTTGACAAAATTATTTCTCAAATAAAGGTGCAAAATGTATGACCTTCTACAGAATCTGGAGAAAACTGATTGTATATGTAAAGCATCAAATAAAAAGGCCAATGATATACAACAACAACAACAACAACAACAACAACAACAACAACAACAACAATATATCCCAAACAAGTTGGGGTAAAAAGGCCAATGATATGCAATTTGAAAAAAATAACTCTAAGAAACGTGCATATAGTTTCCCTTTCAAGTAATCTCCAGGGTTTTAAAATAGAAACATTTACTGCATGTACTTTACACACGCACGTATTATTTTAGACACAAGAAATGAATGAAATAGATATATTATAGAACTGCATATACACCCATGCAGCGTATAACAAAATACAACGTGGAAGGAGAGGTTTTGTTTTGGGGAGGAGGAGGAGAGGGGGCGGGGGGGTGGAAAGAGGTGTGGGCTTGAAATTTTCATTGAAACCAAAGCTACAGGTGTGGACTATTATGCAAGGGACGTTGAATACTTTTCTACCCTCGGCGTAAAAAAAATGCAACTTACCAACAAATGCTATTTGTGTGAATGAGAAGAAGATGCATTTAGTTTTCTATATTTGGACAAAATGCATGGTACATTTTGATCCAAATTTGAAATGGAAAAGCTGCGTCAAAAGATCACTTCCATTTCTGGAGAAAATAATAGAGTGCATCTCTGAGATTCTTATAAGAGGGTAACTTTCGAATTACTCTTTATCTTTATGTTGGAATGTGGGCCGTGATAGAGAAATGAAAGAAAAAAACTTTAAAAACCACACAAAAGGTATCAACTATGTTTTGCATAATGTGCTAAAATATGTGCAATTTGGGCAGATGTAGAAATGTAGAGGAGCATGGAATAGCATAGTAGTTTATAGTCAAAGGCAGGAAGAGGCATGGCATAAAGAAATCTAGCTACACATAAATAATACCCATGAACCTTTTGTGATATTTTTGTATTGCGATCTAATTGTGTTATTACTTATTTTGGTAATTCTCGCTTGGGTTTGAAGCGTTAACCCCCATGTAGGTAGCCCACGTTGCAATTTGTTCATGTTGCTTCGTACTTGGGACTATGAATAATGGAACTTTGTATAGCCGATTCGGCATTTTGTGCCGTACTATATTTGATTATGGCAGGAATAATCCAAGGAAGTGTGTATGTGCAGCTTGAGTGTATGAATACCGTTCTCTATCGGATAAACAACTTGTTGCATACAGAAAGAATATACATATTTAATCAAGTATTTATACCACAAATGAGAACACGCCACACACACACACACACACACACACAAAAACAAGACTACATAATGGGAGAAAGAAAATGGGTTGGGTTCGCTGACAATTCATACCCAAACTCATTAAAGTACAAGTTCAGAACCTTGACGTTACCTTCGCAATTCAAACGCCACAACTATTGGAATAAAAGAATGAAAATCATCACTTTCTTGATAATTTCATAAATTTATTCCCAAAAGAATCATTCGAGCAACTTTTGCATAAAGTTTTTCCCAATGAATGAAAGGAAACATGAATCTACAGTTCACATGTCGAGTACGAACAGAATCTTGTCCCAAGATTTTTTTTGCCTTTTTAACCACTTTTCTTTTCTTCTGAACTTTTTGTAATTTTACAGTTAAATTGCTTGACCAAGCTTGAAATCGAGATTTAAAAAAATTGGTCTTTTAAAAAAAACTATAAAATAGAGGTATGTTCTTTTCTTTCTTTGCTTTTTGTATGTAAAGTAAGGTTCAATACTTTGGTCAAAACATCCGAATCTCATGATTTGTTCTGTTTCCTACCACCACCGATAAGAAATTATGTCAACTTTTTGGTTCCAAAATTCTCATTACCATACAAGCAAAATCCGCAGGAAAAATATGGTTATAAACAGCAAAGTTTGTACCTCATGAATAAGGATAGGAAGAATTTGTTTGGCATCCTTACTTTTAAAATAGGTAATGCACCTCTCTAACCAAAAAACAAAAACTAGGTCCCTATACTAAAATTTATTAGAACAAACAATGTTATATAGAGACCTAAATAAATGACAATTTAATTTTTATACAAATATAAAAGTACATAAATAAATCACATAATAAATACCACACTAAAAAATAATAAGCTCAATGCATAACTCGGCTATATTAACAGACTCATATGACAAATTCAATCAATTAAAATATTTATAGCACTATTTTTCTAAGATATAACATGTGCAACGCACGGGTCACAGATAAGTGTATTATACCCGAAAAATGTGCAGTCACTTATAATGCATAATAATTTGTCACCACAAATATTGGCAACTACAATAATAAGCAATGTAAACTGATGTCTTCAGTGCATATATTTGCACCTACATTTTTGAATAAACGCTGCAAATTACAGTAAATAGTGCAAGATACTTTTAATTTAATTATGTATAGATAAAGATTTTGATTCTTGATTATGAAACCAATCAAATATCAAGTTAAGGTTAAGGATATAAGCTGGATTAGTTAAGGTGTTACAAGACAGCCCAACCAAATAATGTCTAGGTAATACATCATTCTGGTCCAAATTAGTGTGCATGCTTAAATTCTGGGTGGGAAAACAAAAGATCAGAGTACATAAAGATTTGTTTTCCACGATTAGAAATAAAGTTCTGTCTGGAACTTGAAGCAAATTTCATTACAGGCCACATGCGTTCAGTTGCATTTGCATTGAAGTACAAATATTTGCATCCTAGCGTTAAAGTGCAAATAGTTACACTTAAAAAAAATCATATTATAATAACTGAAAAAGTTGGAATCATTTACACCAAATGGACATAATATTTATCACTATTAGAAAGTGCAACTATTATTACCTAATAGCTAAAAGTTTACAATCTATTTTAAGGTGTAAATACAAATGTTAGTATCAAAAGACCAAAGATTAACGGTATTTCTTTCAAAATGAAGCTAAGTGTGAATTTTTGCACTATATAACTTCTGTTATCTACATAAAAGTGCATTTCAATGCAAAAAATTAAGTACAAATACTTCAAGTGCGCCTCGAAGTGTAAATCATTGCATTAACAATATTACATCAAAGTTCTGATATATTTTGTATATCACATACAGATCTTGTATTAAGTAGCATAAAATTTGTGATTTATGGACTTCCATAGTACTTTCACCAAAATACCAGAAAATTTCATTGTATTTCTCTTTAATTTGATTCGCAGAAGGACCTAAAGCTATAACAATCAACACAGTAGAAACTTGAAAGGTAGGTTACTTTCAAAATATCATCAAACTTCAAGGTATTTTGTTCAACTGCTAAGAGGTTGGTCATAAAGAGAGCATGTTCTGACTACAAAGGAATAAAATCTGTATAGGAGCAAACCTGGAAAACAATTCCAAAAGACCCATGTCCAACAACGCGCTCAGCCATGTAGCTTATGGTCTGCCAAATAAAATAGTAATGTTTAAATATGTTTAAAAATGTCATATTGAATACAACTGTACATATGTTGATACAAAATTGAAGCTATTTGGATCTAAAGACTACTCAGCCCACCTGTTTCGGCTGGCCATTTTTACCACCTATGGTAGTTACAATAATATGCCCAGTTTCAGTACCATTTCCATCCACTACAGTTGCTTCAACTTCCTGAGTATTGTAATATCAAGCCAAAAATTTCAAAACCAAAGCTGCCCTGTGGATTTCACAGAAATGATGCATAAACAAAAAAGTCAAACATTTACTAGTGTCTAGAGTCACCTTGTCATCCCTGATCTTCATTTCATTCATCTCATCAGGTAATTTCTCCATGTCCATGCTACTGTTATTGGCATTTTTCATCCCTGACGAAGACACCATGCTCACTGAGGCCATCTCCTTTTAATGTGCCCTTAAATTGTCACATATAACTATTCATTAACCTGTGAGATAAGTCACAATGAGCTAAAACTAAATGAAGCAAACCATCACTTTAATTATAATACATTCGTGTTGCATGGTTACCTAAGGACTAACATATCCACAATTGTTTTGTGCTATATACTCCAAGCATCAATCAGATTGTATTCGTTTACAAAATAGATTCTGTTTTGATGCCTTTTCTCACTCTTTTCTTTTATCATCAGTTTTATTTGTTTGATTGATTTATGAGTAATTTTGGTGAACATGCTGAATTATGCCTTTACCATTTGAAGTGTTGAATTATATGATAAGGGCTTACTCAAATTATAATTCAAATATAAATACTATTCTGCCAACGTGTCTGTATCCTATAAGTTTTAAGTATTCATGCACTGATATCAGACATGCTAGTATCAGTATTTATAATATTGCTACAGTTTGTGTTTTCATACCCACATTGCTAGCTACCAAGTTTAAGAAGTAATTACTGCAATATTTTGTGCCAAGTTCAATCCTGTTACTTGATAATATACAGTAATAAGAAACAATATTAAGCATAAGTCTCACTCAATCAATCAAGTCTAGCATAAAGTAATTTGGTCCAATTTTTGGAATAGCCATCAATTTATAACAGAATATTCACTGCAACGAAGCATCTTATAAGTAAAACATAGCATAATGTGAGGGATGGAGAAGAAAAACGTCGGTATTCTAACATGCATGTCCAATTCAACCAACTGTTGGTCAAGCTTGGAACAGATTTTCTATTTGACAAATAAACTGTGATGGAATATGTCTGACTTGACCAGCTTTATATAACATAGCATAACAAGAGTATTTTTTTTAATTTTTTTCAAATTCATAACATACAACTATTTTAATTTAACAGTATACCAACTAAAATCAGGTACAGAAAATAAATATTAGATAACTGAAAATGCATGTCCAAACAGACCATAACTCAAGAACCAAGTTATGACAAAACATAACATAATGAGGCAAAAAGCAAAAGAATTCAAATTCATGAAATAACCAACCATAATAAACTATAGAAATAAAATAATATGCATGTTCTAACTTACATTAACTTATTAAAAAAAAAATCTAAAAAACATATATATGCATGTTCCAACTTACATTAACTTACAAAAAAAAAAAAAAAAAAAAAAAAAAAAAAAAAAAAAAAAAAAAAAAATCAAAAAAACATATGTAAGTCATAGCATATCATATTTAATAATTGATATTGACCATTCTATAACATATACCAAACAAGCGGGAAAATATTATTTCAGATGTTTTTTTCTTTTCCCCACAAAAGTTCAACAAAATCTAGAGAAAATGCGTGGGTATATCAGGCACTAATAAGAACAAGCTGTTGGATTAGTGGGGTCATTGAGGAGGGCAAAACAACTACAGTTTTATACAACAACGCTTTTCATGTAAACTTATTGTTTTTTTTTCATTTGTGGACATCAGATTCTGATATACATAGCTAATTTATTGTTATTTCAAGATTTTGCCTAATGGATATCATAAGGATATAACTGCACTATAAATGCACACACTTGATTGACAAAAATACAAGTTGATGTAGCATTGTCTATAAATATGAGTTCTCTATCATTTTATTATGTTTGTATGCTAATTTTTTTTCTTTCTTTTTTACCCCCTTACCTTCTATTTTTAAGAAAAGAAGAAGAAGAAGATAGAATCCAATTGAAATAGGGTGCGCTTTTATAAATTATTTGTCCAGTATGAAAAAAAGGGTCTTGCCACTGTATGTGAGTTACGAAATAACATTTAAGAATATGAAACCACTCAGCCTTCTTTTCATATAGGCTAATTTTTTAGTTCTATGATTTTCACCCTTCTGGAAAATTTGACAATGCACCATTCGTAAAACTTAAATACATATTCGGTTTTCTAAATTAAAGGAAGGGGTCTCTGGACTTCACCCTTTTATTCAAAATGTTACACATTAATAATCATTGATCCATTAAATCCCCAGTCAAATTCAAATATAGAAGACTTCGATTTTCTCAAAGTTGGTTGTGTAATAATCTTGCCATCCATTTACATTGATCCAATGGATATTGTTTCGTTTAAGATTTGGAGTACAAAAATCTTCTTCCATAAGTACATCTAGAACTTGATTTCTCCTCTTTTTTGGAATCTCAAAGAACGAAGGAAAGTAAACACTGTGGGAACACGTATTGAACTCCCAGCATATATTTTCGATCAATCATGGTGCATGTAACAGCAGCTGCCAATTGCAGGGCCTGAATCGGTGACCTTTCATCAGCTAAGAATGCGATAAATAAACTGGGCAATCCATGGGTTGGACTTGTTTTCCTTTATTTGTTACATTTTTAATTCATTTTGAAATTGAACTAAATTTGAGTTGCAAATAAAGAATATCATTATCAGGTTGTTATCCAACTTCAAATTTTCCCTACAATTTTAAATAAACTGACACTTGGGTCCAAAGTTTTGTACCGAAAATTAGGATTAACCAAGATTTAATTTGAAACAGATTTCAGTTCATAGGATCTTAAGACTTCTATATCCATTACTTACAATAATAATGAATCAATGGTATCAAATAACCAATATGGTTTTAAACCAGGTAGAGAAACAATACAGCCTATACGTTTAAAGATGATTAACTGAACTTCATTTGTGTAATAATCCTATTGTATTAAAAAAAAAGGAAGTTTAACAAAGTCAACCAATGTATTCCTTGTATATACCAACAAACTAGCAAGAAACAAAATGTGGAAGCACAATTGACTAAATTCCAAGTCATAAAGCCAAAATATAGGTTCAAATGTAGTTTCAAAAAGACTGAAATTTCATAAATAATTAAATGTCCTTCAACATGAAATGACTCCATATCATGTTAAATCGACATGTATCGATTTTAAAAAAATTATCCAGCTGCTAACCAAACAACTGAATTGGCATGGTATGCATCTTTGTAGTTTGTGCACAGAGTTAAGCAAATGATAGTTCTGTGAATGCAATTCTGTATACAGAATTCAACAAACAATGGCTGTGTGAACGATGGTTTTGTGAACTTGCACTGTTGCACTCTACGAACGCTAGGGCTGAGTTGGATGTAAGGTTATGTATTTTATTTAGTTAACTCAAATTATAATTGTATACTTAATTTAGTTAAAGAATCAATATTAGTTAAATAATAATTATTTAAATGCAATTAGCTTATAAATTATTAATTTAAAAATGTAACAAATAATATTTAATAATCTGATAATTAAAAGTTTATGATTAAAGATACTAACCACACTATCAAAATTGATACTGATTATTTTTAGCACTAGTTATCTACAACGAAACCGGAACACAGCAATATCAAGAGACACGTAAAAAAGTACATAGGTGGTGCATTTGACAACAATTAAATACGTTCAATGCCATTATCTGTTGTGATTACCAGTCATGCATTTGTTTAATTCATGCATTTAGCAAATTTATTCATCCCATCCAACCACATAATTAGGAGATATGCCATAATTACTGACAACTTCGTCATACTGGGGATCTTCATTGTTTACCTTTATTATAAAGTTGTAAATAGCACAATCGCAATTACCAAAATTTCTTGATTTTTGAAATTATAGGCTATATATCTTGTAAAACATGAATTTCTTTTATCAAATTCCATATGCTTTTTCAACGGCTAAGAACGCAAAATGTGATTGTGTCCATTGCACGACAAGGTGATAGATGATCATTCTAAGTTTGTAACGAACATCTACCAGATAACATTTAGTGGACCAAGGATGAGGAAATGTTTCATCTTCTTCAAAAAGATGGTTTAACACTACTATTATATGTGTTACCTTTCCAACTAACAATTATGAAATTAAAAATCAAATCAATATTTAAACCAGCTAAATATTTTGTGTACGCATTTTTTTTAAAGTGGTATTTTACTCATGCCTAGCACGCATTTTGATGTCAAAGATCCAAATGCAAAACCTCTAGAACCTATTCTAACGCATCATACCATTTGCCGCTTGTGTATGATATTTTTTTCGAAATATAAACATCGTACTCGTTCTTTTTCAACCTTACGAGAAAATGTGTTCAAACTACAACTTCAATTGCACATAAAAAATAATTATAACAAGTATCAAATCAAATTTTATTTCAACAATATTGGATTCTGATTTGATAATTATTTGGCCATGTATAAAATACTATGTAACATTTTACGAACAAAAACATTAAACTGTTATACATCAGGTTGAAATATTCACCTACCACTTATGTGACATGTCATAGCTAATCTTGTACATAAACATTCCAACCGACTGAGGTTTGCACGAGTAAATGTTAAGTCATACTCAATAAACAGTATATATGACAAAGTCATCTTAAACAAATTATTCTTCATTAGGGAAAAAAAATTAACATATGTTTCCATAACTGTTCAAAGCATTATTCATCCACTTTCAATAAGTATGGCGTGGAATATGAGTTACTCGCTTAAAAGCATTCATCATTCCTTCTATTTGAGTCAATCTTAGGCATGGACACCGAATTATTTTAATTGGATCCAGTGATATAAGAATGAACTTTGTTGACACGCTTTTTGATCTAAGTTGTCACACGTCAGTAGCATCGTCAGCAAACACAAAGCGATTCAGTCGAAATCGCGACGCAAGCATTAAAATGGCCCAAAACATCTTTAGATGACCTCTTTTGTCCCGAAAACATGGATTACGGTGTTTTGCACCGTAACTCTTGTAGTGTAGCCCTCTTAGTTAGCTTCAGATACAACTTTCGTTTTGCCCAAACGGCCTTACCATTTGAAAATTACGCCTGTTCTCGTGAGCATGTGCAGAAATTCGCATCCTCCATCAGCTTGCATCACCATCGCCTCACTTCCGGTCGCATCACCCTGCGCTCGCATCACATCCCTCCACCTCGCATCAGATAGCCCGCATCACACACTGGTTCCATCGCAGCGCCTCAAGCTACACCGCACCGGCTCTCCTCGCATCATACCTCGCCTCTCCCCTCTCATCACCACTCTGCACCACATCCTACAAGATGCAATGATATTGCATCCCCTGGGATGTGATATCATCACATCTCCCGAGATGCGATGTAACCGCATCCACAAGATGCGATTACATCGCATCCTTCGATGCAAGGCTATTGCATCCCCTGGATGTGATGCCATCGCATCCTGAGGATGCAATGGATCCGAGGACGGCACAACGCATCCCCCTATAAGCAAAAATTCGCATCCCACGCGTGTGATGCGATTTTCTGCCTACCGACAATGGGTGATGCGATTTTCTGTCTACCGACAATGGGTGATGCAATTTTCTGCCTACCGATAACGGGTGATGCGATTTTCTGCCTACCGACAAAGGATGATGCGATTTTCTAGTGTGCGATTTCCTGCTGTGTGATCCCCAAATCCTACCTACTCCTACCTAACCCTTCAACTATAAATACCTCCAAACTTGGCGTTCACAAGGATTGGATTTTTTTTCCACACTTGAAGCACTCAAGCATCATTAATGGTTTCCATCTTCTTTTCATGGGTATTGGATATAGCATGAACCATTAAAATGTTGCATACGTTTTCCATCAACTTTTGGACATCTACAAGAACTTTTACACTGCTTTTGGACTACTTTGGACATTTCTTGAATTTCTTGGACATTGAAGCTAAATTTGGACATTGTTGACCAAGTCAACACTCTTTTTACTCGACGAAGAAAACGAATGTTTCGGACAAAGTTCAAAATACTTCTTGTTATTCCATTGTAACACTTTGTACACTGAAATTGTCCGAACGTGTACAACACTGTAATCAAATTTATATGATGAATGATTATTATAAAGTGGACATAGGTGTTAGTGTCGAACCACTATAAAAAGTTGTGTTCTCCCTGCATTTATTTACTTCACTTCGGATTACCGTGTTTTTACGACATATACACTTGGGTGTTGGCGTGCGTTGAGTTCACGACAATTTTCCACGTCAACATTTTGACGTGCCAGGAAGGGGAGCACGGCTTCATCTTCAGTCTCAGCTCTCGACTTCAGTTTTCAGCTTTAGTTCTCGGTTTCAACTCTCGACTTCGGTCTTCGGATTTCGGAATCCAACCTCAACATTCTCTCGAAAGCTAATCTTACTTGCTTCCCGCCATGGTTAAAAGAAAACAGATTATTCACTCAGAAGGAGCAGGTGCAAAGGAGGAGCAAGAACTCTCCTCGACTGGACACTCATTTAACTTCGTCACTCGAGACGACATTGACGGAGTCGTCAAAGATCCGACCAAAGATCTTACTTCTCACTTGGAGCAACAGGAAGAACACTTCTGCCGCCAAGAGGCCACCATGGCCACTCTTCTCGCCCGACTCGAATGATTTACGAGACAGTTAGGCCAAGGAAACCTTGTCGGAACAAGTGCTAGTGTTCCGCAAGGATTAGCTCGGGACTTGAGGACGATTCTCGAAGAACAACCACGCGTCGACGCCAATCCACAGACAGCTATCGGATCGGCTAAGCTTGGGGGCAACACCCCCAATCTCATTCAAGGTTTAGCCCAGGTTGTGGCCAATCAAGCTTCAGGATAAGGCATTGGAAATGCCGCTCAAGCGCCATGCACGCAGTTTTGGATACAGGAACCCCCGTGGTTCTTAATCTCGGATTTGTGTCCCTCGAGGCAACTCAAGTCAAGATCAAGCCAGATATTTTGCTTGGCGCTCGACCTTTCGCTAATGTTAGACTTGACGCTGGAGGCACTGACGTCAACTTGCACAATTTGAACATATTCCTTGGCTTGGGCAATGAAAGCCAAGTCGTCGATGTCACCTGACGCTACGCCCGTGGCGGGGAACCCCATGCCAACTTGGACTACATTACTCACAACCCCTTCACTCCGGACATCAAAAATTCTCAGAACCCACCGGACTTCAAATTGCTGGTGTTAGAACCTTTTAACGGTAGGAAAGACCCTACTGTCCATTTCATGCACTACATGGAACTACATTCAGCCTCAGACGGCGTCATGGTCAAGTGTTTTCCGCTCTACCTTACTGATATAGCAGCTCTATGGTTCAGACAGTTAGAACCAGAATCTATTAACAACTGGAGCATCTTAGTTGGAAGATTCGTTGAGCAATTCAGAGTCCATATTGATCAACCAAAAAACATCATGACTTTGACGCTCGTCAAGCAGAGTACGGGCGAGATTCTACGCAAATTTCTTAAGCAACTCAATGCGGCGTTGACCTCTGTTGACATACCAAATCCATACATGGTCCTAATGGTCGCCGTCTCCGGCATTCTTGACAAAACGGACTTCCATACTTCATTACGACGGGACCCGCCGAGGGATCTCACCGAGTAATACTTTGAGGCCGAAAGAATTGAGAATTCTAAGGGAGGACTCCCACGACAAAAAGCCCGTGCAACGAACCAACTCCACGGCAGACTCAGGGTCATCTTTGCTCAACAAAGACAAGGGTAAATCTTGGGACAACCAGAACTCACGGCCTCGCGTCGAGCAAAAGTTCTCAGCCTATACTGAGCTCACACATGACCTGAAAAGGATTTACCATGACACATAGGAAACCGCGCCGTTCCAAAAGCCTCCTGGGAGAGACCTGACTCCGCAACAGGCACGCTCTGACAAGTACTGTTTATTCCATGAACTGTCAGGTCATGACACCGACTACTGCAGACAGTTCCGCGATCTTGTTGAAGCTCGCATCAGACGTGGTGATCTACAACAGTATGTTCTAAATCCGACAGCAGCTGCACCGCCTGCTCTACCCCCTACAACATCTCAGGATGGGTAGGATTGGCCGGCCCCAGAGCATTATCATCAACTGATCCAGCTCAATGGATCTCCTTAGCTCTCGGACTCCGGTCCGTTACGGTTGTTCTTCTAGGCGACTTCTCGCCTTTTTTGCTTTTCCTGTATGTAATCAAACCGACAATGTCGGCCCACACGCACGAAACCGGCTTGTGGTATCCAATCGTGTTCGAGGTTGGACTAACGACCGTTGTACTTTCATGAAATTAATAAAGATCGTCTTCGGGCTCCGGCTCCACACTGAATCCGTCCAGTATAAACATAGGGCTCCGACTCGACGTTGGATTCGTCCAGTATAAACATAGGGTTTCGAATTCACACTGGATCCGTCTAATATAAATATAGGGATCCTACTCCACACTGGATCCATCCAGTATAAATATAGGGCTCCGGCTCCACACTGGATTTCATCCAGTATAAACATAAGGCTCCTGCTCTACACCGGATCCATCTAGTATAAATATGAGACTTCGGTCTCCCTCTCCGTGATCACTCGGGTAAGAACTTTGAACTCCGGTTCTTAGCTTCGGACTCCGGTCCGCTACTTCCCCCAAATGTTGGGTCTATCGGTTGTTAAGATTCAATGAATAAGTTTGCCAAATGTAAGAACCACCCGACTTGGTCCGCCAAGCACGGGAGTTCCTTATCGCAACTCTCTTATCACATGAACCTTAATAACCGGGCCCTCCGTACACAATATTACATAACTTGATCCGCCAAGTGGAAAACCTTCTTTTGCAGGTACATACATGCTCCGGCAAGGCCCGACAAGCCCATGACTTTTTATTTTCTAGATATCAAACATCCCGGACTCAACAACCCATTCTATTATCACGATCTCTGTGATCGTCAGATTTCTATTCTAAATATGAACCCAGCGTCGTCGGATTTTCATTCTGATACGGTCTCAACAGCCGTAGGTTTTCTATTATTACGATCTCAGTGATCATCGGTTTTCTATTTCTAAATACGATCTCGATGATTGTCAGCCTTCTACAATCTCAGCGATCGTCAGCTTTCTATTCTAAATACGATCCCAGACGACCGTGGATTTCTGATTTATACGGTCCGGCGCGATCGTGGCTCTCCGGTTTTCTAATTTTAGAAGTACGCTTCGGACTTCTCCTAGCTTTGGTTTTATGGTCTTTTCGCAAAACACATCTTCCTCCTATCAAGCGAGACATGTTTTGGAGGGCAAAATGTTGACACGCTTTTTGGTCGAAACTATCACACGTCAGTAGCATCGTCAACAAACATAAAGCGATTCAGTCGAAGTCGCGACACAAGCATAAAAATGACCCAAAACCCCTTTTAGATGGCCTCTTTTGGGTCCGAAAACATGGATTATGGTGCTCTGCACGGTAACTCTTGCAGCCCTTTGAGTTGGCTTTAGGTACAACTTTAGTTTGACCCAAACGGCCTTACGGTTTGAAAGTTGCGCATATTTTCGTGAGCATGTGCAGAAATTCGCATCACCAACATCGCCTCACTTCCGGTCGCATCACTTTGCGCTCGCATCGCATCCCTCCACCTTGCATCAGACAGCCCGTATCACACTCTAGTTCCATCGCATCGTCTCAAGCTACACCGCACCGGCTCACCTCCCCCCCCCCCCCTCCACCATGCACCGCATCCTACAAGATGCAACGATATCGCATCATCATCGCATTTCTCGGGATGCGATACAATCGCATCTCATAGGATATGATGTAACCACATCCACCAGGATGCGATGTCATCGCATCCCCTAGATGCAATGGATTCGGGGGACGCCGCAACGCATCCCACATGAGGGATGCGATATTCTGCCTACCGACAACAGGTGATGCGATTTTCTAGTGTGCGTGTTCCTGTGATGTGATTTCCTGCCGTGTGATTCCTAAATCCTACATGCTCCCACTTAACCCTTCAATTATAAATACCCCCAAGCTTGGCATTCACAAAGGTTGACTTTTTTTCTCACTATTGAAGCTCTCAAGCATCATTAATGGCTTCCATCTTCTTCCTCATGGCTGCTGGACATAGCATGAACCACTAAAACGTTGCATACACGTTTTACATCAACTTTTGAACATCTACAAGAACTTTTACACTGGTTTTGGACTATTTTGGACATTTCTTGGACATTGAAGCTAAATTTAAACACTGTTGACCAAGTCAACACTCTTTTCACTCGACGAAGAAGACGACGAACGTTACGTACAAAGGTCAAAATCAACATATAATTTGTTATTCTATTGTAACACTTTGTACACTGAAATTGTCCAAACGTGTACAACATTGTAATCATAATTTATATAATGAATGAGCACTATAAAGTGGACGTAGGTGTTAGTGCCGAACCACTATAAAAAGTTGTGCTCTTCCTACATTTACTTACATCACTTCGGATTACCGTGTTTCTACGACATATACACTTGGGTGTTGGCGTACGCTGAGTTCACGACAATTTTCCACGTCAACAAACTTAAAAAGTAGATCCGTAGAGATATTCAATATTCATCAAAACAATATAACGACTTAAATGTACAAATCAGAGAAAACAGCAAATGGGAAAGAGAAGCAAAAAAAAAGTACAAAAAGAAATGCGAGAGATTAAAGATTTTATATTGATTTTGTATGAGTATGACATTCATTCATCTTCTATATTGAGATTAGAAGATACGTAGGAGTACAAAAAATATAACTTAATGATAGAGATTAAAAAAAGGTAAAGTTCTAGCTTGTTTATTTTGTGGAGAATGGCTTGTCGCTTTAATTACCTTTAGGCCCTGTAGTTATTAGTGTCCTTGGATAAGATATAATCAAATTATTTCCATAAAGGTTAGATATCACAAGCTTCCTCTAAAATTTCTTGTTATTCTAATGAAATTAGGTCAAACTTAAATAGTTAAGAAAATGAAGTAGTGGCATAGAATTCGGGTTGGCTTCGAATCAAGCTGAGTAGCGTTTTAGGACAAGCTAAGAATGGTGCTCGAGTCGGCTTCGACAACACCCCAAGTTGGGCATTAAGCGTTCTCCTAGTCAATCTTTGAATGCTTACCCAATTCGAGCCCGTTCCTTTTCCAAACTTTGCCACTTCATCTTCGGATATCAAGCTATTTTGAGCGTCTTCTTATTTTATTTAAGCCTCTGCTTCTTGCTAGCTTATTTCGGCCCCTCAAATTTGCTTTAGGTTTGACCCCGAAGTCGGCTTCGGGTCATGTTTCATTACGCCTCCCGTATCATTGTCGTCAAAAATCTAAAAAATTGCGATCTAAATCACGTTTACAAATCAATTTATGCTCTTGTTCAAACCCACTTGAAACCGCAACTGAGAAAAATGATTCAATCGGTATTGATACATTCAATGTACTTATTCAAATCCCCAATTTTAGTTATAATGTTTTCTAAAAAACTAAAAGAGAAAATTAAGCTTTAGGTTTAAATGTAGATGTTCAAGCATTAATAAATTTTAACTGTGTACAAAACTTTCAATATCGATCAATTAAATTTGCAATTTATGATTTACATCCATTTTGATTTAAATCGTTTTACAATTTGAATCTCATTTTGAAAACTTTGTTAAGCATCATCACTCTGAAGCATATTTTGGGTCCAAGCTTGGAATTATACACGATCGCTTTTTGACAAATCCCAATATGGTTATTTAGGACTTATTCCACGTTTTTTTACGGTTCAATAGAGCGACCCTTTAATGATGCTTTGTCGAGCATTCTAAACAGTTTTTTGTGTGATTTCTCAAGTATTTCCACAGTGTTTTTAAGCATTACTCCGTCTTATCTTCTACCATTTATGGTCAAATCCAAAACAATCATGTCTACAAACTATGTCATATTTGACTCAATCATCTTTTATCAAATTATCTAAAATGGATAATCATTTTCTTATATAAATACAATTCTTCAAAGTATCGCTAAAATACGGGTATATATACTTCAACGAGAGCTTCAAAATCCAAGTCAACTTATTCAATTTTTAAAAGTAATTTTTCGAAACCTTTTAAACAACACTCTTCATTTTTTCCACAGAATTGAAAAATATCAATCTCTTCTGTAATCAAGGTTATGATTGCTTTTGTATTTTGACATTACGATGAAGATAAAGACTTAGGCCTTACCTTAGTTTTCGTCTACACACCGCAGATATTAAGTCTTGCATCCAACATAAACCATCTATAACGTGTTGGCATGCACATTCAAAGTGTCCTAGAACGGACTATTAAACTTGCAATCACACTTTAAAACTAAAAATAGTGTAAACCTAAATATTTGCACTACTTGTTTCAACATTCTAAGAAGAAGACAATTGTTAATATAGTTGTATACATAGTTATTAATTACGCACGGCACAAAAAGGCATAAACCCTCTTCGAAGCATCAACGTGCAGCGCAGCAAATGACACGCGCCTTCTCAATTTATTGTGCACATTTAAATTATTATTATAAATTATATATATACAATAGATTTTAAAAATCCAATATTTTTGCTAAACTATACAACTAAGATTTATTTTAGCTACTTTGAAGAAGAAGAAAATTATTGAATATAATATCATAAATATAGAATTTCAAACGTAATAGTTTTCTAAAACCAAAATCTATCATTTCAAATGAATGTCTGCATCGTTAGATTCATAAACTTCGACATTCAAAGTGTCCTAGAACGGACTGTTAAACTTTACTAAGCAATCACATTTTAAACTAAACATAGTGTAAACCTAAATATTTGCACTACTTGTTTCAACATTCTAAGAAGAAGACAGATGTTATATAGTTGTATACATAATTATTAATTACACACGACACAAAATGACATAAACCCTCTTCGAAGCATCAACGCACAACGCGAAAATGGCACACGCCTTCTCAATTTACTTTGCGCATTAAAATTTTTATTATAAATTATATATGGATTAAAAATATCCAATATTTTGGCTAAACGTATACAACTAAGTTTTTCTTTTTTTGGGCTATTTTGAAAAAGAAGAAAATTATTGAATATAATATCATAAATATAGAATTTCAAACGTAATAGTTTTCTAAAACCAATCTATAATTTCAAACGAATGTCTGCATCATCAGATTCATAAGCTTCAACATTTAAAGTGTCCTAGAATGGACTGTTAAACTTTACTAAGCAATCAAACTCTAAACTAAACATAGCGTAAACCTAAATATTTGCACTACTTGTTTAACATCCTAAGAAGAAGACAAGTGTTAATATAGTTGTATACATAGCTATTAATTACGCATAGCACAAACATTTTTGAAGCATCGGCGCGCAACGCGGCAAATGGCACGTGCCTTCTCAATTTATTGTGTGCATTTAAATTTTTATTATAAATTATATATACAATAGGTTAAAAATATTCAATATTTTTGCTAACCATATACAACTAATATATATTTTTAGCTATTTTGAAGAAGAAAAAATTATTGAATATAATATCATAAATATAGAATTTCAAACGTAATAGTTTTCTAAAACCAAAATCTATAATTTCAAACGAATGTCTACATCATCAAATTCATAAGCTTCGTCATTCCACTCATCTATCTCATTTAGATTTGTTTCTTCTTCATGAAGATGTAAAAGAGTTGAACGATTGCTTTAAAAAAAACTCTTGATGTGGATGTTCTTCTACTCGAATATAGTTTCCTCCATGCTTGCTACTCTAGCGGCAACACCCCAAATTAGGTCATCGTTATCATCATCAAAATACAAACTCATCTTCAGCATTATATAAATTATACATATTTCTCGCTATTCATTTAATATAATCATCAATATGCTTCAAGAATATTGGCTCTTTATTGCTCCATAAAATGAATATTAATTTTTATGATGTTTGCATTATAAACATTGAGAAACAAAAAACAATAATATTAGGAAGATGAACAAGTAGTGCCTTTTCATTTGCGTCATTTGTCGTGCCTTTTCATGTGAGCTAACCATATGCGTCAGGCGTCATTTGTCATGCCTTTTCATGTGAGCTGCATCGTAAGGAAAAAAGCCCAAAAAAACCCACGACGCATCGTGAACCATGACACGCCTTTCACAACCATGGTTGTCTAGAATCAAAAAACCAGAGCACGTATGGGAACTTAGTTTATTACAGGTAAAACTTGTTTTAAATACTAAACTTCAAGTAATGTCAAGCGAATACTGAAACATTCGAGTGTCTGGGTAAACAAGATGACTCTAATGTCAAAGTTGAAATAAATCCCAAGTACTGGTTGCATGTCACTTATCAACTTCCAAGCAACTTATTTAATCTCCATATATGCTGTTGTTAAACATACGAATAGCAATAGATGGATTGTAAGTAATATTAACTGCTGGTAAGTCATAAATAGTTGCAACCATAACCAAGCTCCTGTAGAAGAGGATTCCATTTTGATTAAGAATAATTCAGAGAGAACTAAGTTACAACCAACTATAAGCAATTTTAGTTGATTGGACTAGCAGTAGGTTCTATACAGGATTGCCTATTTCAAATAAAAACATTATAACAAGAGACAACAAGATCTAAAAAGAAAAACCTAAACAAAATTAAGATCTAACCAGGAACCTTTCTCAGATTTCAGTTCATGCTACACAAACCTAAATCCCAATATTCCACCAAAACTGTAATAATGTCTAGAGCTATATCGAAGACCAGCAATTTTTCTCACACATGTTCTTAATCGAAGCCTAATTAGCATAAATTCGAAAAGAAGGCGCCATGGGACCGTTCATACAGAAGAAATGAAACAAAATTTGCTTACGAGATAACCCAAAAAACCGATCCAGATTCAAAATAGGACCGCCCGATTTGAAATCCCAAACTCGTTTCTTCTGCCACGGCTCCTAATTTGACTTCAGCCGAATTAACCAAAGATTTTTGTACGAACTTAATTTCCGAATTTGTTAAATTAGTTTTGGAGATTTTCAGAAAGTAGACAAGTCTTGTCAAAAGAGTTAGGTTGGTGTTTTTTCATGATAGTCAAATTTGCCGATTACGTTTTCCATTCGTTTCATGTGCTCTCTCCCGAGTGGACGCTTGTTCTACTATATATTTTTCCTAGTGTCTATTACCGTCTTAAAATGGATCGGCTAAGCAGAGTTCAAGTCCCAAGTGTCTTTTTTATGTCCGCCCTATAAACTACCCAGAGCAACTCCAATAGAAAAGCATTCGTGTTCGTAATGGAGAATTTTTGATCAATTTGCTCCTCAACAGATATTACTTCATGTAATATTCAGTGAAATATTACGGGACCAATTCAGAATCCTGAATTGGTCTCGTATGTCGATTTTTTCGGCTCGTCACGTTGCGAGCCGATTTACTCGGCGCACGTCGATAAAATCGGCTCGTTACGTCATGGGCCGATAAAGTCGACACCTTACATACTTAAATTTTAAATATTTGTCTTCCTATCCTGTCTTATATTTTAATATGGCAAAATATAATAATTATTATTTTCATACACAATAGTTATGTTTAGGAACATCGAAAGAAACTAATTTAGCTTCAGAACATAATAACAGCTGGTTAATAACCCACAGAAATACTGTAGAACAAGATTAGTAAAATATAAAAACTACAACATCATTAGTGCATAAATGATCCATAAGCTAGGACCACCATAAAATAAAACACGAGTTCGGACAATCAAGCAAGCTTCATAACTAGTTATCGCTGTAGTGGTTCCATAAATGATCCATAAGATCTTTCTGCAGCCGGTTATGGAGGTGTGCATCTCTAAACATTACATGGCGGGTCAAATGAATGTTGAAGTCCTCTTCTGTTAGCGGTGTGTTTTGTCGGAATACTTGGCGTGGTTGCGAAGCACCATCATATTCGTAGTGACGTTGCCCTTCATCCATATCTCTTTTATCTTGTATAATCATGTTGTGAAGAACGATGCAGACAAACATGATTGTAGACATCTTTTTTCTAGACCACAGCCGACATGGATTACTTATCATTGCAAATCTAGATTGTAAAGCACCGAAAGCACGTTCTACATCTTTCCTTTATGCCTCCTGCATCGCCGCGAATTTGACTTGTTTAGGAGTCAATGGGTTTGGACATATTTTAACAATGGTGCTCCATTTCGGGTAAATGCCATCACCTAGGTAATAGCCATGGTCGTAAGTATTTACGCCTAGGGTAAATGTTAAAGGAGGTACCTGGTCTTGAGCAAGATCATTAAACGGATGGGATCTTTCTATAACATTTAAGTCATTATTCGAACCGGGAATTCCAAAGAAAGCGTGTCATATCCACAGATCGTACGATGCCACAGCTTCAAAAATGATGGTTGGTCGCCTTTCCTTGCTGTTGTAAGCACCTTGTAATCCCTTAGGGTGTTTTCACCAAAACTTGGTTCAAACACCAATGGTACAAAAATCGTACTTCACCAAACAAGGTTAGAATATAAATGGAGCCGCACTCAACAACAATTGAAAGTAAAAATATGAAGGAAACAAAATGAAGACGAGATTTTAGAGTGGTTCAGCCTTGAGTAAGGCTTACATCCACTGTGAAGGTGATTTGCATTATCATGATGACATTTACAAGATACATCAACTCTCGTTTTTTATACATCTCATTGTTCTCTCAATATATTCTCACTTTTACATACAAATTTTACTTAGATTCGCGAGATTCGATGAAAGAATGGCGGAATCTATGAAGGAAAAGGATGAATATGCAACGGAGTAGGAGGTTGTCTTAAATCTTTTTCACTTATAGGATTTTGACGGACGCCATGGCCAAGTAGATGAAAGACCTTCGGACGGAGATGATGATCATGGTTGAAAATGCTTTTGGAATGGCTGAGGACGGAATTTAGCAGCACTTCGTGGTGCTCAAAGTCTCTCTCCTTTCCTAGCGAAAGATATGTCCTATTTATAGCCGAGTCCTCATGGACGTTTGAACTGGCATTTACACGAGTCGCTCGTCCCATAATTATTAAAATGACACTGCCTTGTTGTAGCCAGCTGTCAGCAACCATTTCTGGCCGTCTGGTATAAATGATTTTACAAAAGCGAACAACTTTGTGAAGGTAAGCGACTGCTTCAGGTCGGACAGTTTAGGCGAGTGTCTCCAAGCATGCGAGTGAGCTGGTTAGAGCGGAAGTGCTTGTTTGTAGACGGATGGGCGACCAACACCATTCCTGGTCAAAATAGTAATGACAGATTTAAGGAGCGAGCGACTAGGGCTGTAATTTGTCAGTAAACATAGAGCGTGTGTGCGATCCCTGGTATCTTTGGATTTCTTGTCTAACTAGTCGGGAGTGGAATGTGCGACCGAACTCTCAGATATGGGGATGAGCGTTGCGACCCTTTTCTGGATGTACGAGTCTTGCTGTTACTGTATCATGACTTTTCTCAGATTTTTTGAGTGTGTACGACCGAGCTTGACGATGCTCGATCCATAATGCTAACGCAAACTTAATAGACCAATATAAACATTTGCCCCTCAAAGTTTGTAATTTTTATTTTGCAAAAATTACTGGCTTTGAAATGGCTAAACATAATATAGTTTGGTAGGTTAAATCTGTTTTTTTTTAAGGAATGGTCATGCAAGACTTAGGCTCATTTTGGGGGAAAATGGCGGAGCTCACTTTGTAAAGACCCGGAAAAATCGAACACTTAATCCTTAAATATCGTAACAATTTGTAATATTGTTAAATGTTATAAATGTGATTTTATAACCTTGTTAAACATCATTTAATTTATAATTTATGATACTAGACTCGTTTTGGAAAAATGCTTTCAAAAATATATTTTTGATAGTATATTGATAAAATGGCTGAAAATCGTTTTATCGATAAATGGATATTTTCTCAATAAAAGTTGTTGAAAATTTTAGTGAATATCTAATTAATCGTTAGGAAATTAATTAGCTAATTAAAGTATTTTTCATATTTATGGCTAACTATATTGATGATGTCATCATTTTAAAAAAAAATGAGCATTTAAGGAAAGTTTTTGTATTTTGGTATTTAAGTATTCAAATAAGTGCTTTATAATTTGAATATGCTTGTTTTAATTGTTTAAATAAGTTAATGGATTTATTTCCAAGTTTTGTTTACTTGAATAAATCATTTTATAAAGAACTAATAGTATGATCGAGATTCAACTTCCAGATTCACATCCTATCGTTGAATAGAAGTTGTTTCATATCGTTGCAACGTTGTTTGATATATGTGTATGTATTCACATACATGCATATACACACATATATATATATATATATAAGCATAATTAGTCACATCAAGAGTTTAGAAAATATCCTAAGTGTATGTATATAAGCTTCTTATATGTATACAAATGAATGCTTACTTGAAAAAGCAAACTTACCATCTCTTACACACCTTTCACTTCCCTTACACACCATCCCATCTATCATAATTACTATTAGGGTTTTAAGGGCATTTTGGTCTTTTCCCATCCACCTTCCTTTTCCTATATAAGGAGGGGTATACCTCCTTCTTTCTTACACAAAATTCCTAAGCAAAAGTGAAGCTTTTAATGGCTTATCTTCATCTTCTTCCTCTTCCTTACTAACTTTCTCAAACTATATTCAAACCAACTCCAAATCAACTCAAACTTTGAGTGTGGCCTTCTTATACCATTACAAGACCTTCTAGCAAGTTAGAAGTTGAAAAATCCAAGCCTCTCTCAATTTTCATCTTTGTTCGTGAGCTATATAAGGAAGGAAGCAAGGAAAAGCAAGGAAAGGAAGGAGGTTGCTAGCTTGGATCTTTGTTCTTATTCTTGGATCTTTATTCTTATTCTTGGTTCTCGGATTTGCGAAGGATTAAGGTGAGTTTACTCACTATTTAGGACAACAAACATAAATCCTTTTGCATGTTTTTAACTATGCTTAAAGTTGCTTGAATGTTGGTAACTTATGTTAAAAATGTGAACTTGATTCTTACTTTAAAAGTAAGCGACATATGTGATCCATGTTAATGGATTGGAATGGACTTGGAATTGTATTTGAATTTACTTGTATAACAAGTGGAATGGATTTGAAACAAAGCACATAAGAATTAGTATGGATTGACATATTATAGACTTGAACTTGAAAGTGCACTTATAGCGATGGTCGCTATAGATGCAGTTTGAATTGTTGTGTTTTCAACACTTTGTATGAAACTTTGCAATGACATCCTTAGTGATTTCTTATCATATTAAAATGGTTGTTTAACTTATATGTTAAATTAAAGTAAGTTTGAAAGTGTGTAAAGCTAGAATAGTCATATAAGTGCACTTGCTAATTACTTGTTTATTGAATATCATGATTATTGTGCTTAATTCTAATAAGCCGACGAGTAGGCTTATCTATCTGTGAGTGTCAAGAATGAGGTGTCTAGGCAAGGGGTGATATGCAACCAGTGCTCTAACTTACCTGGCCTCACTCTTGACCGAGGGATAGTTAAGTTGATAATGTTGGAAACGAGTTAAGTACACGAAGTGTGATTTCTGTAAGCATAAAATGGTTTTGGGTTTGTCATGACAATGTGTTAATTACATTAGTCTTTAACCCTCTCAGATTATATCATGGAAGTAAATATAATTGAACCTTTAAACAAACATTTAAAGATAAATTATAAAGGATTGTTTTGGGTTTGTTGTAAACATTGTTTTAGCAACACTTGTTTTGAAACCCTTGGAATGTAGTTAAACTGGAATATACAGTTTAATGATTTTGAGTATACTTAGATCTTAAATAATTGATTTTAAAGATAGAAACAAGTATAGGAATCTTTCAGAATAAAGATATTGAATAAGATGTTTAACTTATAAAAGAGAAGAGGTTCTTTATTAAACAATGGTTTTAACCTCTTTGGTTATACTTTAAGAAATCCTAGAAATGAATTATTGAAATACTTATACCGGAGGGATAAGTATATAAATACGTTTTGAAGTATTGAAGTTAGAAAAGAAATATTGAAAATGAATTGTAGATATACTTATACCGGAGGGATAAGTATATGAGTACGTTTTGAAATATTGAAGTTAAATAGGAAATCTTGGAATTGAATTGTGATTATACTTATACCGGAGGGATAAGCATATTAAAACCCTTTTTGGGTAGTAAGACTATAACGGATTAGGTAATTCGTAGAATATATACATATACACATTTTATATGTATAAGTTGAATATATACGCTAGTATATAAAGGAATATTAATCGAGTATGAGTTATTGATTAATAATTGAAGTTGTATTTGACAAGTGAAGTTTTATTAGTTAAAAGGTGTTTTACTAATAAAATAAGTTTTAATTAATGAAATATTAATTAAATGGGAATGGGATTAGAAGCCGTTTATATGAGTTAACCGTGCTTCGACTAATTGTCATGTTGTATGACTTGATAGTGATTTGGCTGTTATCATGCTTCGTGATCTTGATAGTGCCTTGAATGTTTATTCGGTTGTTATGGAAATTAAGTTGGGTTGTTTTCCATATACAATCGTATATTGTGTGAAATGTAGTTAGTTAGTTGACTATAGAACTTGGCCTTAAATTTAGCGTCTAGTTTTGAGGAGACCGGGATTGGTAAGTGTTTTACTTATCGAAAACCACTTCAAAACTAGTATACGGGTTCTATGTTTTGGAAGCGGTTGTGAAGTGAAGGCCATATGGCGATTCGAGATCTGTTGAGATGCTCGAACACATATAGTGATTCTAAGATCTATGAAAGAATCTATGTGTGATTCCAAGATCTGTTGATGTATTGGAATCCATGTATGATTCCGAGATCTGTGAAGGAGTCTATGTGTGATTCCAAGATCTATTGAGCTGTGGGATTCCAACTAGGAATTCTTGTTCTGTTCGAGTGATGAAGACTCGTGTGAAAGATGCCGAACGAAACCTCGACATCGGAAATGGCTAAAAACAGAGTAGGAGCACAATCCAGGGTTTTGCTAACCTACGGCAGGATATATTGACTCCATATCTAGTGTATGCTTATTATCGATTCGTGCGGGAGCTCCTCGAAGTTGCGCGCGGGAGTTGGATATATTTGGTTCCACGTGGTGCACTTCGGTGTTTCGTGCGTGGGCCAGTTGTGTTTACCTTATGGTATATTTTATCTAGAGATATGCGACGCTCGGAGGTACTTTCTGACCCTTGTGCATGGAGTTTGGATCTGTATTGAGAGATCACCGATGGAAAATCCAATATGCGAACGTGCCTTATCGGTTTTGTTTGTACACTTAGTAGTTTTCGAATGTAACCAATCTAACCATTCCTTCTATGTGAATTTATTTATATTCAACACCCTAGACATTATTTATAATACAACTATACTTCTCCTAATAAATGGTTGGTTTCAACTGAGGGGAAATCCCGAGTGGTTATCTGCACAGTCCCCTCAGTGTTGTTACATGCAATGTGTATCTTGAGTTTCTCATACCAGACTGATGTCTGACGCTTGGTTTTTGTTTTCCTTAAAATCATCACGTACTCCTTCGAGTAGGCTGAGTATGGCAGGTTTTACTTTGGATGCCTTGGAGCTTTTGGAAGAGAGTTGGAGTTCATCTTACTGTACTTTTTATATCCGCTGCATTCTATGTTGTACATCAATATTTATGAGGACGGGTTGTTATAACTGTCCAAGTTGATGATAGGTTAGTCTTCTCTGATGTTGTAATCATACAGTTTTATTTGGTAAAGATCATTCATTATATTATATGTTAGCGTTCCATTGTGAGATTCTGATATTGTGTCCTCTTCTTCCTCAGTCTATTTTCTTTTTATTTCATTTCACCTTAACTTTTCGTCTTTCCGGCACTTGGGTGCTCGGCACGTGAATACCGTGGATGTATTAGTGTCGACATTTGAGGGTCGAAAAGTCGGGTCGTTAAACACTTCTTCTTATGAGTGGAGAGTCTAAGTCGTTCATGTTACTTTGATCATTCAAATCACGGGAAGGCAAGCGAGCCAGTTGGACCTTGATGGGCCATGCGCAATTGAGTACTGAACTGACGTGGTGGGAAAGGCCTGGACGCATGTCCTTTAGTTTTCCTTGTCGTTTTCTTTCTCCTTCTTTATTTTATTCTCAATTTCCCATATAAAGCATATCGATAGCAGTTACTTAAGTTTCTCAAGTCCTAATTTCTGCTTCAGCTTTATTGCGATTAAATTCTCCCATCAAGAATCTTTGTACTCCTTTAATATGTGGAGTGCAGGTTTGTCATTCTTGCTCATGCTTGTTCTTCCTCTGAATTGATAATGTATGATTTTTAGTAAAAATAAGTCCTTTTTTATGCTTTCTTAAGCTGCTTCTCGAGATTTTCTATGACCATTAGGTACTATTTGTATTGTTGTTGATCTTTCACGATGAGAATAGTTGGAATTTCGAAATGGATTTACTTCTTTTTGTCCATTTACTTATCTGAGAACTCCGATACACCCTTTTATCTGGTTTGAAACTTCGCATATATGATATGCTTATCGAAATGTTTAAGACAAATTATAATGCTTTAAGGCATGTTGTCGCGATATTGTCACTTCTAGCTTGATTCCTGAGGCTGCTCATGTATATTTGACGGAAGGTCGTTCCTGTTTTGCCCTTGAATCAATTTGAATAATTCTGACATGCGAGGACAATATGTGATCGGGATTGGAGGAGTTCATAGTTCTTCTCTTGATTGCTTTACTTGTCTCGATTTTACCTAACCCTTTAAATTCCTGACTTACACAATTATTCACTAGTTCACTCTACAAGATGGATTCGTCTCCGCAACGACGTCGGGCGGAGAGGTTTTTTGATTTAAGATGTTCAGACAGCTGATGTTCAATCGACGGGGCAGCCGTTTGTGGATTCCCCTCTCAGTCCTTACTCAGAACTTCAAGCTATTGTGAGTAGGCCACGCTATGATCCTGGGTCATGCACTCCTAAGCGGCTTAAGGGCTACAGCTTACAGGGTATATCTTCTAATGTGGACATATCCCCCTTTGACCATCAGACTTTTTCTTGCGATATGATTGCTGCAAAGACTCAGATGCTGGCCCACTTCGAGGCTATTATGTACCAATTTGGGAAACAGATGGACCTGCTCAAAGATCATTCCGCAAAACAAATGAGCGGTTGGCACTCCCTAATTTGTGACCTTCAAAAGCTTCACAGGGATATTCTCGAATGTATTTCTGCTTTAGAGGACAAGAAGGCGAAGCTGATTCAGGCTCTGAGATCCTTAGATAGTGTTGTTGCCTCCTTTGTTCTGGGAGATGTCGAGTTGGTAGCTTCAAAGTGTGCTGATGGGCTTCCATCCTGCTCTGCTTCAGGGAAGAGGAAGGTTGGAAGGCCTAGGAAGAATAGAGGTCTGAAGCTTTCCTGTTTTGCTTTTGGTTGTTCCTTTTGCAAACTACGTTCTCAGATCGGTTGTATAAGCGGGTACCGATCCCCGTATTTGACTTTCTGTTGGTCTGCTTTGTGACTTGTAATGTTGTGATGCTTCTGTGTTTTGTTTTGTTGGTGCAAGACAGTGCTTGTACTGCTTCCACTATGGTTCTTCACCCTGTTTAACAACATTTTTATTTTTGTCTTTGTGTTACAACTTTCTATTACGATCGCGCATTAGTATCGCATTTACGATGCATAGCTTTAGTGCTACCGGCTTGCTTTTCGATTTTATAGTGGTTTGTTATAGTTTTTATTGAATTAGAAGCAGTTGGCTTCTTTAAATTTTAATTTGGTTAGTTGACCTTGTGCCACTTTTCCTTTTGTATTTGCGCATTTATTTGTACGTTTACTGACCCGGTGGCACATGGTCTTTAGACCTGATTATATATTGTTGTTGATTTAGGATGTTCTCAAATCCGCATCTCACCAGCTTGGTGACCCAAATTCTTCGGAGATGGTTTTGAGTATGTGCCCCCATGGGACGGCTTGGGTTTCAAATTTCAATCCAATCTTGGTCTTATTTGATCTGGTTATCAAAAAAGACCTAAATTGGATACCCCCTTTTGGCTAGGATATCTATTACACCCTTTCGGCTAGGATTTCTGCTTGCGCTGGTCCTTCCAGCATGTTTTGCCGGTAATTCCGGCACTAGGACTGGTGCTTCCAGCCTAAGGTTTTTTTATCTTTATGCTTCATCCCGGGAGGTGGACACTAGTTCCTCTTACCGAGTTTTTGTTCGATTCGAAGAATTCATGTCTTGCACCTAACAAGGTGCCTCTTTTGGGATTAACAAAAAGAAATTTTAAATCCGTTGGACATATTGAGTTGTTTTTGACTTGGTGCTTCATCCTGGGAGGTGGACAGTAGCTCTCCTTGTCGAGTTTTTGTTCGACTCAAATAATTTGCATCCTGCGCCTGAGAAGGTGCCCCTTTAATGGAACTCAGCAATCCTTTATCCGTGGGACATATTGATTTGTTTCTGCCCTCGCATAGTTTGATACCAATCCTTTTGCTGATTGCTTACAAAGGGTGCTAGTGTTTTTTGCGATAAAAGGCAGAATTTTCTGACTTAGTGCCCACTTATTACCTGTTTGCCTATACAAAGAGATCACTTTTAGCAGAAGTCCGCAAATACATGATTCATGCATGCAAATGGAGCTCCTTACTCATTTGTTTTTTATGTATATAGCTCAAATGCGAATTTTTGCAAATATCTACAACTTTTTTTTAGTAAATTTGTACAATGTATTAAAGAAAATAACGACGAATGTGGTCGCTATTCCAAACTCGAGGAATTTGGACTCCATATGTGGTGGTCAATTTGAAACTGCCATCTCGAAGTTTTTGATTTATAATAATTTGGTCCAAAAAATCCGGCTCCGGTCATTACTTTTTTCAGCATAAGATCTTCGATCTCGAAAGTTCTGTGTCTGACTTTTGAATTAAAATGTTTGGCTACTCTCCTTTGATGTGCCGCCATTCTAAGTTTGGCTTCCTTTCTTTTTTCCTCTATTAGGCCGAGGGCCTCGAGTTGTAACCCCTCTTTTCCTCCTGGTTAAAGTGAGTCCTCCTATGAGTGGGAACTTCTAATTCTAAAGGAATCATAGCTTAAGAACCGAAAGCTAAGGAAAAGGGGTGTGCCCTGTCGTAGTTTTATGAGTGGTACGGTATGCCCATAATGCTAGTGGAAGTTCATCTTCCCAACCACCTTTGGATTTCTCTAATCGCTTCTTAATAGTTGTTTTAATGATTTTGTTTCTGCTTCCACTTGCCCATTCGCTTGCGGATGGGCGGCTGCTGAAAAGCTTTTCTAGATTTTATACTTGGCACAGAAATTTTGGAACTCTTCGCTCTCAAATTGGGTTCCGTTGTATGTGATTATCTTTTGTGGCACTCCGAACCTGCATATGATATTTTTCAAAACAAAGTTAATAACTTTCTCTGAGGTTATGGTTGCCAATGGCTCTACTTCAGCCCATTTTGTGAAGTAATCAACAGCGACAATGGCATATTTGAAACCAGATTTTGCGGTGGGAAGTGCCCTTATAAGATCAGTGCCCCAGATAGCGAACGGCCATGGGCTGACCATGTGAGTTATATCTGTGGATGGCATCCTTGGGATCTTAGCGAATCTTTAACATGTATTGCACTTCTTAGTGTAGGCTATGAAGTCTTTATTTATATCTGGCCAAAAATAACCGTATCGCATAATTTTCTTGGCCAAGGTTTGACCCCCAGTATGACCTCCGCATTCACCTTAATGTAATTCTGTGATGATTGCTTTCGATTCTCTTTTTGTAACACAACGAAGCAGGGGCGTAGAAAATCCTCGTCTGTACAGCCGCCCATCTTGCATGAGGTACATAGGAGCTTTTCGTAGGATTTTCCTTCGCTTCTTAATTTCTGCTGGAAGCGCACCAGTCATGAGGTATTCTTTAATTGGTGTCATCCATGAGTCTGGCTCGTCGATCGCTTCCATGACCAAATCCATCTCAATCTGTTCCGTGCTGGGGATGGAAAGGACTTCCACTGGGACTAATCCTATAAGTTGTGCATCTCCTGTGCTTGCATATTTCGCCAGCGAATCTACCTTGGTATTTTCTTTCCTTGGAATATAAGATATGGTATAATGTTTGAAATTTCCAGTAGTTCCAAGGCCTTAGTTAGATAAGTTGGCAAATTACCCATTTTGGCCTGGAATTCTCCTTTGATTTGACACACCACTAGCTGGGAATCACTGAAAATTTGTATAGTCTTTATCTTTAATTCTTTTGCTAGCCTTATTCCTGCAATGAGGGCTTCATATTCAGCTTCGTTATTTTTTGATGGGAATTCTAATCTTAGCGCGTAACATATAGATCTTCCTTTCGGTGTTTCCAGGACTACTCCTGCCCCAGAAAAGTCATCGTTTGATGCTCCATCAACAAACAATTTCCAGCGGATGTTAGTTTCTGTATCAGGCTCCTCTTTCATCTCTCCTCGGTCGGTAAACTCTGTGATAAAATCAGCAAGTGCTTGTCCGTTGATTGCCTTTCGGGGGTGGTATGTAATGTCATATTTACTAAGCTCAATATTCCAATTTAAAAACCTCCCGGAAGTCTCTAGTTGGGACAAAACTTGCCTTAAAGGCTGATCCATGAGAACCTTAATAAGGTGAGCTTGAAAGTAAGGCCGTTACTTTTTTGAGGCAACAAGTAGATAATAGGCAAGTTTTTCGAGCTTTGGGTAATTCAGTTCTTCCCTAATTAATCTTTTACTGATGTAGTAGACTGGTCTCTGAACCTTCAAGTCCTCCCTTACCAATGCCGCACTTAGAGTATGGGTAGACACTGGCAGATACATGAACGATTCTTCTCTGTCGCTAGGCTTTGACAACATTGGAGGTGTTGCCATGCGTTGGATTAATTCTTCGAAAGCTTTTTAGCATTCCGAAGTCCACTGTATTTCTTTCTTTCCTTTCGTAAGGGCATCGAAGAAGGGAAGACATCTGTCCATTGCCCTGGATATGAAGCGATTTAAGGCTGGAATCTTTCCATTTAAACGCTGAAGCTCTTTCTTGGTTCCTGGGGTGCGCATTTCTCTTAAGGCTGATATTTTAGCTGGATTGGCCTGTATGCCTCTGGCGTTGACCATAAACCCTAAGAACTTGCCTGAACCGACCCTGAAAGAACTTTTTAAAGGATTTAGCTTCATGCCATACTGGCGCAGAGTATTGAACATTTAGGCCAGATTTTCCAATTGATCTTCTGCCCTTTTCGATTTTACCAACATATCATCGACATAGACTTTCATTGTCCTGCCAATCTGTTTTTTGAACATAGTATTTACTAATTGCTAGTAAGTTGCCTCGGCGTTCTTTAGGCCAAATGGCATCTTCTTATAGCAATATAAGCCAAGATCAATAATGAAACTTGTGTCTTCTTGATCTGGTCCGTACATCATGATTTGGTTGTAACCAGAATACGCATCCATGAAAGACAGCAGCTCATGCCCAGCCGTAGAATCCACAAGTTGGTCTATCCTGGGAAGAGGGAAATTATCTTTTGGGCAAGCTTTATTAAGATCTAAATAGTCTACGCAAACTCGCCATTTGCCATTCGCTTTCTTTACAAGCACAGGGTTGGAGACCCATTTTGGATAAGTAGATTCTCTGATGAAGCCGTTTTCCATTAGCCTATCGACTTCCTCCTTTAAGGCGCGCGATCTCTCTGGCCCTTGGGTCCTCCTTTTCTACTTGACAGAAGGAACATACAGATCAATGTTAAGTTTATGGACTGTGATATCTGGAGATATGCCGCAGATGTCAGAATGGTTCCATGCGAACACATCTAAATTAGCCTTCAAAAAGACAACCAATTGACTTTTTAGTTCAGGGCTCAATTGAGATTCTATATTCAACACACGATTTGGATCTTTTGGATTAATAGCTATTGGAATTGTGATCTCAGCCGGAGCTGCTCTTTTGTCCTCTGCACTAGCCTTCCTGACGTCCATTTCCTTTCGTGCTCCACTGTGCTCGCCAGTGCAGGACCCTTCTTTAGTTGCTATAAAGGAAGTTTACGAATGCGGAGTGGAGCCTCCGCATCCTTTCCCAAGTCTCTTCTCCTAGCATCGCGCAACTCTGTCACGTAGCAATCCCTTGCAGTGATCTGGTCGCCTTTAACCACACCAATTCCCTTTTCAGTTGGAAACCTCATGGTCAAGCACCATGGAGCTAGCGAGATCTTAAAGCCCACGAGAGTCGGTCTTCCAAGGAATGCATTGTAGGACAAGAACTCATATATCTTGACAAAGGTCTGCACCATAGAGACCTTGCGTTCTCCATCTGCTAGTTCCATAAGCAAGTCTATCGTACCGATGGGTTGTGTAGGTTGTCCAGTAAACCCGTGGATTTTATTCGGATAAGCCTGCACTTCTGCCATAGAAAGGTTCATTTTCTGGAACGTGTTTATGAGGTGTCAACTAGGACTCTTTTCACCACTGCAGGTCCAAGACCAATTGTAACCACCATGGCATCGATAGTCGGTGTAATCAGTCCGTCAGCATCTCTATCTTTGAATACCACGTCATCAGTCAAGGTTCTAGGCATCCTTATTGGCAACTCACTACTTAGGATCATGCATCTTTCTTCTTTTGAGGCTCCCTTCAACTCGTTAGCATACCTTTCCATGTCCACTTAGCTGCTTCCAACCGGTTGAGGCCCCCCAAATATCATGTTGATTATTGGTCTCGAATCAACAGATACTTGGGCTTTCTCACTTGAGTCGGGTTGGCTAATGGTATTATTGTTTCCTTGTGCGACTGGAGCATTTTGAGGATTTTTCACATACTGTTAGAGTTGATTTTTTCTGATGAGTTCTTCGATTAAACTCTTCAGGTGTCGAAACTCATTGGTGTTGTGCCCTGGTTGATTATGAAACCGGCAACATTTGCCGAAATTCGCATGTTGCTCAGTAATCTTCTAAGGCTTCATCCGGGGAAAGATGCCTGAATCCTTAGTGGCGGAGTAAATCCTCTTTGGGGTTTCATTTAAAAGGGTCAATTATGAAAGCTTGTAAAGTCATGTCTTCTTATAAGCTTTGTTGTCCTTCTCATCACTCCCCCTTTTTTGCCTAGAGTCATTTTTTTGTTGCGTTCGGAATTTGTTGTTTTTTCCTTCTTTGGCGGCACTATTTTCTATGAGCTTCTGAACATTTGGGGCGTCATCTTCCACGCTCATGTACTCCTCAGCTTTCTTATAGAACTTTTTTTAGAGTTTTTGGTTTCTTCATTTTGAGTCATTTCCCAAATTCTGATTTCTTATCAATAGCACCTTTTAGGGCTGCTAACAAAATACCAAGGTTCTGGCTCTATGACTTCAGCTACCGCGGCATGGAACTGTGTAAGGAATGCTCTGATTGTTTCCCCAGACTTTTGCTCCATCTTGCTGAGCGACGTTACATCTCTTGCTTTGGTAGTCTGTAGGCGGAACTGGTCTTGAAATCTTCTTGCCAAATCGGCAAATTGATCAATGCATTTAGGTGGAAGTCTGGTGAACCATAGTGAAGCCACACCTTCTAGGTATACAAGGAAGTATAAGCATTTTATCTCGTCGGTTGCTCTAGCTCCATTCATGTGCTGATCATATTTGAACAGAAAGATATTTGAATCCCCAGCTCCACCATAAGGTGCGATAGTTAGAGGTATGAATTTCTTGGAAAATTTTGCTTGACGGGTCTTTTCTGTAAACGAATTTTTACCGGGTGAAAATTCCCATTCTTTTTCTTCATCCTCTCGGATTGTCTTTTCTTTCATTATCCATTGGATCATATCTGTAATACGTCTCTCATCGTTCGCTCGTTCCACTGGACTGACATCGAGGATTTTGTTTGTGCGATCACGGTTCGAGCTCCGATGCCTTTTATTTCTTCTGGGAAATGTCCTTTTGGTGGGACTTGCGATACTTTGAATCGCATGCTTCTCTTTGGGCTGTGAAGATTTAACCTTAGAGTTCTCAACGCTGGCCTCCCCCTTATCTTCCACTAAGAAGTGGGATCGATTAGGGTCTGAGGCTGAAGAGTCCACTTTTTCGTCAACATCATTTACCGTCTGTGGTGGTGGAAGATTGGTTTGGACATTAATCAAGACATCCAGCCTCTCCATCATCATCTTGGTTGTGGCATCCATTTTTTCGTTTAAGCCGGTGACTGCCACATTGAATTCGTCTCATGTCACAGATGGCCTAGAGGACTCCTCAACTTCTCGATTTAGAGTCTGCGGCATAGCTTCGACACCGTGAACATCCTCAACGGCCGTTGTAGCTCCAATGGACTTATTACTTTTCTTTGAACCGGCCATAGCTTTTAGGAAAAAGGCGATTCAGGATTTTGACAGTAGGTAGTTGGAATTAGAGGAAAGTATGAATGAAGGAAATGAGAATGGGCCCCATGGTGGGCGCCAAAATGTTTTCACGAAAACTTGGTTCAAACACCAATGGTACGAAAATCGTACTTCACCAAACAAGGTTAGAATATAAATGGAGCCGCACTCAACAACAATTGAAAGTAAAAATACGAAGGGAACAAAGTGAAGACGAGATTTTAGAGTGGTTCAGCCTTGAACTAGGCCTACATCCACTGTGAAGGTGATTTGCATTATCATGATGACATTTACAAGATACATCAACTCTCTTTTTTTAATATCTCATTGTTCTCTCAATATATTCTCACTTTTACATACAAATCTTGCTTAGATTCGCGAGATTCGATGAAAGAATGGCAGAATCTATGAAGGAAAAGGATAGATAGGCAATGGAGGAGGAGGATGTCTTTAATTTTTTTCACTTATAGGATTTTGATGGATGCCATAGCCAAGTAGATGAAAGACCTTCGGACGAAGATGATGATCATGGTTGAAAATGCTTTTGGAATGGCCGAGGACGGAATTTAGCAGCATTTCGTGGTGGTCGAAGTCTCTCACCTTTCCTGGCGGAAGATATGTCTTATTTATAGTTGAGTCCTCACGAAGGTTTGAACTGGGATTTACATGAGTCGCTCGTCCCATAATTACTAAAATGTCACTGCCTTGTTGTAGCCAGCTGTCAGCAACCGTTTCTGGCCGTCTGATATAAATGACTTTACAAGAGCGAACAACTTTGTGAAGGTGAGCGACTGCTTCAGGTCCAGACAGTTTAGGCGAGTGTCTCCAGGCATGCGAGCGGGCTGGTTGGAGCGGACGTGCTTGTTTGTAGACGGATAGGCGACCAACACCATACCTGGTCGAAATAATAATGACAGATTTAAGCAGCAAGCGACCAGGGCTGTAATTTGTCGGTAGACATAGAGCGTGTGTGCGATCCCTGGTATCTTTGGATTTCTTGGCTAACTAGTCGGGAGTGGAATGTGCGACCTAACTTTCAGATATGGGGACGAGTGGTGCGACCCTTTTCTGGGTGTTCGAGTCTTGCTGTTACTGTATCATGGCCTTTCTCATACTTTTTTGAGTGTGTACGACCGAGCTTGATGATGCCCGATCCATAATGCTAACGCAAACTTAATAGACCAATATATATGTGGTTTTCGAGGGATAAACATAGGGCAGTTTTTCCATTCCCAGTGCATACAGTCTAGACTCCCTAACTTTCCTGACCATCCCCTGCTTTCGTGCATCTCTCTTATTCGCACTACATCCGCTTCGTTCGGAGACCTTAAGTATTCTTCTCCGTAGACGTCCACCATAGTTTGGCAGAATTTTTCAAGTATGTATAGTGCTGTGCTCTCTGCTATTCGGTATGCATCATCCAATGCATCAGTTGGAGTGCCATATGCTAACATTCTCATAGCGGCTGTCATTTTCTAAAAACCAGACAACCCCTACGTCTTCAATGCATTTTGTTTGTACTTAAAGTAATCATTGTTACCTTGAATACCCACCAATATCCGAAGAAATAGACTTCTCTGCATCCTGAATCTTCTACGAAACATATCAGGCTCGTAAGTGCAGTTGTCATTGAAGTGATCTTGCATCAGAGACTTATGGTATTTAGCATGATTTCGGTGTATAAATCTCCTTCCGGGAACCGACCCTCCTCGACTTGTGGATGATGAACCGTAGGCATCATGGTATAAGTCTCTTATTTCCTGTATTTCTTCCGCTTCATCTTGAAGGATTTCCTCTTCCTCCGAATCGCTGTTAAAAGCCATGACACAAGTCTTAAAATAGGACTCCATTTTTGTTTGTGAATGTGTTTGGGAATGAGATATGGTTGCGATGTTGTTGTATATAAGGTAAGAGGTCTTGGCCAATGGGTAGCTTTATTGGGTGGGGTGTGCTCATTTATTGGTCAAAGTGCTCCTTTATTGAATAGAGTGCTCCTTTATTGGACAAAGTGTAGTTTTATTGGACAAAGTGCTTCTTTATTGGACAAAGCACTCCTTTATTGGACAGAGTGCAGTTTTATTGGACAAAGCACTCCTTTATTGGACGAAGCGCTCCTTTATTGGACAGAGTGCAATTTTATTGGACAAAGCACTCCTTTATTGGATAAAGCGCTCCTTCATTAGACATAGTGGTCCTTTGTTGGATAGAGAGCTCCTATTTTGGCCTGGGTGCCACCTAATGAACCTTGAGTGCTCCTTTACCGGTACATGTCTTGGTCTAGTTCATAGTGTGTAGGGTCGTCGACGTAATAACTGTTTAGTAATTTATGTGTGTAGGGTCGTCCAGGCAATGTACCCATGGAATTTAACAAGTTGGGTCGTCCATATAGTAACTCGTGTTGAAAGCAAACCCAAAATGATAGTGAATAAAATTAAATTCCTTTATTTTATATTGCTTTGAGAAATAAATTATATTTCAACGTTTCTCTATCACGGCTATAGTAGGCAGTGAATAGTGCATAGTGTAGATTCTCTATCATGGCATCAATAGCGTCCAATGCTTGTGTATAGTGTAGATTCTCTTTCATGGGTACAGTGGGCAGTGACTATTGCATAGTGGAGATTCTCTATCACTGACTTTATGAGCATTGGACTATGCATAATATTTGAAGTATTAAAATGCATATCCTTATATATCCCAGTTTTTAGTGATAAACACAACAAAAAGATAGTTTCCACATAAACAAACGAACTACAATATTACAACATCAAGAAATGCCAACCTACAATCGTACAAACCACAACTACTGAACACATAAACATCAACTTCAAAGGACAATAAAACACGATAATATAGCTTTCTCATAGACCTACCACGGACGCAGGAAAAACCCAGCTCTGGTTGGCTTAGCAACAGTCAAATTCAAACGTTTTATTTCGGCTTGCGCTTCCAATGCATATTGAACTCCACGTTCGCATATCGGAGGGTCAATCCACTGCTTAATGTAATAACAATCAATTTCTTCAGGAAAAACCTTTTGGTTCTCATAGGCTTCACAACTGAAAAAACGACGACCAACATTTTTTTCGGTTTTCAAAACAACGACCACTGATTCTTCTCCACAATAGCATAAAGGGTTGGATCTACCTGGACCTACTGGCTCGACAACGCGCCCTTCAACTACCCTTTCTTTTCCAGGTCGTTGATTTGAAACCGCCTAATCGTTATTTCCGAAGTTGGCCATGGTGGAGCCTACACTTTCTTTTCCCTGCTTCGACATACATCAATAAGGCAACTATACTATTTTCTTTTCAAGTAGAAGGCTGGAATGAGAAAAGAGGAAGGAGTAAGTGGTTGGAAGAAAATAATTTGCGAATGAGGGTTTAGCTTGATTTGGAGAAGCTGATATATATAGCAAAAAAACTGGGTCGGCCCCACCTATATACAGCTAATATAGTGTACATCATGTCGTGCCCTGCTTAATTGGTTGAATTTGAAAATACGTGTATGTGCTAGTAGTACACACGGATCATGTAATATGGTGTATAACAGACGAGTATGAAATAATAACGAATCACAGATATAAAAATAGAAAATGCGGTAAAATAGAAAAATCACACCAGGGATTTTTATACTGGTTCGGAGCACCGTCCTACGTCCAGTCCCAGACTTCTATTTGGATTTTCACTAACAATCACCTCACTTCACCCGGAGGAACAGGTATACAACACCTGAGCAGATGAACGGGATTTCACGCCTCTAATAACACTGAGGACTTCAGCACTTCCCTCTTACAACACCGAGGACTTCAACAAAGATGAATGTAATTGTTGTTGACGATATATGTTTTCAATAACACGATTTTGTTACTTGTAGTACAAAATTCCTATAATCTTGTCCTCAAATAAAATATTTGTGTAAATGAAGATTTGGAAGTGGATATTGTATTGAATCAAAAGAATGTTAAATATATTCTAGGATTCAAAATGATATAGGATAGAATATGAGCAATTTGAGCACTTTTAGAGTTCAAGAATGAGATCAGTAGAATAGAAATTAGATTGATAGAATCAGTGAATTGGAATGATGAAGTCATGATGTTTATATAAGGAATAAATAGTTGTAACCATTTGTTAGAAGTTACAAACAATGGTCATGATCATTTGTGAAGAGAAAGAGAAGCAACTCTTGAAGAAATGGAAGTGTCTATACAAAAGGTACCTTCTGTTTAAAAACGTTCGACAGGTTCAAAAGAATCAGTAGACAGGAATTTGAATATATATACGTTATGTACACTTGTTCATGTTATCTGTGCATTCTGGGCAGAAACGGTCGACCGCCTGGATTCAACCGGTCGACCGGTTTGGCCCAGATTGCATAGTTAATGTGCACACATATATACTTATATATATATATATATATTCAAAGATTAAAGGTGTGAAATTATTTGAGGATAGATTTTAACATAAATAACACTATTAACATACCAAATAATCAACCTCTAATGTACAGCTCTTTGTATCTTTTTAAACCAATGAATAACTTCTTTTTATCGATCACGACTTATCTCTGCGTCAGAAATCAAAACTCTATGAAATTCTTGACTCAACATTCTCCCCCTTTTTGATTGATTACAACATACTTCTGAATCTCCCCCTGTATATGATCCCTGTATATGTGCCTATAAATCTATATTTTCCTGCATATACACTGTTAGCACAATTTTCTCCCCCTTTGTCATCGACAAAAAAGAGTTGATGAATAAATAAGAATATAAATGATATGAGCTAGATTATAAGCAATATAAACCACTACCATAGAACAAGAGTTATTAAGAGTCACAAAATATGATCATATACATAAGTCTAATACGAAATAAACCACGACACTATTTAGATACAAGTGTCGGATCATGTCTTAAAGCAAAATAAAGGCGTAAGTACATAAAAAGAGTTAAAAAGATAAACTATGAAATCTTATTCCAACTCTGTCTCATCTCCCTCTTCTTCTTCTTCAACAAGATGACTTTTCCAGCGTCCATGCCCATAACTAGTTCCCGAGCTTGCACCCTCTTCCGAAGATGTCCAATTAAAAGAAGGAGGAGCTGGACGTGTGCCGGGGTCTTGAGCTTGCATAGATGAGGACGATGCACCACATGATATTTCTTCCCACAATGACCCGAAGAAAGACTTAAATTTGTTAAAGCGTTTATCCATTTTTGTATCCATATGCTTAAGTCGGGCTTCAAGGAGGAATTAATTATGAGCAATAGTTTCAAGCGATTCCTTTGTAGTGGAGGAAGATCGTAGCAGTTTAACTTCCTTAATAGTTTCAAGCGATTCCTTTGTAGTGGAGGAAGATCGTAGCAGTTTAACTTCCTTAGGTTTTGGGCGAGACGATTGTGAAGAAGCTCCTTGATGTCCATTTTCTTTCCATTGTTCAAAGGGCATAATATTGAAGTATGGAGAGGGAAGCTTCATCTGTGAAATCAAGGATTTGTTAATGCATTTGGGTTTTGAAATAGTCGAATCAGGAGGTTTGATGCCACAATCAAGCAGTAGACGCATGATTTATTCATTATAAAATAAATGCAGGCTAGAACTCTCATTAACTTGTAATATTTCATCAAAAATCATACCAATCCAGTTGATACGAATATCCCCATAGATTGCATATAATGCTTTGAAATTTTCTTTGTAGACGGCATCAAAATTTCCTATTCTCGGAAAAAGGGAGTGCATAAGGATGTGATGAATAATTCTTGCAGTAGGTCGTAATCCAATAGATTTTGTACTATCCTTATCATCTTCAATAAACTGATGACTAATATGATCACATACATGAATATTACAAAAGTTACTAGAGAATTTTTGACCTAAGAAGAAAGAACAAAGGCATTTGCCATTCGTTCACATGAGATAAAGACTTATTTGCCACAAACCACCGACCAAAGGCATTGAGAGGAATTTTCGGGCTTGTATTTCTCTAAGTTTAGGTTAGCGTAGAATAACTTTATCATAACATGGTTAATTGCCATATTATTTTGATCAAAGTCAAGTAGGTTTTCAATATCAGCATTCTTTGCTAAGCCAAGAACATGATAATTAGAGAAATCAGCGAATTTAATGTACGAACCCGGATGGATTTTAAAATCTTTCATCTTATTTCACCTTTTGACTGCAATTGGATCTACAAGTCATTTCTTGACAGAGAGATCGACTGGTTGTGTTTCGGACGATGAAGCTTGCTTTAATTTCTTTTGTGGAGGAGCCATTAGGGTGAGATTGGAAGAAGAATTGAGTTCTAGGGTTATGAAGGGTTTTGGAGTAGAAAACGTATGAAGAAAAAGTGAGTGGATGGTGTAAAAAATCTGGCCGTATATGCCTTTTTTTAAAACAGAATTCCCCATTACCGATCGACCGCCTGAAAATCACCGGTCGACAGTTTTCAAGCAGAAGACAAAATGGTCGACTGGTGGATTTTGGCTGGTCGACTGGTTTGTCTAGGTGCAGCTTTTATGATTTTCTTTTGCTCTATTTCTATTTTTGAACGGTCCAAACAAAGATGAATTTATTTAAAAAGAGATACACATATATTAGTATATGAAATAAATATGAGAGTACAATCATAATATTAATAAAATCTAATGAGAGGTAGAGGAGTTGTGATCGGTAGACTATGATTTATTATCATTAGCTTTAAGCCCTTTTGATTTCTGAATTTTCTTGACGAAAGATTTGAAATGATCGAAAGTGTCACTTTTGTTTTTCAAGAAAATTGTCCAAGTGTAACGAGAGTAATCATCAACAATTACAGACACATATCGACTACGATTTATTGACTGAACCTGAGTTAGTCCGAATAAATCCATATGCAATAGCTCAAGTGGTTGTAATGTTGATATGACTTTCTTGGATTTAAAAGAAGATTTAGTCAATTTTCCTAATAGACATGCGTCAAAAATATTGTCAACCTTGAAGCTCATTTTGGGTAGTCATCTAACTAGATCGTTTTTGGCTAGCTTGTCGATAGTTCTAAAGTTAATATGACAGAAGCGTTTGTGCCATAGCCATGGATCATTATCATTAGCTACAAGACACATATCTAAATTATGATTAATATTCATATTCAGAATATATATACATTTTTGTCTCTATATCCTTCGAAAACTAAATTATGGTCTTTATCTAAGATACTACACTTATTATCTGGAAAGTAGATTGTAAAACCCTTATCGCATAACTGACTAATACTAAGTAAATTGTGTTTCAAATTTCTAGCTAGCATGACATTTGTAATAAGAGGTAAGTTAGATGTACCGCAATTGCTCACATCTCCTTTGCCGATGATATAGCCTTTTGAATTATCTCCAAAAGTGACGGAGCCACCATCCGAGTATGTAATATTTTTTAATAAGCTCTTGTCTCCAGTCATGTGCTTCGAGCAACCACTGTCCAATATCCACTTTCCTCTTTTCTTAAGTGGGACCTGAAAAAAATAAAATTAAGTCCATGGTGCCACTTTTTATGGGGTCCTAAGAGTTAGGTCTTAGGAATCCAAACCCATACGGGTTCGGTATCCCCTTTATATATATAATTAGAATTGAAATACACATAATTCATGAAATGCTGAATATATTTGTTCCTAATCAAAATTTATTTGTTTTAGGAACCCATATCTTGATAGTTTTGACATTTTTCTTTTGAAAATCCACAACCGATTTTGGTTTGCAGTATAATAAACTAAGATTTTTCTTAGCTTTATTTTTTACTACATCTTTTTTCTTGAGATGTTTCTTGGTTTCTTGTTTTTAATATCCCAAACCTTGTTTGTTTGAAGTAGATTGTGAACTTTCAATGATCTTTGTCAAATTTCTCGACCTTTGTTGAAGTTAGAAACATTTTGAGTAATATTATCTAACTTAGGTTGTAAACTAGCTTTTTCTAGATCAAGAATTTTGACTTTTTCCTTTAGCTCATGATTTTTAGTTGTAAGAACATCGTTTTTCTCTTGTTGAGTTTCAATTTCTTGACTCAAAAGAGATAATTGAGAGTCAATATTAGATGATGATTCTTGAAGTTTTTCAAGTTCTTCTTCTAATATTTTCTTCTCGCCTTTTAGCATATCTCGTTCAAACTCTGCTTTACTCAAATCAGCTCTAGCTTCTTTGAGTTGACATTTCATATCTTTATATTTGACTATCAATTCAGCATTAATATCGAGTACTTCATCCAATGTAGGAATTTGTACCTCATCTTCTACTGCCATGAAACAAACATTTGCTTGTTCATCCTCCGTATCACTTTCACTTTCTGATGAAGACGAGTCTGAATCATCCCATGTTACTGAGAATGCTCGTTTCTTTGATTTGTTCTTCTTGTATTTGAACTTGTCATTTTCTGACTTCTTCTTTATGGACAGTCTTTGTGCATGTGCCCCTTTTTGTGGCAGTTAAAATATTCTATAACGAACGATGATGGTTTATTTGATCCAGATTCTTTTTGCTATAACGACTAGCTTTTCGTTGCTTTAGGAATTTTTTGAAACCTTTAGCAATGAATGCTAGAACTTCATCTTCATCTTTTTCAGCATGGAATGCTACATTTTTCTTTTCTTCTTTCTGTTCCTTTCTAGCCTGAAAATTAGCTTCATAGGACATTAGATTTCCTATCAATTCATCTGGCTTCATAACGGAAAGGTCATTAGCTTCTTCAATTGCTAATATTTTTCCTTCCCATTCACTGGTCAGAGAATGTAGGACTGTCGAAACAACATCAAAATCTGAATATTTTTGTCCTAAACCAATTAGTGCATGGAGAATAGTTTGAAACCGTGAATACATATCATTGATTGTCTCATTCGGCTTCATTTTGAAATTTTGAAACTGACTTTTCAGCATGGCTATTTTGGCTTGTTTAACCTTGTTAGTACCTTCATCAGTGGAACATATACTAACACGGTTATATCCATTTTGGTCTAATGCACAAAACAACATGTTTATTGCCTTTGCATTTACGACTGCTTCCGTTTTCTCAGCCGGTTTCCATTCTGAATAATTAGTTGTTGGATTTACTATTTCCATTTGGGTAGCATTCCAGGCATCATAACTATTTGATTGCATAAAGAATGCCATACGTGTTGCCCAATAACTATAGTTGAGACCATTAAAGAATGGAGGTCTCTGTGCTGATTGACCTTTCGTGTAAGTGGTAGTGCTGGTGCTTGCGTTATTTGCCATATTACTAGAATATATCAAATAAAACTGTGTTACGGTTATATGATGACCGTGCTCTGATACCAAATGAAAATGCGTGTATGTGCTAGTAGTACACACGGGTCGTGTAATATGGTGTATAACAGACGAATATGAAATAATAACGAATCACATATATAAAAATGGAAAATGCGGTAATGTAGAAAAATCACACCAGGGATTTTTATATTAGTTCGGAGCACCGTCCTACGTCTAGTCCCAGACTTCTATCTGGATTTTCACTAAAAATCACCTCATTTCACTCGGAGGAACAGGTATACAACACCCGAGCAGATGAACGGGATTTCACGCCTCTAATAACACCGAGGACTTCAACACTTGCCTTTTACAACACCGAGGACTTCAACAAAGATGAATGTAATTGTTGTTGACGATATATGTTCTCAATAACACAATTTTTCCACTTGTAGTACAAACTTCCTATAATCTTATCCTCAAATAGAATATTTGTGTAAATGAAGATTTGGAAGTGGATATCGTATTGAATCAAAAGAACGTTAAATATATTCCAGGATTCAAAACGATATAGGATAGAATATGAGCAATTTGAGCGCTTTTAGAGTTGAAGAATGAGATCAATAGAATAGAAATTAGATTGATAGAATCGGTGAATTGGAGTGATGAAATCATGATGTTTATATAAGGAATAAACAGTTGTAACCATTTGAGAAAAGTTACAAACAATGGTCATGATTATTTGTGAAGAGAAAGAGAAGCAACTCTTGAAGAAATGGAAGTGTCTATACGAAAGGTTGCTTCTGTTTAAAAACGGTCGACAGGTTAAAAAGAACAGGTAGACAGGAATTTGAATATATATACGTTATGTACACTTGTGCATGTTATATGTGCATTCTGGGCAGAAACGGTCGACTGCCTGGATTTAACCGGTCGACCGGTTTGGCCCAGATTACACAGTTAATGTGCACACATATATACTTATATATATATATATATATATATATATATATATATATTCAAAGATTAAACGTGTGAGATTATATGAGGATAGATTTTAACATAAATAACACTACTAAGATACCAAATAATCAACCTCTAATGTATGTAGCTCTTTGTGTCTCTTTAAACCAATGAATAACTTCTTTTTGTCGATCACGACTTATCTCTTTGTCAAAAATCAAAACTCTATGAAATTCTTGACTCAAAAGAATTCCAAGCCAAAATGATTTTACTTTAAATAATAATAGTTTATTTTATTTAATTAAACGTTATAATTTATAAAGGAATTCCACATCGACTATTTGAAATTTTGATTTGGACATAAAACAAAATCTACAACATGAAAACTCTATTTTTCTCTTCCATTAGAAAAATAGTGTTTATTCCATTCGAACGTTTTTTGTTTCGGAGAAATCCAACTTAAATTGGATCTTGTACAACTAATTAAAGTTCAAAATGTTATATTACGAACTACCGCGCCGCTGCAGTTCGTTTTAAAATTAAATTATAAATAAAATGATTCAAACATCGTTTTATAATTAAACGTTTCAAACATCGTTTTACATTACACAGAGCATCACAGAATATAAATAATAAAGGGTCTAGTACACAGAACATCATAACATATAGGTGTCGATAGTAAAATACATAAAATGTAGATAATAAAGTACAACATGCATCAACGTGACATACACATATGTACATCAAGAAAGAATAATGCAAAGTCCACTACATCGATCGGGCCGTACACATATATACACCATGATAACAAAAAACAAAATATCATCAGCACTATCCACATGAAAGTCAATCTAAATTCATAGCATCATTGTCATGATCGTGCTCAGACTCCTCACCATCCTCCTCCATGTCATCCTTGCTACCCTCATCATCATAATAAGGAAAATCCTCCTCGTCATTACCTGAACCTCCACCCCCTCCGACACCTCTATCACCACCTAATCCTCCACCCCCACTGACACTTGTATCACCACCTAATCCTCCACCCCCTCCTTGTCCATCACCACCACCGACTCCTCCATCACCACCTAATCCTCCAGCAGCACCTGAACCTCCACTACCACACGACCCTACAACCGTACCTGAACCTGCTGTATCACCACCCCCTGTTGCCACTAGTCTGGCCTGTAACTCCTCGATTTTCTCCTGGAATACCTGCACCATCGCCTGGTGCTCCTAGTATAAGGACTGAACATGTAGCGGGCCATCTCCTGAATAGCGGCAATATGTATCCTGTGCTGGTCTAGCCGGGGTGCATACTGCAAATACAGAACATATAAAATCAGTTTCTACAACTTAGAACGTACAAGGTAATAAATCCACAACTAAACAGAATACCTCACGTGCCGGATATAATCCAGCGGTAGGGACGCCTGCTACCATATGAGCAGGTGGGTAGATAATAGGAAGGGACACATGCGTACCGCTGAGATCAAATGTCTAAAATGTGTCGGCCAGAGCGAACTCCATAGGCTGGTCGGAGATCTATGTAGGGGTCGGGTCAAATGTGAACGGTAGAGGATGAACTCTACCAGTAGCCAATCTGGGACCAATGTGATCGGAGTTCACACCCCACGCATAATCCGGCAACAAGTACCGCCTAGGAGCTACCCGAACCAAATAAGTGTCAAAATCCGTGTCGGGTATGCAAAACTCGGTCGTACCAACCCAACCTCCCTGTCTTAGACCTTTCATGTACTGTCTCCCTATAGAATGACGAGGTCCGAACATATCATCGGGAATAGGTGGATCTCCGAGCACGCACGTCTAGTCGGGGCCCTGATAATAACAGCGATTGCCCAAGTACTAAATAGGAAGGTGGGCCGGTGGGAGTAAGAGGACACGACGAATAGATAAACGACATGCAATGACGAGTAGGTGGTCATCAGGAAGCGGGCCACCTGCTGAAAGTAACATCCAGTAAGTGTTCCAAGGTGCTCGTAATATGTTGCCCCTCTCCCTCATATCTAACCGAGTACGGGCCTCCATCAAATTGTGTCTCACACCAATAGGAGCATGCTGGACTAGGCGGTTACTCTCTCATCTACGCATACATGGGAAAAAGGACTCGGCGATTTGACTAGCGATGGACAACATGCGTGGATGCATGTTGGTCGTGTACTCGTAGTACTAGCACGGCAACATGTACCAAAAGCCAAACATCTGCTGAACCGATCCAAAAGCGTAAGAGTCAAGAGTGTAACATAGATAACCCAAAATAGAATTTCCCCAATCAATCATATGCAACTGATCTAAATTGACTAATGCTGCTAGATAACCCTATCTAATCGAACTCCGTTGGTTCGAAAAGAATGTCGAACTAAGGAGATATAAAATGATGGCCCAATATACTACGTTATGGAAATCCACTGCATCGAGATGCGCTCTAATGTACTCAAGTAAATATGTGATTGAAATGACACCATGAGAGATATGGGTCATAGCTAAATCTGGCAAATACTCCAGGTACAACTCGGGAGACTCGAATGAGGTATCGAATGGGCAGGGGACTCTATCGGGGCGCCAATCTCAATCCCAGAAAGCATGTAAAAATCTACTAGGGTGATACCTAACTCAAAATCAGGAAAGTGAAATGTGTGTGTCGTCGGCCACCATCTCTCTAACAAAGCCTCAACTAAAGGTTGATCGAAGGACTACGGAGGTACAATCTGTAAAAGTAGTCCAAACGGACTAACCACTAGCCTCTCTCGAATATGTAATGGTAAAATGTCAAGGGCCTATATGCTAAACTTCACCCAACTACCACGAACGTAGATGTAAGTGTCCTAAATGTTAAAATTATTACAGTTCAATATCTATATAATCAACAGTTTATACTACTAAAAATTATAACGTAAATGAACTGAAATATAACTATAAAATCAATAGGTCAAGCACTCTACGTAAATGAACTAAATTATAACAGTCCTTACATAATATAGTAAACTATTCACCCGCACAGTAAATGTAAATGTTAAAATCATAACAGTTCAATATCTATATAATCAACAGTTCAATATCTCTCTACTACACTATAACTATAAAACCAACAGATCAAGCTCTCTACGTAATATAGTAAACTATTCAGCATTCTAATAATTATAAATGATAAAATTAGAATTTATACTGGAACGGTGGCGAGCGCGGTAAACGAGCGGTGCGTGTACTCCTCTGGCAACTCATGAACGATCCGCAAGTCCTCTTCGTCGTCCCAGGGGGTGGAGGAAGATGCGCTGGACCAGATGCGTCGTCCGGTTGAGCTGGAACTGTACGTCTACCCAACTTCGTTACGCGTGGCGGCATACCGGCATTCGGATCAATAAAAAAAATTAAAAATGAGAAAATAGGGAAAGTGATACAAACCAAGCCCCCCTCCCGCGCCATACATATAGGCACGACGGCCGCGCACGCCGATTTTATCGGTGTGCAAGCTTGCGAGCCAATAAAATCGGCTCGCAAGTGGCGCGCCGATAAAATAGGCATGCGACTGTTACGTCAACCGTAAATTCGTACATCAGAAAATGCAGCAGCTCAAAGAGCCGTTGGATTCTTCTCTCGTGAATTTCTACCTCGCATTTCTGAAGGAGTCTGAGACTGCACGTAGGACGGTGCTCCGAACCAGTATAAAAATCTTTGGTGTCATTTACTTTATTTACTACTTATATATTATTTATTATATCTTCCACATTTAGTCTATGTTGACATGCTTTTTGGTCAAAGTTGTCACACGTCAAGATTTTGGTTAGCAATGCTCTCAAGTCTTGAGAACATCGTCAGAAAACACAAAGCGATTTGGTCGAAGTCACAACATGTTCGGAAAAGGATGGAAATAACATCGATTTGTGAAATCGTTGTTAATAGACTTGGAAAAACTAGCACGGTAAAAATACGTGATCGACTCGGTCCGATCAGCTCAAAATTCTTGAGTGCATCGGTCCGATCATCTCAAAATTCTTGAGTGTGTCGGTCCAATCACGTAGCAAAACTTATCATGGAAAAATATATGGATTTTGTGAAAAGCAGTATCGCGCATTCAAAAACATCTGATCGGCGTGGCACGATCACAAAAGATAGCTTACGCAACTCACGACATCAAAATTTGGCACTTGGCAAATTCTGATTTGGTATGTTAAAAAATGGGTGATCGACATGTGAAAATCATCAAAAATCATATGTTTGTGCTTGGTTGATCACGTCTGACAAAATGATCGATCATCTTGCTTGGCACAAAAAAATGGAGTGATCGGCACAGTGAAAATGTAACAACCTACATTTTACGTATTGAAGGATCGTAAAATATTTTTATTTTATTCCCTGAGGTTTGGATCATTCTCATATTTTAATATGTTACTTATAGGGATGTAATACATGTCCATAATTTTTACTAATTTTGTTTGTGACCATTTTCCCCTATCTATCTTGTATAGGGCATAACTTTTGACTCATGTCGAATTAGAGGTTGAGACCTTTGCCATTGGAAAGGAAATGATGATTCCCTTTCTGTAGAGTGGTCATATTAAAGATTTGGCTCAGCGGTTTGGGAGGAATCGTTGTTTTAAGGTTTAACAGTTGGCTGTTCAGGTTTGGTGAGCCATAATGGGTTGATTTGTAGAGGCCATTAGTGGGCTGGTGGAAAGCTATAAATAGGGGTTGAGAGGTATGGAGAATAGTTTATTTTCTCCATTCTCTCATTTGGAGGACTTGTGTTCCTCCTTCCTCTAACACCTTTCCACCATTAAAATCGAGATCTAAGGAAGGGAATCCAAGATCTACACCATTTGAAGCTAGATCTACACCATTTGAAGTGAGAGTTCACCGAATCGAAGGATTTGTATCAAGTTCTTTGCTATCTGGAATCTAATTTCACCATTTTTGCTTGGATTTAGAGAATTGGTGAGTGATATGCATCTCTTACATGGATTCAATCAAGTATATGAGTGTTTGATCTTGTTTTACATTAAATTCAAGTCGTTTTCCTTAGTTCTACATCATGGTAAGCTTATTTTCATATGAATCTCCATAGGATCTAATTTAGCAAGTTTAAACCGGTAATTTCTAAATTATTTCATATGTTTATGCAAGTTAGCATAATTTAGTTCATATGTTCATTTGTCATGATTTTGGTGAATTTGCACAATTTTAGTGATAATCGTCATATTCATGTTGTTAGCGATTTCATAACATGTTTATGATTGTATTTGGTGAATTGGATGAGTTGGTTTCGTTGATTGTGCCTATTGGCAAAGTTTTGGTCGAAATTGGACGTGCATTGGGGTTGTGCAGGAAATGGGTCGGTTGTACTTCTGGTCGGTCAGATAGTACGAGGGAAGTACAAGATGTAGTATAAGCGTTCTGGTCAGTCGGCTTCGTACTGGTCGGTTAGTAGGAAGACCTTTGGTTCGGTCGGTTACGAAATGAAGTCGAGCAGAAATCCGACTGTGCAAGGGTTGTGGGCGGTCGTCACATTTGGTATCAGATCCCTGGTTAACGATTTTAGCCAAAGTTCGAAAACGTAAATACATATGAGAGACGTATTCTAAGGTTTTAGTTGGATGTATACTATATGATACTATATAGTATAGTAGCTTTTGTACTTCTTTAGCGGTTTTCTTGCAAGTGGCTAATCATTCTAATTTGCAGATTTAGAATGAGTCGGCGTACTTCAATACATACTGCTAGGGAGGAGGCTGTGCTTGGAGGCTGTAATGGTGGTGCACCAGACTACCCAGCCATGTTTGGGGCCATGATGAAAGCATTCATGCGATGTAGGTGTTCAATTGCCTAGGGTTGTGGATTTTGCAAAGCTGTGCAAGGATGATACATCTCTAGGAGGGAAACCATTCAAAGGAACTGAGCCAGCTGAAGAGGTTCAGAGGTGTATGGATTCTTGTGTCCGTATTTTTTAGAGACTTGGGGTTTGGAAGTTGAAACTAAGAGAAAGTTTGCGTCAAAGAAGTTGCAAGGCAGGGCCATAGAGTGGTGGAATCCAGTTACACTTGAGACTCCAGAGGAAAAGATCTCATGGGAACAATTCCAAGATAAGTTCGAGGCAAAGTTTATCTCCACAGCTTAGAAGTTTTTTATATTCAAGAAATTTGTGGAATTGAAGCAGAATGGTCATCCTGTGCTTGAATACATTTCTGACTTTGAAGCCTTATCCAGATATGCTCGTTCATACATTGATACACCCTATCAGAAGAACGAGAAGTTTGTTATCAGTCTGCATGCCTACATAGGAAGATCGTTGGTGGAGCATCTTGAAGACTCATTCGAGAAGCTTGTGGAAAAAGCCGTGAGATATGAGAGTTCGTTTCCAAAAGAGGAAGTTGTTGTTGTTGCATCCAAGGAAGCTCCAAAAGCGCAGCAGGGTGGTAACAACAAGAAGAGGAAGCAATAACAGCAGAATGGAAAAGATGGTCAGAAGAAGAAGAAAGGCGAAGTGACTTGTTTTAACTGCTGGCAGAAGGGCCATTATTCCAGGGATTGTAAGAATCCCAAGGCTGAGAAGAAGTGCTTCAAGTGTGGAAAGCCTGAGCATGAGAAGAAGGATTGTCTAGAATCAACTAAGGGCAAGCAGGTTGTGAAGGCATATGCTTTGGAAGCTATGTCGTCTTCTTCAAGAGCTCCTACTGCAGAGGAAAAGAGAAAGGGTGTCGTCGTCCAAGGTACTATTTATGTCCGAGGTGTTTCAGTGATACTGGAGCATCGCGTTTATTCATTTGTAATGAGCTAGTGTGCCGCTTGGGTTTGGAAACCGAGATTTGCGATAGACCTTTCGCAGTTACTAATCCAGTTGTGGGTTCATCCAATCTTTGCATGATTTGTCGTGGTCTAGTGATGTTAAGTCATGGTTGCTCTTTTGTGTGTGATTGCTTTGTTCTCAACTTCGCTGGGTTTGGGATTATCTTGGGTATGGATTGGCTCAAGAGGTTTGCGGCAAGAGTGAATTGCGAGAAGCTAGAGGTGAGAGTCGGGGATGTGCAAGGGCGAAAACTGTTGACTCGGTGTAAGCCCGAAGATGGTGTCTTCGTGAGCTATCCAGATTCGCTTGTGATTTCACAAGAAGACTTGTCATCTATGCTGATTTCTAATGAGTATGAGGATGTCTTTGAGGAAGTCAAAGGTTTACCGCCGCATCGTGAGATCAAGTTTAGGATCGATTTGGTCGAGGGCGCTAGACCAAGAACTATGCCTCTTAGGCGGATGGCACCTAAGGAACAACGAGAGTTGGAGGTGCAAGTTCGTGACCTTCAAGGAAACGGATTCATTCGGAGAGGTATTTCCGAATGGGGTGCACCAGTCGTGTTTGCAACCAAGGCAGATGGCTCGTTAAGATTGTGTGTGGATTATCGTGAGCTAAACAAGGTGGCCAAGAAGAACAAGTATTCGTTGCTGAGAATAGATGACTTGTTCGATCAGATTGACGAGGCCAAAATATTTTCTCAGATGGATTTGGCAACGGGATTTCACCATCGAGGGTGGCAAAGGATAGTGTGCCAAAGACTGCTTTTAGGACACCATCCGGTTTCTTCGAATGGTTGGTGATGCCATTCTGATTGATTAACGTGCCAGCGTATCTCGTGGATCTTATGAATAGGGTTTTTAGAGATCAGTTGAACAAGGTCGTGCTTGTGTTCGTGGATGACATTCTGGTTTACTCTTGGAATGAGGAAGAGCACAAGACGCACTTGATAGTTGTTTTGGAAATCTTGCGAAAGCATCAGCTGAGAGCCATGTTTTCGAAGTATCACTTATGGAAGAGAGAAGTGAGTTTCTTAGACCATACTATTTCTGGAAATGGGATAGCCGTTGACCCCGCTAAAGTGGCATCAACCCAGGACTGGGATAGACCTAAGAATGCGACAAATGCAAGAAGTTTCTTTCGGTTGGAAGGATATTACTGACGGTTTATCAAAGGTTTCTCCAGGATAGTTGCACCATTGACATGATTGACGAAGGAGAACCAAGTGTTCACATGGGATGCAAAGTGTGAGAAAGCGTTTGGAATCCTGAAGGAGAAACTGACGAGGGCTCCTGTGTTGACCATTCCAAGCGGGAATGAAGAGATGGTGGTATACACCGATGCATGTGGTACTAGGCTTGGAGCAGTGCTAACGTAGAAGGATAAGGTTGTGGCCTACGCGAGTCGACAATTAAAGCCGCATAAGAGGAATTATCCAACTCATGATTTGGAGTTGGCAGCGATTGTGTTTGCTCTTGAGATGTGGAGGCATTACCTGTTGGGAGTTCGGTTCGAGTTGTTCACGTACCACAAATCGTTGAAGTATCTTTTCTCCCAAAAGGACTTGAATCTTCAGCAACAATGATGGTTGGAGTTTCTAGCATCATATGATATTGGTATATCCTATACTCCTAACAAGGGTAATGCAGTAGCATATGCATTGAGTCGAAGACACGCAAGTTTGGGAGCGATGTTTTCGGAATGGAAAAGCCTCGAGTATTTTGCAAGATTTGATTTCTGGCCAAGGTGTGAGTTGGAACCTGAAATGTTGGCAAGCTTATTGATAAAACCTACTCTTATTTAAAGGATTGGAAAGAGCCAAAAGCGAGATGTGAAGCTTATCGAGTTTATCCAGAAGCTGGTACCAGAGAATAAAGAGTTCGAAGTTGATCGAGAAGGTTGGCTTCAAAAGCAAGGGCGACTAATTATTCCTGATATCAACGGATTGGGAGATGAGGTTTTAAGGAAATGTGATCACTCCAAGTTGACGATTCATCCCAGTGGTAATAAGATGTATTAGGACATGAAGCAAGTTTACTACTAGGAGGGGATGAAGCGAGATATTGGAAAGTTCATTTCCAAGTGCATGAACTGTCAGTTGGTGAATGATGAACAGAAGAAACCAAGTGGTTTTCTTCAGCCATTGGAAGTGGGAGCAAGTATTGATGGATTTTATTGATGGACTACCTAGAACCAGGGCAGAAAATGAAGGGATTCGGGTCATCATGGATTGTTTGACCAAAAGTGCAAGGTTATTCCTGTCAAGTCGACTAGGACAACATCGAAGTTGGCTGAACTTTATGTGAAATGGATAGTTCGATTTCATGGTATCCCGAAGAGTATAGAGAGTTATCGAGATCCATTATTCACGAGTGGATTTTGAAAGAGTCTACAAGAAGCTTTGGAAACCGAGCTGTGTTTGAGTACGGCTTACCATCCCCAAACTGATGGTAAAACCGAGAGGGTTAATCGAGTTTTGGAAGATCTCCTAAGAGCTTGTGTGTTGGATTTTGGGGGATCATGGGAAGACCATCTACATCTAGTTGATTTTGCATATAAAATAGCTACTAGTCTAGCATTGGAATGGCACCATATGAGGCATTGTATGAGAGGCCGTGCAATTCTCCAGCATGTTGGTTAGAAACTGGAGATAAGTTGATACTTGGGCCTGAGATGATTAGAGAGACCTCAGATTGTAACGAGAACATTCGACAGCGAATGAAGGCAGCCCAAGATCATCAAAAGATTTATGCTGATAAGCGTCAGAAAGATTTGGAATTCGAAGTTGGCAACATGTTTTTCGTGAAGATTTTGCCATTAAAGCATGTGGTTCGGTTCGGAAATGAAGGAAAGTTAGCTCCTAAGTTCGTTGGACCGTTTCCGATGGTCGAGCGGATTGGAAAGCTCGCATGTAGATTAAAGTTACCCGAGAAGATGTCGAGTGTGCATAATGGGTTTCTTGTGTCATTTCTATGGAAGTTTGTGCATGATTTGAATGTGGTGGTATCTCTAAACCAGTGCGGAGATCTAGAAGTAGAGACCATAGTTGCGAGATGTAACACCCCTATTTCTAACAACAGTGATGTTCATAAATTAATGAATAATTAATCTCAGACGTGAGGATTTAGGGAAACGGGTTTCGCGGTTGCGTTCGTCTCGGAAAAATACGCGAAATAGAGTCCGAAATTTCGTGAATCGGAGTCCGTATGTCCGAGATATGGCCGTTAGAAGTTTCACGGAAAATCAGAAAACGAAACAGATTTCAAAAAATTCAGAATATAGGGTACACTGATTTGGGATCTGGGCTGTGTTTTGGTGGCTAGTGACAGGATCTGACGGCTCTAATCTAATTTAGGGTTAATCTAATGGCCTAAAACACTTAACTAATCTATAAATACACCCTAAGACTACCCTAATTCATACTAAAATTGGAGACAACGTCGTTATGCCATCAAAATGCAACTAGAAGGAGCCACCAACAAAGTAAAGAGGAAGATAGCTTCTCAAATCAACTTCTAATCAACTCTAGCAACTTAATCTTCTTCATAGAAGTGCTAATCAACAAGTTGTGAGTTTCTATGCCTTTAGCAAGCAATTGCTAAACTAATTATGATGGGATATAATGAGGTTATGGTTATGTATGTGGATCAATGCAAGTTATGTTATCATATGACTATGTGTTCATGATGCTAGTTATGCAAGTTTTATGCTATATGTTCATGATGCCAGTTGTGCAAATCACTATGATAAACATTGATCCATTATGACACCATGTTATGCAAGTTTGGTGTTTGATTATATGCAAGTTCATATATGACATGTTATGCAAGTTTGGTGTTTGATTATATGCAAGTTCATATATGACATGTTATGCAAGTTTGGTGTTTGATTATATGCAAGTTCATATATGACATGTTATGCAAGTTTGGTGTTTGATTATATGCAAGTTCATATATGACATGTTATGCAAGTTTGGTGTTTGATTATATGCAAGTTCATATATGATATGTTATGCAAGTTTGGTGTATGATTATATGCAAGTTCATATATGACATGTTATGCAAGTTTGGTGTTTGATTATATGCAAGTAACATGTGCAAGTTTACACCTTTGTATGATATGCATACATATGCAAGTTTACCCCTTTGTATGTCATGCATATATATGCATGTTTACCCCTTCTTATGATATGAGTAACATATGCAAGTTCATCCCTTTTTAGACCTATGACATGTATGCAAGTTTATCCCTTTATGATAGGTCTATGACATGAACATCTATGCAAGTTACCCTCTTTATGACATATGTGATTCATGCAAGTTTGGGTTGGTTATTTATGCTAGTTGGGTTTGATGCTATGGTCATATATGCAAGTTGACACCTTTAAAACCCATGATTATGCTAATGTTATGCTAAGTAGAACCCATTGCATTTGTGATGAATCTTCCCTTTTAAGTATGTCATGTTAGCATATTGCGTGGGGAACGATGGGGTTAATATTCATGTTAACAAAATTGTGGTGAAATTGGTATGATGTTGCATACCATAAGTGGATGGACATAGTTGAGTCAATTATGTACATCATTAAATTGGAATTAATTAGGGAAAATTAATTCAAAATATGGGGGTGATTAATTAGGTGTAATTAATCGACTAAGACACGAGGTTGGACCCTTTTGTAGCATAAGACTGCCCGGACCCGACCGGCAAATCCAGCGGCTACAAATGATTGGCCCAATGTGAGAGGTCTTAGGCATAAACTAAATACGTGACAAGTGTAAAGACACGAGGTTAGACTCGGTTATGGCGTAAGGTTGCCCGGACCCGACCGGCAAATCCAGCTGCTATAAAAGATAGTCTAATGTGAGAGGTCTTTGCAAAGGTTACGGTCTTAATCAATTAAGAAACACTTAACCAGATAAGCATGTAGTGGGACATGAGGGGTTAAGTGGGTGCCTTGGGTGGCATGTGGAAATCAAGTAAGTGCCTTGGGTGGCATGTGGAAATCTAGTGGGTTGCCTTGGGTGGCAATAGAAAATACGATTAGAATACTTAACCAAGGGGAAACATGTAATTAAACATGATTAAAGGGTTAAGTGGAATGCACTAGAAAAGGGACAAGCTTAGGTGGGTAGCTTGTGGGGGCCCATTTCAACCAGTAACCCAAAACGTATCTTTGTGGGCTCGACCCATGTCGAGGACGGGACACGCGTACTGGGCTTGACTATAAGAGGCCAAAACGGGTTAGCGGTGGCAACGCAAGTCCAACGGGTTTCATATGCGTGTGTGGACCCGGGCTGGTAGGTAAGACGTTGTTGCATCGTGTAGGTATAAGCCGTGCACTCTTAAGTTGTATCGGGTTGCCACTTTGGGGAGTGATACACCCCACTGTGGGGCCAGCACGGGTATCTACGTTAGGGAGCCGATCGCTTGGGGAGTAGTGGGTACACCTAGTGGAGATAGGGGCAGACGACACCTATGTGGTCAGCTAGGGGTACACGAAACTCCTAGTTATATTTTCTAAGTCCATGGGTGGGATCAACCTTTAAGTAGGAATGACTGGTGTGGTGCAGTGTAGTAATTACCCTTGGGTGGGTAGATGCGTCTTTACGGATATCTTAGTTCTTCCTATGTCTAGTTGGCTGCTGAGTGTAGTCATTAATCCCCAGTCATTACCGTACCAAGCTTATATCATACCCTAATTTCTTTAATGATTGTATTGTTAAAGTTATAGGGCACACTCAGACTTATGTCTGACCCCGTTGTTTTTATCTTTTTCCCAACCCTCAGGTTATCTGAGTGGGCCTAGCACTAGTGGGCTTTGATCAGATTGCTTTATCTATCTCTTGGAGCTTGGACCGTTGATGTAAAGCTCAGCTTATCTTTCTATTATGGCTATTAGTTATGTAGTGGGATTATGTACTTATGTTTTATCAAGATGGATATTTTGTACTTGAGTCTTGTTGGTTTTTGGTATATACATAAACATGTTTACCTTCTGCTGCAATGAAATGATGTTTTAAAATTCCAAGTATTACTTATATCTGTCTTGTTGTAATTTTTCTGTCCTATATTCACTTAAAATACTCCACCGAAGTAAAGGCATTCCCATAGTGAGTGACCTTAGCGGGTGTGGGGTGTTACACGTGGTATCAGAGCTTAAGGTTACCAGAACAGATAAAACTTTTAGAAAAACTATTTTTCTAAGAACATTTTTGAAGGAGTATTTTCAAAAACATGTCTTTTAAGAGAAAAGTTTTTGAAAGAAAAGCATAATCCCCAATAGCCATATCTTTATCTTTCGAATTCTCCGTTTTGAATCTTTCCTTTTTCGTCTCAGCATGGCTGAAGATCTTAACTTTCGGGAGGGTGTAGCGATACCAGTATGGTATAGGAGGTTGATGGAGGCTAGGGCCGCCACTGCGGGTCCAGCAGATGTTCCTCCACCACCAGTTGCACCCGATATTCCTCCTCCTCCTCCTCGCGTGGATACTTTTGCTAAGACTTGCAAGGAATTTAAGGCTATGGGAGGAAAACCTTTTCAAGGATCAGAAACTTTTGTGGAAGCTAGGGATTGGCTTAAGGAGGTGGAAGAATTGATAGATATCTTTGAGATGGAAGAAGGAAAGAAAGTCAAGTTAGCTGCTTGGTTAATGAAGGGAGAGGCCTCGTTCTGGTGGGAGGTCACTAATGGAGAACGCCTAGTTGACTCTTGGGCGGATTTCAGACAAAGGTTTGTAGCAAAGTTTCTCTCAAGGGCGGAAGAGAATCTGTATATGGAAAGGTTCTTGACACTAAAGCAAGGAAACCTATCAGTGAAGGAATATGTCAACAAGTTTAATCAGTTGGCAAGGTTTGGCATAAACATGGTGAATACACCGGAGAAGAAGGCTTTGAGGTTCGTTAAAGGTTTGAATGAACCGATGCATGGATTGGCTATGACCCACATCCCTATGGGGGCCACCTTTGAGAAGCTAGTAGACATGGCACTCATGCATGAGGAAGAGAAGGGTCCCAATGCTAATAAGGCACCCGAGAAGAAAGGAGATCAGAAGAGACCTCAACAGCAACAGCAAAACAAGGGTGGGAAAGGCAACGGTGGCAAGGGAAAGAAGAAGTGCTTCAATTGCGGGACACCAGGCCACCTAAGCAAAGATTGTCGGAAGAAGAAGAAGACTGGCTGCTTCCACTGTGGCGAAGCAGGGCATCTAGTGAAGGACTGCCCTAAGAAGGGGCAGAGGACGGGATCTACCTCAGGGGGACAGGTGCAAGCTCTTATGGCACCAGGTCAGGCAAGGGGGCAAGTTCAGGCTCTCGCGGTTCCACCGATTCAGGAAAGAGGTAGAACTATTTCCGTTGGAAGTCTGGTTTTTCTGTTTGATCATCCTGTCCGTACTTTATTTGACTCTGGCGCATCGCATTCGTTTATCTCATCATCATTAGTTGAGTCACTGCACTTAGACACCAGTCTAGTAGATGATCCCTTGGTTGTCTCAAACCCAATTGGGGGCTCCACTTATTTGTCCATGATATGTTTGGGTTTGAGGATTTCTATACTTAGAATTGAGTTTAGATGTGATGCTTTTGTTTTGGGCTTCATGGGCTATGGGTTGATTTTGGGGATGGACTGGTTATCCAGTAATGGTGCCGTTCTTGATTGCGAAAGGAGAGTTGTTAGGCTCATGACCCGCTTGGGTAACACTCTCGAGATCTCTTGTAATCCCATGGATTCTGTTATGCTAAGTTATCTTGAATCGCTTGACGCTTCGGTCGAGAGTTTGCGATCTGTTAGAGCGGTCCGGGAATACTCGGATGTGTTTGAGGAGGTGAAGGGCTTACCTCCGAAGCGGGAGATTGACTTCCGAATATATCTGGTAGACAATGCTAAACCAGTATCTTTGCCAGTGCACAACATGGCTCCTCGTGAGAGGAGGGAACTCCATAAGCAAGTAGGGGAGTTGCTTGAGAAGGGGTTCATAAGACGAAGTATATCGGAGTGGGGTGCTCCAGTAGTTTTTGCCACGAAGGCGGATGGGTCCCTCAGACTTTGTGTAGACTATAGAGAACTCAACAAGCTTACAAAGAAGAATAGACACCCATTGCTGAGAATTGATGATCTCTTTGATCAGTTGGTTGGCGCCTCAGTGTTTTCACAGTTGGACTTAGCCACAGGGTTTCATCAGTTGAGAGTGGCTGAGGATAGCATAGACAAGACTGCCTTTAGGACTCCGGATGGTTTCTATGAGTGGCTGGTGATGCCCTTTGGTTTGACGAACGCCCTTGCATACTTTGTTGATCTGATGAGTAGGGTGTTCAGGGAGTACCTTAATAAGTTCGTGGTGGTCTTTGTGGATGACATCTTAGTCTTTTCTAAGAGTGAAGAAGAGCATGCCCTACATCTTAGGGAAGTGTTGGAGACTCTTCGAGCGCATATCCTTAAGGCTAAATTCTCTAAAAGTCACTTTTGGAGGAAGGAAGTGCGGTTCTTAGGGCACGTGGTCTCTAAGGAAGGGATAGCTGTGGATCCCGCGAAGGTAGTGTCCATCCAAGATTGGAAGGTTCCGAAGAATGCTACCGAGGTGAGGAGTTTCTTGGGGTTGGCTGGCTACCATAGGAAGTTCATCAAGGACTTCGCGAAGATATCAGCCCCATTAACTCGCTTGACGAAGAAGAATCTAGTCTTCACATGGGACGTAGATTGTGAGGATGCGTTCCGACGGTTAAAGAGAGCTTTAACCACAACTCCAGTCTTAGTGTTGCCAGATGAGAGTAGCCATTTGTTGTTTATACCGATGCTTGTGGGAAAGGACTAGGCGCAGTCTTAATGCAAGAGGGAAGGGTAATAGCCTATGGGCGAAGGCAGTTGAGAGTGCATGAGAAAAATTACCCTACCCATGATCTAGAGTTGGCCGCTATTGTTTTTGCGCTTAAGTCTTGGCGCCATTATCTTCTTGGCGAGAGGTTCGAATTGTTCACTGACCACAAATCATTGAAGTACTTGTTTTCTCAGAAGGATTTGAACTTAAGACAGCAAAGGTGGATGGAGTTCTTAGCATCCTATGATTTCGAGATAGCGTATACCCCTGGCAATGGTAACGTGGTGGCGGACGCCTTAAGCAGAAAAAGGTTGTCTTTGAGTCCATTGTTCGTGGAACGACGAAGCTTGGAATTTATCTCAATGTTTGACTTCAGACCCTCCGTTGACTTTGTACCCGGTTTGCTAGCATCCTTAGAGGTCAGACCTACTCTTTTGGGACAAATTGGTGAAGCACAACGGGACGACCCACAGTTGGTTGAGTTAGTAGAAAAGCTCATAAGGGGGGAGTCGTCCAGCCATTTGAGTAGGTACACCCTAGATGGTAAGGGGTGGTTGCGTAGAGACGGTAGACTTTGTGTACCGCAAGACGAGGGTTTGAAGAAGGCTGTTCTTGACGATGCACATCGTTTGAAGATGACCATTCATCCCGATGGGGACAAGATGTACCAAGACATGAAGTGAGTTTTCTTTTGGGCCGGTATGAAGAAGGATGTGGCCGAGTATGTCGCTAGATGCTTGGTGTGCCAACAAGTGAAAGCGGAGCAAAAGAAACCCGGTGGGTTGCTTCACCCATTGGAGGTTCCGCAATGGAAGTGGGATAACGTCTCGATGGATTTTATTGATGGGTTACCAAGATCGAGGAAGGGTAATACGAGAATTTGGGTTGTGGTAGACAGACTTACTAAGAGTGCCCATTTCATACTCGTGAAGAGCAAGAGGACTGCTCCATGGCTAGCTTTAGTTTACCTTCGAGAGATAGTTCGGTTGCATGGAGTACCTTCTAGCATATTGAGCGATCGAGATCCTATCTTCACTAGCGAATTTTGGAAGAGTTTGCAAGAGGCAGTAGGGACTCAGTTGTGTTTGAGCACCGCATATCATCCTCAGACGGACGACCAGACCGAGAGGGTGAATCGTGTTCTAGAAGACCTTTTGAGACTATGTATCTTAGATTTTGGAGGTACATGGGAAGAGCATCTTCCATTGGTGGAGTTCGCGTATAATAACAGCTTTCAGTCTAGTATTGGCATGGCTCCTTTCGAAGCTCTTTATGGAAGGCCTTGTCGGTCACCTACATGTTGGTGGGAATCTACGGATAAGATCTTACTTGGGGATGATATGGTTAGAGAGACTTCGGACAAGATTGATTTGATTAGAAGAAGGATGAAAGCGGCGCAAGACAGACAGAAATCCTACGCGGATAAGAGGAGGACGGATCTTGAGTTTAATGTTGGGGACATGGTCTTTGTCAAAGTATCTCCATTACGGAATGTTGTTCGCTTTGGGTCCGTTGGGAAGTTAGCACCAAGGTTTGTAGGACCGTTTCCTATTAAGGAAAGGATTGGACAGATTGCATATAGAGTGGATTTGCCCGAGAGACTTAGTGGTGTACATGACGTATTCCATGTGTCACATTTGAGGAAGTGCCTACATGAGACCGCAGAGGTGGTAGAGCCGAGCTTGCTTAGAGAAGTGGAGGTAGAGCGTGATGCGATGATTCAACGAGCTCCTACTCGCATCCTTGGGTCAGAGATTAGGAGGTTTAGAAACAGAGAGGTTCAACTTGTCAAAGTGTAATGGGGAGATGATGAAAGCAACGCTACTTGGGAGACAGAAGCGAAGATGCGTTCACTGTACCCATTTCTTTTTGAGGGTATGTCTTTTAACTTCTCCTTTATCGTTTGTCTAGTACTTATCTTATCTTTAGTATGTCCTCTCATTAGTACCTTTGACCTTTAGATAGGGTAAACCAATGGTTGAAACATGTGTTTGAGACATGTTATGATTGATGGATGCGTGTGGATACAAGTGTTTGCTAGTGGTTGCTCGTGGATGCATATACACACACTTTAGACACTAGATCGGCTCAGTCACTTCATATTGCATATTGCATATAATTGTGTGTAGGTAGCTATATTAATGGATGTATAATGGTTGTGTTATCATATGAATGATGCATTTTGGTGTATGGTTGTGCACATATGTAGAAATAGTATGTGTCGATAGGGTTCTTTCGCATACATATTGGATGCATGGCACTATCATGGTTTGCATTAAGGAGGTCAACTGAATCAGTAGACCGCCTGATTTTGCATTAGAGAGGGAACATATACACACACTTCTTGCATATGTTCATACAACATTAGAAACCTTAAGGACAATGGATGCCCGTGTTTGATGGTTTAGTAGATGGTTGTTTGGTTGGTAGGATACGTTCTTCTTGACTTAGAGATTTCGGGGACGAAATCCTTTAAGTAGGGGAGAATGTGACACCCCGTATTTCTAACAACAGTGATGTTCATAAATTAATGAATAATTAATCTCAGACGTGAGAATTAAGGGAAACGGGTTTCGCGTTTGCGTTCATCTCGGAAAAATACGCGAAATAGAGTCCGAAATTTCGTGAATCGGAGTCCGTATGTCCGAGATATGGCCTTTAGAAGTTTCAAGAAAAATCAGAAAACGAAACAGATTTCAAAAATTCAAAATATGGGGTGCACTGATTTGGGATCTGGGCTGTGTTTTGGTGGCTAGTGACGGGATCTGACGGCTCTAATCTAATTTAGGGTTAATCTAATGGCCTAAAACACTTAACTAATCTATAAATACACCCTAAGACTACCCTAATTCATACTAAAATTGGAGACAACGTCGTTATGCCGTCAAATTGCAACTAGAAGGAGCCACCAACAAATTAAAGAGGAAGATAGCTTCTCAAATCAACTTCTAATCAACTCTAGCAACTTAATCTTCTTCATAGAAGTGCTAATCAACAAGTTGTGAGTTTCTATGCCTTTAGCAAGCAATTGCTAAACTAATTATGATAGGATATAATGAGGTTATGGTTATGTATGTGGATCAATGCAAGTTATGTTATCATATGACTATGTGTTCATGATGCTAGTTATGCAAGTTTTATGCTATATGTTCATGATGCTAGTTATGCAAGTTTTATGCTATGTGTTCATGATTCTAGTTGTGCAAATCACTATGATAAACATTGATCCATTATGACACCATGTTATGCAAGTTTGGTGTTTGATTATATGCAAGTTCATATATGACATGTTATGCAAGTTTGGTGTTTGATTATATGCAAGTTCATATATGACATGTTATGCAAGTTTGGTGTTTGATTATATGCAAGTTCATATATGACATGTTATGCAAGTTTGGTGTTTGATTATATGCAAGTAACATGTGCAAGTTTACACCTTTGTATGATATGCATACATATGCAAGTTTACCCCTTTGTATGTCATGCATATATATGCATGTTTACCCCTTCTTATGATATGAGTAACATATGCAAGTTCATCCCTTTTTAGACCTATGACATGTATGCAAGTTTATCCCTTTATGATAGGTCTATGACATGAACATCTATGCAAGTTACCCTCTTTATGACATATGTGATTCATGCAAGTTTGGGTTGGTTATTTATGCTAGTTGGGTTTGATGCTATGGTCATATATGCAAGTTGACACCTTTAAAACCCATGATGATGCTAATGTTATGCTAAGTAGAACCCATTGCATTTGTGATGAATCTTCCCTTTTAAGTATGTCATGTTAGCGTATTACGTGGGGAACGATGGGGTTAATATTCATGTTAACAAAATTGTGGTGAAATTGGTATGATGTTGCATACCATAAGTGGATGGACATAATTGAGTCAATTATGTACATCATTAAATTGGAATTAATTAGGGAAAATTAATTCAAAATATGGGGGTGATTAATTAGGTGTAATTAATCGACTAAGACACGAGGTTGGACCCTTTTGTAGCAAAAGACTGCCCGGACCCGACCGGCAAATCCAGCGGCTACAAATGATTGGCCCAATGTGAGAGGTCTTAGGCATAAACTAAATACGTGAAAAGTGTAAAGACACGGGGTTAGACTCGGTTATGGCGTAAGGCTGCCCGGACCCGACCGGCAAATCCAGCTGCCATAAAAGATAGTCTAATGTGAGAGGTCTTTGCAAAGGTTACGGTCTTAATCAATTAAGAAACACTTAACCAGATAAGCGTGTAGTGGGGCATGAGGGGTTAAGTGGGTGCCTTGGGTGGCATGTGGAAATCAAGTAAGTGCCTTGGGTGGCATGTGGAAATCTAGTGGGTTGCCTTGGGTGGCAATAGAAAATACGATTAGAATACTTAACCAAGGGGAAACATGTAATTAAACATGATTAAAGGGTTAAGTGGGATGCACTAGAAAAGGGACAAGCTTAGGTGGGTAGCTTGTGGGGGCCCATTTCAACCAGTAACCCAAATGTATCTTTGTGGGCTCGACCCATGTCGAGGACGGGACACGCGTACTGGGCTTGACTATAAGAGGCCAAAACGGGTTAGCGGTGGCAACGCAAGTCCAACGGGTTTCATATGCGTGTGTGGACCCGGGCTGGTAGGTAAGACGTTGTTGCATCGTGTAGGTATAAGCCGTGCACTCTTAAGTTGTATCGGGTTGCCACTTTGGGGAGTGATACACCCCACTGTGGGGCCAGAACGGGTATCTACGTTAGGGAGCCGATCGCTTGAGGAGTAGTGGGTACACCTAGTGGAGATAGGGGCAGACGGCACCTATGTGGTCAGCTAGGGGTACACGAAACTCCTAGTTATATTTTCTAAGTCCATGGGTGGGATCAACCTTTAAGTAGGAATGACTGGTGTGGTGCAGTGTAGTAATTACCCTTGGGTGGGTAGATGCGTCTTTACGGATATCTTAGTTCTTCCTATGTCTAGTTGGCTGCTGAGTGTAGTCATTAATCCCCAGTCATTACCGTACCAAGCTTACATCATACCCTAATTACTTTAATGATTGTATTGTTAAAGTTATAGGGCTCACTCAGACTTATGTCTGACCCCGTTGTTTTTATCTTTTTCCCAACCCTCAGGTTATCAGAGTGGGCCTAGCACTAGTGGGCTTTGATCAGATTGCTTTATCTATCTCTTGGAGCTTGGACCGTTGATGTAAAGCTCAGCTTATCTTTCTATTATGGCTATTAGTTATGTAGTGGGATTATGTACTTATGTTTTATCAAGATGGATATTTTGTGCTTGACTCTTGTTGGTTTTTGGTATGTACATAAACATGTTTACCTTCTGCTGCAATGAAATGATGTTTTAAAATTCCAAGTATTACTTATATCTGTCTTGTTGTAATTTTTCTGTTCTATATTCACTTAAAATACTCCACCGAAGTAAAGGCATTCCCATAGTGAGTGACCTTAGCGGGTGTGGGGTGTTACACGAGACCTCGTAAGCCACTTTGTGTTGTGGGGAATGACACAAAACAGCTTGGGAGGAAGACGATTGAGTTAGTTAAGGCGCAGTGGAGTGAGGATGGCGACGATTATATGTGGGAGGCGGAAGTGGGCATGAAGATGACCCATCCGGTACTCTTCTTCGGTACGACCCATTAGTATCGTGTCACCTTGCATCCTTGTCGCTTGTACTATTATGTTTCTGTTAGAATTCAGTGTGCTAGGATAAGGCTATGGATGCATGGCTTGATGGCTGCTAGTTTGGGTGATAGGATTAGTTGCTCATGGATGATATACATGCAGAATTGTTGTGGTTGGCTAGTTGCTTGTGTTTTTGGGATTTCGGGGGCGAAATTCCTAAAGAGGGGAGAATATAACAGCCCGCATTTTATGTATCGAAGGATCGTAAAATATTTTTATTCTATTCCCTGAGGGTTGGATCATTCTCATATTTTAATATGTTTCTTATGGTGATGTGAGACATGTCCATAATTTTTTACCAATTTTTGTGTGTGACCATTTTGCCCCTATCAGTCTTGTACAGGATATAACTTTTGACTCAGGTCAAATCAAATGTTGAGACCTGTGCCATTGGAAAGGAAATGATGATTCCCTTTTCGTAGAGTGGTCACATTAAATATTTGGCTTAGCGGTTTGGGAGGAATCGTTGTTTTAAGGTTTAATGGTTGGCTGGTCAGGTTTGGTAAGCCATAATGGGCTGATTTGTAGAGGTCCATTAGTGGGCTGGTGGAACGCTATTTATAGGGGGTGAGAGGTATGGAGAATAGTTTACTTTCTCCATTCTCTCATTTGGTGGCCTTGTGTTCCTCCAGTTTACTTTCTCCATTCTCTCATTTGGTGGCCTTGTGTTCCTCCTTCCTCTAACACCTTTCCACCATTAAAATCAAGATATATGGAAGGGAACCGAAGACCTATATCATTTGAAGCTAGATCTACATTATTTGAAGTGAGAGTTCATCGAATCGAAGGATTTGGATCAAGTTCTTCGCTGTATAGAATCTAATTTCACCGTTTTTTGCTTTGATTAGGAGAATTGGTGAGTGATATGCATCTCTCACACAGATTCAATCAAGTATATGAGTGTTTGATCTTGTTTTTCATCAAATTCAAGTCGTTTTCCTTAGATCTGCAGCATGGTAAGCATATTTTCATATGAATCGCCATAGGAACTATATGAATTAAATTATGGATCTAACTTGCATAAACATACGAAATCACATGGAAATTACTGGTTTAAACTTGCTATTGTCTTGATTTTGGTGAATTTGCATAATTTAAGTGATAATAGTCATATTCATGTTGTTAGCGATTCTATAACATGTTTATGATTGTATTTGGTGAATTGGATGAGTTGGTTTCGTCGATTGTGTCGATTGGCGAAGTTTTGGTCGAAATTGGACGTGCATTAGGGTTGTGCAGGAAATGGGTCGGTCGTATTTCTAGTCGGTCGGATAGTACGAGGGAAGTACAAGATGTAGTACAGGCGTTCTAGTCGGTCGGCTTCGTACTTGTCGGTCGGTAGGAAGACCATTGGGTAGATCGGTTACAAAATGAAGTGGAGCAGAAGTCCGGCTGTGCTGGGGTTGTGGGCGGTCGTCACAGAAAACCTGGAAAACCCCTTGGCATATCACCTGGAAAAATCGGCTTGGTTATTGGCTTGGCAATTTTGGGATTTCGCATCCCTATATTTCGCATCTCATCTAGGATATGAAATCTCTTATCGCGACTACCCCGGTAGGAGTTTCATCGAGTTCGGCTCGTGATCTGGGGATGCGAAGAAATGGTAGTGCAGGGACTCGAGATTTTTAGCATCGCGATTTTCACCGATCGCATCAGAGGGATTCAATTTTTTATGGGCCCCGCACCACTAGATTTCGAGATATGAAATCTGGGCTTGGCTCGGATATGAATTTCCGGATTTTCCAAACAATTTTGGCACACGGCAGAAACGCGTGCGGATCATAGCTTTTTGCGTGAGCACATCGCGTTTAGCATTGATTTTTGGGATGCAAGATTTGGAAATTAGCAAAGTGGAAGATCTCTTTGCCACGAAGGAAAACAAATGTGGATCAACTTTTTTGGCTTATGCAACATTTTCACCAGATTCTGGGGATTCAAGATTTTTCAACACAAGGATGCGATTTTTTGACATGACCTTGGTTTTTTTACTTCGTTTTTGTGATGTGAATTTTGTATTCCCAAGGATACAAAATTCGGGTTGACACTCCCAAAACTCATCGATAAATACCCACAAGCTTGGCATTCAAAATGGTTGGCTCATTTACACTCTTCCTATACTTTGGCATGCGGGATTGAGGCACTTAAGCACCATTAATAGCTGTCTTCATCATCTTCATAAATTTTGGACTTCTTTTGGACTCCTAAACATTGCACAAACGTTTTCTATAACTTTTGGACATTTACTTGGACTTTTACACTACTCTTGGACATTTTTGGATATCTTTGGGATTTCTTGGACAATGAAGCTACTTTTTAGACATTGCTTCACACTTTGGCTCAACGAGGAAGAAGAAGGGAATTTTAGTCAAAGTTTAGAATTAACAAACATTTTGTTATTCTATTACACAACTTTGTACACATAAATTGTCCGAACTTGTACAACTTTTGTAATCAACTATTATATAATGAATGATTACTATAAAGTGGACTTAGGTGTTGTTGTTGAACCACTATAAAAAGCTGTGTTCTCCCTTTACACTTCATTACTTTGGATTTAAATTATCATTTTCCTGCAAAACATACACTCGGGCATTGGCGTGAGCGAATAACGACAATTCCCCACGTCAACACTTTGGCATGCCAAGAAAGGGGCGCATAGCTTTGAATTCTGCTTTGGATTGGACTCTCGGATTTGGTTTTGGTTTTTAGTTTTGGTTTCAATTCTCGACTTAGACTTTGTTACTCGCTTTTCATCATGGTTAAGCACAAGAAGCTTGACGCTATTGCTGAAGCTCAAGGTGCAGGATGTTTAGGAAGTCAAGAACTTTCTTTGATTGGAGTTCCCTCGAATTACATCACTCGTGATAATGTCGATGGGATGATTAATATTTTAGCTACGAATTTGAATGCTTGACTCAAGCGACATGAAGAAGCATTTACTACTTTTCTCACTCAGATTGAGGCTAGGATGGGAAATTTTGGGAGGTCGACTGCATAGGAAGATATTATTAGAACAAGTACCAGTGTTCCTCAAGCTGCGAATCAGAACTTAGGGGCAACCCTGCAAACAAACCAGCAGGCCGATGCCGATCCTCGGACCGGTTCCCGTCCCACTACACTTAGGGGAAACCCTGGTCCCAACATCACTCCAGCCCATGAAGCTTTGGTTGGTCAGGTTATAGGATCCACCAATGGGAATGTTCTTCAAGCGCTAGTGTGTACAGCTTTGGATGATAGTCCTCCCAGGGTTTAGGAAGTCAAGATTGTGCCCGATGCGGCTCCTCAGGTTAGAATTTAACTAGACATTGTTCTTTTAAATAACCAATTTCTAATCTAGACTTAAACATCAGGGGCACCAGTCTCGTTTTAGATAATCTAATTCAGTTGATTGCTTTTGGTAATGGTTCTCAGATCATGGATGTTTTTAATTGATTTACTCGAGGCGGTGCCTCTTCTTCGGACTTGGACTATGTTACCCGCAGTCCCTTATCTTTTGATATAAGGAATTCTCGCAACTCACCGGACTTCAAACAACCGATGTTGGAAGCTTATGATGGTCGGAAGGATTCGACTGCTCACTTGATGTGGTATATTCGTTATATGAAAGTTCTCTTTGCTTCGAAAAGTGTCCTGGCGAAGTGTTTTCTGTAACACCCCGTATGTTGAATAACTTACTATAATATAAAACACGGCAGAATTAAATTTTAAATCTGAATCAGGGGAAACGGGCTATGCCATTGCGTTCGTCTCGGAAAAAACGCGAAATAGAGTCCGAGTTTTCGAAAATCGGAGTCCGTATGACTCAGATATGGCACGAAGAAGTTTCAGAAAAAAAGAAGATTTAAAAACAGAAATTTCAAATTTCAGAAGTGGCGGGAAAATTCCCGCCAGACCCAGGGGGTCGACCTGGGGGTCGACTGGGGAGTCGACCTGCCCACCAGGTCGACTGGGGAGTCGACCCTAGTGTCGACCTGGGGGTCGACCTCCCTGGTCGAGCCCAAGTGACCTGGGTGCATCAGTTTGGCTTTTGGGCTGGGTCTGATGGCTTGTGACGAGATCTGACGGCTCTAATCTAATTTAGGGTTAATCTAAGGGCCTAAAACACCTAACTAATCTATAAATACACCCTAAGACTACCCTAATTCATACTAAAAATAGTTACAACACCGTTATGCCGTCAAAATGCAACTTGAAGGAGCCTCCATCAATCTAAAGAGGAAGATAGCTTCTCAAATCAATCTCTAATCAACTCTAGCAACTTAAGCTTCCTCTTAGGAGTGCTAATCAACAAGTTGTGAGTTTTCTATAGCCTTAATAACCAATTGTTGAAATGATTTTGATAGGATATAATGAGGTTATGGCTATGAATGTGGATCAATGCAAGATTATGTTATCATATGCTATGTGTTTGTGATGTTATGCAAGTTATTCAAGTTATGTGCTATATGTTCATGAAGTTATGCAAGTCATATAATACATGTTCATGATGTTATGCAAGTTATGTAAGTCATATGCTATGTGATTATGATGTTATGCAAGTTATGCAAGTCATATGCTATGTGTTTGTGGTGTTATGCAAGTTATGCAAGTCATATGATATATATTCATGAAGTTATGCAAGTTATGCAAGTCATATGGTAGGTGTTTATGATGTTATGCAAGATATGCAAGTCATATGAGAAACATTGATCCATTATGACACCATGATATGCAAGTTTGGTGTATGATTATATGCTAGTTCATACATGATATGTTATGCAAGTTTGGTGTATGATTATATGCAAGTTCATATATGACATGTTATGCACGTATGGTGTTTGATTATATGCAAGTAACATGTGCAAGTTTACACCTTTGTATGATATGCATACATATGCAAGTTAACCCCTTTGTATGTCATACATACATATGCAAGTTTACCCCTTTTTGTATGACATAAATAACCTATGCAAGTTAACCTCCTTATGACATATGTGATTCATGCAAGTTTGGGTTGATTATTTATGCTAGTTGGGTTGATGCTATATGCATGTTGACACCTTTAAACCCATGTTGATGTTATGCAAGTTGAACCCATTGTATTTGTTATGAATCTTCCCTTTTATGTCATGTTCGCGAATTACTTGGGGAACGATGGGGTTAATATACATGTTAATGAAATGGTGTGAAGTTGGTATGATTATGCATACCATAAAGTGGATGGACATAATTGAGTCAATTATGTACATCGTTAAATTTGTAATTAATTAGGGATAATTAATACAAATTATGGGGGTGATTAATTAGGTGTAATTAATCGACTAAGACACGAGGTTGGACCCTTTTGTAGCATAAGACTGCCCAGAACCGACCGGCATATCCAGCAGCTACAAATGATTGGCCCAATGTGAGAGGTCTTAGGCACAAACTAAATACGTGACAAGTGTATAGACACGAGGTTAGACTCGGTTATGGCGTAAGGCTGCCCGGACCCAACCGGCAAATCCAGCTGCCATAAAAGATAGTCTAATGTGAGAGGTCTTTACAACGGTTACGTTCTTAATCAATTAAGAAACACTTAACCAGATAAGCATGTAGTGGGGCATGAAGGATTAAGTGGGTGCCTTGGGTGGCATGTGGAGATTAAGTAAGTGCCTTGGGTGGCATGAGAAAATCTAGTGGTTGCCTTGGGTGGCAATAGAAAATACGATTAGAATACTTAACCAAAGTGGAACATGTAATTTAACATGATTAAAGGGTTAAGTAAGTGCCGTGGGTGGCATGAGGAAATCTAGTGGTTGCCTTGAGTGGCAATAGAAGATAAGATTAGAATACTTAACCAAAGTGGAACATGTAATTAAACATGATTAAAGGGTTAAGTAAGTGCCTTGGGTGGCATGAGGAAATCTAGTGGTTTCCTTGAGTGGCAATAGAAGATAAGATTAGAATACTTAACCAAAGTGGGACATGTAATTAAACATGATTAAAGTGTTAAGTGGGTGCCTTGGGTGGCATGTGGAAAAATCTAGTGGGTTGCCTTGGGTGGCAATAGAGAATACGACTAGAATACTTAACCAAAGTGGAACATGTAACTAAACATGATTAAAGGATTGAGTGGGTGCCTTGGGTGGCATGTGGAAATCAAGTGGGTGCCTTGGGTGGCATGTAGAAATCTAGTGGGTGCCTTGAGTGGCAATTGAAATATGATTAGATGACTTAACCAAACCTTAACATGTAAGTGGGCATGATTATGAAAAAGGGGTTAAGTGGGATGCACTAGATAAAATGACAAGCTTAAGTAGTAGCTTGTGGGGGCCCATTTCAACCAGGAACCCATATGTATCTTATTGGGCTCGACCCATGTCGAGGACGGGACACGCGTACTGGGCTTGACTATAAGAGGCCAAAACGGGGTAGCGGTGGCAACGCGAGTCCAACGGGTTTCATATGCGTGTGTGGACCCGGGCTGGTAGGTAAGACGTTGTTGCATCGTGTAGATATAAGCCGTGCACCATTGATATTATCGGGTTGCCACTTTGGGGAGTGATACACCCCACTGTGGGGCCAGCACGGGTATCTACGGTAGGGAGCCGATCGCTTGGGGAGTAGTGGGTACACCTAGTGGAGATAAGGGCAGACGACACCTATGTAGTCAGCTAGGGGTACACGAGACTACTAATAAAATTACTAAGTTGTGGGTACACCTAGTGGAGATAGGGGCAGACGGCACCTATGTAGTCAGCTAGGGGTACACGAAACTACTATTAAAAATTACTAAGTACACTTAGTGGGATCAACCTTTAAGTAGGAATTACACTTGGGTGGGTAGAACTGGTGTGGTGCAGTGTAGGAATTATCCTTGGATGGGTAGATCTTGTGTGGTGCAGAATAGTATTTATCCTTGGGTGGATAGGCGCGTCTTTACCGTTATCTTAGTTTATCCTAAGTCTAGTTGGCTACTTAGTGTAGTCATTTATCCCCAGTCGTACCGTACCAGGTTTATATCATACCCTAATTACTTTACTGATTGTATTGTTAAGGTTATAGGGCTCACTCAGACTTATGTCTGACCCCGTTGTTTTTATCTTTTTCCCCAACCCTCAGGTTCTCAGAGTGGGCCTAGCACTAGTGGGCTTTGATCAGATTGCTTTATCTATCTTTTGGAGCTAGGACTCTTGAAGAAAAGCTCGGTTATCTTTTCTATTATGGCTATTAGTATGTAGTGGGATTATGTACTTATGTTTTAACGAGATGGATATTTTATACTTGACTCTTGTTGGTTTTTGAGATGTAACCAAACATATTTAACTTCTGCTGCAATGAAATGATGTTTTAAATTTCAAGTATTACATATATCTGTCTTGTTGTAATTTTTCAGTTCTATGTTCACTTAAATACTCCACCGAAGCTAAGGCATTCCCTTTATGAGTGACCTTAGCGGGTGTGGGGTATTACACGTGGTATCGGAGCTTAAGGTTACCAGAACAGATAAAACTTTTAAAAAACTATTTTTATAAAAACATTTTCGGAAGAAGTATTTTCAAAAACATGTCTTTTAAGAGAAAAGTTTTAGAAAGAAAAGCATAATCCCCAAATAGCCATATCTTTATCCTTCGGATTCTCCGTTTTGAATCTCTTCCTCTTTCTCCTTTTGAATTTCCCCTCCGCGTATAGATGTCTTTTTAAGATAAATAAGGACTTCCGTATGAAGGACGGAAGAACCACTTCAAGGGACTAAGAAGTTTGCCGGGCTAAGAAGTTAGTCCAAGGAGGTGGAGGGCTTATGGGTACCTTTAAGATGGACGAGAGAGGAAGGTTCAAATAGCTATTAGGTAAATAAAGGACGAAACCTCATCGTGGTGAGAAGGCCACGAAAGGAGAATGTGAAGGGGAAGGCTAGTTGTTTTGGAGAAATAGGACACCTTGGGGTTTTCCAAAGAGGTAAGGACGAAGTACAGGATCTTCTGGAGGGTAGATGTATTCCCTCACGATGGGTATACCGGATGGGGGTAGGACCGTCTAAGTTGAAATTTGGTTCTCTCGATCATCCTATTCGAACTTTATTCGACTTTGGCGCATCACGTTCGTTTATCTCATCATCATTAGTTGAGTCACTGAACCTAGACACCAGTTTGGTAGATGATCCCGTGGTTGTTTCAAACCCAATTGGGGGGCTCCACTTATTTGTCCATGATATGTTTGGGTTTGAAGATTACTGGTTATCCAGTAATGGTGCCGTTCTTGATTGCGAAAGGAGAGTTGTTAGGCTCATGACCCGCTTGGGTAACACTCTCGAGATCTCTTGTAATCCCATAGATTCTGTTTTGCTAAGTTATTTAGAATCGCTTGACGCTTCGGTCGAGAGTTTACAATCTGTTAGAGTGGTCCGGGAATACTCGGATGAGTTCGAGGAGGAGAAGGGCTTACCTCCGAAGCGGGAGATAGACCTCCGAATATATCTGGTAGACGATGCTAAACCAGTATCTTTGTCAGTGCGCCACATGGCTCCTCGTGAGAGGAGGGAACTCCATAAGCAAGTAGGGGAGTTGCTTGAGAAGGGGTTCATAAGATGAAGTATATCGGAGTGGGGTGCTCCAGTAGTTTTTGCCACGAAGGCGGATGGGTCCCTCAGACTTTGTGTAGACTATAGAGAACTCAACAAACTCACAAAGAAGAATAGACACCCACTGCCGAGGATTGATGATCTTTTTGATCAGTTGGTTGGCGCCTCAGTGTTTTTGCAGTGGGACTTGGCCACGGGGTTTCATCAGTTGGGAGTGACTGAGGATAGTATAGAGAAGACCGCCTTTAGGGCTCTGGATGGTTTCTATGAGTGGCTGGTGATGCCATTTGGTTTGACGAACGCCCCCGCATAATTTGTTGATTTGATGAGTGGAGTGTTCAAGGAGTACCTAAATAACTTCGTAGTGGTCTTTGTGGATGACATCTTGGTCTTTTCTAAAGAGCGAAATAAGTTTTCGTGTGTGCTTAATGGGTTAAGCAAAGCCAGTTATTTGATCAACGGTGGTTTTGGAGCAAGATCGGCAAGGACATCCAGAGTTGGACAAGGGCTTAATTATTTAGCCGTTTTTACTAGTATCATCTCACGTAGGTCGTCTGAATTCGAAGGAGGTGTCCCTTGGATGTTTGTCTGATATTGGTTTAGGCCTTTGGGGCTTGCACTTGGGGGATGTCGAGTTCGACTAGGATGGTCTGCGTGAGAGATGGATAGTTGTGACAATTTTGTATGAAAGTATATCCTGGTTTTCTCCAGAAGTGGAGAAAAGCATGCCCTACATCTTAGGGAAGTGTTGGAGACTCTTCGAGCGCATAGTCTTGAGACAGCAAAGGTGGATGGAGTTCTTAGCATCCTATGATTTCGAGATAGCGTATACCCCTGGCAAGGGTAACGTGAAGACGGACGCCTTGAGCAGAAAAAGGTTGTCCTTAAGTCCATTGTTCGTGGAACGACGAAGCTTGGAATTTATCTCGGTGTTTGATTTTATACCTTCTGTTGACTTTATACCCGGTTAGCTAGCATCCTTGGAGGTCAGACCTACTCTTTTGAGACGGATTAGCGAGGCACAGAGGGACGACCCACAGTTGGTTGAGTTGGTATAGAGGCTCATAAAAGGGGAGTCGTCCAGCCATTTGAGTAGGTATACCTTAGACGATAAGGGGTGCTTGCGTAGAGACGATAGACTTTGTGTACCGCAAGACGAGGGTTTAAGGAAGGCTATTCTTGATGATTCACACCGTTCTAGGATGACCATTTATCCCGGTGGGGACAAGATGTACCAAGACATGAAGCGAGTTTTCTTTTGGGCCGGTATGAAGAAAGATGTGGCCGAGTATGTCGCTAGATGCTTGGTGTGCCAACAGGTGAAAGCGGAGCAAAAGAAATCGGGTGGGTTGCTTCACCCATTGGAAGTTCCGCAATGGAAGTGGGATAGCGTCTCGATGGATTTTATTGATGGGTTACCGAGATCGAGGAAGGGTAATACGGGAATTTGAGTTGTGGTAGATAGACTCACTAAGAGCGCCCATTTCATACCCGTGAAGAGCCAGAGGACTGCTCCATGTCTAGCTTCGGTTTATCTTCGAGAGATAATTCAGTTGCATAGGGAACAGGACGTATTCCATGTGTCACATTTAAGGAAGTGCCTACATGAGACCGCAGAGGTGGTAGAGCCGAGCCTGCTTAGGGAAGTAAAGGTAGAGCGTGATGTGATTATTCGACGAGCTCCTACCCGCATCCTTGGGTCAGAGATTAGGAAGTGGAGAAACAGAGAGGTTCGACTAGTCAAAGTGAAAAGGGGAGAAGAGGAGAGCAATGCTACTTGGGAGACAGAAGCGAAGATGCGTTCATTGTACCCATTCCTTTATGAGGGTATGTCCTTCAACTTCTCCTTTATTGTTTGTCTAGTGCTTATCTTATCTTTAGTATGTCCTCTCATTAGTACCTTTGACCTTTAGATAGGGTAAACCTATGGTTGAAACATGTGTTTGAGACATGTTATGATTGATGGATGCGTGTGGATGCAAGTGGTTGCTCGTGGATGCATATACACACACTCTAGGCACTAGATCGGCTCAATCACTTCATATTGCATATTGCATAAAATTGTGTGTAGGTAGCTATATTAATGAATGTATAATGGTTGCGTTATCATATGGATGATGCATTTTGGTGTATGGTTGTGCACACATGTAGAAATAGTATGTGTCGATAGGGATCTTTCGCATACATATTGGATGCATGGCACTATCATGGTTTGCATTAAGGAGGTCAACTAAATAAGTGGACCGCCTAATTTTGCATTAGACAGGGAACATATACACACACTCTTTGCATATGTTCATACAGCATTAGAAACTCTAAGGACAATGGATGCCAGTGTTTGATGGTTTGAGTAGATGGTTGTTTGGTTGGTAGGATACGTTCTTCTTGACTTAGAGATTTCGGGGACGAAATCCTTTAAGTAGGGGAGAATGTAACACCCCGTATGTTGAATAACTTACTATAATATAAAACAGGGCAGAATTAAATTTTAAAATCTGAATCAGGGGAAACGGGCTATGTCATTGCGTTCGTCTCGGAAAAATACGCGAAATAGAGTCCGAGTTTTCGAAAATCGGAGTCCGTATGACCCAGATATGGCCCGAAGAAGTTTCAGAAAATTAAAAAAAAAAGATTTAAAAACAGAAATTTCAAATTTCAGAAGTGGCGGGAAAATTCCCGCCAGACCCAGGGGGCCGACCTGGGGGTCGACTGGGGAGTCGACCCTAGTGTCGACCTGGGGGTCGACCTCCCTGGTCGAGCCCAGGTGACCTGGGTGCATCAGTTTGGCTGTTGGGCTAGGTCTGATGGCTTGTGACGAGATCTGACGGCTCTAATCTAATTTAGGGTTAATCTAAGGGCCTAAAACACCTAACTAATCTATAAATACACCCTAAGACTACCCTAATTCATACTAAAAATAGTTACAACACCGTTATGCCGTCAAAATGCAACTTGAAGGAGCCTCGATCAATCTAAAGAGGAAGATAGCTTCTCAAATCAATCTCTAATCAACTCTAGCAACTTAAGCTTCCTCTTAGGAGTGCTAATCAACAAGTTGTGAGTTTTCTATAGCCTTAATAACCAATTGTTGAAATGATTATGATAGGATATAATGAGGTTATGGCTATGAATGTGGATCAATGCAAGATTATGTTATCATATGCTATGTGTTTGTGATGTTATGCAAGTTATGCAAGTTATGTGCTATATGTTCATGAAGTTATGCAAGTTATGCAAGTCATATGATACATGTTCATGATGTTATGCAAGTTATGCATGTCATATGCTATGTGATTATGATGTTATGCAAGTTATGCAAGTCATATGCTATGTGTTTGTGGTGTTATGCAAGTTATGCAAGTCATATGATATATATTCATGAAGTTATGCAAGTTATTCAAGTCATATGGTAGGTGTTTATGATGTTATGCAAGATATGCAAGTCATATGAGAAACATTGATCCATTATGACACCATGATATGCAAGTTTGGTGTATGATTATATGCTAGTTCATACATGATATGTTATGCAAGTTTGGTGTATGATTATATGCAAGTTCATATATGACATGTTATGCACGTATGGTGTTTGATTATATGCAAGTAACATGTGCAAGTTTACACCTTTGTATGATATGAATACATATGCAAGTTAACCCCTTTGTATGTCATACATACATATGCAAGTTTACCCCTTTTTGTATGACATAAATAACCTATGCAAGTTAACCTCCTTATGACATATGTGATTCATGCAAGTTTGGGTTGATTATTTATGCTAGTTGGGTTGATGCTATATGCATGTTGACACCTTTAAACCCATGTTGATGTTATGCAAGTTGAACCCATTGTATTTGTTATGAATCTTCCCTTTTATGTCATGTTCGCGAATTACGTGGGGAACGATGGGGTTAATATACATGTTAATGAAATGGTGTGAAGTTGGTATGATTATGCATACCATAAAGTGGATGGACATAATTGAGTCAATTATGTACATCGTTAAATTTGTAATTAATTAGGGATAATTAATACAAATTATGGGGGTGATTAATTAGGTATAATTAATCGACCAAGACACGAGGTTGGACCCTTTTGTAGCATAAGACTGCCCAGAACCGACCGGCATATCCAGCGGCTACAAATGATTGGCCCAATGTGAGAGGTCTTAGGCACAAACTAAATACGTGACAAGTGTATAGACACGAGGTTAGACTCGGTTATGGCGTAAGGCTGCCCGGACCCAACCGGCAAATCCAGCTGCCATAAAAGATAGTCTAATGTGAGAGGTCTTTACAATGGTTACGTTCTTAATCAATTAAGAAACACTTAACCAGATAAGCATGTAGTGGGGCATGAAGGGTTAAGTGGGTGCCTTGGGTGGCATGTGGAGATTAAGTAAGTGCCTTGGGTGGCATGAGAAAATCTAGTGGTTGCCTTGGGTGGCAATAGAAAGTACGATTAGAATACTTAACCAAAGTGGAACATGTAATTAAACATGATTAAAGGGTTAAGTAAGTGCCATGGGTGGCATGAGGAAATCTAGTGGTTGCCTTGAGTGGCAATAGAAGATAAGATTAGAATACTTAACCAAAGTGGAACATGTAATTAAACATGATTAAAGGGTTAAGTAAGTGCCTTGGGTGGCATGAGGAAATCTAGTGGTTTCCTTGAGTGGCAATAGAAGAAAAGATTAGAATACTTAACCAAAGTGGGACATGTAATTAAACATGATTAAAGTGTTAAGTGGGTGCCTTGGGTGGCATGTGGAAAAATATAGTGGGTTGCCTTGGGTGGCAATAGAGAATACGACTAGAATACTTAACCAAAGTGGAACATGTAACTAAACATGATTAAAGGGTTGAGTGGGTGCCTTGGGTGGCATGTGGAAATCAAGTGGGTGCCTTGGGTGGCATGTAGAAATCTAGTGGGTGCCTTGAGTGGCAATTGAAATATGATTAGATGACTTAACCAAACCTTAACATGTAAGTGGGCATGATTATGAAAAAGGGGTTAAGTGGGATGCACTAGATAAAATGACAAGCTTAAGTAGTAGCTTGTGGGGGCCCATTTCAACCAGTAACCCATATGTATCTTATTGGGCTCGACCCATGTCGAGGACGGGACACACGTACTGGGCTTGACTATAAGAGGCCAAAACGGGGTAGCGGTGGCAACGCGAGTCCAACGGGTTTCATATGCGTGTGTGGACCCGGGCTGGTAGGTAAGACGTTGTTGCATCGTGTAGATATAAGCCGTGCACCATTGATATTATCGAGTTGCCACTTTGGGGAGTGATACACCCCACTGTGGGGCCAGCACGGGTATCTACGGTAGGGAGCCGATCGCTTGGGGAGTAGTGGGTACACCTAGTGGAGATAGGGGCAGACGGCACCTATGTAGTCAGCTAGGGGTACACGAGACTACTAATAAAATTACTAAGTTGTGGGTACACCTAGTGGAGATAGGGGCAGAAGGCACCTATGTAGTCAGCTAGGGGTACACGAAACTACTATTAAAAATTACTAAGTACACTTAGTGGGATCAACCTTTAAGTAGGAATTACACTTGGGTGGGTAGAACTGGTGTGGTGCAGTGTAGGAATTATCCTTGGGTGGGTAGATCTTGTGTGGTGCATAATAGTATTTATCCTTGGGTGGATAGGCGCGTCTTTACCATTATCTTAGTTTATCCTAAGTCTAGTTGGCTACTTAGTGTAGTCATTTATCCCCAGTCGTATCGTACCAGGTTTATATCATACCCTAATTACTTTACTGATTGTATTGTTAAGGTTATAGGGCTCACTCAGACTTATGTCTGACCCCGTTGTTTTTATCTTTTTCCCCAACCCTCAGGTTCTCAGAGTGGGCCTAACACTAGTGGGCTTTGATCAGATTGCTTTATCTATCTTTTGGAGCTAGGACTCTTGAAGAAAAGCTCGGTTATCTTTTCTATTATGGCTATTAGTATGTAGTGGGATTATGTACTTATGTTTTAACGAGATGGATATTTTATACTTGACTCTTGTTGGTTTTTGAGATGTAACCAAACATATTTAACTTCTGCTGCAATGAAATGATGTTTTAAATTTCAAGTATTACATATATCTGTCTTGTTGTAATTTTTCAGTTCTATGTTCACTTAAATACTCCACCGAAGCTAAGGCATTCCCTTTATGAGTGACCTTAGCGGGTGTGGGGTGTTACATTTTCCGCTTTACCTGACAGATATAGCTGCTATGTGGTTTAGGCAGTTGGAGACGAACATTATCACTTCTTGATATGCTTTGGTTAGCAAGTTTGTGGAATAGTTTTGAGTTCACATCACTCATTATAAAAGCCTTATGGCTCTAACTGGCATTAAGCAAAAGTCTGACGAGACTCTGTAGAAATTCTTGAAACGTTTTAATGTTGCATGGCTTTGGTCGGCATACCCGATCCGTTTATGGTTTTGATGATCGAAGTATTTGGAATTTTAGATAAGTCTGACTTTAAGACTTCATTGCATCGGGACCAGCTGAGGGATCTCGGTGAGTTCTATTTTGAAGCTGAAAGATTCCTTTAGGAAGAGGATTCGATGACTGACAAAAAGGTTCTCGAAGCTAATGTGGCTAAGGGCAGGAAGTCATCCGACTCTGGTAAAGCAAAGGATTCTAGTGGTTGTAAACCTCCTTCAGGGATTGATCGCAACATGGATTGGAAAGAAACCTAAGTTCTTATCTTATTCAGAACTTACTCACACCCTCAAGGTGATTTACTTAGAAGTTCATCCCATTGCACCTTTTAGAAAGCCTCCCGCAAGAGAGTCGACTCAAAGAGAAAAGGAAACCGGTCGACATTGTTTGTTTAATGATCTCGATGGTCATGACACAAACGATTGTCGACATCTCAGAGATATGATTGAAGAACGTGTCAAACGTGGAGAGCTGGCACGATTTGTTCGGAATCAGGTTGTAGTGCTAAGACAGGCACAACCTCCTCATGGAACTCAGGATAGGCACGGAATCAACACTCATCCCGACAACATTTTTATCAACTAAACCCCTTTCTGGCTATGATGTCTCGGATGCAAGTCTCCTGGGCATCAATATCTTGTGGCTTGTTTATGGCTTTTTTGGATATTTTGGATTCTTGGTTCTTGTTTTTGCTTGGTCTTCTGGATATTGGTCTTGGCTTTTTAGTATCTTGGATTTTGTTCTTACGAATTCTTTGGCTTCTTTGATTTTGGTTTTCTAAGATATTCAGTGCTTTGGCTTTCTTTTGTTTCTTGGCTTCTGGATTTCATGGATCTTGTATAATCGGCTACCCACTTATGGCTTTCTCACTTCTGGTTTTTCCGGCTTATGGATTTTTTGAACCTATGGTTTGGCTCTCTTGGATTTCTCTGGATTTGGTTATTTGGGTCTCGACCCATGGTTTTGGCTTTAAGGACATCGGTCCTCTAGATGATTCTTTCTTTTTGGTTATTTTGGTTGTAAGATGGTTTTGTCGACATACCCATGTTCGATAACAGGTGGGTCCCTAGGCATGCTCTTTATTTGACAATATATCATTACCCTCTCTGGTTATTAACGAAAAGTTTGATTTTCTCGACTTTGGATACTGAATGGCTAAGTTTGCTTACCTATGTAACAGGAACCGACGAGATCCTAGGCATGCTCTTCACGAATGAAAAATCGTTCACTCTCCCTTACGAATGAATTTGGAATAAAAAAACAGCCAAGTCTGCCTACCCATGCATGGGGGCAGGCCATTCCCCTAGGCGTGCTCTTTACGGATGATGAACTATTGCGGTTTTCTTTTGGCTTTACCAAAAATTCCCTAACCTTTGTAACTTTAATAAAATTCACTACAAGAAAAGTGCTTATCCACAATACTAGAAGACAACATTTTGGGTTGGGTGTTGTTGTTGAACCTTCAATAGATTGAAAATACAAAGTGAAAAACAAAGACAACCCCCCAAAATGCTGAGGTCTTCCTGTCCAAAATTTATTGAGTTCCTTTCCCTCTAAAGATTTCATTTGCTGCGTTCTTTCACTATTATTTCCCTCTAAAAATTTATTCCTCCTGCTTCACATAATCTTCCCCAACCCTAAAGTTTTGTCTACTACTCTTCAGATTTTCCGTTCATGCCTTTCATTTTCCCGCTTCTCTTTTCATTTTCCCTTCCGTTTCGAGTTCAATTTACAGAGAGAGATGCATAACAAACTTGAGCATCCGATTCTTGTGCTACCACCATCGTATTTGGCGGATTCAAGGTAAACTTATCTGATAAGAAATACCTAATTTTGTTCTTTCATGAAATCTCTCATGAAATTCCAGTTGCCCCTAGTTCTTCCAGCGACATCCAGTTTGCTCGAGCACTTAACCCCCTCGAATCCGTCCTTGGAGTATATTGGAACATGAATCTAACCCAAAGTTCGCTTTAGAAGGCCGATTTGAGGTAAATTTCTAATCTATAGACACAACATTTAAAAATTTTGTCTTTTAACCATTGTTTATATATTTTGAATTATGTTTACAAGCTCTAGAAAAAGCAAAATACAGGTTTTTTGTATTGTAGGGTTAATTGATAATGGGATTGGTTTAATCGAGAGGAGTGTGTTATGCATAATGCCTACAAGTCTGGGGTTGACGGGAAGTGGTGTTGGGTGTTAGATAGAAACATGAATTTTTAAACTCCACCTTGATTTAATTCATACTGGTAAAAGGAAATATAATCTGAAAATGAAAACTCATATGGGATGGGTGGTCACATCCATTTGCTATAAACTCTAGTTGTTTTCATGTTTCGGTAAGAAGTATAAATTGTAAATAGAAAAATGTTCCTCGGTTATATTTCTATTCAAGTATAAGTTGTTTGGAAAGGTTGAATAGGTGTACATTCAGTGATTTTGGAGAAATTAGTTGCCCTTGATATTATCATTTTGGAGAAATTAGTTGTCCTTGATATTATCAGTTGTTGGTCGCAAATGATAGGTGGTTTCAGTTTACTGCCTCAGCATTTTGTTGGCTCAGGTATTAGAAATGATGTTGTAGCTGCATTAGTAGGATAATTTTCTTTCCTAGTAATGACGTTGTAGCCGCATTTTTAATTGATTCATCGATTGTCAGTTTCTTCATCCAATATATCTGCTATGATCGAAGTCCAATTTTTTTTACCCTTTTTTATTTTTAAGAACACCTCACTATGCATTCATTTCGATTCATTTAATATTAATTTCAATAACTATATTTTAGGATAAGTTTACATTTATTTTCACTAGATAAATCTTGATTTCTCTCAACAAATTATTTTCTACCAACTTTATGTTTGACGATTAAAGACTAGACGATATGCTAAATAAATAAGCATAAGAGTTTTCTTTCCTATTATTGATATGTGGTTCCTTTTCCAAAGTTTGTTGATTGAAAATTAACATAATAGAAATGAATTCACTTAAATGAGAACTTATATATTTCCTTCATTGACTTATTAACAATAATCCTATGTTTCATCATAAAAATCAGCAAAATAGCCTCGGGAGAGAAAGAATGAGAAGCATCCCTTGCAGCTAGATGTACCAAAAGGTCCAATGGAGCTCGATCGATTGATAAATACATACTGACGTTTAAAATGTTTGTAAGCTTATATGTGGTTGTAATTGGAATGGCATGTATACACTAATATACAGTAATGGAAAGGAATTGAACTTGAGAGGGTGAATGTTCAAGGCTGTTTCTGTATGGAACTTTTGCTGACAAGCAAATCACAAGTGTCGAGACTATATTATTTTCTGCAAACATGTTCATCTTGGAATAAGGAATATGTAGGTTTCACTGAATATGTAGGTTTTGATTGCGACTATAGTTTGTATGTTCTTCCTCTATATTTAAATTTCAGTTACTTATCAAGCCAGATGTGCATTGTAAATTATTAGTTCAATAACTATGCTTGTTATGACATTTTGTGCAGGTATTTTGATAAGGCTTCACAGTATCGCTTTCTTCTATATTACTTGCCACCAAACAACCCAGAAGAGGTGAGTAAATGTGATAAGGTGCATAAAATGCTGTTAATTTAGCTAAATCGAAATAATTTATTCTTGTTTATAGGTTAGTGATAAAGATTTGGAAACTCTTTATATAGAAACAAGTTTATTCATGTTAGCCTCACAATTATATTGGGCTTTATGGGCACTTATTTAGGTATTTTCCCCTTTTTTTGTCAATTATCTGAGCATCAGCTCAGTTTGACTCGAAATCTCTCAGTTTTGATACAAAACTGAGCCGGTTGTATCAAAACTGAGATAGTTTTGAGTCAAGCAAAGGAGATATCATGACATGTTCCAAGGACAAGAATTCAGAGCTCTTCTATGGGGTTTTTTGGAGGTCTCGGACAATTTGGAGTCATAACAAGAGCCATGATCATATTAGGTCCTGCTTATAAAATGGTAAATTCCTTTTCCAAATTAAACTTACATTATACGATCACTTTAAGTACTGAAATACGTCTACGTAGGCAAAAATGGTCACAGTGAGATATGATGACTTTGAAGAATTTGCAAAAGCTCAAGGGTTGCTCATAATTGAAGGAGAAGTCAACTTTCTTGAAGACATGATAAAATTACATACAACCAATAGGACTATAAATTATTCACTGGTGTTCGCTATTTACTTCAATGATGAGGGTGATGCCCAGATAGTAAATTTTATGTACTAGTTGCTAAAATTTCCAAGTTTTAAGATCGTTTCTGTAACGTTGTGATGTTATTATCAGAAACTAGTTGTAGCATTAACAAAATTACGCTTGGTGTTGGCTGATGCAACTGTCTCGGACTTTTCAAATTTTGATTTTTTGAATCGAGTAAGGACAGAAGAAAAGAATCTAAGGAAAAAAGGATTGTGGGAGGTTCCACATCCATGGATCTTTTTGTGATTTATGTCATGACTGCAAACAAGGTAATTGAAAAAATTTCATTCATTGATTTTATAGGAATATCTTTACTTTCATTTGAGCTTTGAGCACATTATCTGTCTTGTTGTAAAATGATCTCAATGCAATGCACCAACAACATCTGGGATGGATCCATGTATACACATGCAATTGAGGATTTTGGTTCAATGCTTTGCTTTGTTTGCATAAAGGTTAGCTAACCATTGTTTTGTTCTTATTAATAGGCATACCTAACAATTGTTTTATTTTGTGTATGTTTTATAATTTGAGACACATCTGGTCAGTTAACAATTGTTGGTATCAAGTATGCTGGAATGTATAGTCGGATGCATTCAATCAAGAAGGTATGTACTTTATAGCAACATGAACAAACATAATGTTTAGTATGCCCTTCATTAGCAGGTATATATATCAAAGCCCACTGGGAAACAATAACAAAATAGGTCAGACATCTGAAATAAGTTTCAAACATCTATACTAAGCCTAAGAACTTCATTAGCAGGTCAGACGTTTGAAATGTCTCAGGGTGTTGGCCGAAATCTATTTCAGACGTCTGGAACTTATTTTTAGATGTTTAAACTAGGTCAGACGTCTGAAAATAGTTTCAGACATCTGAAATTTGCTGTTGTTTCTAGTTTTCCTTCTATCGACCGGTTGGTTGTATGCGATGTCAATTTATTACTTGTTTTTCTTGTGCAGCTTATGGCCCTTTTGTTAATAAGACAAGCCTTGAGCTTTTCCAATAACGATGATGATTACGATGCTTCTGCATATTTTTCTGTAAGTAATTATATTCCTCACACTACATGTTCATGACATTCATAAAAATTAACTAAGTTCACTAATTTTATAAAATTTAACTAATTATTATAAAAATTAACTAAGTTTACTAATTTTATAAAAATTAACAAAGTATTATAAATATTAACTAAGTATTATAAAAATTAACTAAGTTTACTAATTTTATAAAAATTAACTAACTATTATAAAAATTAACTAAGTTTACTAATTTTATAAAAAATTAACTAACTATTATAAAAATTAACTAAGTATTATAAAATTAACTAACAATTATAAAAAATTAATTAAGTTTACTAATTTTATAAAAATTAACTAACTATTATAAAAATTAACTAAGTTTATTAATTTTATAAAAAAATAACTAAGTATTATAAAAATTAACTAAGTATTATAAAAATTAACTAAGTATTAGCTAAGTATTATAAAATTAACTAAGTATTATAAAATTAACTAAGTATTATAAAATTAACTAAGTATTATAAAAATTAACTAACTATTATAAAAAATTAGTTAAGTTTACTAATTTTATAAAAATTAACTAAGTATTATAAAAATTAACTAAGTTTACTAATTTTATAAAAAATTAACTAAGTATTATAAAATTAACTAACTATTATAAAAAATTAACTAAGTTTACTAATTTTATAAAAATTAACTAACTATTATAAAAATTAACTAAGTATTATAAAAATTAACTTAGTTTACTAATTTTATAAAAAATTAACTAACTATTATAAAAATTATCTAGGTATTATAAAAATTAACTAAGTATTATAAAAATTAACTAAGTTTACTAAATTTATAAAAAATTAGAAGTTTAGTTTATAAAAGTTAACTAAGTATATAAAAATATAAAATATTACCAAATACGACCAAATGCTAACATGAACACATGTGTACAGGTATTGGAGATGGGCATCGTTGTGCATTCGGCTATAATCAGAATATCGTTTGGCGCTTCTGAAGATCCCTCAACAAAAAGACCGCTTGTGGTATCTCATTACGGAGAAAGCAGTAAGTTTTAGAAGTTCATTTTGTTGGTATTCGGCACAAACTTGTTTTATGGAAATTTTGTTTTATTTGTAGATATCATGACTTTGTTTGACGGATATTGTGTAGATTTAATTTATGGTGTTTTTTTAATGGAAATTATGTGAAGTTGGTTTATCGATGATGTCTTTGTGTATGAATATTGTGTTATAAAATTAGTTGGTTGATATATATTCATATGTTGTTGATATGTATGCACATGAATATTTTGATACTGCAATATGTAAATGTTGTGATAGATGTGGCAAAATGCTGTGATAGTAAAGAGCATGTAAACTTCCAGAAATGATGTGATATGTGGTAGAACGCTATAGGAAAGGGAAGATGACAACCTTTCTGAAACAATACAAAATGCTGTATAAACATAAGAACAACACTTTAGAACATTATTGTATGTCAATTTTCTACAACGTTTTGGTATGTACTGTGATATTTTCATGGCCTATAACAACTTGTTGATAGACAGCGTTCATCAAAACGCTGTAGTATGACATTTTTCTACAGCGTTTTGGAATGTATTGTAATATTTCCATGATCTATAACAACGTGTTGGTAGACAACGTTCATCAAAACGCTGTAAAAAGGATATAACAACGTTTTTTTCAATGCTGTTAATGGGCGTATTTGTTGTAGTGATTACGTCGCAAAGTAAGGACGCTTACTTGTGGAATTTGAAACCGACAATAGGATTGCAAACTTTAATAAGCGTCTGGCTATCTTGGCCTTTTGTCCTACTTCGATAAGATTACCTTGATTTGTGGCGAGTTTTGGATCTTGTGTGTCTGTTCGCGAATCCTACTCCTTTGGCTTTAGGTCATCCTGTCATAATGATTCATCTGGTTATCGGATTACATCGGGTGGACTTGTCAATGGCGCGACAAGATTATTCACTCATTGCTATTTTGATCTCTTGTCCTACTTCGACAAGATTACCTCGATTTATGGAGAATTTGGGTCATACGCGTCTGATTAGTGGATCCTGCTCGTTTGGTTATTGAATTATCCTAACAAGGCGATTCATCGGGTTATCTCGTTATTGGTTACTCTGGATTTACAGATTTCAAGCTTTCCCGATCTCCTAACTATGGATTTTCTGGTTAATCAGGTTATCGAACTCTTGCAGTCCTCCGGTTATTTTGGTTATCTTGGTTATTCTGGTTATCTCTCAAAACGATCAGGAGCGATCATCGGCTTTCATCGGATTTCAGGTTTTCTTGCTTATTGGCCTTGGATTTCTAGTTAATACGATCAAGCGCAATCGTGGCTTTTCGGTTTTCAGGTTAACGAGGTTCACTTCAGACTTCTCCCGGCCTTGGTTTTGGGATACCTGGTTTTCTCGCAAAACACATCTTTATTCGATCAAGCAAGACATGTTTTATGGGGCAAAGCGTTGACACTTTTTGGTCAAAGCTGTCACACATCAAGATTTTGGTTAGCGATGCGTTTAAGTCTCAATAATATCTCCAGAAAACACAAAGCGATTTAGTCGAAGTCGCAACGTGTTCAGAAAAGGTTGGAAATAGCGTCGATTCGTGAAATCGTCGTTAACGGACTTAGAAAAACTGGCATGGTAAAAATATGTGATTGATTTGGTCTGATCAGCTCAAAATGCTTGAGCATGTCGGTTTGATCATGGCAAAACTCATCGTAGAAAAATATATGGATTTTGGTGAAAAGCAGTATCGCGCACTTAAAAACAGTTGGTCGGCGTGGCACAATCACAAAAAATAACTGTGCGGCTTACGGCATCAAAATCTAACACTTGGAAAATTCTGGTTTGGTATGTTCAAAACCATGTGATTGACATGTGAAAATCATCAAAAATCCTATGTTCATGCTTGGTTGATCACATCTGAAAAAATGGTCGATCATCTGGCTTAACACGAAAAAATAGAGTCATCGGCACGGTGGATACGTGGAAAACCACGTGTGCGCATCGGGAAGATCATACGGAAAAATCGGTCTAGTTATAGGCTTCTAAATTTTGGGATTTAGCATCCCTATATTTCGTATCCCATCTGGGATACGAAATCCCGTATCACAATCTGCCTCGGAAGGAGTTTCATCGAATTTGGCTCGTGATCTGGGGATGCGAAGAAATGGCAAGGCAGGGACTTGAGATTTTTGGCATCGCGATTTTCATTGGTCGCATTGGAGGGATTCGGATTTTCATAGGTTTGGCACCGCGAGATTTCCGGATACGAAATCTGGGCTTGGCTCGAATACGAAATTTCATGATTTTCAAAACGATTTCGGAACACGGCAGAAACAAATGTGGATTATGGCTTTTTGCATGAGCACACCGCATTTGGCACTGGTTTTTAGGATGCGAGATTTGGAAATTGGCAAAGTGGAAAATCACTTTGGCATGAAGGAAAACACATGGGATCGGTTGTTTTGGCTTGAGCAATACGCGTTTTCACCAAAATTTGGAGATTTGAGATTTTTCAACAGTAGGATACGATTTTTTTTGTCATGACCTTGGTTTTTCCACTCCATTTTTAGAATCTGAACTAACACTCCCAAAACACACATATAAATACCCCAAGCTTGGCACTCAATGGGGTTGACTCGTTTACACTCTTCCTGCACTTTGGCATATGGGATTGAAGCTCTCAAGCACCATTAATGGCTGCCTTCATCATCTTTATGGATTTTGGGCTTCTTTTGGACGTCTAAACATCACATAAATGTTCGCCTACTACTTTTGGACATTTACTTGGACTTTTACACTACTCTTGGATATTTTTGGATATCTTTGGGATTTCTTGGACATTGAAGCTACTCTTTGGACATTGCTTCACGTTTTGGATCAACGAGGAAGAAGAAGGGCATTTTGGTCAAAGTTTAGAATTAACAAACATTTGTTATTCTATTACACAACTTTATATGCATAAATTGTCTGAACTTGTACAACTTTTGTAATCGGCTATTATACGATGAATGATTACTATAAAGTAGACATAGGCGTTAGTGTCGAACCACTATAAAAAACTGTGTTCTCCCTTTATACTTCATTACTTTGGATTTGGATTATCGTTTACCTGCAAAACTCATACTCGAGCGTTGGCGTGCGCGAATAGCAACAATTCCCTATGTCAACAGTCTATTACACGTGTTTCCATATTACACAATCCTACTTGTCTTTTCACGCACCTAAAAATGGCCCTGTCTATGTTGACCCCCTTATTTACCCATAATCAGCATAAGCAATCCCAACCTCCACCATCCATAGTTTATGAGAACATCATTAATAAATCTGAAAGAGAATGATATTGGTATGGGTCCTATCAAACAAATATACTAATTTGTGTCATTTCCTAGAGTCCTCGTGATCTAGGGATTATTCTTTGACCACTTATTTTCCACAATCAACCTCATGTTGCTAGAACAGATCAAAACTAACATGTTTATTAACTTAGGTCTCTTATTTTTTCCGAATCAGCCTATTGCTGCTGGTACGGATCATAACCAGTACATGTATATTTAACTAAACCACAATTTTTAGTTCATGTCAATAATAAACATTTCATTCAACTATAACCTTTGTGTTATAATAATGTTCGTAATTAAGTCCAACCTGTCAATTATGATTTCCATGTGTGTCTGTACAAATTATCATAATATTACTTCACAAACATGTTCAGTCTTTTCGAATTACAACCTATGTCATAATTTAATTGCAAATCTACTTTCATTTTCATGTTTCAGTCAAATCCCTTTTTTAATTACAGTTTTATATTTTATGTTCATTATTTATAAATTTAGCCTCAATCCTTTAATCCACTTTTGCACAATTTTACTTTAATTCTATTTTTCATGCACACAAAATGAAAGGATTAAATCAATTGCTTAAACCCATCGTTTAAATCAGTCATTTATATGCTAACATTTACAAATTCAAACGTGTTTTGATCATAAACCATAAATAAATACAAAAACTGTAAAATAAAACATAGAAAGGGGAAAGAAGACCGAGAGAATATCTCATAGCACTAAAGTAAAACTATAAGAAAAAGATTGAAAAACTATAGAAAATAAAATTTCTGAAAAAGAATTATAGGAAATACTTACTTATAGGAAACTAATGAATATTGTAAGAATTTTATAAAGAAAAACTACTAGAAAACTCTACAACTATTAGAAATCCTAATTTTCTGTATTATCAAAAATCTAAATAATTACAAACTCACTGTGGTCAAAGCCTTCCTCCGTGGCTTTTGTAGATCCCATTTCCAAAAAGGGTATGTGTGTATATGTCTGTATGTATATTTATTTTAATAAATATTTTCCCTTAGAAATTTAAGTCGGGTGTTTCTTAAAAAGAGATAACCCTTAGGGAAGAGACTGCGTTGTGGGGAATGGGTGTGGTCTAAAGGTCTATTTATGGGTTAGCCCATGGATCTTAGACTGTCGGATTTATGGATTAAATCTAGGCCAGTTAGGTCACATGATGATTAAAAATAGGCCACACCAGCAATTTTTTTAAAATAAACCAATAGCATTAAGCCACATCAGCTCAAAAACGACAGAAAACGTGTTCGGATTGAAATTCTCGCGCCTGGGCGCGACCTGCTCCCAGACGATTGGGCAGTCAACCATTAACTTCTAAAACCATATATTGTCCTTAAGTTTTATAATATTTTCAACCATCCACTCAAACATCATCCATTAACATCCATTCTACTTAAGTTTTCTAATGTACTTTTATGTAGTTATGCAAAGGTGTAGTGTACATATCACTAGCAAATGCTAAAGATTAGGTGGTCTACTGATTCAGTTGATCTTCTTTTTATGTAATTATGTTTGTTCCATGTGTCCAAATGTATGCAAAAAATCATAATAATAACGAATAGTTCTACATGCGTGCTTAAGATATTATTCATATGCAATTATCATTTTTTTGGCAAGGTCGACCGGTTTATATAATGTTCCTTAACACTTTTTTATTAAAAAAGGAAAGGGAACATGTGAATACGGGTGATATACAATTGGTATGCCAACTAATTGCTTCCACACACGGAAGCAAAAAAGAACAACATTACAATATCACTAACTTCTTATCCAATTCAGCATTGCCTTTGATAATATGATATGACATTACCAATCACCTTAATGTTACACTACCCCAGTGATAGTCTACCATTTTCTTGCTGATTCTTAAGCATCTCTTTCTTCTTGCTCCTTGTTATCGGAGTTTTAGAGCCTGCCTTTTCAGTTGAGCTGGTAGGCTCAGGTTCAGTAACGATATCAGGAGGTCGTTCCTCGTATCCAGGAGGAGCGGGTAGATGCACATATGGGCTATTGCTCTTTACATTTGGAGATGATGTACCTCTGTTGTTGACACTTGTAACCATTTGCCTAACTAAATCCGCAACCCCATCTAACTTTGCCTTATCCATCAGTTCTAGATTATTCCTCAGTTTGAAATCTTCGAAATCTTTCACCGTTTTCTTCGTTATATGATACTGTACGGAGTTCAGGACTTTACCGGCTAACTCATCTTGTAGCTTATCATATATATATATATATATATATATATATATATATATATATATACATATATATATATAACATGTCATCAGTTATAAATCATTTCAGTGCTACATTTTTAGCCTCATTAAAATCACTCCGGACTGTGATGTTGTCACATTGCTAGGCAAGTGTAATACCCTCGTTAACATTTTCAGCCTCTTTAACATTACCCTCGTTCACATTTTCATCCTCATTAACATTTTCAGCCTCATTAGCAGTACTGATCAACGTGATAGTTGCTTCAAGTTTATCAGTTACAACAACATGGTCACATTGCTGCATTGACTCACCTCCTTTTTTTTCCACTTGTTTCACCTTCTTTATTATGTCTATTATTCACAGTAAGATCATCTATTTTAGCAGCAACAACTGCACGTGGTACTCTGTCACCATCAGTTTTCTTCACTACGGCTTCTAGTTCCTTTGCTTCACCATCTCTTATCTCTCCATCCTTTAGTTCAATTTCGCTGCCGCATTTAGGATTCTGATTTGTGTCTTCACTTCCTTCTCCAATAATATCAAGTACCCCAAACTTATTTGACAAAACTTGATGACCAACTAGAACATTTTCCTACATAGCTTCCTTGTTAAGGCTGTTTCTTCTGAAAGGAGCACTAAAGATGCCTTTATTCCTACTTGTCACTTTCCTCCACTCTTCATTCCTTCTCACATTGAGCACGTTCTTGCCATAATTCCTCCCCATTTTCAAACTAGACTCACTAGCTTTATTCACTACCTTTCTAAACGTTGAAGCCTCAGTGGACTCCACTGCATTGCTTTTCTTGTTACTTGTTTTGTCTATAGCTGGACCTATTTCCACTTTCTTATTATTGCAATTCATTGGCGTATGCCGAAAACATATGCAAATATCACACATCTCCGGTTGCCAAAGGTATGCAATAGTCATTTGACAATCATCAATTATATCAACCACGGAAATAAAGTAAAAATGCACACACACACACACACACATTTATGCGTATGATGATGCCCTAGTTAGCCGATCACTAATAATGCCTAGTGTGTGTATATGTATCCATCCAATCCACTTGCAAACACTTACAACCTCTTGCGTGCACCATACATAACATATTCTATCAATATGTTTTCAATCAGCCCTACTATCTGTAGGCTTAATCCTAAGATCTACCATTCCCATGGATATTTAGAAGAAAGATCTAAATCAAAGAAAAGAGCTAATAATCGAATGTCCAAAAGGAAATGTTCATCAAAAGAACATGGTTAGAAACATGAATTCATCGAAAACACAAGTTGCTATAACCAAAAGCTCTCCTTATGAGATGAAAGGTTTTATAGGTTAATTTATTAATGCTTCATCACACGATAACTTACTAGTGACTCATACTTTTTCTCCAAACTACCAGTATGAGTGATTCTACTTATAATGACTGAGTCAACCTAAACACATCTACTGGAGAGCTCTACCATCTTACCCATCCTAAATAATTTAGGAAGAAATGTTTCATTAATTTATCCACTTATCTTCTAAGTTTTCTGTTTGTTTCCACTTTCTCTTTAAACTAGTTTAATATGGCTAACATGTTGTCACAATTTTGTTTTAAAATTATAGATCTACTTCACCTTCCAAATAGAGCCACTTTTACTATATTCATATTCTAATTTCAAGTCTTTACCTTTATGATATTTTATTCCTCTATTTGTTCCACTTATATTGTCCAACCCCACAAGGATATACTTCTTTTTGAACTTTTTATTTATATATTTTTTAAAACTTGATTTTTATCTTTTCAAATTTCATTTGGAAAATCTTAGTAAGAAGAATTATTATTCATAGTATTACAAATCAATTTCATTTCAATATATATATAAATGTATAGTTATTCTTATGAAATTCCCAAAAATACGAATTTCATAATTAAACATACTAGCTCTTTAAAGATTCTATTGTTGAAACCATACATACATATATTTGTATATATGCATATATGAGTGGTTTAGACTCAAAGCAGACCTAAAGCTTCCTTCTTCCTCAAAGTACCCATCAAAATTAAAAAATTCTTTTCTTGGAACACAATCATTCACCCTGTCATTAATCTATTTGAAATCCTTGTATCCTTTTATATAAAGATTCAAAACGCTTATCCACTAGCCAAACTTATTGTTTACTTCAGTTTGGAAGTTATGTAAAGATTTATTCTATCAACTTGACTCTTATAATTAGGCGTCAACCTATCACTACGCCATAGATGGCCTACGACAACCCCTGAGAAGTGACGCGGTAGGTGACAAAAAGTGTTGCTATAGGCAAAAAATGATCTGTGGCAACACTTTTTCGGGGTTGCCTTTTGTCGCGTTGTCTTAGAGTCAAAGGAAACATCTTCGCGACCCTAAGGCAACATCAGTACTGGTGTTTCCATAGGTACCAGTACAAAAAATACCCTTTCACAACTACCAAAAACAGTTGTAATATGTCTAGTTCAGCTGGCAATCGTAATAAAGTCAACGTTTTTTACAACTGTTTCTAGCAGTTGTTAAATTTTGTTTTACAACTGCTAAAAGAAATTACACCTCAACTGCTACTAATCAAAGATTTCATAATATTATAATAAATATTATTATAACACGTTATTTTATTCAAATAAATATTTTATTTCAATATTTTTAATGGTATAAATTTTTTGACTCCACACATTCACTCGTATATTACACAATCATTGATATTTACATACATTCCTCACTACATTATCACTCGATTCACTCATATGCAGACTCCTACATACAATCATAAGCAAGATAATTAAGACAACAAGGAATGATCGATGCAAACCATGATAAGTTCTTTTTGAAAAATTTCAAGTTTCCGCTGCTTCCATCAAAATTGCAAACAAGTCTGAATGATGCACACCAAACTCTATGTTAAGAGGAAGCATGTTCGGAACCTGTAGAAACAAGAAAATACATATTCGTAATCTAGAGTTGTATGATTAGCAAGTGTGACAATTATTGAAAATGCAGAAAACATAATATGTAACAGCCAACAATTTAGGTATCGGAAGATCATAAAATATTTTTATTTCATTCTCTGGGGTTGGATCATTCTCATCTTTTAATATGTTGCTTATGGGGATGTAAGACATGTCCATAATTTTTACCGATTTTGTTTGTGACCATTTTGCCCCTGTTAGCCTTTACAGGGCACAACTTTTGACTCAGAACAAATAAAAGGGTGAGACCTGTGCCATTGGAAAGGAATTGATGGTTACCTTTCCGTAGAGTGGTTACATTAAGGATTTGGCTCAACGGTTTGGGAGAAATCACTATTTTAAGGTTTTTCAGCTGGCTGTTCAGATTTGGAGAGCCTAATGGGCTGAATTGGGGAGGCCCATTAGTGGGATGGTGGAATCCTATAAATAGGGGGTGATTGTGGAGGGAAAAGGTTTACTTTCCCATTCTCTCATTTGGAGGCATTAATCTCCTTCTTCCTCTAACACCTTTCCACCATTAAAAATCCAAATCTAAGGAGGGAAATCACAAATCTACACCATTGGAGGCTAGATCTGCATCATTTCAAGTGAGGATTCATCAAATCGAAGGGCTAGGAGCTATTTCTTCGCTGTCCGGAATTCTATTTCTTCGATTTTGCTTTGTTTTGGCAAATCGGTGAGTGATTTACATCTCTCACATGAATGCAATGAAGTATATGAGTGTTTGTGTATGTTTCTCATCAAATTGGAATGTTTTATCATATATTTATACCATTACATGTCCATTTTCATATGCATCACCCTATGATCTTATCTAGCAAGTTTTACTCGATAATTTCATGTCATTTTACGTGTTTATGTTAGTTAGAACTCTCATTTTGATCATATGTTCATTTTAATGGTTTTTGGTGAGATTTACATCATTTTTATGGTAATTGTCATATTCATGTGGTTAGTAATGTTATGACAAGTTTATAATTGGGTTTGATGATTTGGTTGAGTTGGTTTCATCGGATTCATCGTTTAGCAAGGTTTTGATCGAAATTGGAGTAGAATTAAAGATGCGCAGAAAGTGGCTTGGATCGGACTAAAGGGGGTCGGGTCGGGCTCAAATTATGTCGTGGAGGAGAAGTCAAAGTTGGCTTGGGTCAGACTAAAGGGGGTCGGGTCGCACCATTCTGGATTGAGTTAAAGTGAACCAAACCATTTGGAATGGGCTAAAGTGGATTGGACCATTCTGGATCGGACTAAGGTGGGTCGGGTCGGACAAAAATGGGGTCTGGTCGGGCCTAAAGGGGGTCGGGTCGGACCAAAGTGGCTCGGGTCGGGCTATTATGGACAGCCATTTCTGGTCAGCCATTTTTGCCATTTTTGGTCAGCTATTTCTGGTCGGACACTTCTGGTGATGATGTGACTTCAAAATGAGATCAATTGGGAATTTAGGAAGTGTTGAAATAATGCTATGGATTGCTTTGAACCTTATAGAGATGTTAGTTGGTTCAACGATGGTGGTGGCTTCGACGAGAATCCAAAAGGGGATGTTCGAAGTGATGCGATATGTTCGTTGATCGGTGAAAAGCAACGAATAGGCAGACAACTCAACGGTCGTGAGTTGGTGGATAATGATTGCTCGAGAAGGTCGCTTGAGCAGTAAATAGCCGTCAAGGTTGGACGACTAGAGATGCGAAGGTCGAGAAGTCATCATTGTCGTAAGTTCTAGCAGGTTCAAAGCAAGGGTACAATGGGGGCACCCAATAGACTGGAAGGTTGCTGGTCGAGTGCCTTGGGTATCGTTGAAAGGCCTAGTTGTCAAGGTTGGACATATGGAGTTTGTGCTAGAACTGGGGTTACCATTATCCCATGACATATGGCAAGGTTGGCCGTCATACAATTAAAGGTGGTTTCAAAGTAGGATTGGCGGTGATAGCCGGAGTCAGTCATGGATGATTGGTTGTTCTATGTGAGACTTATATAATCTGGATGTTATGTGTGTTTTCCATGATTGAATGGTTGCTCTGGTTTCCATGTATGAATTGTTATTCCTTTGGTTGAATGGATTGTAAAGGCTATCACTGTCCGATGTGGGGAAGATAAGGTTGAGTTCTTCTCTGGTGTCATGGGTAGATTAGTATGTTTATCTATCCCCTCTCATACACTTTATTGTTGAAGTTTGTTAGCTGTTTTATCGCTCGCTAAGACTGTTGTCTGACTCAAGGTTTTATGTATCCTCTTATTACCTTGGGCTGTTCATTCGATTGTGGATGGGCAGACTAAATAACTGGTGACAGGTAATTCTTTAGTGAGGACGACGATGCTGATCGATGGCGAGCATGAGGCTCACGTACCAGTTTTACTACTAGCTAATAATTGGATTTCCGCTATTTGTTTTTCTGAGTGATGTAGTGAGGCAACTTTGTATAAACACTATTTCAAAGTTTGCGGATCTTTGGAAGTCCAGTGTTTCTGCTTCACTATTACTACCTGTTGTATATGTTCTATTATATTTTATCCTTGCGTTGTTAGTTTTACGACATGTTCCGCTTGTGTTTACTTACTCTGATGATCGTCCATGACAGCCTTGCAAATCTTTCAGCGCATTATTTCCCCTGTATAGTGCGGGGGTTATGGGCGGTCGTCACATTTGGTATCAGAGCTCTAGTCAACGATTTTTGGCCAAAGTTCAAGGACGTAATCACGTATGAGAGAGATACTTGTAGATTTCAGTTGCATGCTTACTTTACATAGTAGCATATATAGTAGTAGCGGTTATTTTCCTTTAGCAGTTTTTCTTGAAAGTGGCTAGTTATTCTAAATTGCAGATTTAGAATGAGTAGACGAGAAACAAGACGCGCTGCTAGGGGAGCCAATACTAGAGGGGGAAATGGTGGTGAACCTAATTACCCGGCCATGTTTGAAGCCATGGCAGAAGCAGTTATGCAAAGGGTACCCGCTCCAGTGGCAGCAACGGTAGATGTTGGTGTGCGAGTTCCTAGATTATTAGATTTTGCAAAGTTGTGCAAGGACTTTACATCTCTGGGGGGAAAACCATTCAAGGGAACTGAACCAGCGGAAGAGGTTCAGAGGTGGATGGATTCATGTGTCCGAATCTTTGGAGACTTGGGTATTGAGGATGCAATAAAGTGAAAGCTTGCATCAAGGCAACTGCAGGGCAGGGCCATGGAATGGTGGAATTCTGTTACACTCGAGACTCCAGAGGAAGAAATTTCATGGGACCTATTCCAAGCGAAGTTTGAAGCAACGTTTATCTCCACAGCTCAGAAATCTGCTCTATTCAAGAAGTTCGTAGAGGTGAAACAAAATGGTCATTCTGTGCTTGACTATATTTCTGATTTCGAAGCCTTGTCTAGATATTCTTGTTCATACATTGATACACCATATCAGAAGAATGAAAAATTTGTCTTGGGTTTGGATGCTTTTATCGGGAAACCGCTAGTGGACCATCTTGATGATTCATTTGAGAAGATTGTGGAAAAAGCTATTCGTCATGAGAGCTTGTTTCCTAAGAAAGAAAATGTTGTCGCGGCCACCAAAGAGGCTCAAAAACCACAATAGGGTGGTAATAATAAGAAGAGGAAGCAGCAACAGCAAAAGGGAAAAGATGCCCAAAAGAAGCCGAAGAGTGAGGTGGTTTGCTTTAACTGCTAACAGAAAGGCCATTTTGCTAACGAGTGCAAGAATCCCGAAGCTGAGAAGAAGTGCTTCAAATGTGGGAAGCTTGGGCATGAGAAGAAATATTGTAACAACCCGTATTTTCAATAACCTGTAATGATGTAAATCGAGGCATAATTTAATTCTAAAATCTGAATCAAGGGAAACGGGCTATGCCATTGCGTTCGTCTCGGAAAAATACGCGAAATAGAGTCCGAGTTTTCAAAATTCGGAGTCCATATGACCCGATTAAGGCCCAACGAAGTTTTCAGAAAATTTCAAAGTAAAAACAGATTTCAAATTCAAGTTTGAATTTGAAAAATTAGGTCATATTGGGATAGGCGGGAAAGTTCCCGCCAGAGCACCCAAGTCGACAGCCCTGTCGACTTGGGAGTCGACTTGGTTGGACCCAAGTCGACAGCCCTGTCGACTTGGCTGTCGACTTGGTCCAGCCGGGCTGTTTAGCCTGGTGCACCATTTGGAGATTGTGTTGAGCTTGGGGGCCAGATTCGGTTTTGAGGGCTGAGATTGGAACTAGGGTTTAATCCTATGGCCTAAAACACTTGCCTAATCTATAAATAAGGCCCTAACCTAACCCTAAATCATCATTAATCAATCCTACAACTAAACTATGGCAAAATTAATCCTCTCATGGCCTCCACTCTCTTCATACAATTCCTAAATAAATTTCTAAGTGATTTTCCATGCATACAAGTGTTTTCAAACTTGTATGAGCATCATTAGCTTGCATTCAAGTCAAGTTTCTACATTTGCATCATAAAGAAAGAGTTTTGATCATTTTGGCTCAAGGGATTTTCTATTAGAGCTTGCATTTTGGGTTTAATTGATTTTATAAGGGCTTTGTCATATTTTTGTGACTTCTTAAGCATTGTAAGCCCTATTCTACTTTCATATTTAAACTCTAAAGTTAATGATGCAAGTTGTGTTTGATCATTATGATATGATATGCAAGTCTATCATGTTATGCAAGTTTGTTATGTTATGATATGCAAGTCTATCATGTTATGCAAGTTTGTTATGTTATGATATGCAAGTCTATCATGTTATGCAAGTTTGTCATGTTATGATATGCAAGTTCATCATGTCATGTTATGCAAGTTTACCATGTTATGCTATGCAAGTATGCCATGTTATGATATGCAAGTATGTTATGCAAGTTTGGGATGATCATTTTGTTCATGTTATCATGTTATGTAAGCTTATCTTGAGTATGTGAACATAAAGCTTCAAGCTTTAGGCTAAAGGTTGCACTTTGGCAACATGTAAGTTATCATATCCCTTATGATAACTTGCATGTGAGGCTAAATGCGAACTTATGGCCATTTCTACATGTCATTTAGCACCTTTTATCACCAATATGCCAAGTTTGGTTTTATGCATGCTTTTGAGGCCTAAAAATGTAATATGCAAGTGTATGAACATATGAACATTTCATATGCCACCATGCTAAACTTGTGGCTTCAATACCTTTATGTTATGATTATGCCAAGTTCCCTCTTTCTATCCTTTATGCGCTATTGCGATATGTAAGCGATGGGATTGCGTTTGGGGTTGGGTAAACTTAAAAGACATAAAAACATAAGCTTGGGAATTTACCTATTAAGTTAGGTCTACCCATTGGGAATTTACCTATTAAGTTTGGTCTACCCAATTGCTTGAAAATTTGTAACATGTTTTGGAAACATGATGGACATGACACTTAGAAAAGACAAGTGTGACCAACTCGAGGTTGGGTTGAGTTTGTAGCGTAAACCTACCCGGAACCGACCGACTTAACTAGTTGCTACAAACAATAGGACCCAATGTGAGAAGTTGGCCATGTTGTACCTTGAACCCGAGGTTAGACCAAGTTGTGGTGTAAAGCTACCCGGAACCGACCGGCTTAACTAGTAACCGCAACAAAGTCTAATGTGAGAGGTTAAAGCACATTAATTAATTAAGGCCTCATGATTAGGGTTAAGTCATGGTCCACTTAATACTTAACCAATTTGGGCTTGGTAGATTAATCGGGGTTAAGTCGTGAACTCATTGTTACACTTAACCAAGTTAATCCATGATTAGCAAGAGGGTTAAATCGTACTTAATCCACTAGAAAATCCTAGCAATGGGGGCCCACTCCAGCAGTAATCCCAAGTTTGTATCATTAAGACCCTAGGGACTAGGCTAGGGAGGGGGCACGATTACTGGGCTGGAGGTAAGCGACCAATAAACGACGGCAGGGTGGTACGCCGATGTAGTTCCGGACGGACTATGGTCGTGCACGTAGTCCGTATTTGGAGAAGTCAAGCATGGGTACCAGTAGATCGAGACTGTGCACGCATGTTTATGGTGTCCAGGGGTTGCCACTCTAGGGCTTGATACACCCGACGGGAGACCCGGCATAGTCTGACTACAAATTATGTTTGGGCCGTATTGACACCAACACGTGACGAGTTAGGCTTAGGGAGCCGATCGACTAGACCGTTTGGTTGGACCTTATATTAGGGTCACTTCATGTTATTGGGCCAAAGCTTGGGCCAAGGGATAAATACTTGTTTTTTCAAGTCATGTTAGTTTGCTAGTACACCTGTGGTGCAAAAAAAAACCTTAATCCTGATTATGAGATGACACCTCTATCTACCTTGTTAGTTAATCATCATGCTAGTATGTTGTTATCTTTATGATCATCCCTGCTTCTCATGTCAGTTAACTTTATCAGTTTACATTGATTGTAGTAGGGCTTACTCAGTCTTTTTGACTGACCTGTTTCCTTTCGCCCCTTTTCTTCCGTTTCCCCCCCAGGTTCTCAGGGAGGGAATATTGGAGCTTAGCTGGATTTCTGATCGCTTGCTTGTGGGATTTTAGCTCATGTACGGTCTTGACATGAAGCTAGCTATGGTTATCACTTATTTGGGGATAGTACTTATGTATTTCAGTTTTTCAGTTGATGTTGTTTTTATCTAGACTTGTGAATTTGGAAAGTTAACATTATGTTGTACCAGACTTGTTTTGAAATGGTTTGAAAATCTTCCGCTGTTTTATATATGTTATTTACTCTGTTTACATATATACATATGTTCTTGTTCTGCCTTGATATATCATTATGCATGTTTACCTGATTCAAACGCCCCTCCAAAGTCAGAGTGCTTGCAAGAGACACCCTGGCGGAGGTGGGGTGTTACATTTGGTATCAGAGCATATGGTTTACGAGAAGGATCAAAAAGGTTTTTAGAAAACTTTTGGAAAACTATTTTCAAAACCAAGTATAAAGTATTTTCCAAAGAAAAGTCTAATTTATTTTAAAGGCTATTCCCCAAAAAGCCATTAGCAAAATTCCTTCGTTTTTCTCCATTCTGAATCTGTTTTTTTCTTCGTTTTCAGTATGGCCGATAACTTTGCTATTCCGGAGGGAGTGCACGTACCTGTTTGGTATAGGAGACTTTTGGAGGCTAGGGCGACCGAAGCCGGCCCCGCAGATGTTCCTCCTCCTCCTCCGGTAGTTAATGTTCCTCCTCGTCCGGTAGTTAATGTTCCTCCTCCTCCTGTCGCTGAGGTCCCTCTTCCTCCTCCCCCTCAGCATCCTCAAGCTGACTTCGCAAAGACTTGCAAAGATTTCAAAGCAATGGGTGGCAAGAACTTTCAAGGCACTGAGACTTTTGTAGAGGCCAGAAATTGGTTGAAAGAGACCGAGGATTTATTTGCTATCTTTGGGTTAGACGATCAGAGGAAGATCTTGTTGGTGGTTTGGCTTATGAAGGATGAAGCCGTTTATTGGTGGGAAGTCACCAATGGTACTAGGCCTGTTGACACTTGGGCCGATTTCAGGGCAAGGTTCGTGCTTAAGTTTCTATCTTCTACTGAGGAGAATCTGCAAATGGAGAGGTTCATAACTTTGAGACAAGGAGATATGTCTGTCAAAGAGTATGTGAACAAGTTCAATCAGTTAGCTCGTTTTGGCTTGGATATGGTGAATACTCCTCAGAAGAAGGCTCTTCGTTTTGCTAGAGGATTGAATGAGCCGTTGCAGGGACTGGTTATGTCACATATTCCCCATGGGGCCACGTTTGAGAGTTTGGTTGATATGGCGTTACTTCAGGGAGATGTCAAGAAAGAGGTCAAGATGAATGATACTCAAGCCAAAAAGACTGATTCCCAGTGGAAAGGAAATCAGGGTAATCCGAGTGGTCAGAGCAGTCAAGGCAATCAGAACAAGAACAAGAGTCAAGGCAATAAGGGGAACAACAACAAGGGCAATAACAACAAGGGCAAGAACAACAAGGGGAAGTGCCATTATTGCGGTTCAGTTGGGCATCTTGTTAAGGATTGTAAGAAGAGGAAAAGGAAGAATGGTGAATGCTTTTTCTGCGGTGAGACTGGACATTTCAGTAAGGATTGCCCGAAGAAGCAAGGGCAAGGCCAGGGTCAGACTCAGCGTGCTGGACCTTCAGGAGGGCAAGTTCATGCTCTCAATATCGCTCCAGTTCCCGATCGAGGTAGTATTTCTGTTGAGAGCCTTGTATATATTTCTGATTTTCCAATTCGTACCTTGTTTGATTCTGGTGCATCGCATAGCTTTATCTCATCTGATCTTGTTGATAGTTTGCACCTTAGTACTAGCTTTGTAGATGATCCCGTCTGTGTCTCAAATCCTATTGGGGGTTCCGCCCATTTGTCTATGATATGTGGGGATTTGAGGATCTCTATACTGAGTGTAGAGTTCTTGTGCAGTGCTTATGTTCTTGGTTTTAGGGGATACAGATTGATATTGGGCATGGATTGGCTGTCCAGATATGGAGCCATTCTTGATTGTGAGCATAGGGTTGTGAGGCTCGTGACTCGCCTCGGAAACACCCTAGAGATTTCTTGTGATCCGAGAGGTCCCATCATGTTGTGCTATCTTGAATCACTCGACTCGTCAATGGAAACTCTTCAGTCTGTGAGAGTGGTTCGAGAGTATCCGGATGTTTTCGATGAAGTTAGGGGGTTGCCCCCTAAGCGAGAGATTGATTTCCGCATTTATCTGGTGGATAATGCAAAGCCGGTTTCTTTGCCCGTTCGGCACATGGCTCCGCGTGAAAGGCGGGAGCTAAGCAAGCAAGTGAAAGAGTTGCTTGAGAAGAACTTCATTAGACGAAGTATATCTGAATGGGGAGCGCCTGTGGTATTTGCTACCAAGGCAGATGGTTCTCTCCGACTTTGTGTTGACTATCGAGAGTTGAATAAGCTGACTAAGAAGAACAGACACCCGTTACCGAAGATTGATGATCTCTTTGACCAGCTTGTCAGTGCTTCTATTTTCTCTCAGCTTAATCTTGCTACTGGATTCCATCAGCTCAGGGTAGCTGAAGATAGTATAGACAAGACTGCGTTCAGAACTCCAGATGGATTCTTCGAATGGCTTGTCATGCCGTTCGGCTTTACTAATGCACCCACATATTTCGTGGACTTGATGAGTAGGGTGTTCAGGGAGTTCTTGAACAAGTTTGTCGTGGTCTTCGTAGATGATATTCTGATCTTCTCTAAGGATGAGGAAGAGCACGCAAGGCACCTCGTGGAGGTGATGGATACGCTTAGAGCGCATCAGTTGAAGGCCAAGTTCTCCAAGTGTCACTTTTGGAGAAGGGAAGTTAGATTCCTTGGGCATATAGTATCTAAGCAAGGCTTAGCGGTGGATCCCGCTAAGGTAGTTGCAGTTCAGGATTGGAAGACTCCAAGGAATGCAACCGAAGTGAGAAGTTTTCTAGGTCTTGCGGGTTTTTACCGGAAGTTCATCAAGGACTTCGCGAAGATATCCGCTCCTCTCACTAAATTGACGAAGAAGAATTTAGTTTTTGCTTGGAGCATAGAATGCGAGCTTGCTTTTCAGAAGCTCAAGAGAGCTCTCACATCAGCACCTGTTCTAGCTTTGCCCGATGGAGGGAAGTTATTTACAGTATACACCGATGCATGTGGCACGAGGTTAGGAGCTGTTCTTATGCAAGAAGGAAGGGTGATATGCTTTGGCGGTAGACAACTCAAAGTACATGAGAAGAATTATCCCACTCATGACTTAGAGTTGGCAGCAATAGTATATGCACTCAAGGCTTGGCGCCATTATCTTCTGGGAGAAAGATTTGAGCTTTATACCGATCACAAGTCATTGAAGTATCTCTTTTCTCAGAAGGATCTGAATCTGAGGCAACAAAGATGGATGGAATTCTTGGCGTCCTATGATTTTGAGATAGCCTATACCCCTGGCAAGGGGAATGTGGTAGCAGATGCATTGAGTAGAAAAAGGTTGACTCTGAGTCCTCTATTCGTTGAGATGAAGAATTTAGAGTATGCGGCAACCTTTGATTTCTCTTTGGCGATTGAGTCGATGACCGGTTCTTTAGCATCTCTGGAACTCAGACCTACCCTTCTTGATCAAGTTGGGGCTTCGCAGAGAGAAGACCCTCAGATAGTTGAGATTATGGATAAGCTAATTCGAGGAGAGACGTCTAGTCATCTCGCTCGATATTCTATTGATGACAAGGGTTGGCTGAGGAGAGACGGAAGGTTATGTGTTCCAATGGTAGAAGATTTAGTAAGAAAAGTTCTTGAGGAATCGCATCGCTCTAAGTTGACTATACATCCGGGCGGAGATAAGATGTATAAAGATATGAAACGCATTTTCTTTTGGCCTGGGATGAAGAAGGATGTGGCAGAGTTTGTCTCTAGATGTATCATTTGCCAGCAAGTTAAGGCCGAGTCGAAGAAGCCCGGTGGGCTATTGCATCCTCTAGACGTTCCACTATGGAAGTGGGAGAGTATTTCCATGGATTTTATCGATGGGCTACCAAGGTCAAGGAAAGGGAATACGAGCATTTGGGTAATTGTGGATAGACTTACGAAAAGTGCTCATTTCATTCCGGTAAAGAGCAAGAGGACCGCATCTTGGCTAGCGTCTGTATATCTTCGTGAGATTGTGAGACTACATGGAGTCCCTTCTAGTATAGTCAGTGACCGTGACCCAATCTTTACAAGTCAGTTCTGGAATAGCTTGCAAGAAGCTATGGGCACGAGGTTGAATCTAAGTACGGCTTATCACCCACAGACGGACGGTCAAACCGAAAGGGTGAATAGGGTACTCGAGGATCTGTTGAGGCTTTGTATTCTGGATTTTGGTGGTACTTGGGAAGACCATCTTCCTCTTGTTGAGTTTGCATATAATAACAGTTATCAGGCAAGCATAGGGATGGCACCATTTGAAGCTTTATATGGGAGGTCGTGCAAGTCGCCTACATGTTGGTGGGAGACTACAGATAAGCTTATACTTGGGCCTGATCTGATCAGAGATACATCCGAGAAGGTCGAGTTGATTCGGAGACGGATGAAAGCGGCCCAAGACCGACAGAAATCCTATGCTGATAAGCGAAGAACTGATTTGGAGTTTGATGTTGGGGATATGGTTTTCATGAAGGTTTCTCCTTTGCGGAATGTGGTCCGATTTGGAGCTGTTGGGAAGTTAGCACCGAGGTTTGTTGGACCATTCCCTATTATAGAGAGGATCGGGCAGATGGCTTATAGAGTGAAGTTGCCCGAGAAGCTTGCCAGAGTACACGATGTTTTTCATGTCTCGCATCTCCGGAAGTGTTTACATGAATCAGCAGAGGTTGTTGAGCCAAGTGTTCTGAAAGATGTGGAAGTGGAGAAAGAGGCTACCTTGAGGAGAGCTCCGATTCGTATCTTGGGGACGGAGACCAAGAAGCTAAGGAATCGAGAGGTCAAGTTGGTGAAGGTTCAATGGGGTGAAGCCGAAGAAGACGCAACTTGGGAAACCAAGGAGAAGATGCGTGGGCTTTATCCATTCCTTTTTGAGGGTACACTCTCAATCTCTTTTCTTTGTTAGCATATCTTTCTCTTTGCTATCCATGTTTATCTAGTTTATCGTGTTAATCTTGTCATGAGAACCTTAGGTAGAAACCCTTTGGATGAAACATGTGTTTGAAACATGTTATGCTTGATGGTTGCAAGTGGTTGCAAGTGTTTGCAAGTGGTTACTCGTGGATGCATTATACACGTTAGGCACTAGATCCGCTCACACACTCCTCATATTGCATATGCATGAGTGTTTATGCTTATTCATGGATGAAATTTTTTGTGTTATCACATGGATGTTGCATATGGATGTATGTTATGTGCACACATATAGATGTTATACATTATGTTAGGAATTGCATACATATGGATTCATTTCACTAACATAATTTGCATTGATGATATTTGCATTAGATAAGTACATATACACACACCTTTGCATATGTTCATACAACATTTAGAATCTTGTAAGGACAATGATTGCTCGTGGATGATGTTTTGAGTAGATGGATGATTGGATGGTAGGATACGTTCTTCCTAACTTGAAGATTTCGGGGACGAAATCCTTTAAGGAGGGGAGAATGTAACAACCTGTATTTTCAATAACCTGTAATGATGTAAATCGAGGCAGAATTTAATTCTAAAATCTGAATCAAGGGAAACGGGCTATGCCATTGCGTTCGTCTCGGAAAAATACGCGAAATAGAGTCTGAGTTTTCGAAAATCGGAGTCCGTATGACCCGATTAAGGCCCAACGAAGTTTTCAGAAAATTTCAAAGTAAAAACAGATTTCAAATTCAAGTTTGAATTTGAAAAATTAGGTCATATTGGGATAGGCGGGAAAGTTCCTGCCAGAGCACCCAAGTCGACAGCCCTGTCGACTTGGGAGTCGACTTGGTTGGACCCAAGTCGACAACCCTGTCGACTTGGCTGTCGACTTGGTCCAGCCGGGCTGTTTAGCCTGGTGCACCATTTGGAGATTGTGTTGAGCTTGGGGGCCAGATTCGGTTTTGAGGGCTGAGATTGGAACTAGGGTTTAATCCTATGGCCTAAAACACTTGCCTAATCTATAAATAAGGCCCTAACCTAACCCTAAATCATCATTAATCAATCCTACAACTAAACTATGGCAAAATTAATCCTCTCATGGCCTCCACTCTCTTCATACAATTCCTAAACAAATTTCTAAGTGATTTTCCATGCATACAAGTGTTTTCAAACTTGTATGAGCATCATTAGCTTGCATTCAAGTCAAGTTTCTACATTTGCATCATAAAGAAAGAGTTTTGATCATTTTGGCTCAAGGGATTTTCTATTAGAGCTTGCATTTTGGGTTTAATTGATTTTATAAGGGCTTTGTCATATTTTTGTGACTTCTTAAGCATTGTAAGCCCTATTCTACTTTCATATTTAAACTCTAAAGTTAATGATGCAAGTTGTGTTTGATCATTATGATATGATATGCAAGTCTATCGTGTTATGCAAGTTTGTTATGTTATGATATGCAAGTCTATCATGTTATGCAAGTTTGTTATGTTATGATATGCAAGTCTATCATGTTATGCAAGTTTGTCATGTTATGATATGCAAGTTCATCATGTCATGTTATGCAAGTTTACCATGTTATGCTATGCAAGTATGCCATGTTATGATATGCAAGTATGTTATGCAAGTTTGGGATGATCATTTTGTTCATGTTATCATGTTATGTAAGCTTATCTTGAGTATGTGAACATAAAGCTTCAAGCTTTAGGCTAAAGGTTGCATTTTGGCAACATGTAAGTTATCATATCCCTTATGATAACTTTCATGTGAGGCTAAATGCGAACTTATGGCCATTTCTACATGTCATTTAGCACCTTTTATCACCAATATGCCAAGTTTGGTTTTATGCATGCTTTTGAGGCCTAAAAATGTAATATGCAAGTGTATGAACATATGAACATTTCATATGCCACCATGTTAAACTTGTGGCTTCAATACCTTTATGTCATGATTATGCCAAGTTCCCTCTTTCTATCCTTTATGCGCTATTGCGATATGTAAGCGATGGGATTGCGTTTGGGGTTGGGTAAACTTAAAAGGCATAAAAACATAAGCTTGGGAATTTACCTATTAAGTTAGGTCTACCCATTGGGAATTTACCTATTAAGTTAGGTCTACCCAATTGCTTGAAAATTTGTAACATGTTTTGGAAACATGATGGACATGACACTTAGAAAAGATAAGTGTGACCAACTCGAGGTTGGGTTGAGTTTGTAGCGTAAACCTACCCGGAACCGACCGGCTTAACTAGTTGCTACAAACAATAGGACCCAATGTGAGAAGTTGGCCATGTTGTACCTTGAACCCGAGGTTAGACCAAGTTGTGGTGTAAAGCTACCCGGAACCGACCGGCTTAACTAGTAACTGCAACAAAGTCTAATGTGAGAGGTTAAGGCACATTAATTAATTAAGGCCTCATGATTAGGGTTAAGTCATGGTCCACTTAATACTTAACCAATTTGGGCTTGGTAGATTAATCGGGGTTAAGTCGTGAACTCATTGTTACACTTAACCAAGTTAATCCATGATTAGCAAGAGGGTTAAACCGTACTTAATCCACTAGAAAATCCTAGAAATGGGGGCCCACTCCAGCAGTAATCCCAAGTTTGTATCATTAAGACCCTAGGGACTAGGCTAGGGAGGGGGCACGATTACTGGGCTGGAGGTAAGCGACCAATAAACGACGGCAGGGTGGTACGCCGATGTAGTTCCGGACGGACTATGGTCGTGCACGTAGTCCGTATTTGGAGAAGTCAAGCATGGGTACCAGTAGATCGAGACTGTGCACGCATGTTTATGGTGTCCAGGGGTTGCCACCCTAGGGCTTGATACACCCGACGGGAGACCCGGCACAGTCTGACTGCAAATTATGTTTGGGCCGTATTGACACCAACACGTGACGAGTTAGGCTTAGGGAGCCGATCGACTAGACCGTTTGGTTGGACCTTGTATTAGGGTCACTTCATGTTATTGGGCCAAAGCTTGGGCCAAGGGATAAATACTTGTTTATTCAAGTCATGTTAGTTTGCTAGTACACCTGTGGTGCAAAAAAAAAACCTTAATCCTGATTATGCGATGACACCTCTATCTACCTTGTTAGTTAATCATCATGCTAGTATGTTGTTATCTTTATGATCATCCCTGCTTCTCATGTCAGTTAACTTTATCAGTTTACATTGATTGTAGTAGGGCTTACTTAGTCTTTTTGACTGACCTGTTTCCTTTCGCCCCTTTTCTTCCGTTTCCCCCCCCCCCCACAGGTTCTCAGGGAGGGAATATTGGAGCTTAGCTGGATTTCTGATCGCTTGCTTGTGGGATTTTAGCTCATGTACGGTCTTGACATGAAGCTAGCTATGGTTATCACTTATTTGGGGATAGTACTTATGTATTTCAGTTTTTCAGTTGATGTTGTTTTTATCTAGACTTGTGAATTTGGAAAGTTAACATTATGTTGTACCAGACTTGTTTTGAAATGGTTTGAAAATCTTCCGCTGTTTTATCTATGTTATTTACTCTGTTTACATATATACATATGTTCTTGTTCTGCCTTGATATATCATTATGCATGTTTACCTGATTCAAACGCCCCTCCAAAGTCAGAGTGCTTGCAAGAGACACCCTGGCGGAGATGGGGTGTTACAAATATTGTCCAGAATCAGCTAAGGGCAAGCAAGTTGTGAGGGCATATGCTTTGGAAGTCGTGCCAACTTCTTCGAAAGGTCCTACTGCAGAGGAGAAGGGAAAGGGTGTCATGGTGCAAGGTACTCTTTCAGTTAATGGTGTTTCAGTTCGTGTGCTTTTCGATACTGGAGCATCACATTCCTTCATTTGGAATGAGCTTGTGTGTCTCTTGGGTTTGGAACATGAGATTTGTGGTAGACCCTTCGTAGTGACTAGTCCAATTGAGGGTTCATCAAATCATTGCATGATATGTTGTGGTCTAGTATTGTCGAGTCATGGTTGCTCTTTTATATGTGATTGCTTTGTTCTTAACTTCGCTGGGTTTGGGAGCATCTTGGGCATGGATTGGCTCAAGAGGTATGCGGCAAGGGTGAATTGCGAGAAGCTAGAGGTGAGGGTCGGGGATGTGGAAGGGCGAAAGGTGTTGATTAGATGTAAGCGCGAAGACGGGGTCTTCGTAAGTTATCTATATTCGCTTGGGATTCCACAAGAAGACCTGTCATCAATGTTGATCGCTAATGAGTATGTAGATGTCTTTGACGAGGTCAAAGGGTTGCCGCCGCATCATGAGATCGAGTTTAGGATCGATTTGGTTGAAGGTGCTAGACCAATCATTATGCCTCTTAGGCGGATGGCGCCTAGGGAACAGCGAGAGTTAGAGGTGCAAGTTCGAGACCTTTTGGGAAAAGGATTCATTTGGAGGAATGTATCCGAATAAGGTGCACCGACCGTATTTGCAACAAGGCGGATGGCTTGTTAAGATTGTGTGTGGACTATCGTGAGCTAAACAAGGTGACAAAGAAGAACAAGTATCCGTTGCCAAGGATAGATGACTTGTTCGATCAGCTTCACGAAGCCAAAGTGTTTTCTCAAATGGATTTGGCAACGGGATTTCACCAGTTGAGGGTGGCTAAGGATAGTGTGCCAAATACTACTTTTAGGACACCATCTAGTTTCTTCGAATGGTTGGTGATGCCATTCGGGTTGACTAACGCGCCAGTGTATTTTGTGGATCTTATGAATATAGTTTTCAGAGATCAGTTGAACAAGTTCGTGCTTGTGTTCGTGGGTAATATTCTGGTTTACTCCAGAAATGAGGAAGAACATAAGACGCACTTGAGAGTTGTGTTAGAGATCTTGTAGAAGCATCAGCTTAAGGCTAAGTTCTCAAAGTGTCACTTTCGGAAGAATGAAGTGAGGTTCTTAGGTCATGTAGTTTCTAGAAAAGGGATAGCGGTTGACCCCGCTAAAGTTGCAGCAATCCAGGACTGGGATCGACCTAAGAATGCGACGGATGTTCGGAGTTTCCATGGGTTGGCTGGATATTACCGATGGTTTATCAAGGATTTCTACAAAGTAGCTGCACCGTTGACAGGATTGACGAAGAAGAACCAAGTGTTCACATGGGATGCGAAGTGTGAACAAGCGTTCGGAATCCTGAAGGAGAGATTGACGAGTGCTCTTGTGTTGACCATTCCAAGCGGGAATGAAGAGATGGTGGTGTATACCGATGCGTGTGGTACTGGACTTGGAGCAGTACTAATGCAAAAGGATAAGGTTGTGGCCTACGCGAGTCGGCAACTCAAGCCGCATGTGAAGAATTACCCAACTCATGATTTCGAGTTGGCGGCGATTGTATTTGCTCTGAAGATGTGGAGACATTACCTGTTGGGAGTTCGATTCGATTTGTTTATGGATCACAAGTCATTGAAGTATCTTTTCTCCCAAAAGGATTTGAATCTTCGGCAGCAAAGATGGTTAGAGTTTTTGGCGTCATATGATTTTGTCATAGCCTATACTCCGGGCAAGGGTAACGCAGTTGTAGATGCTTAAGTCGAAGACACCCAAGTTTGGGACCGATGTTTTCGAAATGGAAGAGCCTCCAGTACTCGGCAAGGTTTGATTTCAGGCCAAGGTGTGAGTTGGAACCTGAAATATTAGCAAGCTTGTCGATAAGACCTACTCTTATCGAAAGGATTGGCGAGAGCCAAAAGAAAGATGCGAAGCTCTTCGAGTTCATTCAGAAACCGGAACCAGAAGATAAAGAGTTCGGGGTCAATCAAGAAGGTTGGCTTCGAAAGCAAGGGCAATTAGTTGTTCTTGATATCGACGGATTGAGGGATGAGGTTCTGAGTGAATATCATCACTCGAAGCTGACGATTCATCCCGGTGGAAATAAGATGTATCAGGACATGAAGAGAGTCTACTACTGGGAAGGGATGAAGCGAGATATTGGGAAGTTCATTTCCAAGTGTATGAACTGTCAGTTGGTGAAAGCTGAACAGAAAAAGCCAAGTGGTTTGCTTCATCCATTGGAAGTACCAACGTGGAAGTGGGAGAAAGTATCGATAGATTTTATCGATGGATTACCTAGAACCAGGGCAGGAAACGAAGGGATTTGGGTCATGGTGGATCGTTTGACCAAAAGTGCGAGATTCATTCCTGTCAAGTCGACTAGGACGACATCGAAATTGGCTAAACTTTATGTGAAATGGATAGTTCGATTCCATGGTGTCCCAAAGAGTATAGTAAGTGACCGAGATCCATTATTCACGAGTGGATTTTGGAAAAGTTTGCAAGAAGCTTTGGGAACCGAGTTGTGCTTAAGTACGACATATCATCCCCAAACTGATGGTCAGACCGAAAGAGTCAATCGAGTTTTGGAAGATCTCCTGAGGGCTTGTGTGTTAGACTTCAGAGGATCATGGGAAGACCATCTACATCTAGTTGAGTTTGCGTATAATAATAGCTACCACTCTAGCATTAGGATGGAACCATACGAAGCATTGTATGGAAGGCCGTGCAATTCTGCAGCATGTTGGTTAGAAACTGGAGATAAGTTGGTACTTGGGTCTGAGATGATTAGAGAAACCTCGGATTGTTTCGAGATAGTTCGGCAACGAATGAAGGCAGCCCAGTACTGTCAGAAGAGTTACGCCGACAAGCATCGTAAGGACTTGGAATTCGACGTGGGTGATATGGTTTTCATGAAAGCTTCGTCGTTGAAGCACATGGTTAGATTTGGTAAGAAAGGAATGTTAGCTCCAAGGTTTGTTGGACCATTTCCGATAGTCGAGCGAATTGGAAAGCTCGCATATAGATTGGAGTTACCTGAGAAGATGTCGAGTGTGCATAATGTGTTCCATGTGTCATTTCTATGGAAATTCGTGCATGATTCGAATGTGGTGGTTTCTCCAGAGCAGTACGAAGACTTAGAAGTAGAGACCGCAGTTTCGAGACCTCGTAAGCCACTTTGGGTTGTGGGGAATGACACGAAACAGCTCAGGAGGAAGACGGTTATGCTAGTGAAGGTATAATGGAGTGAAGATGGCGACGATGATACGTGGGAGATGGAAGAGAGTATGAGAGCGACTCATCCAGAACTCTTCGTTGGTAGGACCCTTTGTTATCGTATCTTCGTTATATCGTTGTATCTTGTTATGGTTTGTTAGAATTCCGCGTGCTAGGATAAGGCTATGGATGTATGGCTTGATGGTTGCTAGTTTGGATGATAGAATTGGCTTTTCATGGATGATAGGCATGCAGAATCGTTGTGATTGCTTTTGTTTGCTTGGAATTTCGGGGGCGAAATTCTTACGAGGGGAGAATGTAAAAGCCCGCATTTTACGTATCGAAAGATCGTAAAATATTTTTATTTCATTCTCTGGGGGTTGGATCATTCTCATCTTTTAATATGTTGCTTATGGGGATGTAAGACATGTACGTATTTTTTACCGATTTTGTTTGTGACCATTTAGCCCCTGTCAGCCTTGAACAGGGCATAACTTTTGACTCAGATCGAATCAGAGGATGAGACCTGTGCCAATTGGAAAGGAATTGATGGTTACCTTTCCGTAGAGTGGTTACATTAAGGATTTGGCTCAGCGGTTTGGGAGAAATCGTTGTTTTAAGGTTTTTCAGTTGGCTGTTCAGATTTGGAGAGCCTAATGGGCTGAATTGGGGAGGCCCATTAGTGGGATGGTGGAATCCTATAAACAGGGGGTGAGAGTGGAGGGAAAAGGTTTACTTTCCCATTTTCTCAATTGGAGGCATTGATCTCCTTCTTCCTCTAACACCTTTCCACTATTAAAAATCCAAGTCTAAGGAGGGAAATCATAAATCTACACCATTGGAGGCTAGATCTACATCATTTCAAGTGAGGATTCATCAAATCGAAGGGCTAGGAGCTATCTCTTCGCTGTCCAGAATTCTATTTCTTCGATTCTGCTTTGTTTTGGCAAATCAGTGAGTGATTTACATCTCTCACATGAATGCAATGAAGTATATGAGTGGTTGTGTATGTTTCTCATCAAATTTGAATGTTTTATCGTAGATTTATACCATTACATGTCCATTTTCATATGCATCACCCTATGATCTTATCTAGCAAGTTTTACTCGATAATTTCATGTCATTTTACGTGTTTATGTTAGTTAGAACTCTCATTTTGATCATAGGTTCATTTTAATGGTTTTTGGTGAGATTTACATCATTTTTATGGTAATCGTCATATTCATGTGGTTAGTAATGTTATGATATGTTTATGATTGTTTTTGATGATTTTGGTTGAGTTGGTTTCGTCGGATTCGTCGTTTGGCGAGGTTTTGATCGAAATCGGAGTAGAATTGAAGATGTGCAGAAAGTGGCTTGGGTCGGACTAAAGGAGGTTGGGTCGGGCTCAAATTCTATCGTGGAGGACAAGTCAAAGTTGGCTCGGGTCGGACTAAAGGGGGTCGGGTTGGACCATTCTGGATTGGGTTAAAGTAAATCAGACCATTTTGGATCAGGCTAAAGTGGATTGGACCATTTTGGATCGGACTAAGGTGGGTCGAGTCGGACAGAAAGGGGGTCGGGTCGGGTCTAAAGGGGGTCGGGTCGGACCAAAGTGGCTCGGGTCGGGCTATTCTGGACAGCCATTTCTGGTCAACCATTTTTGCCATTTCTAGTCAGCTATTTCTGGTCGGACACTTCCGGTGATGATGTGACTTCAAAGTGAGATCAATTGGGAAGTTAGGAAGTATTGAAATAATGCTATGGATTGCTTTGAACCTTATAGAGATGTTAGTTGGTTCAACGATGGTGGTGGCTTTGAAGAGAATCCAGAAGGAGATGTTCGAAATGATGTGATATGTTCGTTGATCGGTGAAAAGAAACGAATAGGCAGACAACTCAAAGGTCGTGAGTTGGTGGATAATGGTTGCTCGAGAAGGTCGCTTGAGCAGTAAATAGCCGTCAAGGTTGGACGACTAGAGATGCGAAGGCCGAGAAGTCATCGTTGTCGTAAGTTCTAGCAGGCTCAAAGTAGGGGTACAATGTGGGCACCCAATAGACTGGAAGGTTGCTGGTCGGGTACCTTGGGTATCGTTGAAAGGCCTAGTTGTCAAGGTTGGACATATGGAGTTTATGCTAGAACTGGGATTACCATTAGCCCTTGACATATGGCAAGGTTGGCCGTCATACAATTAACGGTGGTTTCAAAGCAGGATTGGCAGTGATAGCCGGAGTCAGTCATGGATGATTGGTTGTTCTATGTGGGACTTATATAATCTGGATGTTATGTGTGTTTTCCATGATTGAATGGTTGCTCTGGTTTCCATGTATGAATTGTTATTCCTTTGGTTGAATGGATTGTAAAGGCTATCACTGTCCGATGTGGGGAAGATAAGGTTGAGTTCTTCTCTGGTGTCATGGGTAGATTAGTATGTTTATCTATCCCCTCTCATACACTTTATTGTTGAAGTTTGTTAGTTGTTTTATCGCTCGCTAAGACTGTTGTCTGACTCAAGGTTTTATGTATCCTCTTATTACCTTGGGCTCTTCATCCGATTGTGGATGGGAAGACCAAGTAACAGGTGATAGGTAATTCTTTAGTGAGGACGACGATGCTGATCGATGGCGAGCAGGAGGCTCACGTGCCAGTTTTACTACTAGCTAATAATCAAATTTCCGCTGTTTGCTTTTCTGAGTGATGTAGTGAGGCAACTTTGTATAAACACTATTTCCAAGTTTGTGGATCTTACTTTCTAGTTGTATGGAAGTCTAGTGTTTCTGCTTCACTATTACTACCTGTTGTATATGTTCTATTATATTTTATCCTTGCGTTGTGAGTTTTACGACAGGTTCCGCTAGTTTTTACCTACATTGATGATCGTCCATGACAGCCTTGCACATCTTTCAGCGCATTATTTCCCCTGTATGCGGGGGCTATGGGCAGTCATCACATAATATACATATGGCATCAAATTGCATTTGGTTCACTGTCACATCCCTGGTCATAAGGCCCGAGCATGAGAATCCTTCTTTCAAGTCAATCTAAGTTTGTGTCATATGTTCAAATGCCAGCCCCATCTCATTTGGTCATCAAAAAAAATAAACTAACATTAGATTCTGCGGAAATTAGAAACTCAAATAACCATAAGCTACATACGTTAGATTCTGCGGAAATTAGGAATATGAGTTTATAGTGAACCTTTTGATACCAGCCATTTGATTTTCTTTTTACGATAACAAAGTGATTTTTTTCCAGAAATTAGATTCTGCGACATATCATAATAGTGGGTGATCATATAAAAAATGAACATACATGATTTCAATTTGTACAAATGTTCAAAAATGTTGGTTCTTCTTTGTAAGCAAGTGTTCATTGTTGTTATACTTTTCTAGTGATCATATGAAATTGTAACCATAAGATGCAAATCGAATGTCTAAATTAAACAAGCTTTTGAAAAAACTTACCTAAAATGAGATTATTTCAAGTCTGAAAAAACTTACCTAAAACTTACCTAAACCACTGTTGCAAGTGAGTGGTGATGCAAACCGTAGGATCCATATCTTCGTCATCTGCCATTGCTTGGGTTTTTGACTGGGATTGAGCACTTGCCATCATCTCAGCCTACAACATCAAAAGCTTAAGTTGACGATTGCTTTAGAAAACAGAGAAATTTGCCACTTGAATTTGCTGTATTCGTAGTCGGTTATTACAAACTGCAAAACTATTGGACACATGAGTTGAACTGAATTGGGTTTTCATCACTCAACAGGGTTCGTTTTGCAATGAGTCTGAAAACAGATGTTTGATTACATACATAATAATAATAATAACAATAAATGAAGAAAAAGGAAAATAAATTTGGTATCTGCTTGAATTCATACCATTATGAACCCGAGTCTCATTGTACGACGGTCAGTTTTAGTCACAGAACCATAGAACTGTTTCACAAAACAATGATAAACAAAGAAATAACACCGGTTAATAAACACATTCTAAATGAAAATTTAGCATGTGGATATTTTTACAAATTTAGAAAAGGAAACTAGCTTATTTAGGTACCAACTTGAACATTGCATAAAGAAGAAACAATAAACTTGGAACATCGCAAATCTAAGAGGCAAATCCCAAATGCTTTATCTAGAAAATAAGCTTAGCATAAAGCAGATAGATTAATATTTATTATCTCCTGTTATTTTATCATATTCCAGGTTTTGGGAGACTTTTGGAATGTGATCAAGATGGAAATCTCTTTGAATGAACTAAGTATTAGTGCCACTTGTTATAGAAGCATTAATGGGAGCTGTTAACAGAATGCATTTTTGTCTGCACATATATGCATGCATTCACACATGTAAAATGTGTGTATGGGGGTATATGTGTGCATGCATTTGTGCTTGCATGCATACCTGTGCATAGAAGGGGTATGCTCCTGTGAATAAATATGAAATACAAGTCAAAACAATCTGTATGCCATTGTTCTGTTAAAAAATGAAATTTATATCCCTCTATGTCCTCCCCCACCAAAAATGATATAGGCCTATTCAAGCATACATGGAAACATCTCACTTCATGTTATCAGTTAGTTTGTGAACTACTAGCTACAAATGTTACACTCAATTGCCATATGTCAAGCTTAATAGCCATGCCCATGGTACTACATCGTTCCATATAAAATGCATGCAATTAGCACATCATTTCACATTAAAGGGCATGTATAGTGAAGTCTCACATCCCATGATTGATCTTGTGCTTTTGCTTAACATATATGAAGTTTAATCAACAGTTTACAATTAAAACTGTGTATTTTACATGGTTCTTAACACAGTACTAGGTACGCACACTTGGGTTATATGTCAGGTGACTCGCTCAAGTGTAACCAATTATGAGAATTAAAGAAGTATCCTTACAGTGAGATATTGAGATGCACTCGAATCAAAGATATTATACTTAAACATATCCGTCACAATGGGTCAAATGAAATGTGGAGTTTTTGTTCCTCCTTGAATGCCTTGGTGTTGTCCGAAGGCTGATAGTTATATGATAAATTATGGTATTACTTTATTAACGCCGACTATTTTTACTGTACGGTTATGGGTACTATCTTTAAACGCACAATGTCCTTGTTGGCTAGGTTGTATAGCCACACTCTATTTTCATTCAAGTATTGTGTTTCTAGCCGCTGTAAGAGTAGTATAATAGTTTCACTAATGTGTATACCCAAACCTCTGGGACTTCATGCTCTGATCACTCTACATCGTTACTTCATGCCCAAGTGTTTGTGTAAGAATTTGTAGATAAACATAATCAAGTAATACATGAACCATAATCTACTAGTATGATTCATAGTACGAAATGTCTCAGGTGAAGGTTTCACATTCCAAAACATGTGTAGCTGTGCAATATATGATATCGTGTTATAGCATTACCCCTGAAGTATACAAAGCACTTACCAAGCATTGCATTGTACGAAAACCTGTGACAAATACCAAGATGCATAATTATTCCTCTTTATTCTTCAATTTTTGTAACTCATCCCCTGCCAATCGACATAAACTTCATCAATTGATCATTCCTGTTATGCTAAGATAAAGGGTTCATCTTGCAATAATAATACAATATATAATAAGAAGGTAAAATAATGTACTTTGAGGCATCCAAGTCCTACGTATCGATTACCTTCTACTTCTGCTGCTATCCATCAATGGTTCTAGGGCAATAAAATATTTATAATTACCCTCTTTTGTAGCTCTAGCTGCGGCTAGTTTTGATTTGGGCATGATTATGGGTTTCGTGACTTGAAAATATTCGATAGGTTTTTGAGATTAGATTGATTTTGGAAAGTTAGGTATCAGATTGATTTTGGGAATTTGGGGGTAGAGAACGTACTGGAAAAAAAGCGGGGAAATGAAAATAAAAGGGGGAAATACATTTAGCTAGGTGCGGATTGATAGGGTGGATGGACGACCAAGATTTTGTTTTAACTAAAGGTGTAGATCGCTGAGGTGTATTTTTTTTAATTTTTTTTAATTAGAATATATCTAGATCTACTGCAACATCCTGCTGATACATAAGCTAACACATTGAAGCGTACGTTGCAACAGACAAAAAACAACATAGCAATGGCAACATTATAGCTAGCAACACCACGGGTTTTCTTTGCGGTAGGCCATCTATGGCGTAGTGTATCCTTATAAGTTATATTTTTTCAAACGGAATTTCTAGAATCCTCTTCTTTTATTCAAATGACATAACCTTGATAAACACCAAACTCTCGATCATTGAATCATAACTAACAGTGAAATTCATCATCATATCCTTAATTCAAGATATGCTTCCAAGTTGAATCTTTTTAAGGTTCTAATTACTATGCTTAAACTTAATTTTGGTTCTTCCACTTCTTTAGAGATCTTACCACAATACATTACAAGGTATTTCAATAGAAGATATATATATTTCCGATGCTTTCGCCCTAAGAATTCTAATACCATAATTCAAGAATTTAACATCAACTATGTTCTTATTTTTGCGTAGTGCACAAGAAAAAAATCTAAAACCATCGAACATTAGATCTTAATTAACCTTTGTTGTCTTAAATTCCGATTTCTTGTAGGAACACCAAATCAACAATCTATATTCGCTGAAGTTTCAAACCTTCCTCATAATAAGTAATGCTCTCATGAACTAACTGAAAAATTGATGGTAACCACCCTCATGGGTCCTTTACTAATGTAGATAAGCAGAACTGATACTAATGTATTAATCAAAACTCTAAAAAATAACTTCTCAATTTGCATCCACAAAGGCAGTCTTTTCTTTGTGAGGTAGGTCAAGAAAATCTGTATCTTGGAAAAACCATCAATAAATTTTCCATAATAATCCACTAATCCAAGAATTTTTTTTACCTCCCAAAAACGATTCTTAGAGAACTTGGTCTTGGATCTGTGTGCTTTTAAGGTACTGAATTCATTATCTAAATACCATATTTATCTATTTCTATATTTGGTTAGACCAACATGTTGTCTACACATACCTTTACCAACTTACTACGAAGCCTTACCAATCATCACATGCACCAGTCAATAATTAGATTTAGGTACAAGCTAGTCCAATGTGTGGCAACTGCTCTTAAAATCCCATGGATGTTCTACAAACAACTCTATCTCTAATTCTTTCCACTACTCAAATTTTGGTGGAAATCATTAGCAAAGAAATCTTGTTATAGGAAGAACTTGCTCGCTCGAAATAATCAAAGAGACCATCTACATATGGCGAAGAGTAATGGTTTTGCCGAAACAATTTACTTATAATCACCACAGAGCCAAGGGAACTATCCGTCTTTGTAGCAAAGACGAGTGATGCCACACATCCAAGAATGCATACTCTCACTAATCTTTTCCAAAAGTTCCTTAATGTGTTTACCCAAAATATTTCTACTATAGCTGAAGTCCAATGACTTCCTCAAAACATATGCAAAAATCTCCTATCACAGGTACTGAACTCAATCCACCTAAAGATAGGTCTAAGGAGTAAAATAGTGCACTTCAATAGATTCTTTATAGATTAATCCTATACCATGCATAGCACCACGTGACCATCCTCCTATTAATATATGAGATGGCTCATCATATAGCTAACTTGTCTAAACTCCAAACCAGTTTGTACCTAGTAATGTTATAAGCATCACTCCATATCTAGTAAAGCTTCCAGCCATAGATATAAAACTTTACTTTCATCTTTCCCTTAAAAGTATGTGCTTTACTAATAATGATACATGTTTATCATTGTCATAAATATAAATCCATAAATCTCTCTCTCTTCTAGGACGTAACCTTATAATATCTTCCAATATTCGAAAAAATCTAACACAACGGGAATTGGATCAATAACGCATGGAGATGCACTAAAGGAAATAGGAAAATCAACATACTAACCTCTTGGGTTGCAAGAAATCTCATGAGTTCGTCCGCTGCATATCATGGCCTATCATTTCTCCTCTTATAGTCAAAATAGCCCCATACATGGCTAACTAATCCATCCTCAAAATTTTCTTATCTCGAGAATCGTAGAACATAAGTATCCCAATCAAACTCTGCTACCAATGTCAGAATCTGAGATAACCAATTATATGGATAACCTATCTAGACCCAAAATCAATCAATGCCCGAAAATTCCCCAAGCATCCCCATTTTAAGAATCTCTAGTTCCAAACCCCGCCTTATCATAAATAATCATGTCAATCCTCCTACGGAATTGAGAAACTACAATTAGGCCTATAAAAGAGCTTAAGTGCAAACAATAAAATAGTGTCACTATGCACACTCGGGGATTTACTATATCTGTAAAAGACAACTTTGTTAGGCCTACAATATAAATGCCCTTCATAGCCTGTCTCGTATCAGTGTGGCTACGACTCCATGCAGTCACCCACAACTAGTGAATCTAGAATAAAGGAATGAGTTATTCTTAAATCAGATAAAATAGGTGGACTAGAAAGAATAAGAGATAGATAACTCTTCTTTCATCAACCTTTACTCGTTTTCATTACTCGACCCTTTTGATCAACACCTTCCCTATAACACTCTCGGCATAGTTCCCACATCAACTATTTCCTTCTTAAGACAAATAATAAATTATTGAATCCTTACAATAATACTTCTTAAGTCATCCCGCAATCCTTGGCCTCTAAGGTCGCCTTATCCATAATTGGCCCTACTTAATATATGTTAAGTGACAAGATTATCTCCTAACTCCGGCTTTAAAAAGAATTCATAAATAATGAATTAATTTTGTTTGTCCATGAAACAAAACTCTAATTTATAAAGATCTAAGGTTCTATTATATGTATGTAAGTTTAGATAGGTTCTTCTATAGATAACTCAACGAAGGAAGGAGAGGATAGGACAATAAAAGGAGATGAACTTGAGGGGAGTTTTGTAAAAAAATCATTTTCAAAAATACTTTTTGGTTTTGATAGATCTATTTTTCTTTAGAAAAAAAAACACTTTACTTTAAAACAAATTTTTAGTAATCCTGTAACCTTAGCCTCTGGTATCAAATGTAACAATTTGCACCCCTTAACATTCCCTATTAAGGTCATACTAAGGAATGTATAGCGTTGTAAGTAAAAAATAAATCACATAGACTAAGATTCACAAGATATAAAACAAAAACAACATTTTTTTCAAACAACTTATTATTACAAAACAATACTTTACACAAGATAAGTTTTATTACAAAACATATGTCTTCGTAATCTGAATTCAAATCAGAGTATTAAATCACGTACAAATCTGGACCATGATAATTAAACTATCAAAAATTAAGTACATGATATAGGGTCTTTGACATAAATCTTCCAAAGCTTTTAGCACAATCTATTCCCTGCCTTGCGAGCCTATTGAGGGAAAGAAAAAGGAAGAAAGAGAAGCGATTTAGACATAAATCCTAGTGAGTGTTGCAATTACTAGCATGATTTAGTAATGAAAGAAAGATAGACTCAATAATAGTTCTAGTGTCAGACAGGGAAAGTGTTCATGTATAACCACAAAAGATAGACATGCTAAAATGACGTACAAGGAAATATAGGAGTAAAGATCACTTCCACAATTATTGAATGTAATAAACATAATTAGGATAAATTCCTAACATTACCCATCGGTCAGCTACTAGTCTACCATCTTACATTGTAGCTTATGTCACTATGAATTTTGGGTTTTATCTGACCCAACCCATCAGTAAAGACATAACAAGTCTGTAACGGCCTATACTTTTATGAGCCCGAATTTTGACAAAAACTGAAACTCATTTGAGCATGGAGAGTGTTAATGCGCAAAATTTGGAAAAATACCCAAATATTTCCAAGATAATGAAACTATTCATCCGAGATGGAAATTATGCAGGAAAGTAAATAACATTGTATTTTATAGTGGTTCGGTCCACGATGAACCTATGTCCACTGTGAAGGTTTTGCTCGTTTTATTCACTTGTCAAAGTACAATTGCATGAACCATAGTTACAATTAGTTACAAAGGCAATGGTGGAAAGTAAATTCTTTTAGGTCCAAAAAGAGAGTAAGTTCTTCAAAAGATGCTTATGCAGCCCAAAAAGTCGAAGTCTTCAAGAGAGAGGTAAAGTATTCTTCCCAAAGCTTCAAGGTGGTTTGTGGTGTCCAAGAATCAATATCTCCTTGCAAAAGTGCCAAATCTACAAAATTCCAACCCATTTCTCATAGCAGGATGGAGTATATTTATAGGCAGAGGAGCATGTGGTAGTAGGTAGGAAGTAGGGTCCACTCCTTAGTTTTCGTACCTCGGGATCTGTACGGACTGCGGGGTCGGTACGTATCCTGGGTGTTTGTCTTTCTTTTGAACTTTCCTACTTCGAGGTATTGAACTCTTATATATTCGTATCGGGGAGTTGTTGGAAAATATCGACCCTCGCTGTTGGCTGAATTTTGAAGTGAGTTGAGGGTTTGAAGGATTGGGATACGAAACGAGGTGATGATGGGGACATGAAGAAGGGAGCGAAGTTTTGTACCAATCCCAAAAGTCATGTTTGTGGAATACGAACTCTGGATGATGAGGAATAACGACCCCTAAACACTTTTTTTCTAAAGTAGATGGTTGTGTAGAGCAGATCTACACACCCGATTAGATATATATTAGATAGGGTTCGAATATAGCGGTCAACAAGCCCGACCGATGGCCAAAAAAGGCAAGTTATGCACGCACCATGAATGCAGATGGAATATGTAGCGCTAAGTGCAAATATACAAGTACAATACAAAACAACTAACCACATCAAACTGTAAAACATCATCGCTAACTGTGCTGAACAACTGCAAAATGTGACTAAAATACACTAACCAATTGACTGGTGATAACTTGCGGGATGCTTGTAAAATGCTTGAGCTCGAGGAAGTTACCATGGGCGAGGAAATGAACGACGCTGATTCAAACCTTCTAAATGAATGCTACCCACTGATTCGTGCCAGGCGTGCGAGGTGTCCACGATGATATGAATGAATGGTTGAGCTTGAGTACCAAAAGACGAGGCATGTAGTCTGGCGTTGCGTCTGACTGCTGAGGTGGATAGTGCTGGAGCGATCATTGGAGATATCCCACCGGTAATCGGTAGAGGAGGAGGCGGTGGAGTGACATACTGTGGTATTGGCTACATGTCTGAGATGGTGGAGTTGTCTGGATGGGGAAAAGGGTCTGATAGATCCATGTCTACTAGAGGGTCCCACCTTCGTTCTGGTGAAGGCCAAGGATCCCACCCCATGGGGCCGATGACCTCAAATGATTTCTCAGGCATAAATGAGGGTGCGAGGTTGGTTGGAACAGCGCAATAGCTTCTGGGATCGTTGATTCAACTAACATGTCGTCAAAACGGTCGTTAGGCTCAAGAGAGTACGATGGGTCAGCGGAGAAGTGCAGGTGGAATGGTTCCATCATGAAATCTCTGTTACTCTCCCATCAGTTGCCAAGGAAAAGGTCGTTAGGGTTCAGGGTGGGGGTAAAAGTGGTCCCAATCTTCAACAATGATGACACAGTGGCCATTATTGAGGTAAACGGAGTAGGTGCAAGGGAGAATGACAGTCTTAAGGAGTCTGACTCTGGCGAACACGAAACGGAAGTCTACCTAGGCCCACCTAAAGTCATCAGCGCGAAGATAGATACCTACTAGGTAAATTGCGGCTGTGAGGCATTCAGGAAGGTGGCGGAGGTGGACGGGGAAGCCTCTAATTCTAACCCAGGTGGTAGGCTATAATTCTCTGATGACAGTTTCAGATGCATACTGGGTAGATGACCCCTAAACACTTGGCTGGATTTGAGCAGTTTCAATGAGCTGCAATGACTATTCCTTTACGAACCCATTCGGGTATTGTTCTTAGGCTCTTAGCAAAACTTTTGCGCTTCTTAAGTGCGCGACTGACCGGGTCACGTTGGCTTGGACCGCTTCTAGTATCCGGATCAAAAGGCTGAGCAACACTTACCCTCCAAAGGACCTCTTGTGTTAGCATGACGTGCTTTGAATTGAGATAGTCATTCTTGATAGTCGGAAATACCTCTAAGTCATTGTCGAAAGATCGGTTGTGACCTTTTCTTTGAGCAGTCAAGACGCTTTATCGAAGCTCGTTGACATAAGTTAGTAGTTCCAGCTTCCTTGAGAGTTCATGTTGCTCTGAACTTCGTCGCTCGACCTGGAACCTGTATGATTCTCAGGTAAGAGTCTAATTCCTATCGATTCATGAAATTAAATGTTAATCATCGATTCTCGCTTACGTCGGACAAAAATAGGTCGTTGTCTGCATAGTTTCGCGTATGATCTCACATGTTTCCATGTGATTTTGCGCGATATAATTAGAGTTCTTATTAGTTCATAACCGAAAACGAATGTTCTTGGCATGCAACCATGCAAGTTGGTTTCAAAATGTGACACCCCACGTCCGTTAATGTCATCTTTATTAGAATGCATTAATTTTCGTGAAGCGTTATAGGTAAACAGAAACAGAATCTCATAAGATAGATATACAAAATAGCAGCAGAAATTTAAAACATTATTTTCCAACAAAAAACATTGTAGTCTCGAAATCCAATTACAACATCAGACTAAAATACTGGAATAATATACATCAAATAAAAACATATGTCTTGCACTAAAAACCATCAGTATAGAAATGGAAAATCATAATCCCCATAAGTATCCATAATCAAGTAGGCAAGTAGTCAAAGCGATACATCAAATCAGATCCAAATCCAAGCAGAAACAGAATAGAGTATCCTAATCAAGCCTGAGCGTTCCCACCCTGAGAACTTGGAGCGAGGAGGGGGAGAGGGAAAAGGAAACAAAATGGGTCAGACATAAAGTCTGGCGAGTCCAGTGACTTTTAGCATATAAAGAAATAAAAGTATTAAGACAGTAAATAAACTGGATGAGAGATAACTGTAGTGTAAAACAGGTATAAATAGGATGGACAGGATAAACAGAATAAACAAGATAAACTATGCTTCTCAATTACTTTCTCTGCACCAATACTAGTATATCGAATTAAGTGTTTTCCAATTAATTAACAAAAACAAAATGATCCCAACAGAAATATAAATGGTAGACTTAGGTGAACTTCTAGTAACAGGTTTTACCCCCAAACAGAAATAAAAGGTACCTAAAAAGAAATAATGGGTGTTACCCCGAACAGAAATAACTGGTGCCTAAACAGAACTAGATGTACCCTAATTACTACCCCCAACGATCGGCTCTCTAACACGTAAATACCATGTGTCGGCGCCACAGTAAGGTGTATTACTTCCTAAAGTGGCAACCTACAGAAGGACACAAACCTATTTGCAGGTGTTATGGCATCTTATTTTCCTAGACAGACCGGACCCATGCACGCACATGACCCTGTTAGAATGCGCCATCAGAGCACCCCATCCTAGATGAACCTCTTATAATTAGCTCAGTAACCCTGACCCCTACCTAGTGCGGGGTCGCCGTTTAATACCAAAATGGGTTACTGGCTAATATGGGTCCTACGTAACAGATGACACAAGTCAAACCCAAAACTTGTGTCCCCAATCACCCAGGATTTCCACGGGATAAGTCCTACAGCCTAACCCCCAACAAATTCAACAGGTTAAGTTTTACATGGGTTAACAATATTCATACAACCCCAACAGATTAAACAAGTTTACTTAACCCCCAACAGATTAAACAGGTTACAAAGGTGGCATACTGTTTTATTAACATGTTCCACTTATTTTTTGAATTAAGTCTACAGATTTACATGTTCATACACCCCCAATTTCAATCATATTACACAATATAAGGTATACCCCAAATTTTAGTCATATTCGTAGTACAGGGTATGGCCTCGAATTATCATTCCCAAGTAATCCCAATTTTGTTCGTACGCATATTTCAGCGATACTGGCCTAGGTCGAAGGTAGCCTAGGATATAAAAATAAAAAGGGAATGAGAGCGGAAGAAGAACAGAAATGGGCATATATAGCACAAATAGGCATGGAAATAGAAATATAGTAATAACAGAGTAGGTGTATGGAAAACTACATGTCATTATTGTAGATCTATTTAGATATAAATCAGTATCATGATAAGCATGGGTTTAGATCCGGTTTATTAACATGTCAAGGTTACTGTTAAATTTTTATTTCTAAAAGTAACATGAACTCACTGAGATTGGATGTAAAGAACAAAGAATAATACGCTGATATTGCAGACGAGATTCTTGTATATGAATAGGCTGTTGTTGTAGAAGATAGTCTAATTCAATCTAAACCGAGGCAGCTTCTCCTTGTCTCCATTGTTTTTGGTGTAGAAAACAATAGAAATGCTGGCCTTTATATAGACTTTTTCCTATGAATCTTGCTAAGAAACAAGTCCAGGTTCAGGAAATGAACCGAGCTGGATTTGAGGTGGGTCGATTCTAGGGTGGACACACCTTTGAGTGGGTCGACCCCCTTAGGGGTGCGGGTCGACCTCCAACGGACCAAAATCTCGTGTTGGTCTCCTGCCTTCGATTTTTGAACTATTTTGAAATTCTGGACTGATTTGTTTATATATATTCCTCGTATATGTATACAAAATTCTAACCTTAGTATCTTCTTCATACGATGTCCATTTTACACAAACTCGGAGTCTATCTGAACCTGAATTCTGATACAAATCCAATGGTACAGTCCATTTTACTTAATTCCCAATATTAAATTAAGTATTCTTTAGTTATTAATGTTCTTTAAAATTACGGGGTGTTACATTCTCCCCTACTTAAAGGATTTCATCCCCGAAATCTCCAAGTTAAGTAGAATGTTATTATCCTAACAACCAAAACCATCTACTCATCCAACATCCACAAGCATCCATTGTTCTTAAAAAAATTCTAATTCTTGTATGAACATATGCAATAGTGTGTGTATATGTCATTACACTAATGCGAAAATTAGGTGGTCAACTGATTCAGTTGACCTTCTAAATGCAATTTATGTTTGTGCCATGTAACTAAAATAATAATACTAGTATAACACGTAAGCTCTATATGTGTGCACAATCATTCATCCAAATGCGACATCCATATGATGGTACATCCATTTTCATCCGTATAAAAATTCTAAAACGCACATATCCATATGTAATATGTAAGTGATTGAGCCGATCTAGTGCCTAATGTGTGTATATGCATCCACGAGCAACCACTAGCAAACACTTGCATCCATCAAACATAACATGTCTCAAACACATGTTTACACCCATTTGTTTTCGACCTAAAGGTCGAAGATTCGGTCGATAGGATACATACGAATGATAGAAATAAGTACTAATAAAAGCTTAGAAAAAGAAGTTAAGAACACCCTTGAAAAGAAAAGGGTACTAAGCGCGAATCTTGTCCTCAGTCTCGCAAGTTGCATACTTGTTGTCTTCTCCCCATTGTACTTTCATCAATTTGACCTCTCTGTTACATAACTTCTTAACCTCTAATCTAAGTACACGGGTAGGAACTCATCTAACTGTCGCCTCTCTTTAGGAACTCGTCTAACTGTCACCTCCCTTTCTACCTCTACTTCCTCAAGCAGCTTGGCTTAACTACCTCTGTTGTATCGTGAAGACATTTCCGCAAACGGGAAACATGGAAAACATCATGAACACCAGCCAACCTCTCTGGTAATCTCACCCTATTAGGCCATTTGACCTATCCTTTCCACTATAGGAAATGGCCCTACAAACCTTGGTGCTAATTTCCCTATAGATCGAAAGCGAATCACATTCCTCAACGATGATACCTTGATGAAAACCATTCTCCTACCTCAAACTCAATGTCAGTCCTTCTCTTATCAACATAGGAATTCTACCTGTCCTGAGCTGTCTTCATACGTCTGTGGATAAGACCAATCTTCTTTGAAGTCTCTCTAATCGTCTCAAGTCCAAGTAGAAGCCTATCCATAGACTCCCACCAACAAGTCGGTGATCTGCAAGGTCGTCCATATAGTGCCTCGAAGAGTGCCATGCCTGTACTAGTCTAATAACTGTTGTTGTAGGCGAACTCCAGTAATGGAAGGTGCTCTTCCCAAATCCCTCCGATGTCTAGGATACACAGACTCAAAAGATCCTCAAGAACTCTATTTACCCTCTCAGTCTGTCCATCTGTCTAAAGGTGATATGCGGTGCTCAAACATAACTGTGTACCTAATGCCTCTTACAAGCTTTTCCAGAACTCATTAGTGAAGATGGGATCACGATCACTCACTATGTTAGAAGGTACTCCATGAAGACAGACTATCTCACGTAGATAAACAAATGCCAACCATGTTGTCATTCTCTTGCTCTTAACAGAATAAAATGGGCACTCTTAGTAAGCCTGTCTACTATAAACCAGATACTGGTATTGCCCTTCCTCGATCTAGGAAAACCATCAATGAAATCCACAGAGACGCTCTCCTACTTCCACCGTGGAACCTCCAAAGGATGAAGCAAACGTCTAGGCTTTTTCTATTCGGCTTTAACTTACTGTCATATTAAATATTGAGCTACAAATTCCGCTGCATCTTTCCTCATCCCGGCCCAAAAGAAAACCCTCTTCATATCTCTATACATCTTATCGCTGCTCGGATGGATAGTTATCCTACAATGATGGGCTTCCTCAAGGACTGACTTCAACAAACTTCCAACTCGGGGAACACAAAGCCTACCATCTCGTCGTAGCCACCCTTTATCATCCATGGAATATCTACTAATGTGACTAGAAGTCTCCCCTCTACTAAGCCTATGCAAGATGTCTGCTATCTGTGGGTCTTCTCACTGCGAAGATCCAATCTGACCCATAAGAGTAGGTCGCACCTCTAGAGATGCTAATAAACCAGGTGTAAGATTCGTAGGTCGATATATACTCCAAACTCTTTCTCTCTATGAATAAGGGACTCAATATCAACCTTCGCCTACTCAATGCGTCTACCACTACATTACCCTTGCCAGTGGTATAAGCAATGTCAAAATCATAAGACGCTAGGAACTCCATCCATCTCTGATGTCTCAAATTGAGATCCTTCTACGTGAACAAATACTTGAGTGACTTATGATTCGTGTATAACTCGAACCTTTCTCCCAAGAGATAATGGCACCAAGTCTTAAGTGCGAACGCTATAGCATCCAACTCCAAATCATGGGTAGGGTAGTTCTTCTCATGAACCTTCAACTGTCTACTACCATAGCGTACTACCCTTCCCTCCTGCATTAAGATGACACCGAGCCCTTCCCCTCATGCATCAGCATACACTGTAAACACCTTGCTCCCATTAGGCAATGTCGGAACTGAGGCTGTTGTCAGAGCCCTCTTTAATCGCTGAAAAGCATCCTCACAATAAATACTCCAATCAAAGTTCAGATTATTTTTCATCAGTCTGGTGAGTGGGGCTGATATTCTTGTGAAGTACTTAATAAACTTCCTATAGTTTCCCGCTAAATAAAGAAAATTTCTCACCTCCATTGCATTCTTTGGAATTTTCCAATCTTGAACTGCAGCTACATTCGCGGGATTCACCGTTATCCTATCCTTGGAGACCACATGCCCTAGAAATCTCACCTCCTTTCTCCAAAAGTGACACTTGAAGAATTTCACCTTAAGTTGTTGTGTTCCGAGAGTCCTCAAGACCTCTCCTAAATGTAGGGCATGCTCCTCTTCATTCTTCGAGAAAATCAAAATTCATCCACAAAGACCACAACGAATTTATTCAGAAACTCCCTGAACACCCTACTCATCAGATCCACAAAATATACGGGTGAATTCGTCAAACCAAAAGGCATGAAAAACCACTCAAAGAAGCCGACTGGAGTTCTTAAAGAAATCTTATCTATACTATCCTCGGCCACCCTCAACCGATGAAATCCTGTAGCCAAATCTGACTACGAGAAAAAAGATGTGCCAACAAGCTGGTCAAACAGATCGTCGATCCTCAGGAGTAGGTGCCTATTCTTCTTAGTGAGCTTATTCAACTCTCTGTAATCCACACAAAAGCATAGCGATCCATCCACCTTAGTTGCAAAGATGACTGGAGCACCCCATTCTGATATACTTCTCCTAATAAATCCCTTCTCAAGTAGCTCCCCTACTTGCTTGCTAAGCTCCCTCCTTTCCCAAGGAGCGATGTGGCGCACAGGCAATGCGACTGGCTTTGCATTATCCACCAAATATATTTGGAAATCAATCTCATGTCACGAAGGTAAGCCCCTAACCTCATCAAAAACATCTGGATACTCAAGACTACAAGTACAGATCGCAATCATCGACAGAAGCACCTAATGGTTCTAGGAAACTAAGCAAGACAGACCCCCTTGGGTCATAGGAAATATCGAGAGTCCTCCCACGGTAAGTCAAAAGTCTAACGACCCTCCTCTCACAATCTAGAACGGCACCATACATGGCTAGCCAATCCATCCCTAGAATCAAACCGTATCCCATAAAACCAAGCACATATGCATTGTACTCGAACTCGACACCCAACGCAGATATCCTCAAACACCGACATATCACAGACAGATGAGCCGTACCCCCAATGAGGTTTGAGACAATAGCGGGATCAGAAACAATACTAGTACTAAGGTGCAGAGACTCAACCACAGAATCAGATATAAAAGAATGAGAAGCACCATAATCTAATAGAGTCCTAACTTGATGATCAGAAACAGAAATCAAACCTTCAACATAAAATTTCCAACCTTTGTTCGGTCCGCTAGCCTCAAGAGCAAGCACCTGCCCTCTAGAAGGTCCTGTCCTTTTCCCCTGTCCTTTCTTCTTCAGGCATTCCTTACTATAGTGTCCAGTTTCACCACAGCTGTAACAAGTTCTTCCTTTTTCTGCAATCCTTGACCACATGACCCAATCCCCCATAACCATGAAATTTCTTCTTATTCTAAGCTCCGTCGTTCTTTCCACGTTTCTTTTGTTGTTCTTTCTTGGACCGTACTTTCTTGTTTTGCGCCTCATCAATCTTAGCCTTCTATTTCTCATCCTTACCGTCTTCGTGCATCAGTGCCATATCAACCAGTCTCTCAAAAGTAGTCCCCCATCGGAATGTGAGATAATGCTAATGCTTGAAGAGGTTGATTCAATCTATCCCCTATAACCATGCAACCAACTGTATCTTCGTGTGGTCGTAGACCACAAAAATCCCAAACAAATTCCTTGTCTCTTTTAGCCACTTCCGTGCTTCCACAAAGCTTTAAGTTCCACGGAATGGTTTTCCTCCCATAGCGCGGAAGTCCTAACATATCTTAGAGAACTTATCCGCTCGTGGAGGAGGAGGAATGACGGCTGCAGTTAGTAGAGGGGTGTCTCCTAGGCCTCCGGCAGGCGCCGTAGCTTCAAGATACATATGAAACCAAGCCGGTATCTGAACGCTCTCGGGAAGATTTGGTTTCCCAGGCGTGTTGAAAAGAAAAGGAAAAGGGGTTCAAATAGAGAATTGAAAGATACATTATATGGCTTTGGGGAATCTGTTTTTCTAAAAATTGACTTTTCTTGAAAATACCTTGCTTTTAAAAATAGTTTTCAAAACTTTTATCCGATCTCGTAACCTTCAACTCTGATACCAAATGTGACACCCCATATCCGTTAATGTCACTCTTTATCAGAATGCATTAAGTTCCGTGACACGTTATAGGTAAAAAGAAACAGAATCTCACAAGATAGATATACAAAATAGCAGTGGAAATTTAAAACTTTATTTTCCAATAGAAAACATCGTGGTCTCAAAATCCAGTTACAACATTAGACTAAAATACTTGAACAAAATACATCAAATAAAAGCTTCTATCTTGCGCTAAAAACCACTAGAGTACAGAAATGATAAATCATAATCCCCATAAATTGCCATAAACAAGTAGAAAAGTAGTCAAAGTGAAACATCAAATCAGATACCAATCCAAGCAGAAACAGAATAGAGAATTCTAATCAAGCTTGAGCGTTCCCACCTTGAGAACTTTGGGGGGGGGGGGGGGAGGAAGAGAGAGAAAAGGAAACAAAATGGGTTAGACATAAAGTCTGGAGAGTCCAGTGACTTTTAGCATATAAAGAAATAAAAGTATCAAGACAGTAAATAATCTGGATGAGAAATAACTGTGAAATAGGTATAAATAGGATGGACAAGACAAACAGAATAAACAGGATAAATTATACTTCTTAATTACTTTTTCTGCACCAATACTAGTATACCAAATTAAGTGTTTTCCAACTACTTAACAGAAACAAAATGATCCCAACATAAACATAAATGGCAGACTTAGGTGTACTTCTAGTAACGGGTTTTACCCCAAACAAAAATAACAGGTACCTAAACAAAAATAAATGGTGTTACATCAAACAGAAATAACTGGTACCTAAACAGGACTAGATGTACCCTAATTACCACCGCCAACGATCGGCTCCCTAACACGTAAATATCCTGTGTCGGCCCCAATGTAGGGTGTATTACTTCCTAAAGCGGCAACCACCAGAAGGACACAGACTTATTTAAATGTGTTATGGCATCTTATTTTCCCAGACAGACCAGACCCATGCACGCACATGACCCCGTTGGAACGCGCCATCAGAACACCCTATCCCAGATGAACATCTTATAATTAGCTGAGTAACCCTGACCCCTACCTAGTGTGGGGTCCCCGTTTAATACCAAAATGGGTTACTAACTAATATGGGTCCTATACAATAGATGACACAAGTCAAACCCCTAAACTCGTGTCCCTAGTCAACTAGGATTTCCATGGATTAAGTCCTATAGCCTAACCCACCACAAATTCAACATGTTAAGTTTTACATGGGTTAACAGTGTACATATAACCCCAATAGATTAAACAAGTTTATTTAACCCTCAATAGATTAAACAGGTTTCATAGGTGACATACAGTTTTATTAACATGTTTCACTTAATCTTGGAATTAAGTCTACAGATTTACATATTCATACACCCCAAATTTCAGTCATATTACACAATATAAGGTAGATTCCAAATTTTAGTCATATTCATAGTACAGGGTATACCCCCAAATTATCATTCTCAACCATTCCCAGTTAATCCCAATTTCATTCGTACGCATATTTCTGCAATATTGGCCTAGGCTCGAAGGTAGCCTAGGCTATAAAAATAAAAAGGGAATGAGAGAGGAAAAAGAACAGAAATATGCATATATAACAGAAATAAGCATGGAAATAGACATATGGTAATAACAGAATAGGTGTATGGAAAATTACATGTCATTATAGCAGATCTGTTTACATATAATCAGTTTCTTAATAGGCATGGGTTTAGATCTGATTTATTAACAAGTCAAGGTTACTTTTAAATTTTTATATATAAAAGTAACATGAACTCACAGAGATTGGATGTAAAGAACAGAAAATAATACGCCGATATTGTAGATGAGATTCTTGTATATGAATAGACTGTTGTTGTAGAATATAATCTAATTCAATCTAAGTTGTGGCAGCATCTCCTTGTCTCCGTTATTTTTGGTGTAGAAAACAATAGAAATGCTGTTCTTTATATAAACTTTTCTAATGAATCTCGCAGAGAAATTCTGGACTGATATGTTTATATATATTCCTCTTATATATATACAAAATTCTAACCTTAGTATCTTCTTCGTATGATGTCCATTTTACGATAACTCGAAGTCTATCTGAACAAAAATTCCAAGACGAACACAATGTTACTGTCCGTTTTACTTAATTCCCAATATTAAATTAAATATTCTTTAGTTTGTTAATGTTCTTTAAAATTACAGGGTGTTACATGAAACGTTTGTCGAATCGGAAACTTAATCGCTTGGCACATATCCTGGAACACTTAGGTTCGTGTGTACGCGATTGCTTAGCGAGTCGAGTCGGTTTTGACAATTGAGATTTCGAAGACGCGCATGCGTGATCGTCACCATGTTATAAGTTTTGGAAGTTTCCCCGATCACTAGGTTATCGAATCTCTCCTTTTCCTCCTTTTCTTTTCCTTTTTTTATAAGTAACCGAGGTTGGTACCGATCCAGGGATCGGTACTGATCTTGGAATAATTAACAATTTTTTTGTTTCTATATCTCCACTCCCCTTCCCTTATAAAAGCTAGCCCCGAAAACTTTCACCCTTCACTTGACAATTCTGTACCCCGGAACTTAGTGGATTTCAAGATTTCCAGACCCATTAACAATTTCGAACCCCCACTCTCCTTATCTCAGTTGTAACTCGGGTGGGTTCTAATTCACAAACTAATGTGACTTTTGGATCGAATCTTCTCGATTTGATGTATATGTGGTGAGCATGGGGATGGAGGACTGGCCATGGCCTGGAGATGGTGGTCACTGTCGTGGAGTTCAAAGTGTTGGTGGAGGAGTATGAAATTAGGAGACAAAGGAGATGGAGATTCAAGAGTTAGTGAGGTTTAAGGGGATGAAGAGGAGGTGAAGTTACAAAACATGGAAGGAAAGGAGGCGAAAACGCTAAGTGTTGGGAATACAAAAATCGATTTCGTATCCAAATCACTTTAGGGTTTTGTAGGATACAACATTGATTTTTGTTTCCCAAAAACATATTGTTTTCAGGGGATTGTGAAGGGAGACGAAAAAGGAGGGATTAGTGAAGTGGATTTCGTATCCCCGAAGATAAGGAGACTAGGATAAAAAAAAGAAAAGGAAGTGGGGGATCGGTGGAAACGAGGTGTAAAGTACATCAGGGATATGAAAAGATTTTCATGTCCTGGTACTTAGCTGTTTTTTCGAAGATGAATTTTCGACTTTGAAAATCAACCTTGTGAATCCGAGTCATCTCACGACGTCGCGCGATTGGGTTGAGAGTTGAAAGAACATATCATCGCATAGTGCGTTAGTGTTTGAAAGGTGAACTCACCTGGTCTGATAACCTAAACTTGCATATAGGATTAGAGCATATACTCATACTATGGACATATGACTGAATTGCAAATTCCTGGACTTGATTCTCAATCTGATTACGACGTAATCGCGACTCGACACAAATTCGATGACCTTGGTCAGCGATGACGATGGTTTAAGTTTATAAGATGGGAAATTGTCATCGCATCCCGATATGCTTTATCGTAATTCCTTCAGCACGCACGACATAACACATTCCATTTTAGTTTACACAAATGAAGGGAGTGCAGGTTTCTGTGTAGTAACTAATTCAACTATCTTGAGAGTATAGTTAGCAATGGAGCAAAGCGGCTCTAGACAACTTCAAGGCTTAGAAGCCGAAGTTGCAGATCCATCGTCGGGCTCTTTTGATTCTTCGTATCATTCCAGCCCAACATGCAACGAGCTTGAGACTGTTAGATCCTCTGTTTTCTTTTAATATCAACAACTATACGACCATAGAAAGTATATATTGTATATCATATAATCTTGCAGGACTTATTCAAGATGGAGATGGAAACATGAACAAGATCACAAGACATACTCAAATACTTCATCAGAAGAATAGATTAGGTATTGAGTATAGACTAATGTAAGATCTCCTAGGGTTTATATGAGCTTTTTCAAAATGTGACTATATATATGTCTGTGCATGTACACAGGTCTTGTACTAGGTTCAGGAAATAATCCTGGACTCAGCACAAACATTTGTCTTGTAGAGTAGACGTCTGTTCATGGTCTTGGGAAATTATTTCCTGAAACCACAGACGTCTGTCACTATATAAACAGATGTATGTCTTTGATTCTAAAACATATCAGATTACATGGGTAGTCGTCTGTACTGGAAACAACTGTTATTTTCTGAAAGGTTGTCCCTTTATTTTCAAAGGTCGTAACTTTTCTATTAAAACCTAAATAAGCTTTTCAATAGATATATTATTTCAAATGAAAAGTTTTACTTTCAAAGGTTACATCTCTTCATAAAAACTTTTCATTTACTATAAATATATCTTAGATTCAAGGTTTTAATTACCTAGTCTTTTCTGAATCTATTCTATACTTTCTAAGCTTCCTATATTCATTATCTTCCTCTAAAGATTTCAGTCAAGCACTCAATCTCTTCTATATTCTCAAGATACTCAATTCTCATATTAATATAAGAAGATTATAGGAGAACTCTGTGTGATTCAATCGAAATACGTGTTGTAAGGAACACATTATTGTTAAAGCTACTTCTTATCTATACGCCTTTTCCTCTTGGATAAGCGAGGGTAGTTTGTGTTAGTAAGAAAGCCGAAGGGGAGCTTCGGGACTGGACGTAGGATGGAAGGTTCGAACCAGGATAAAATACTAGTGTGTGATTGTTTCTTACCTTACTTACTGTTTTACTAGTTATTATTATTACTTGCTATAGTTAAGACACACATACGATCCACATATAGACTTTCAATTAGTATCAAAGCAAGATTAGATCAAATGACAATAACTTGTATTTGTATCATTTTAATATAGCAAGTAATAGCTTTCAAGAAGGTCAGTCCACACAACATCCCCCACTTTTTAATGGATCTAATTATGTTAATTGGTCAACATGCATGATAATTTTTATGGACGCTAACGGTTTAGAAATTTGGGCTGCCACTCAAAATAAATATGAAGCACCAACCACTGAATTGAGTGTGTGGGCCGATGTTCAAAAATGTGCAGCTTCTAACAGTTCAAAAGCTATGAATGTTTTATTTTGTGCATTAGATAAAAATGAGTTTTCACATGTCATGATGTGCACTACAGCCTATAATATACAGCGAACTAGCACTACGAAAATTAAACAAACAAAAATATCAATTTTGCAAAATCATTTTTCATCCTTTAAAATGAAAGCTGGTGAGCCATTTAGTGACATGTATATTAGATTCAAAACTATTCAACATGGTTTCATGGCACTTGGAGTCAATTTGTCGATTTTGATTTAGTTGCACGTATCTTAAATTCTTTAACTAATGAGTGGGAAAGAAAAGTTTTAGCCATTGAAGAGGCAAACAATCTTTCTCAACTCAAAGTTAAAGAATTAATTGGAAATTTGTTGTCCTATGAAGCTAACTTGTAGGTTAGAAAAGAACAAAATATAGAAACGAAAAATATTGCTTTTTCAGCAAATAATGAAGATTCAGACTTAGACGAGGAAGAAATAGTGTTCATAGCTAAGAACTACAACAAGTTCAAGAAATTCAGAAGGATGGCCAAATTTTAGAAGAACAAAAAACCAAGTTCAACAAACCAAACTATGATTAAGTGCTACAACTGCGATGAATTTGGTCATACGAAGAAAGTTTGTCCAAAGAATGAAAAGAAAAAGCAGAAGAATGAACATTTTAAGAAGAAAAAAGAGCCTTACAAGTTACGTGAGATGACTCTGACTCATCCTCATTTGATAGCGATAGTGACAGCGACTCAAAACAAGAAAATGTATGCTTTATGGTAGACACAGACGAGGTATGTCCCGAGCTCATGTATAATGAGATTTTGGAAATAACATGGAGTTAGATGATAAGTTTAGAGAGCAAAAGAAATTAAATAAAGAGTATATTGCTAGAATAAATAGAATGGAGACCGAAATTGGTTTATCGAAAGATGAGAAAACAATCCTAAAAGCGGGATTAGAGAATGCACAAAGTAAATGTAAAGAGTTAACTTTAGAAAAAGATTCTTTATCTAAAGAATTAGGAAAAGTTAAACTAGAAAATAATAATATTTTAGACAAAAACATAAACTTATGTAGTAATCCAGATGTTTCATTATTTGAAATTTCCAAACTCAAAAATGAATTAGAAAAGATAACTATAATTGTTTATAAATTTAATAAAGGAAAACAAATTTTCGATTATTTGATAAAAAATTCTAAGCCATCTAGAAACAGATACGGATTAGGTTTCTTAATGAAATCAAACACTAAGAACTATAGTTGTTTATATAAATAGGCAAAAAAGAAAAATACTCATAAAAAGATAGAGTTTCCTAAGGAAGAAAAAATATGGAATAAAAAGGTAGAGTTACCTAAGGAGATAAAAATATGGATTCCTAAATCTAATAATATATTATTAGACAAAACATATTAAAAGTTTCTTGCAAAATGTAGTTAATAACTCAAATTATGTTTTTAAAGGCCCCAAACCCACATGAGTATGGCTGCCTTCTCCGTCTAACATCTTAGGACCCTAAAGAAGGAAGTGGGTACCAATTAAAATTTCTTATCTTGTAGGTACACAAACCAAGACAAAAAGATAAGTGGATTTTGGATAGTGGCTGCTCCAAGCACATGACGGGAAACAAAGACATGCTATCAGATATAACATATACGGATGGTGGCACAATAACATTTGGCGACAATTCAAAAGATTACGTCATTGCCATTAGGGAAATCATTAATATCGGTATACCTAATTCTCACATTATTACTAATGTTTTATTAATTAAAAATTTAAAACATAACCTTTTAAGCATAAGTCAACTTTGTGATAAAGGATTTCAAATTAGCTTTGAAAAGGATAAATGAAAATTTCTTAATGATCATAAAAATTTAATTTTTGTACGGTTTAGAAATAGAAACATATATGTTATAAATATGGAAATGAAGCAAAATTCAGATTTATGTTTAACTGTTAGTCATGATGGGCATAAACGATTAGTAAGCTAGCAAAAAATGAACTAGTTAGAGGTTTACCGAAGATCAATTTCAAAGTAAGCAATTTGTGTGATGCTGTCAAATCGGTAACTAGAAAAAGAGTTCATTTAAGTCAAAGAATAATATTTCTACAAAACAAACATTAGAATTATTACATTTAGACTTATTTGGTCCTACCCAAACTAGTTCACTAAACCATAACAAATATGTTTTTTTAATAGTAGATGACTTTTCAAGATATACATGGACTTTCTTCTTAAAACATAAAGTGATACTTTTGGAATATTTAAGATCATTGCTAAACGAATAATGAATTTATTAGTTCTTAAAATAAAAAAATATTCATAATGACCATGTAGGTGAATTTGAAAATGGATTATTTATTGATTTTTGTAACAAAAAGGGAATAAGTCATAATTTTTCTATTCCACGAACACCACAACAAAATGGTGTTGTAGAAAGAAAGAATAGAACCTTGCAAGAGTGTGCCTGAATCTTGCTAAATAGTAGTGGTTTACCAAAGCAATTTTGGGCTAAAGCAGTAACAACAACATGCTATGTACTAAATAGAGCAACACTACGACCAATGACGAAAAATACCTGTTATGAAATGTTTTATGGAAAGAAACCTAAAGTCTCATATTTTAGAACTTTTGGTTCCAAATGCTTTATGTTAAACCCAAAAGGTAATATAGAAAAATTTGATCCGAAAGTCGATGAAGGAATTTTTATTGGCTATTTGGATTGAAGCAAAGCTTATAGAATTTTTAATAAAAGAACTAATACAATCGAAGAAAACTTACATGCTTCTCTTGATGAAAATTTTCTAATAAATAAAACCCACGACAAAGAAGAAACTGAAATTCAAAATACTACTATTCAAATAATAACGAATCATCAACTATTTTAAGATCACCTCCTCAAGTCTTGAAAGTTCATCCTACAAACAACACAATAGATGACATAAATTCAGGAGTATCTACCAGACATCAACTTAATCAAATGAGTCATGTTGCCTTCATTTCGTCTTTAAAACCTAAAAATTATAAAGAAGCTACAAACGACGAATCATGGATTTTAGCAATGCTGGAGGAACTCAATCAATTTGAAAGAAATAAGGTATGGGAACTAGTACCTTGACCAACAGATCAATCAAAAATTGGAACAAAATGGGTCTATAAGAATAAGGCAGTCGAAATTGGAAATATAGTTCGTAACAAATCTCATTTAGTTGCTTAAGGTTACAACCAAGAAGAAGGGATTGATTACGAAGAAAATTTTGCTCCAGTAAGTTGTCTTGAGGCAATCCGCACTCTACTTGCTTTTGTTGTTCACCAAAATATAATTATATTTTCAAATGGATGCTAAAAGCGCTTTCTTAAATAGTTATATAAAAGAACAAGTTTATGTCCAACAACCTCCGCATTTACTTACGAAAAATTTCCTAATCATGTTTTCAAATTAAAGAAAGCTATGTATGGTTTAAAACAAGCACCACGTGCTTGGTATGAAAGGTTAAAATCACACTAAATTAATTATGGTTCTGAAATTGGAAAAGTAGATACAACACTCTTTATAAAAAGAATAAAAAAAGATATTTTGATTGCTCAGATATATGTTGATGATATAATTTTTGGATCCGCCAATGAAAATCTTTGGGATGATTTTTCAAATATAATTACAAATGAATTCGAAATGTCACATATGGGAGAATTAAATTTCTTCTTAGGATTACAAATTAAACTACTCAAGAATGGCATTTTTATAAACCAAGAAGAATATTGTAATGATTTAATAAAACGTTTTAATATGGAGAAAACTATGGGAAAGCCAGCACTAATGAGTACAACTGTCCACTTAGATAAAGATGAAAATGGAAAAGACTTTGATCAAAGATTATACCGAAGTATTATAGGATCTCTTTTATACTTAACTGCTAGTAGACCATACATTATGACGAGTGTCTGTCTATGTGCAAGATTCCAAGCACAACCAAAAGAATCGCATTTTAAAGCTGTAAAACGAATTTTTTGATACTTAACCAACATAAGAGATTACGGGCTATTCTGTCCAAAAGGTAGTTCCTTCGAACTTGTATCATATAGTGATGCTGACTTTGGAGGATACAAGACTGACATAAAAAGTACAAGTGATACATGTCACTTTATTGGTCAATCTCTTGTTTCGTGTTTAGTAAGAAACAAAATTTGGTTCACTCTCAACATGTGAAGCAGAATATATACATATACATATATATATATATATATATATATATATATATATATATATATATATATGTGTGTGTGTGTGTGCTGCTCTTGTGTGTGCTCAACTAATCTATATGCAACATACATTAAAAGACTTTGGAAAATTTATTAATAATTCACCTATATACTGTGATAATACTAGTGCAATTAACCTATCAAGGAATCCTATAAATCACTCTAGAAATAAACACATTGATATTAGACATCATTTTCTAAGAGATCATGTAGAAAAAGGAAATATAACTTTGGAATTTGTTAGTACAGATAAGAAAATTGCAGACATTTTGACAAAACCTCTAAATGAAACCTCTTTTATAAATTTAAGAAGAGAGCTAGGTATTTGTTCTTACTCAAAATTATAAACTTCATCATCTTTATAAACCTCTTTTATAATGTTAGCCTACTTTGTGAACTAGGCTACACAAAGAGCAAATAGTGAAAAAAGACACTAATCGGATCGGATCGGAGGAAGATAGCGCAGGAGGTAAGTAACGATCAAGAATGCAGAGATTGCATCGGTTCAGATCGGAAGGGTATGGCATTAACATCATAAAGCAGGTGGCTTCGGCGGTTCGGATCAGATGAGTATGTCAACAGCATCAAGGGATAACAAGTTGCATCACCGGATCGGATCGGAGGCCCCGATCCAAACCCCTTTTTTCCCTTTGAATATGTAGCCGTTGCTGCACATATCCCCTGAAGACTCGGACAAGATCTGACCATTTCTCCCACAATCTCCTACTAAATCGATGCGCTGTAGCCATCTTGGAGCCTCCGAACCTGACTCTCAAGGGATGGATGCCACGCAATTCCGAACCAGAGCCACTTCGAGGAGATTTTTCACCTATAAATACACCATCTAGAGGCATTTGAAAGGTTCTTTTGGCAAATTCTCAGTCCTTACTTCCTCCACAACCGAATTCTACAATCATATTCAGATCATAACCATCTCTTAAAGTCTATATTTGAGAGATTTGAGTGAGTTTATGCATTGTAATTGTGAAGTTAAGTGAGAATTATTGCTGTCTTTATATTCAAATCATCCAATAAAAGAAAACAAAGTGGACGTAGGCTCCTTAACGCCGAACCACTATAAATCGTATGTTCTTTACTACTTTTTAATTCTATTTCATTGAAATCATAACTAGTTTGGGTGTTAGAACCAATTTTTGGTCTAACATTTTGGTGCTTTCACTGAGAAACTTTCGAATTCTCAGCCTTTTCGGGATTATCATTCTACTATTTGGACCTTCGAGTTCAAAGAAGTAATCCTTTCTCTCTGACATCTTTCAGTATTTGTTGACTAACCGTTGAAGAATCAAGTGTTATGGCTAAGACCAAAGGAAAGGAAGTGCAAGGTGCAAGGGGAAATGAACCCAGAGAAGATCAGCAAGCTATTGTGTTAACAAGATCACGCGCTCAAAGCTCTGGAGCAGATCACTCCAGCCAGGAGGATCCGAACCGGATCGGAGGTACCGATCCGAACCGAGAGGAAACAAATCGGATCGTGTTAACACCAATCTGAGCCGATGATGTAGGGTGCTCTCAACCTCTCCCTCTGAACCGCATTGACCAGGCTGCTGGGAACCGATCCGATCGGAACCAGGGTGAGGCTGGAACTTCTACTCGAGCTCCCTCCTACGCTCCGATTCCAGCCACGATGACTAATGTTCAGCCTGATCCATCTGCACCCATTACTCAGGGAGATTTTTCACGTTTTCTTGACATGCTTCAGAGCACTAAAGAAGCATTGGAAGCCCAAAGGCATGACAACCTTCGCATGCAGGAAAATATGATCACCATGGGTAGAGAATTACAAGAGCTCCAGAGGCAGAGAACTCCTTCCCCACCGCACCGTATTCCTACAGATGATTCATCATCTTCTTCGGAGGAGGAACGTCCTCGCGAGAGAAGGCCGCTTGAATGGCCTCAGAATCTAGATCAATTGACTTTCGGATCTTTAGGATCCCGAGAAGATGCTGCTCGTGTATTGGGCCCTGAAGACCCGAGTCTGCAACAGCCCATGTGACTACCTATGCGTGGATCCCACGTCTTATCCAGGGATCCCAATATTACTAACCCCACACAACAACAACTTCTCCAACCTCTACCTCCAGAGGTCGACCGAGAGCGCAGAGAGCAGCGTAGAGCGGCGGTCGCCAGAAACAGAAGGTCATCCCCTGATAAGGAACCCAGGGGTAATCCGAATATCAGATCTAGAGAGCCAGTGCAGACATTAACCAACGCCGATGTATGGGCCATGGTGCGCCAGATCATGTCTGAAAGCCGGCGGTATACTAATGAAGATTGGGGCATTGAGCGAAGTCATACCCCTTTCACAGATGACATCCTGAATTTCCAGTTCCCCCGACGATTCAACTTGCCTCAGATGGATCGATATTCGGGAAGAACAGACCCAGGGCAACATCTGATGAGATATGCATGGTTCATGAACGCGGCAGCAACTCCGAATGCCGTAAAATGCAAAGCTTTCCCCATTTATCTTGAAGATGTAGCGTTAATGTGGTTCACTCGACTTCCTACTCGGTCAGTGTCAAATTTCACAGAATTGAGAGCGTTTCATGAATCAGTTCCGACTTCATGCCCAAATTCCAAGATCGTCATAGAGTTGTCACAAATTAAGTAGGGCCCAGGAGAGTCTTTGAAGTCATATTTGGATCTCTTCAACCTGGTCGTCACCGAAGTCACTGATCCCCATGAGCCCGCTATCCTGATGGCCTTGATAGAAGGAGTAGATCCCGACACAGAGTTCGAGGATTACTTGGCTGGAAAACCACCTCCTACAAGAGAATTATTCTATGAAAAGGCTAATGTCCGTTTAAGGCGAGAAGAAGCTAAGGCAAATCGGAAAAGAAAGTCCGAAGGGGCCTCGAAGGAAGGTGTCCAGAGTAATGTCGTCGTGAAACAGTCTGGTGACAGTTCAAGAAAAGTGGAAGTAAATGTTGGCAACCAGAGTGGTGGTAATAGTAACATAAATGGGAACGACAATAGAAGGAACATAAACCGTGGGAATAGCTCTAATAAAAGACCCAGATTCTAGAGTTTTGAAAATTACACGCCGTTAAATGATACGTTGGAGAACATTTATCTAGACACATACATCATATTGCAGTACGAAAAACCACCACCTAGAGATTCTACTGAGAAGGAGATTGAAACGGGAAAGTTTTGCTTGTTTCATGGTACACACAGTCATTCCACCAATGAGTGTCGTCATTTGAGGGATGTCGTCGAAAAATTGCTGCGAGAAGGGAAGTTGGATGAGTACAAAGCCGCCCCAAGGGACAGGGGGCAAGGGGGACAACCCCCAAACCAAGAACAGCCTACTTCAAAACCCACGACTCAACAAAAAGGTAAGAGGATCGTCATTAACTCAATTATAGGCGGGCCTCACTTGGTTGGTCGTAGTTTTAAAGCATTGGACCAGTACGTCAACGCCGCCAAGCATTATGAAGTAGGAGAATGAAGCAGCCTTGAAGACGTAACTCCAATAAAACAGCAAAAAATGATGTCCGATGATGTCGTATTCCGTAATAGAGACGAGTTTGGAGTTCAATCCCCAACCGACGATCCGCTAGTGATAACCACGACAATTGGCCCCGCTCTGGTCCATAAGGTGCTAGTGGACAACGGAAGCTCGGTCAATATCCTCTTCAAGAAAGCCTTCGAACAAATGAGGCTCGAAGGAAAAGACTTAAAGCCATGTCAAGGATGGATACGTGGTTTTAACGGAGTATCCACAACTCCAATGAGTTTTGTGGAATTACCAGTCACACTAGAGCAGGGGATCGCCAGAGAGTAAGGATCCTGCCGTTTGTAGTTCTGGATTTGGAGTCGCCTTATAACGCCTTCCTAGACCGACCAGCCCTTGCCGAATTTAGGACATGTATTGCGCCTTGGTGTTTGCTGCTAAAATTCCCGACTGACTCGGGAGTTGGGACGATGAGAGGCGACCAAGCTACGGGACGAGCTTGTTATGTGGCAGAGTTAAAGATGCTGATGAAGGGGCTGAATATAGATGCTAAAGACGATTCCGCCTCTCCAAAGGGGGCCTCAGCATAGCAATTAAGGGGTCCTGCCCCAATAGAGTCGCCCTCAGACGTGCTCGAGGATATAGATCCCAGAGAGGATAGAGAACCTGGGGACATGAAGGCAACTCCCAACGAAATAACAATCGACATACCTATTGATGAAACTGATCCAGTAAAAGTACTGAAGATCAGCTCGCAACTAGATCCAGTTAGAGCAAGGGAATTGGCTGATTTCTTGAAGGCAAATCTGGATGTGTTTTCCTGGACTCACGCTGACATGTGTGGGATTTCGCCTACCATCATGAGCCACTCCTTGTGTATCAATCCAAAGCACCCACCAGTCAAGCAGAAGAGACGGATGTTAGGCCCAGAGCGGTCAGCAGCTTTGAAAGAAGAAGTAGAAAAATTAAAAGGTAATGGATTCGTTAAGGATTCAAAATATCCCGACTGGATATCGAATCCTGTCCTGGTCAAAAAGTCAAATGGGAAGTGGAGAACGTGCATCGACTTTTCTGATTTGAATAAGGCTTGCCCGAAGGATAGTTTTCCTCTCCGCAGAATTGATCAACTAGTAGATTCAACTGCCGGGCATGAACTCTTATCCTTTATGGAAGCCTATTCCGGGTACAATCAAATTCCCATGCACATACCAGATCAAGAGCATACAAGATTTATCACAGACTTGGGATTGTATTGTTACGTGGTGATGCCATTCAGGTTAAAAAATGCAGGAGCCACATACTAGCGCCTAGTCAACCGCATGTTCTACAATCAAATCGGGAAAACCATGGAAGTGTACGTGGATGATATGCTCGTGAAGTCCAAGCAATCTACCGATCATATGAAGGACTTGGCAGAAATGTTCGGCATACTACGAAAGTATGGGATGAAGTTGAATCCCTTGAAATGTTCTTTTTGTGTGGCATCAGGCAAGTTCCTCGGCTTTATCGTGAGTTCCAGAGGAATTGAAATCAATCCGGACCGAATAGCAGCAATTAGGAACATAGAGGAGCCGTGGAAGATTAAGGATGTTCAAAGCTTAGCTGGCAAGGTCGCAGCACTAGGCAGGTTCATCTCCAAGGCAACAGACAAGTGTGTACCTTTCTTCGATCTCATAAAACGAGGAAAGCGAAATTTTGAATGGACTCCCGACTGTGTAGAGGCGTTCCAGAACTTGTTAGACTTTTTAGAAAAGCCTCCATATTATCAAAGCCTGTGGAACACGAGGATTTGTTTGTCTACTTGGCAGTATCGTCTCACGTCGTCAGCACAACATTGGTACGTGAAGAGGATAAAGTCCAGAAACCTGTGTACTACGTAAGTAAAAAACTTGCTGCTATAGAACGCAACTATCCGAAGATAGAGAAGCTTGCTTATAGCCTCCTGATTGCCTCCCGTAAACTCCGCCATTATTTCCAGGCACACCCGATAATCATATATACTGATCAACCTTTGAGACAAGTGCTGCAGAAACACGAAGCATCAGGGCGATTACTCAAATGGAATATCGAGCTGAGTCAGTTTGATCTGAATTTTTAGCCACGAAGATCAATAAGGGGGTAGGTCTTGGCTGACTTCATAGCTGAATTTACAATTCCTGAAGAAGAAATGGTGGGTGACAAGATAGTTACTTTGGATCAAGAGTTGGAGCTCAGTCCGTGGAGATTATATACGGACGGAGCCAAGAACGATAGAATGTCCGGCGCCGGAGTTGTTTTAATGACTCCTGAAGGACGATCTATTTATTATGCATTACGGTTGGAATTTACTGCTACTAACAATGATTCTGAGTATGAAGCCCTGATTGCCGGGCTGAAACTCGCCAAAGATTTGGGAGTGAAGACATTAGATATATATTGCGATTCCAAGATAGTTGTATGTCAAGTTCGGGAAGAATTTGCTGCTAAAGAACCTCGACTTAGTGCTTATCTTAAAAAGGTAAAGGAGTTATTGGGAGGCTTGGAGCATTATAGCATAACACAGATTCCAAGAACGGAAAATCAGAAAGCAGATCGACTGGCGAAACTAGCAAGTTCTGATAATCCTAGAGAAACCGAAATGGTCCCGATCGAGGTGTTGGAATCGCCAAGCTTCGACCTAATGGAAGCAGAGCTTGCCTTGGAAGTCGAACCAGAAAGAGAATCCTGGTTGACATCTATTAAGAATTTTCTCAAGGATGGAACCCTCCCATTAAAAAAGAGCGAAAGACGAGCTGTAATACGCAAGGCTACAAGATACGTGTTACAGGACGACGTCCTTTATCGTCAAGGGTTTTCAATGCCCCTATTACGGTGTATCGCACACGACGACATCAAACGTGTACTGCGAGAAGTGCATGAAGGTGAGTGTGGAGATCACACTGGGGGTCAGACCCCGGCAAAGAAAATATTACGGTACGGATATTTCTGGCCTACCGTGAATAAAGACATGGCTGATTATTCACGATGTTGCGATAGATGTCAAAGATATTCCAAAGTTCCCAGAGCGCCTCCGACTCAGTTCAAGTAGATGGTAAGTCCGTGGCCGTTTGCCATGTGGGGGATTGATATTATTGGAGTGCTACCTATTGCCAGAGGAGGAGCTAAGTATGCAATCGTTGTCGTAGACTACTTCACAAAGTGGGTGGAAGCCGAACCTCTAACAACCATCACGGCAAGGAAAGTGATCAGTTTTGTGGTGAGAAACATCATTTGTCGATATGGGATACCGAAGACCATCATAACTGATAATGGGACGCAGTTTGACAGCATCGAGTTCAGAAATTTTTGCCAGAAATACAAGATTGATAAATGATATACTACAGTAGCTCACCCGCAATCAAATGGCCAGGTTGAAGACGTAAACAAAGTCATTAAATCAATTTTGAAGAAGCGGTTGGAGCGGGCCAAAGCTAGATGGGTGGACGAGTTACCATTAGCTCTGTGGGCCTACAGGACAACCTTTAAGATGACTACCGGCCATACTCCCTATTCACTTTCCTTTGGGTCAGAAGCAGTAATCCCGGTAGAATTAGAAGTCCCTTCTCATCGAGTTGCGTACTATGACCCGATGACGAATAGAGCACTCCTCCTAGAATCTCTTGATATGATTGAAGAAAAAAGATATGAAGCCGACTTGCGTGCCTCAAGACATCGACATCAAGTAGCACGCTATTATGACCAAAAAGTTCGCTTCAAAACCTTTGAACCAGGAGACCTAGTACTAAAGCGAGTCTTCCCACCGTCGACCCAACTGGGTCCAAAATGGGAAGGGCCATTCACCATCCAATGGAAGCTTGATACGGGAGCATTCAAGCTAACGACCGTGGACGGTGAAGAGATTCCCAGAGCTTGGAACGCTCAGCACTTACGACGATATCTGAGCTAAATATGAAATGTCATTTCTTTTGTTTTCATAAGCTATGTAAAAAGGCGCGACTTGCCTTAAATAGTCAATTTATGTGAACAAAGGATTATAAAGTGGATGTAGGCTACGACTTAGCTGAACCACTATAAAAATATCGTATGTCATTTACTTTCCTGCATTATTTATACGTTCGACAAATATTCTATCATGACTGTGAAACACGAAATGTTAAACTAAACTTAGAAGGTTGGGGATGACCCATGTGCAGGAGTAAATAAAATGACTGTCTGTATGACCAAATACAGAAGAATGGGAAGACGACATTCTTAACTCTCACTCTCAAGAATCGAGAGAGAGTATAAAGGATGGGAAGACAACGCCCTCTGAGGCGTGAAGGTGCACCCAGATGAGAGACCGCCTCAACGAAACTCTAACCTGGTTACGAGACAAGAGAGTATAAAGATGCTAGAAAGAGTAAGCATCAACGACAAAATGAATATGGCCCCGACCGAGAATCGGGGGCAATTGGATTTTTAATTTAACCAATCTTGAATGATCCTTGCTTAGTTACGCAAGATTGACTGGGGGCATATATGCGCATACATGTTTCCTCTAACATTGACTTCATTATATGACTTTAATTTGACATACTTGTGTGTTTTCATTTAAGTACTGAACTAACAACTATCAGACATTGCAGGAAATAAACTGTTTTTATTCACAAACATGTGAGTTTGTACAAGGAAAACAAGCGAAAAAGAAGATGCGAGGGCCGCGCTCACCGCAACAATTGCGGACCAATTAAATGCTAAAATAAAACAAAGAACTTCATCACTTAGACTTTGTAGTGGACTTGGATTTTTTAGTAGCCTTCTGAGCATCCTTTGCCTCTCTTTCAGCATCAGTTAGAATGCGCTTTGGATTTTTCCTCCCTGTGACCGAAGTGCTGGAATCGGTTGATTTTTTCCCAGGAGTTGGAACACTGGAATCAAGAGAAGACTTTTTAGCAAGCTCTTCTATAAGATACCTAGTTGAAAGCTTAACAACTAACCTTGATCCAGCATCCACCACTGTAAGAGGCTTAAGGCTTTCGGGGGCCAGGTCTTCAACTTTAAGCTGCATACGTTTGTCTTGCTCAGCTTTCAATGCAGCCAAAGTGATGTCATCAGCGCTTTTTGACTCCCCAACTATAGCCACCTCAGGGTCTTCCTCATGTCCCTCGTTGCCGCCATCGTCTTTCAAGGCGTCTATCATCTCGTCATCGTGAGGAGCATCAGCCTTAGACGGTTCAACTCCCTCTCCTGAATCAATAGTGGCAGCCTCGTCCTTTTCTCCTTGAGCCTTCTCAGCGGGTTTCGCTCCAGTGGTGGTTCCCTGAGGCCCACCAATCTTCTCGGTCGGTTCAACACCTACAGAATGAGAAGCAACAGTTATCAACTCAGGAGAAAATAAAGGTTCCTCCATCGATTGTCCGATTATGTGATGAAAAGTGGAGACGGCCTTGACGAATTGAGGTGAAAAGTTAGAAATACCTTCCGATGATTTCTCAGCTGGAGTAACTGCCGTCTCCGATGCCGTCTCGGGTATGGGGGATAAAAGAGATGCCTGAGGGATCCCCGGGTTTTCGGGGTCATATCCCTCTACTTCAGAAGTTCCAGCGGCAGTAGAAAAAGAACCAACCTCAGAGACATTCTTTTGCTTGGCCATCCGCTTCTCCTCCTCCATAACAGCAGCGATGAGGCGACGCCCCTCGGCCAGACGTGCCGGCTCATCGTCTCTTAGATATTTTTCCATAAGCTTGTCTTCGTCGATGGAATCTACCTTGAGCTCCTCTTTCTCCCATTCAACAATTTGACTCCAAACGTGAACCAAGGTAGTCGGATAATCTTCAATCCAAGCAATGTTTCGGCGACGAATTATATGCGCGAAGAATTCGATTAGTAATTCGCCAAAACCATGCACTTCCTCCTCGGCCTCTGACAGCTGCTTGCGGGTCTCTTCGGCGGACTTAATAACACTTTCTACATTACCCTCCGCTAGGGCAGCCCTATTCTCAGCCTCCACCAACTTGGAAGCCAAGTCAGCGTTTCTCTTCTCCAATTCAGCATTCTTTCTCGCTAACTCGGCTTTCTCTTGCTCAAGAGCAGTGTAAGCAAGTTGCATTTTAGCGTTATCCGACTTAGAATCTTCTGCTTGCTTTTTCAGCTCCAAGAGCTCTTGGCTATGAGACTCGAGCAAGTCATGATAACGTTTTTGTAGCTCTTCAAATTGCTGCTTGAAGTTGGTAGCATCCCGTTGAGCAATGGCAAGTTGGGCCTGTGTATCCTCAAGGTCTTTCCTCAATTTTTTCAAGGCTTTAGCGTAAGCTGTTGCAGTATTTTTCATTGACTCAGTATCCGTAATTAGAGTTCGGATGATTCTGGAGAGGTTACGTGAATACTTGAACATCTCCGAATATTGTCTTTCAACTGCGTCAATCTTCGCTTTGGCCTCGTCTGCCCACCTTGAGGAAATAGGCTCGAGAGCGGGTAAGAAAGTCAGGTTTTCGAAGTAGTGTTCGGGGAATTGTTTCTCCAAATATGCCCGCTTGACTTTAGCTTCGGCATCCAATGGTGGAGTTGCGCGATATGTTAGCTCAATATCCTTATGATGAGCGGGCACGACGGCCATATCACCCTTCCTAGGCCGCTTATCGGAAATCTTATGCTTGCCTTGTGAGTCGGTATCTTTCGGCGGGCTCCTTTCCCTACTGCGTTTCTCTTGAGAAGAGGTTTGATCTTTTGACTGCAACGTGTCTTCTCCTCGATGGCCTTGGTAGCCTTTGTATCGTTCTGAATCCGACCGAACGGGGGAGCTAGAGCGCGAGGTCCGCGACTGATAAGAGTCATGAGGCCTTCTATCTTCACTACCTCGGCTTTCACGACGGTCATGCTCATCATCGGCAGGGGACCTGACCATGCTGCGACGTATTTTCCTGACGTCATAGTGAGCACGAGACATTGTACCTGTTCAACAATGTAAATGGAATTCATAATAAGTGTTCTCACAAAAAGTAAGTGCTGTGAAATGTGGTGCTATTGTGTTAAGTGCATCCTAAGTGGTGTTCCCTCCCCCCCCCCCCCCGACAAACCCGAGTCCGAAGCCAGACTAGTGCGAGTGGGCTCTTTGGCCTTAGCGGGAGTGGTCTCTTCTGAAGAATTGAAAACTAAAGGATTTGTACCAAAATCCTCTGAAGTGTAGATAGTTCCAAGTAAGGGGAGATCTCCTAAACCCTGAAATGTAGGATCATTGGTACTAGGGGCATCTCCTTGGGAAGCATCTATTGGCGGTTCATTGGAAGACGTCGACTTTTCAGGAGAGATAGCTTCCTCAGGGACGATGTACCCTTCTCGGTGCTTTTCGGCTATGTTGGCCAGCTCGTCGTCCTGAGTTGAAGATGGAGAAGGTGAAGTTCGAAGTGGCATTGTGGGGGGTTTTCGAGCTCTCGCCCGTTTCAGGAATTACGTCCACTGGGGGGATGTATACATATGGACCCGACCCATGACCTATGCTACGGGTAATGGACAGAAACCCGTGAAGATGAAGATATTCATCCTTAAGGACTTCATTGATGGTTAGAAATTTTTGGTCGCCATTGAGGAGCTGGTGCATCTGATCAAAGTACACTTGACCCGATATTTGTTTTGGATTATCAACTGCAAATAAGAAGAAAACGGATTAATCTGTTGGTTTGAACATTTAAAGTTGAGAGCTAGAAGACCAATGCTTTACTTGATTTTGTCCATCTCCTGGCACATCCCGGCTGTTGCCTTATATAAAAGCATTCTAGCTTAGAATCACCGGCCTTGCTACTGAATGGCACTGAAATGATTTTCCTTTTTGGGACTGATTCGAAGTAAGAAAAGGAAGGAGTTTCTCGAGTCCGATGCTTGAAATTATAAAAAAAGTGAACGTCGTCGAAAGTGAGCTCTGTACCTAAAATATCTCTGTATGCTATATATAAGGTATATAAGTAAGCATAGGAGTTGGGGTGTAACCGCATGGGGGCAATCCGCAGCTGTCTCAGGAAGTCGACAACAAAAGGCGGAAACGGTGGAATAGCCCCAACCATACACATCAAGCGAGTAACTGCCATAAATCCTTCTGGGGGATTGCGAGGACGGTCAGTTTTCGATGGCACCAGGGTATCCCTTTTCAGTATCCCATGCTTTAAGCGTATTCGAACAAGCCTATCGTTGTCAATCATCGATTCAACAGAGTCTTGAGGTGATTCCAATATGATGGCAGACTCAAATTCGTCAGGAGCTTGATTATCTCCAATCCCTCCTTCCTCTTCATAGCCCAGGGAAACTTTGCTGTCAGAAGGCGTTTCGCTGTTATGCGCCCCTACTTCATAATCTGATCCCTCGTCGTCCCATTCAGGGTCTGAAGAAGAAGATATGTCATCGAGAGTATATTTCTCAGAAGCTTCTGCAACTTCCATCTTCTTTTCCAATCTAGAAGAACGTCTTTCGGCCATGATCACTAGACTATCGAAGAAATAATAGCAAGAATTAGAGTAAAGTTGCCCGTATCCCCCGTGTGTGTATGTGAACTAAAGTGTGTGCTACGTGTGGCAAAAATGCAGAGCAAATACATGAAAGCATAATGTAAAGGTCCAAGGAAGCAATAATGTTCAGAACGATTCTTGATATTTGTCATGTTCGAAAGGCGCTATCCTAACTGTTCGTCAAGTTGACGGCTATGTCAAGCATTTATTAAGATAGTTGAAAAAATTCTTGCATATTAAGTTAGGCTGTTTCGGTTCGGTTCAGACATCTGCATTGGTATCGGATCGGAAGGCAAAGTCATGTTTCCATCGGATAGTGAGTTAAACCGGATCGGCTCGGATGTAGGCTTTCGGAGCGGATCAGATCAGTTTAAGTAATCTTTCTTTTCTTTGTCTCTTATTACCATCCGATCTGAACAGGTGATTTTTGTTTTCCCCTTCTTTTTTGCCTTTCTCTGCTCCGACCCGACCCGATTATGTGAACACCTCTCCTTTTCTTTCACTTCAACATTTCTTCATCCGAACCGATCCCAGCTCCTCTCTTCCCCTTCATCCCCTTCCTTCTCCATCTCGCTGAACCGACGCTGAACCCGGTTCAATTTCACAAAACTCAATCGAAGCCAAGTACTTACGTGCTCAAGCCTACCATAGAACCCTAATTCTCTCTCTCCATTCTTCGAAGCGGTGACAGAGCCACTAACGACAACGGTGAGAAGAGAGGAGGCAGAGGCGTTCAAATCAGGCAACGCCATGATCGAATCATCCAGTTTCGCCACAAACGTAAATCGAAATTGATTACAGTAAAGTAATTCGAGCTTTTAACCTACCAATTTGTTTGATTTAAGGAAGAACGAGAAAAGTTTCGGAGCCTTTGAAATTCTAGGATTTTGGTTTGAATTCTGTTGGATGAGAATAATGAAAGATAAAGATGGGGGAAAGATTTATACAAAGCTGCGGTGACTACTCGTATTCCCGATTTCCTCAATTTCCTCTAACCCGATCGGACCGGAAGACAAGCACACAAAGGAACTATGGCCTGTTAGCCCATTGATAAGCAGCGTAGAAGGGAAACCCGTTCGGATCGGGATCCAAACCGAAGAAGGTTATGCTCATGGACTTATTATGAAGGCTGAATTCGAGGAGAAATAAAGAAAAGTTTACCAGGAGGAATTATCCGACATTAAAAAGAAGCTCTTAAAGTTGTTTGAAAATGAAGAAAGTAATTCATATGGATTATGGATATATATAAGCAGCAAAAGCCACGATGTTATGAAGTGACACTGCAAGTAGATGAAGGCGATCATTCAATGATTCTAATTCAAAGGATGTTCTATAAATTGCTTCGAAGCACACTTTATCTTAAATAAGATTGTACTTCGAGGGGGCAAAATGTTAGCCTACTTTGTGAACTAGGCTACACAAAGAGCAAATAGTGAAAAAAGACACTAATCGGATCGGATCGGAGGAAGATAGCATAGGAGGTAAGTAACGATCAAGAATGCAGAGATTGCATCGGTTCGGTTCGGAAGGGTATGGCATCAACATCATAAAGTAGGTGGCTTCGGCAGTTCGGATCGGATGAGTACGTCAGTAGCATCAAGGGAGAGCAAGTTGCATCACCGGATCGGATCGGAGGCCCCGATCCGAAGCCCTTTTTTCCCTTTGAATCTGTAGCCGTTGCTGCGCATATCCCCTGAAGACTCGGACAAGATCTGACCATTTCTCCCACAATCTCCTACTAAATCGATGCGTTGTAGCCATCTTGGAGCCTCCGAACCCGACTCTCAAGGGATGGATGTCATGCAATTCCGAACCGGAGCCACTTCAAGGAGATTTTTCACCTATAAATACATCATCTAGAGGCATTTGAAAGGATCTTTTGGCAAATTCTCAGTCCTTACTTCCTCCACAACTGAATTCTACAATCATATTCAGATCAAAACCATCTCTTAAAGTCTATATTTGAGAGATTTGAGTGAGTTTATGCATTGTAATTGTGAAGTTGAGTGAGAATTATTGCTGTCTTTGTATTCAAATCATCCAATAAAAGAAAACAAAGTGGACGTAGGCTCCTTAACGCCGAACCACTATAAATCGTGTGTTCTTTACTGCTTTTTGATTCTATTTCGTTGAAATCATAACTAGTTTGGGTGTTAGAACCAATTTTTGGTCTAACATATAAACTCTACTAAATAGCTTATCTATAATCTCAGGTTTCCTTAATTTTTATATGGTTTATTATAAACTAATAAAATTGTCTCTACTTTTAAGGATTTAAATATAGTAGTAAGATGTCTATAAATAAGCAGCTCTTTGATAAGAAAAATTACTTCAAAAACAACAAATTTTTACTAAGAAGCTCAAAGTAATGTCGAACAAATCAACTTCATCTTTCAATATTACCTTTTCTACCGATAGCTCGGCAACATCACCGCATCTTCCTACACCAACTTCAAAGCACGAGCTTGTATATAAGTGGGAAAATTAAAGTACTGGGTACACTCTAGAATCTAAGAATGCCAAACATGCTTTGTTTACTTCTCCAGACACGAAAAGGAAGATTGACGAGATCCATCACTACCAACGACAGCAAATAAACCTTCAAAGAGAACTTTATTTCGAACAAAAGGTCACAACTAAATGTCTAAGCTTTCTTGAACAAATTGATTTAAAATTCTACAGCTCAAAGGCAAAAAACATAAGTGAACCTTTACCACGTCCTGTTAGTACTCTTGATCTGTCTTTATCTTATCGTACACCCTCAGATCTAATAAATCCTTGGTCTCACCTCAAAGACCTCCTTATTGTCCAAACTTAAGGAAAAGGAACTACAAGAAAAACAAATGATCAAAGAAGGAGTCTCCTGAGTAGACATCATCGTCTTTAAATAAAGAATAAATTTGTTGCTTTGCGCATCTAATAGTGTTATAATATTAATATGTTTTTTGTTATATCATTTTTTGTACTATCATATAAATTAATAAAATCTAATTCATCTACAAACAATTGAAAACTAAAATTTATGCCTACCAGATGTCTGCCATCACACTACCAGACGTATGATATATTGTGAATGAGAAAATAAAAATATCTTTCAACATAGACGTCTGAAATTTTAAGACAGACGTTTGTACAGACTCTTGGGTATCAAAACCCTGTAATCACAGACATTTGTCCAGCAACTTTCAGATGTGTGCGCAAATTAAAAATTTATAATTCAAACTCATTTCAGCACAGATGTCTGGCTAAAAAGAAATAGACGTCTATTCATCGCCTCCGGATATTTTTACTATAAAGACAGATGTCTGAATCTATATGAAATGACTTACATATATATACCTTTTCATTTTTTCCATTTACTTTTTACTATTACGCTAACCCTAAATCCCCAATTTCTCAATTTCTCAAATTTCGATTTAATGGCTCCAAAACGTCCATTTTCAAAAAGAAAGAAGGTTATTGAAGCTACTGCATCTCAAGAGGAACCGTCAACTACACTACAGAGGACCAAATCAAGCAATAGAAGAAAGAAAAAGATGGTCCAAAACTTCTCGAATCTTTGAAGGCAAAAACCATTCACTCAGGCCCTTTTTACCCTCTTAGTCAATTATCGCATTACGATATTAATAATTTGCTCACTAGAGAAAAACTTAAACACTTGGTCGACTATGAAGATAACAAAGGAAAGAACAATTCCCTTGCTATTTACTTGTTTTCCATTAATCTATGTTCACTAGCAGTATGGTCACCATCTGACCCTGAAAATTAGGTTTGGTCAATGGTATACGGGGAAGTGGTTAAGTTCAATGTTGAGATGTTAGGTCAGATCTTAGGTTCTTCTTCCACTGGGGTTAGGTTGCAAGATATTCCGATATGCGTTGCAAGCCAAGATACCGTATTACTCATCAAATTTGGAAAGACACATTTACTAAAATGAATCCTTCACAATTTCATTTAAGACCAAGACTAATCAACCGAATGCTCATTAATACCGTTTTTCCAAGGCTTGGGAGTCATGAGCAAGTGTATGATCACGACCACAAAGCACTCTATGAAATCTTTTGTCATATACGAGTAAATTGGTCACAATACATATTTAATCAAATAAAGAGTTTTTGGACCCTCCACAAAACGGACGATTCCATATGCAGCCTATCTTATGTGTATATTTCGTTCACAAGAAATTACGCTTTATCTATCGGCATATCTAGAAATAGATGTCCATAGTAGTGGAATACATTTCGCCTCTTCAATGCACCTACCCGAAAGACCTTTACAAATTATTTCTTTCGAACAACGGCAAGAGCAACAAAATCTTCCACAAGAACCTATTCAACCACCTCAATCACAATTTCAACGAGACATAGATGTGAATACCAAGACAAACCTAGTGAACCAACTGAATATTATTTCGATCCATACATACAAGAAGCTAGGATTATAGTGGAACCTGGAGAGAGTGTGCACGATGTTACCTTGCAAAACCAGCGACTTCTTTCCCTAAATCAACAAGTCTTAGGTAAGAAGGTTACACAACTTGAACGATCATTTTCAACCCGAATGACTAAAGTTGAGAAGACTTTAGACAAAGTTGTAACCACTCTTGGAAAGATAATTCACAAAGTTCATGGTCATTCTTCATCTTGATCCTTTTTTGCATCTCCTACCCGGTCTCCTCCACAGCTTATTATACGGGATCTCCCTCTAGGGACAAGTGCTCAAGGAGCATCTCTTAAATGTCACGCACCTAGAAAATGTTCGGTCCCTGAAGAAGAAGAAGAGGAGGAAAGTTCATGGCCACCTGAAGACGCTCGTCATTATGGACAACATGCTTTTCAAGGCCTTTCTATTCAGGAGAATCTCGCATACAACGATGAATCTCAGTGGCAACCATATGGCAATCAACCTTTAGATTTATGGGGTTATTTCACGGGTTCTTAGCTTTATCATTTCTGCATCTATGATGTATTATTTATCTATGCTTATGATTTTATTAGAAACTTTGGTCTGTATTAAATACTCTGTGACTCTTTGTGTTTGACATTTTACGTTATTTGGCATGGTTTATTTATCACTTTCTTATATGATTTTTGATAATGCCAAAGAGGGAGATAATATGGGATCACTAATTCAAGAGGATCTTTAACACTAGTCATATAGTTGTTATCATCAAAAAGGGCGAGAATGTTTCATCCTCTGTTTGCTGTTAATGACAACAATTGTACGACCATAGAAAGTATATATTGTATATCATATAATCATGCAAGACTTATTCAAGAAGGAGATGAAAATATGGACATGATCACAAGACATCTCAAAGACTTCATCAGAAGAATACATTAGGTATTGATTATTAGACTTACGTAAAATCTCCTTGGGTTTATATGAGCTTTTTCAAAATATACATATATATCAGTTTGTGCACGTACATATGTATGTCTATATATGACAGACGTCTTGTACTAAGTTCAGAGAATAATCCTGGACTCCGCACAGACGTCTGTCACATAGAGATAGAAGTTTGTTCATGGTCTCGGAAATTATTTGATGAAACCACAGACGTTTGGTCATGGTCTCGGGAAATTATTTCCTGAAACCACAGACATCTGTCACTGTATGGACAGACGTCTGTTTTTGTATTCGAAACATATCAGACTACATGGACGGACGTCTGTACTAGAAACGATTGTTATTTTCTGGAAGGTTGTCTTTTTGTTTTCAAAGGTCGTAACTTTTCTTTTAAAACCTAAATAATCTTTTCAATGGATATATTACTTCAAATGAAATGTTTTACTTTCAATGATTACATCTCTTCATAAAAGCTTTTCATTTACTATAAATATATCTTAGATTCAAGGTTTTAATTACCCAATCTTTTATGAATCTATTCTATACTTTCTAAGCTTCCTATATTCATTATCTTCCTCTAAAGATTTCGGTAAAGCACTCAATCTCTTCTATATTCTCAATATACTCAATTCTCATATTAATACAAGGAGATTATAGGAGAACTCTGTATGATTCAGTCATAATATGTGTTCTAAGGAACACATTACTGTTAAAGCTACTTCTTGTCTGTAAGACTTTTCCTTTGAGATAAGCGATGGTAGTTTGTGTTAGTAAGAAAGCTGAAGGGGAGCTTCAGGATTGTACGTAGGACAGGATGTCTGAACCAGGATAAAATACTGGTGTGATTGTTTCTTACCTTACTTTACTATTTTACTAGTTACTGTCATTACTTGATATAGTAAGACACACAAACGATCCACATATTGACTTTTCGAGACTTCCATGGATTCCACCCCTTTCCAACAAATAAGCTTTCACAACACGCATGACCAGAGGGAGCAACCGAAAGGGCCGCAACACCCAGGAGAGCATGGCGATGAGTTGATCATCCAAGGAGAGGCAAAACCTGCAAGAGTGGGGACGCCCGGTGAAGAGAATGTTAGCGGTGAACAAGAAGGCATTATAATGGCACCGAATATGATGATGGATGCTGCTATTTTACAGAATACTTTGAATATGGTTGTTTCGCGAATCGATGAATCTTCACTAAGGCACATTTGTGTGAATTACATAATATCATGGGACGGTGTCCTGGTTCCCATGAGGGGAGATATGGTGCATGCACCCCCAGAGGGTTACACTGCATAGAATTGACATCGGTGTTCTGTCAGGTGCATGCCTCTGTCGTGCTCGTATATCCAGAATATTCTATACTTCTTCCACTTAGCGCCGACCCAGCTTCATCCAAATGCTTATGCCTTTCTGCTCGATACTTACATTCTGTTCATCAAGTAGTCGGGTATAGAGCTGACCGTGGAAGATATACGATTCCTTTACTCTGTGAAAAGATATACCATGTCTTCCCTTGTCTCCTTAGAGCCGCAAGCCAAATGTTGCATCAACCTAGTGGCATGGAATGAGCTAAGGTACTTCAAGCATGACTTGTTTTTCATCTAGTGCCCTCTAGGATTTAAGAGGAGATGACTCGTAGGCCGTGAGTGTTTTAAAGCTTACGTTGTTCTTCAAGTTGATTGAGTCGTAAGCTCCAGATAAAAATGAAATTTTATGTGGAAGGCACTCCTCGAATCTCAAGGGATAACTTTTATTCTGAGCGAGTCTTGGAGCTGGGGAATGTGCCTAATGCGTATTGTAATGCCTAGACTTTGCTATTAGACCATTTCCTCCACTTGTTAGGCCTACTTTCCAAGGCTGTTCAACATGTCATAAGGATGGAAATAAAGAAGAGGTGGAATTCGAGGGAAAAGTGGCTTCTCCAGATCCACCATTAGAACTGTCCCCTGTCATGCAGCCATCGTTCCCCAGTCGAGGATGAAGTTGCTGAGCTCAAGAGGAGGTTGATGGCTATGACGGTGATGATGAGGAGGAATTCGCCAGAGGAGATAAGTCGATGCCTACTTCCGTTCCATCTTCGGAAGAGGAGACGAGGTTGGGAGAAGGTTTCGAGCCAACTTCTCTAGCAATAACCTCTGAGACCTCCACGTCGATGACGGTGGAGCATCAGTTCTCGGGATTGGACATAGTCTTCATCAATACTTCTACTTTTGGGTTTAATGAAAAAAACGTCAAGAGCCTATTGATGAGCGTTGGGGATATTACCCATTCGAGCAGGCCAACATCTGATCCATGGACGAAACACTTAAGATATATATACACACACACGCACACACTCATAAGCATTGCATAACACAACACTTATTCGTGTGCGTGGAATGTTTGTGTCTGACTCGAAGTTTTCTTCGTATATGTGCAATGATCCGAGAAGGTGATAGAGACCGAGATCGGGGACTGAGAGTTCACGATGATTGAGAGGCAGAGCCGTAAGTATTTTCATAAAAAGCGCAAAGATAAAGTTGCAACCTCCACGGCCCTATGACTATGGCAGCAGTCGGCGGCATCGAGACAAACCCTAATGCTCGGTGTCTCTGCCACCAAGTACGAGGCCGACAGAAACTAAAAGCGCAAGGCAATCGATAGTGGTCGTTCCTCCTTATGTCCCATCTCTAGTGCCGTTATCCAGTACTACAATAAAAGATAAGACTAGAGGAAGCTCGAGGTCCGATAGGAGGGACGTACGGAAGCATGGCCCGACAATTACCGATGTGTCGGAGATCGTGGTGTTAAGCATTACGGAGAAGAAGGAGATGTTGAAGAAGTCATTACCGGGTTTCTACTTCGAAGAGCTGCTTTGGATACCCGATCTGCATCAGATCCCACATCATATTGAAGATGATATATGGTCCTGGGTATACGACGTCTTTCACCAGTATTAGAAATTATACAAATATACGAAGAGACTCTCGGAGCTAATCGCTCAAAAAATGCCAAGATTGAGGGATTAAAGATCGAGGTGAAGTTTGAGCAGGAGAGTCTCGCAAATCGGGAAAAGGAGATATGTAAGACATGGTTCTGAGTAACATTTATTTTCGTGCATTAGAGTAACATGTTTATGTGCTAACTCTCTCTTGCCAAAATATACGGACTAAAGAGGGAGCTAACGGAGGTGAAAACAAAAATGGTAAGGGCTCGTGATGAGCACAAGGATGTGTTGGCCTCCATGTCGGCTTGAGCCACCATGCTGGAGAAGGGAAATTAAGCTGCATCTAAGGAGAAATCTACGGTTGTAGGAGGAAAACAAAAAAGTGCAATTGTCAAAACAACGAGGACTTGCTCACAAATATTGAAAAACTACGGGAGGAGAATGATAGGGTGTAGTGCCTAATTAAAGAGAATGAAGGGCTCAGACAACTTGAGTCAAATTGTGCTGAGCTAGAACATGCGAGGAAGGATAAGGAGACAGCAGAATCTTCGAATAGGGAAGTGTTGGGCCAGTTGAAGAGCGTGAAGGCCAAGTTCGAGGCCTAGTTGGAAAGATTTAGATCTGAAGTTAGCGAGGCTTGGGAGAAGCTGGAGACGGAGCTAGAGCCAGCGGTGTGGGGCTTCTACGTCAAGACACTTCAATTACATGTAATATCATTGGTTGAAGATTATGCCTACACGTTCGCCCTAGATTAGGAAATGTTTGTGGAGGACGAAGTTATTATCCTAAAGGTTTAGACGCTGGACAAGGCGGAACTAATGAATTAATACTTAATAGATGAAGAGCGTCGGGTGTTGGTGGAAGGGAGGGCAATGTTGAAGGAGGATGAGGAGATGGAGGAAGTGCAACGACTTTCTGCTTAAGGAGGAGCGCAATTGTTACTGAAAGCATGGTGGTCACTCATAAATTTGAATGTGGCAATTCCTAATACCGGTAAGTTATTCCTTTTGTTTCCATCCTGTGGTCCGTCTATGATAGCCCCTGCTGTTACTACGTATGATCCTGACTCTTCAGGGTTGGAGCACGGACGCTCCCTTCAGCCAACAACTTAGACCACGATGCTTTTCGAGTCCATGCAACCAATGTCGGAAGGTAAATCTACTTCCTCACAGGTACTCAAAAGGACCATAACATGAATTCGAAGTAGGCTAACTTGTCTTCATTTTCATCGTGCAGTTTCCTTTGAAGTATGGGTGATAGCCGTCTGTGAGCCAACAGTGCCCGCCATTCCCTAGTTTGACATGGAGCCTTACAGGAAGCAGCTTGGAGAGGAGTTCGGTCACTCGGAGAAGTTCTCAGGTATGTAGTTGGGAGAGTTTAGAATGAAATATTTGACAAATTCTTTCCAGAGGAGACGAGAAAGAAGGAGACCCCCAGGTGGCTGGACCGACAGAGGCAGGTGGACCGTCTATGTATGAATTGGTCGAATAACAGAAAGCCCAAATGCTGATGAAGTCGAAGGATATTGATGCAAAGAAGAAAGCTAATGAGAGGTCTCTTCTCAAGGCTTAGGAGGATTTGAGGGAAAGAGACAAAGTAGAAGCCCGGGCCAAGGTTGAGGAAACCAGAAAGAAGTCCGAGGAGGGGGAGGATTAGAAGAAGGCAAGAGGGATGCTAAGAGGAAAGCCTACATAGTGGCTAAGAATGCTGAGATAGTGTCCCTTGTAGGGATTGGAAAATATATGGTGATGATGCTTCCCATAGAGCCTTAGCCTCAACCCTTGAAGGTTGTTCCTGGCTCCGACGTGGAAGTTAAGGTCACCGATATTCCAGGTGGCTCTGATGAAGAATTGCTGCTCAGAAGGGACCCGAAGTTTGATATAAGGCCACGCCTCTAGCCTACTCGGCTGAAGGGACAGACATAAAATGACAGCAGTAGCCTTAAGAGGAAGAAGATGGAGGAAGGGAAGGAAACAAAGGAACAACTCGAGTCTAGATCGGAAAAGAGGTAGAATGGTGGCCCTCTAGAGTGATGGTTAGGGTAGACAATTTTTGGTTGTACGCTAATAGAATACGCGAGTACAACCCTTGTTTTGAAGCCAGGATGTGGTTTTTATGTACATCGTGTCATTTGAAAGAAAGATAGTTGTATTTTGAATTGTAACTAAAATTTTGTTTCATTTTCTTATATCACATGTCGTCTTAGGTGTTTAAGTGTTCTTTACATTTTCCAATACTGTACTTATGTAAATTAACTATTCGTTACACTTAAGTTTAAGTTGTTCGAGAATTCACTATTGAGGCAAGTTGCGTGAAGTTTGAGTGTGTTGACTCCATTCTCGAGATCTCCATCCAGCCATTGGTTTCGAATCGTATGAAGTCTAAGTGTGTGAACTTCGCTCTTGAGACCTCCTTTCGGTCGTTGGTCTTGAGCCGCGTGATTTTCAATTTTGGTTACTCCTCTTTTGTAACCTCCTTGAGATCATTGATTATGAGTCGTGAGGAGCTATAGGTGGATGTCGCTGTTTCATCCTTTATACTCCCCCATCATTCCGTTTGGGTTAGGGTCGAGGGCGTAGTTGATTCGTCAGCTTTGCAGCTGGATCCAAACCAAGGGGATTAGATTTAGCCAAGCAAGCGGTATGCATCACATTTACTCGACTGGTGGGTTGCGTCGAAGTACGGAGGCTGAGGGACGGAGATGAACATTTAAATTAATAAGCATTGTGAGTTATTTATACTCGGCCTTGACATTGGTTTGAGACACGAGTTGACTCAAGGAGGGCGGACCACTCCTTAAGGTTTGGGTCTTAGTAAAAACTCGGGTGGTAGACCGGTTCCAAGATATGAGGTGACGATCCAGTATTGTGCGCTCATGCTTGTAAGTCGTTTGTGATCACAACTTTAACAAACTACACAGAAAGTAAACACACCAAGAACATGGAGATTCAAAAGTTTTTTACTGACAAACAGTCAGCTGTAATGACCTTTTCTTTACAATGCCTTGTATTGAGAACAAAACATTTGTGGAAAGCAGTAAATCTGTACAGTAAGTTAGGTAAAGTAGCATTGAAGATGCTCGCTGTTCCATGCTCTTGGTATTTTGACGCAATCAACGGTCATTAGCTTAAAAGCACCATCTCCATGCCTACGTTGAATGATGTACGAACCTTCACATCGACGACCGAGTCCATTCGATGTGGGGAAGATTTGATTAAAGACGAGGTCATTAATGTCGAAGTATTTTGGAAGAACTTTGGTTTTGTAGTATTTGGCGACCCGTTGGCAGTATGCAGCTTCTCTAAGTTCAGAATCGTCCCTTTTCTCTTCGAGTAAGTCGAGATATTTCAAAAGGAGATCTCTGTTGGTCTTCAAATCATTGTAGGTGGCTCAATGAGACTGTATTTCAATCTTTATGGGAATCATGGGTTCAGATCCATATGATAGAGCGAATTGAGTGTGGCCGTTCATTGACTTATGGGTAGTTTGGTAAGCCCAAAGGGCTATTGGAAGTTCATCTACCCAATTGCCACTAGCCTTTTCCAAATGATTCTTGATGATGGTCTTGATGACTTTGTTGAAAGCTTCTACTTTTCCATTGGCTTGAGGATAAGCCACCGCCGAGAATTGTTTCTCAATATGGTAGCTGCGGCAAAATTCTTTGAACTATGAACCGTCGAATTGGGTCCTTTATTAGATATGATAGTCTTGCGAACTCCAAAACATCATATGATGTTGCGGATGACAAAGTTGGTAACTTTCTTGGTCGTGATTGTAGCAAGAACCTCGACTTTAACCCATTTCGTGAAGTAATCAACTACGACGATAACATATCAAGCACCACCTTTTGCCATAAGAAGGATTTCGATAATGTTGATTCCCCACATCACGAATGGCTATGAGTTGACCATCTGAGTATGTTCTACAGGTGGGGTTCGAGGAATCTTGGAGAATTACTGGCACATGTCGCATTTGCAGATGTAATATGTTGCATCTCGTTCGAGGGTCGGTCAAAAGTAGCTGTATCGAAGAATATTTTTTGCCAGAGTTTGCCCACTGATGTGGTCGTCGCACTTGCTTTCGTGCAGGTCCAGTGGTACACGTTTGGCGTTTTTGTGGGCTATACATCGGAGTAACAGAACAAATAATCCTCTTTGCTAAAGCACTCCTTCTTGAATGATGTAGCGCGGTGCTTTACGAAGAAGCAATCACTTTTTCGTTTCGAGAGTCAGGGAGGATTCCATGTTGCAAGTAGCTTTGATTGGAGTTATCCATGATTCAGGTTCAGGCCCAATCTCAGTCGTTGATATCGGATCAGTTTTCATTTGATCGATACTCGGTGAGTCAAGCACTTCGACAGGGACAAGTCTCAAGAGCTATGCATTCCCAAAGCTTGCTAGTTTGGTCAATGAATCTGCCTTCTTGTTCTATTCTCAAGGGATTTGAGTAATGACGTAGTGGTCGAAATTGGTGAGCAACTCGTGAACTCAAGCTATATAAGGAGCAAGCCATGCTCCCTTCGCTCGATATTCCCTACATACTTGGTAACTATGAATCTAAGAAGATTTGGAGAGCCTTGATCTTGAGTTCGATTGCAATTCTTAGTCCGGTGATCAAGGCTTCATATTCTTCATCGTGGTTAGTTGCGGAAAATTGAGCTTCACTACATAAAAATCAAGCATTCCTCAGGAGTAAAAAGACAACTCCATCGCTGAAACGTACGTTAATCGATGAACCATCCATGTACATCTTCCATTAGATGTTGGTAGGCTCACTCTATTTCAGAGAGTCTTCGGAAGTAATGAAATCTATGGTGAAATCTGCAGGGGCATTCCTGATGAAGGCTCGACTAGGAATGAAGGTGTACTCGAATTGACTCTGCTCGATGTTCCATTTCAAAAGTCGCCCATACGCCTTAGGTCGTTGAAGGACCTATTGTAGCGGCTGGTTAGTGTGACTTTGATTAAATGTGACTGAAAGTAAAAACGAAACTTTCGGGAAGAGATTAACAAGAAGTAGGAGAGTTTTTCAATCTTCAGATAGTTCTTTTCAACTCTTATCAATCTTTTGCTAGTGTAATAGACAGGCGTTCAGACACGGTCTTCTTCGCGCATATGCACCAAGTTAACTGCCTGCACATAAACACCCAAATAAATAATAAGTCACCGTGGTCCATATGTTTAGATGGGATAGGCAGTCGTTCTAAGTGATTCAGGAGTTCCTGGAACGTGGCGACGCATTATGGTGTCCACACAAAGTTGAGCTTCCTTTCCTGATTAAATCAGACAATGGAATGCATTAGTAGTTTGCTTTTGAAATGAATCAACTTAGGGCGACCGCTTTCTCATTCGAGCTTTGTACATCCTTGATGTTCTTTGGAGCTTCAATTCCTCGAATAGTTTTGATCTTTTCTTGATTTGCTTCGATTCCTCATAAATTGACGATGAAACTCGAGAATTTTCCAAACGTAATGAAAAAAGAGGATTTCAAGAAAATGGGTTTCATGCCATATTTATCGAGAACATCGAACATCTCCAAAAGACCATTGACATAGTTGTTCGATATTTTCATTTTCATGAGCATGTCATCCACGTAAAATTCAATGGACCTTCCAATTTTGTCCTTGAACATTTGGTTAACAAGTCGTCGTTGGTGGTGCCAGCATTCTTAAGACCGAAGGCCATGACAACATAGCAATACAACCCAAGGTCGGTGATAAATGAAGTATGTTCCTAATGGGGAATGTACATTGAAATTTGATTGTAGCCCGAATATGCATCAGCAAAGGAGAGAAGCTGGTGACCTATGGTTGAATCAATGAGTTGATCGATCTTCAAAAAAGGAAAATTATCCTTTGGGAATGCTTATTTCAGGTTGGAATAATTGACGCATGTCCTCTATTCTCGTGTGATTTCTAGACTAAGACAGGGTTGGAGACCAATTTTAGATAGAGGGCATCACGGATAAAGCCGTTGTCGAGCAGCTTATCCACCTTTTCTTTGAGTGTCTCCGATCTTTTGGAGATTCGACGTTTCTATTTATTGGAAGATACTTTGGGTTGGTACCAAGCACGTGACAAATGATTCCTGGGTCGATGCCACACATATCGGAGTGGGTCCAAGCGAATACATCAAAATTTGGCCCATAGGAAGTCCACAAGTTCATACCTAACTACTGGGTGGAGTTGCGATCCAACTTTCAAGACCCGAGATGGGTCAACGGGGTTGATCGCAATACCAATGGTCAGTTCCACTAGAATAACATGTTCGTACGCAGGCTCTTCGCCCTTCCGCAGATCGAGATCCTGGGAGAGACGGCTATGGCTTCTGACTCATAATTCGGTGGCTTATGGCGGGTTGTTAGTGTGGCTAGCTTGAGTAGCCCTCTTCCTGTACGTTTCTTCTGGGCATAGAAACTGATTTTCCCTCCCATGGAAAACTTCCAAAGACTTTAGTAATTTTCTATCAATCCAGGCCTCAAACTCGAAATCAGATAGTATGCTCTTAGCAAGCTAAACAGGGACATTGAAAGGCTCGGGGTATTCGACTTCATCCAAGCCATTGTTGAAGTGTTCAAGGTAGCTCTTAATAGTTTCCCAGTGCCTTGGTAAATGTCAGAGAGGGAGAGAGTATCTTTCGGCCTAGTGACATGCATTTGGAACTACTTTACCTGTTCGGTTTCAAGTTGATTGAAAGGAGCGATGGTTCTCGATGGGAGTCGAAAGAACCAAAATAGGGTCACGCCTTCGAGGAAGACAGGAAAACACTTGCACTTTACGACATCAGTTGCGCAGATCGGTTCCATGCACCACCTATAGCGGTTTAGAAAGTTTCAACGATCGGTCTTCCTCTAGTAAGTCATGAGCTATGGCATGTTGAATCGCCTCAATCATTGAACATTTAAAATAACTTTATTAAAAGGGTTACTCCTCGTACGGGTTCCCTAGACGTCGTTGACGTGCCCCCATGTTTCTCTCATGATCCTTTGGACTATGTCGGTGAGAACCACAAGCTGGACCTACGTTGGATTCCAGCGGTCGTGGTCCGCCTCAGGAGATCATGACCTTGAGCGTCTTCATGGATGAACATCCTCAGGTAAGTTGTCAACCTCGATTCTTTGATTTTGCGGAGTTTGGTTGAGGGGAACTTAAGCCAATTGTGCGTCTGGCCGAGTCGGTAGCAAGTTCTGAACAGTGGCAGGCGTAGGCTGCCTTATCGAGGGTTGAGCACTAGTTTCAGGGCCGCAAATAGGCCCCAATCGGGGCGGTTGGAATCACGGGCTCCCTCTCTAATTGTGAGAGTAGCACCGTTGCTATTAATTCTTCCCTTTTGATATGGTTGCTATGATATGCATCAGAATAAGAGACTTCCGAAAGATAGTGAGTGGCCGGAGGTGCTCTATTGGTTTGAAGGCACGTGATATCCCTATGGGTATTCTGGTGCAAGCTTTGCATCAAGTCAATAATCTTCTTAATCTGATCATTAAGCCATCGCTAAGTATCCTCTAATTTTTTGGACATCTCGAAGAATTGCGCTTGAGTAACCAAAGTTTCCGAGTTAGTGGAAGTCGCCATATCCATGGCGATCGGACCTTCGGAAGTTTGTTGGGCAGAGAGGTTTCTGGTTCGACGGTCGAAGGCTTGGCTTGAGGAACTTATCCTTTCTTCACTATATCAGCAAACTTAGTTGGTAAGTCTAAGGAGATCTAAGTAGCACTTCCAAGTTTCGGTTGAAATGGAAGGAAAGACAGAGCCTCATTCTCAGTGAAAGCACCAGAATGTTGATGCACAAAATCTAGCACAACACCCGAAGAGTTCCAAAGCAATGAAACTAGTCGTTCAAAATGGAAATTATGCAAGAAAGTAAATAACATAGTACTTTTTAGTGGTTCGATCCGCGATGAACCTACATCCACTATGAAGATTTTGCACGTTTTATCAACTTCTTGTCAAAGTACAATGGTAGGAACCATAATTACAATTGGTTACAAAGGCAATGGTGGAAAATAAATTCTGCGCCTAAAAATAGGGTAAGTTCTTCTTCCAGAGATGCCCATGCAGAAAGTCCAAGTCTTCAAGAGGGAGGTAAAGTCTTCTTCCCAAAGCTTCAAGGGGGTCTATGATGTCCAAGTGTCAATAAATCCTTGTAAAAGTGTCAAATCAACAAAATTTTAACTATTTTCCTGTAGTAGGCTGGACGGTATTTATAGGCAGAGGAGCAGGTGGGAGTATGTAAGGAGTGGGGTCCACTCAATTTTTGTACCCCGGGGGGTACCGACCTCGGGGTCAGTACATATCCCGGGTGTTTGTCTTTCTTTTGCACTTTGCTGCTTCGAGGTCTTGAACTCTTATTCTATCTCTGTATCCTGAAGTCTTCGTATCTGAGGAGTTGTTGAAAAATAACAACCCCCACACTTGGGTGAATTTAGTGGTGAGTTGAAGGTTCGAAGGATTGGGATACAAAATAAGGTGATGGAAGGGACAAGACAAAGGATAGGAGTTTTGTACCAACCCTGGAAATTATGTTTGTGGGATACAAATTCTGGATGAAGAAAAATATTGACCCCTTAACACTAGGTGGATTTGAACAGTTTCAGCGACTGTGACAACTATACCATTATGACCCCATTCGGGCTTTGTTCCTAGGCATATTGCGACACTTTTGGGATGTTTAACCGCACGATGGGCCGAATCACATAGGCATGGACTGCTTTTGGTATACAATCCAAAAGGCTGGGTAACAGATAAATCCGGTACCTGAAAGCAAGGAGCATGAATATAATTATAGTACAATAAAACTAACTCATAGCGGAAACATGATAAGATAACAAGTATCGACTAAGGCAACTACCTTAATAGTGAATCACTACATCAATACCGAGCATTAGAGAACAAGAACAGAAAACCAAACTTGAACACTTGCAAAGACTTGTCTTCCTCGAGATAAACCTTGGAGTTCTTATGAGGATGAGGGGTTCGAATAACAAGTCCGGGTGAGTAGAAAACGTATAAAACTGTCCCTAATATACAAATGCATCCCGTTTGGTTTTACCGAAAACGTATGTCTAACAAGATTTGTAATTCTAGTCTAACCCTGCAAGGATTACACATGATGATTAACCATCATTCCCAAGGTAGCACTTTCCAAAGATAGATTATCATACTATACCGAGGTAGAACTTTACGCATATATATATATATGAAGCCTTTAAACCACCACACAAACCGATACCAAAACTAAGAGGCGGACTTCCAACTTCTTAGTACCATACTAATAAGGGAGGTGTGGTGTGTATACATACATACATACATACATACATACATACATACATACGTACATATACACACACACATACATATAGCCACTTATAGACTCACTCACAATATAACATATAAGGCGGATACCAATGATTACTTACTACCTTACTAGGTGGTTCACTACATGCTAATATAAGTTAGAGGACACTAGCTACTAAGCCCTACTAATTTAGGCTACCGTCATTCATGCATATTCCCAATCCTGCGTAAGGTGAGAGATAGTAATCAGTCATTTATTGCCTACAAGCTAGGTAGACGACTAATCGTCATTTTGGACCTTCCCTTAGCGGATCCTATTTTACTATCTAGCTAGCCTTATTAGATAATCCCCAAGTCACTTAGTATTACCATAGGATAGGAAGACCTATTGTACCTCTATGGCAGTCATTTAATACCTTATTTCATGGCGGAATTTGACCCCTGTAACTTACTACCAAAAGGGAGCAAATTTTCACACAGATCAACCTCTCCCCCATTAGCCATTTAATACTTCTTATCTATGAAAAGGTGAGCTATCTGATCACTTTATACCTGTTAACAGACCCTATGACTCTACCCTTATGGGGAAGGGTGAATCCAATCACTTAATACCCAATAGGCTGATCCCAATACTAATACCTCTAATCCCAAAGTAGGTTATGCTATGAATTGTTCCTTTTTGGTTTCTTCTTCGGAAAGGAGATGGTCCCTACAGCCACTTAATACCTCAACACTTGATGTAAACTTTTATGATAAATTCATATTACGCAATTCATTATCTTCATGGGTTCCTATGGTCAATGATATCTCAATCAGTTGTACGTATATCCGACTACTGGAAATTGCAAACTTCTGTCTAATAAAGCAATTGACTTCACATCATTAACCTACTAAGTCCAATCCTTATTTTAATTAAAGATATCTTTCCTATAACTAAAATATAAATAAAATAAGGATGATTTCCTATGACTCATGATTATAGGATATTTATTTATTTATTTTCGTTATTGGACTTATTATTTATTACGGCCAGAAATACTCAAATTCTCAATAAATCCCCTTTGATTCAGTTAATTAATATGATGGTCACATGCCATTAATGGTAATAGTCATATTTCCTAAGGCAGCGGATAACCTATTAAATATCATTTATATCAATTCTATTTTAACTCTACTTGTTATAACTCCCATATTTTTTACTATTGTTATTTAATTTTATTCGTTATTATATTGGTACATATATACATTTATTTATTTTATCAATTTCCTTAATTAGAGTAACAACATTTATTCCTATTCATTTTCAATTGTAACTACATTTATATACTCATTTATTTCCCTATATCACGCATGGTCAGAATATTATTTTCCTTCCAAATTTATATGTAACCCATTTAATTATATAAATATCCACATTTATGGCTAACAAATGTAATGGGTACAAATGTTTACTTCCATTTATTACGAGAAACATTACTATATACCCATCATAATGGAAACTATTCAAATTCAACCATACAACATATATTTACTTAATAGTGATATTAGTAACATCGTTTATGTGAGTTTTGAACGGATAAAGTTATATATATATATATATATATATTGTTAGCTTGATATTTACATAGTTAACAATTATTTTTAATTATTATTATTTCGCATTTTAGTCCGAACTTACAACCAGAACAACCCTTTTGCGTTTTGCCTTATTGCGATTCAAAATATCATAAAAAGGTTATTTACTATAGTTTCTGTAAATTATACCCAAACATTTTTAAAGAGGGAATATTGACATATTTCAAATTATAAGAAATGAGTAACATTTTATTTCGAATAATTGATGTAAACTATGTACAAAATACGTGAATTTACACATATCTTCCAACATGATTTGCTAATATTTCTTACAAATTTAAATAATGCTTTTTTATTTAAGAAGAGAAAAAGCCTAATTTACAACAACCAAGTAAGAACCCAAACAATACCAAGCAAAAATAGGTTTATAATTCTAAAGCCTGCATAAATCATATAATTTACACCCAAATCTTATAAATCTGGAATAACAACTTCACAAATCTAATTATATTTAGGGATTGATTTCCAAATTTAAGGTGTTCACAATAACCACAAGACATACAAAAAAATTGTAGGCAAGACATGGTTATTGTAATTGAAAGGCATACAAACGTAAATAAAAAATTTAGATTTACAAATTCAAATTTTACACAAATAAGATAAATCTGATACGTTTAGGTATACATATTCAGATTTGACATAAATGAAATAAATCTGATATTTTTAACAATGTATATATTTCCCGCTCACTTGAAAGTCATTCCAAATCCAAATATGAACACAAATTTTAGGTCTATAATCCCAAATCTTACAGATCTATATGTATAAAAAGGGGATATGTATACACATTAAAATTCGTAGGTTTGTGAAAGGAATTGGAAAAGGTGAGAAAACTAATAATACAAATTACCTACACGCGAACCAATCCTTCTTCATAATTCTAGATTCATCATTTCCAATATTTTTCTGTTCGATTTGAAGATAGATATATATAATTTTTGAATTTTAGAAGGACAAATGGAAATGGTAGAGCTTCGCTATTGCCTCCAGAAAATGTAAGGAAAATAGCGAGGGACTAATCCTTTATTTATAGGTGTTAAAATGACCCTAAACTATTAAATTTGTTTTAATTAAAATCCTTCCATTGAAATAATAATAATATAATAGTAAATACTCAAGTCGTCACCTGCTCAGATTGACCAGGAGGTCGATTAAACGGTCGATACCCCGGTCGACCGCTTGGGTCGGCCTAACAATGGTGAGTCTGAGGGGTAGTTATGACAATTTATTTCCATATTTGTTTTATATTTATTTCCCATTCGTTTTTGTATTTGCTTGTAACTTTTTCATATGGACTCCATTCGCGAAGTTCCAAGCATGAAAGTTGACCAAAATTCTGTCATGAACGCAACAGTGCAGGTTTCATGGCCAAATTCCATCGTTTGATCAAATTACATTTTTGGAATTTAACTAAATAACAAATTCAACTAACACCAAATTTTGGATTGTTACATTCTTCCCTCCTTAAAAGAATTTTCATCCTAAAATTTTACCAATTACCAAGTCACGGTGCTGACGCCTAATTATCATATACTACATATCCATTTTTTACAACCAAACATATAAGATTATGTTAGAACTAGGACACCATACAGTGGACAAGTGTTGTGATATGTAGTGCACATGTTTTGTATGTCCTAGTGATCCCTCTGACAAACCCGGTGTTATCGCCTTGCTAGTCGGCGTATTTTCCCCAATTCCTGTGGAAACTTTTGCCCCCTCAAACATAGGAAAGAAAGTTTGGGTATTTAACTCTGGGAAATCATATTTCTCGAATGGTATCTAATAGATCATTTAAACCTTTGTAGGTGTCATCTGTACTGATGGATCCGACGTTGTGAGCCGGAGACTTGGGCCGTGGAGTGTGCTCCGATGTAGACTTCTCAGTCGCTTCTTTTTTGACGACTGGAGGCGGGCTCTCTCCTTACTTCTTCTTCTCAGGTACAATTGCATGACTTGTGTCGTCACAAATTTCTATGGTGGAACCCTCAATGTGGACTTCATCGCAGGGTTTATCTATCATAGGCCTCCCGAGTGGGCGCACGACTACTTGAATGGCTATGCCTCCACCTCCGACCGGGGCACCGCCTAATCCATAACTTCTACTGTGACTTACTAAACTATAACGGTGTAGGAACACATCATTTATACGTCTCTGTACCCACCTATGCTCCTTTGGAACCGCCTACAAGGCGTCTAATCTCGATATATATACATCACCAAGGTTTCAATACAATGTCCCCATGAAATGGAAACACGAAGTTTTTAGATAAAGTAAAAACTAAGATGGAAGCGAACAACTTCAATGGATACTTACCGCCTTCCATCCATCACTTGTCTGAGTCCCTTTGATGAGAAACATAAAACAACCTGATTTTACGCCACTCAATTTCTTCCACCCATCCACAATTAGCTTTCAAATAAGTGAACAAGGGAGTCTCTTTATGCCGCTAAAAATTGAAGAGGAACTACACGTAATCTGTGGTTAGCTCCCAGTGAACATACTCAGAGTAAAAGATATGGGAGCAAGGGATACGCGTAGGGTGTGGGATGCAGTTGCATCAGTGCTAACCTTATATGAGAAAAGATCGTACAAACGAATGAGCTGAATGGGGAGACACGAAAAATTGTACTCATATGGAGAGAGAATTTCATATACCCCTCCGAAGGATTATAAGGTAATTCTTAGGAAAAATGTACCCTAACCTATTCGAATAGGATTCCATGATTGGCACAAAGTCTTTTCAAGTTAGACTCATCTATTGCCAAAGGCCATGAATCGATAGGATGATCGAGAAAAATGGCTCCAAGAAGAGTATCTGGGGAAGGAGCGACTCCTGCAACATCAACCCCTCCAGCAGCCGTGGCCTGCCTTCCATCAGTGGAACTCTCGATGACTCACCATGGATGTTAACCCGATATTGAGACCCTTCGCCATAGGACCTAGCAGCAGAGCTGGACTCCATGTCCGGATCTCTATCAACTATATCTTTCTTCGATAAAGCCTCACAAACTCTCGTAGAGTATCAACGACTCATGGTAGTTGTACTACTAAAAAACATCACTGTTAGAGGGATTAGCATGCACCCCCTCCCATGTGTGAACTAGCGTGGTATGTGCATTGCAATGTGAAGACTTGTGCATAAGCAGAATATACATGATGTGTTGTGTATAATGGATCGTTCGACCGTCGTTCCCGGTCGTCTAATCAAGTTTTTCTCAAAGGCAATCAAAGACTAGACTTTCACGGATGATGTTATATTGTTTACACAGTCCATGATTGTATGCTCTAGTAGCTATCCAAATATTCGGATGTGCCCTAATCCTAACTATCCAAAAGTTTGCTCGTTCGATTAGTCAAAGTTTTCAAGTTAGGCATCAAATGGAATCAGCCTCATCTCAACGAATATTAAAGTCAGAGAATTTCCACAATCAAATGATGCTTGTGATGACCAACTCCGGTTCAGCGTGTGCTCGGTCAGCCAAAATCAAGTCAATTGGATCCGAGTCGGCCTAGATTGGGTCGATCGGATCAGAGTCAGCCCAGTTTGGGTTGGCTAGATAAGGGTTGGCATATAAACTCTACCGACTCCCACGAATGCCGAACCAAACAGCTCCTTCTCCACACTTCACCACTTTCTTCTCCATCTGCGCTTCTCCGTCAGTCACTCCACTGAGACATTACAAAGAAAAATCATTTCCATCCACTTCATCTCCTCCTTTCGACATCTTCTCCTCGCCACCTATTTCCAAAACCATATTTGCGCTTCGATCTGAAGCCACACATCAACATCGTTGCCACCACGCATCGAGTTTGATGTTGTCTCTCCCACTACCTTGCTTCACCCACCTCTTTCACTGCTTCATTAGAAAACATCTGCATCACTATTAGATTTGGCCATGACTTGGATACGAATAGTATAATGAGGAGATAATCAAATTTAACATTTAGAGACCTACCTGATTTGAAGAAGTCAAGCAAGTGACGAATGATGTTGCCATATTGGGGTGCATGTACGTTGGCTCTGAAAAGACGGGAATTTCAAAGAATTTGGTTACCTTTCAGTTCAATAGAAGATTAAATAGGAAGAAGAGAGGAAAAGAAAGTGGGCTAGGTATAAATTAGGGAGGATATGAGACCATTTGTCTCCCCCAATTTTATAGGCAATAATCTCGGGATGGCTAGGTCGTACCAACCCCAACAATGGTTCGGCAATGCCAAACCAAGATTTTTTGCCTTTGGTTCAGAATTCGAACCAAGAGTTAAAAAAAGAAAAAGGAGGAAAGAAATAAAAACTTCTAGTTTTCTCCAGCATGACTAACAATTTCACATATGACTCACGTAAAGAAATTGTCTTGGCTCAATGACACGCCTGATTTGCGCAAAGAACGATATTGCATGGAAACGACCTATCTAATCTAATGTGGGAGCCGATGAATTGACTCATGCAATTGAATGATAAGTGTGTCCAACCTCTTTATTCAGTGAGGTTTGGTTAATTACCTGCGACCGTTAGGATTATTATTGAATGACTTTAATTGGACGAGTGCAATTGGAAGACCACTTGGCTATATGTGGGAATAAAAAGTTCAAGCGTCACGACTGTCTATAAGAACACAAAACTTCCGTATTGACATATAAGTAGAAGTGACTACATCGACAAGAGTATGAAGTTCAGCTCATTGGAAGCACATCCGGTCTTTGACGTGATGTACTTTGGAGGGTAAAACATTGATCGATCTTTTGAAAAGGTCGTCATGTACTTAGCCTTTCGAATTTAGATCACTCAACACTCAAGCTCGACCAAAGTCAAGTCACGAATTCTAAGAGGCAAGCTAACTCAGGTTAGCGTAAGTCCATTTCGGCTATCCTTTAGGTTGACCTTGCTTCGATTTAGTCTTCAAAGTCAAGTGTGTGAAGTGCACCAATTCGGGTATGTCTTTCTCCGGGTCGGTGTCCTTGAATCGCCTTTTTCTGTTCATCCTCTCCAACTCATCTAGATGAGGTGGCGCCATCAGTTTGCCTTTGCAGTTTGGCATGAAGTATGCCGAACCGAGGCATGCGGACCCGAACTGGGCAATGTGGTTGACGTGGCCATGACCTCCACCACTTTACTGCCGTTTTTCCTAGTACTTCCACCACTCTAATTGCTCCCGCCAAGCACCATGCCGATCCAGATATGAATTCCTCTATAAATACCTCTCTAGAGGACAACCACTGGACTTTTCCACTTTTTGCACTGTTCATTTACTATAACTATTTGTAGTCGGGGTTTACATAATCCTACCCTCTGTAATCACCAAATTAGTACGAAATTAGTTATAATTATAAATTGGACATAAGGATATTTAAGCCGAACTAAAATAAATTGCTTTTTCCTTGTCTTTTGTTTATTTTCTTCACTTTACTTCTCTATTCATGGACTTTTGAGGTGTTGAAACATTTTTGGTGTCAACAGGTTTCGTTCTCGAAATCTCCAAAAATAGAAGAACCAGATAAGTATTTTCACTCAAACACCTATAACCATCTATTCAAACATCACCCATTCACATCCGTTGTCCTTAAGTTTTCTAATGTGATTTATGTAGTTATTCAATAATGTAGTGCGTATATCTCTAATTAATGCAAAAGATTTGATAGTATATTGAACCAATTGACCTCCTTTTATGCAATTATGCTTGTGTATAGTATCCAAACGTTTGTAAAAATCCTAGTGATAACAGATAGTTCTACATACATGCTTTAAACATCATTCATATGCAACAATTATTAGCTAATAATCCATTATATCAACTATGAAAATAAAGTAAAAATGTACACACATTCATATGCATATGCATATACATATTCATAGTGTTCTAATTTGTTGATCATCGAAAGTGCTTAGCGTGTGTATGCATCCATTGCATCCACTTGCAAATACTTGCAACCACTTGTGTACATTATACATAACATGTTCTATCTACATGTTTATAATCAACCTGCAATCCATAGGCTTAATTCTAAGATCTACCATTTCCAAGGATACTTAGAAGAAAGATCCTACTCAAAGGAAAAAGCTAATGATAGAATGTTTAAAGGAAATGTTTGTAAAAAGAGCATGGGTAATAATTCGAAGACACCCAAATCGCTATATCTTGGTTTTAAAATTCTTGTCCTACTCCATTTTCCAAATATAGTTACTGTTTTAATCCATATTCCAATTTATGGTCTTTACATTTACTGTCTTGTATTCCTTTATTTGTTCCACTTGTATTATCTAACCCCATAAGGACGTACTTCTTTCAAAACATTCTATTTATATTTTTTTATACAAAACTCGATCTTGTTTTTCAAATATTATTTGAGAAATCCCAGTAGGAAAACTTATCGTAGAGTTACAAATCACTTTCTTTTCGAAACACACACACACACACACACACACACACACACACACACATATATATATATATATATATATATGTGTGTGTGTGTGTGTGTGTTTGTGTATTTTTATTTTGATGAAATCCCCAAAAGTATGAATTTCATAAAAGAACATACCAGCCTATAAATTTTCTGTTTTAAAACCATATATATATACATATACATGTTGGGGTTTAGACTCAAAATGGACCAACAAAATTCCTTATTTGTTTAGAAAATTACCCTTCCTTAATTTCTTTTCTTGGAACATAATTTTTCACCCCGTCATTAATCCATTTTAAATCTTTTTATCCTTTCATATAAACATTTAATCACTTGTCTACTTGCTAAAATTATTGCTTACTTTAGTTTGGTAGTCATATAAAAATATATTCTATCAACCCAATTCCTATAATTAGGTATTGCTTCTCCTTATAAGTTATGTTTCTTCAAATGGAATTTCTAGAATCCTCATCGTGTGCCCCATAACCTTGATGAACACCAAATTCATCCTCATATCTTATCAAAACTCTAAGGCATTTCCATGGATGTTACATAAATTCCTGTGCCAAAAGCCAATGATTTAGCGTCAATTGCATTTTTTTCTTTCTACACAGAGCACTTAAAATCATCAGACGCTCAAACTCAATTAATCTTTATTTTCTTAAGTTCCAATTTCTTGTAGGGGACAACATACTAAAAATCTATGGTTATATAAGTTTCAAACCTTTCTCATATTAGATAACACCTTCACGGCCGAATTAAAAAACTAATAGTAGCTATTCTAAGGTAATTACTCTCATGGGTCCTCTTACTAATGTTACTAAGCAGAACTGATACCAGTGTATTAATCATAACTCTAAAAAAATAGTTTCTTGATTTGTGCCTTTAAAAGCTAAACTCCTCTCGGTGTGGTAGGTCAAGAAAATCTTTACCCTGGGAAAAACTTTCAATAACTTCTCGATAATAACATAATAATCCAAGAAAATTCCTTACCTTCCAAAAGTGATCCTTAAAGAACTTAGTCTTCGGTACATGCATTTATAAGGTATTGAATTCCTTATATAAATACCAAATTTATCCCTTGTTATCATATAGACCCCTACCCATTTACTACAAAACTACACCAAACATCCTACTACATAAGTCAATTATTAGACTTAGGCACAAGCTAGTCCAAAAGGTTTGGCAACTGCTCTTATATTCCATTGGATGTTCTACGAAAAACTCCATCTCTAATCCTTTCCATTGCTCAAAACTGGTGGAAATTACTAGCAAAGAAATCTAACTATAGAAAAATATGCAGTTCTTTCTTTGATTACTGCCAATATAATCCCCCTGACCCTCTTTTAGACTCCATATTGGCTATTTTTTCATGGTGTGTTTGGTTGGAACGCAACGCTATTACCTTTGGCAGACCGGCTAAGCGATTGATGGGAACTTGTTATCATATTCTCCATCTTTTGGATTCATGGACAGGATTGGCGAGGCGTGCTTGTTTCAGACTCTCTCTCCCAATGCCACAATCTCCACGGTCCCAAGGTAGCAGCACCCTCTTCCCACGTTAAGCTCGATGGTGTTCACTCCTGCTCTATACTAGTTCTATCTTGACTGCAGTATTTTGGTTGTGTACTGTTTTATATTTGGCTAGCTATTGTATATGTAGTTGTGTATGCTCTGATACTTATCTAAAGACCTGCTTGGTCTGAACTTATGTCTCTTTTGGCTACTGGTCATGCTTTGTTGACCAGCTTATATATTCTACTATCATATTAACTAGTAATCAGCTGTGTAGTTTCACGCTGCACACCCGTCTTCCTCAAAAAAACTATAGAAAAATATGGCTTCCTCTAAATAATCAAAAAGACCACCAATATAAGGCGAAGAGTGACGGTTCTTCTTAGAGCCTAAGGAACTATCCATATTCATAGTAAAGATAAGGGAATTCTCTCATCCTAGAATTCTTACTCTTACAAATATTTTCCCAAAGTTCCTTAACTTGTTTTTCCCAAAATCTTTCTGCTGCGGTTGAAGTCCAATGACTTCCTTAAGATACATGCGGAAAACTCCTATCACAGATACCAAACTAACTCTAACAAAGATGGGACTAAGGAGTAAAATAATCCACTTTAGCTGAATCTTCAAAGGGCAATCCTAGGGCGTGTGTACCACGAATACCCCTACGTAACAATCCTCTTCTCAATATTTGAAATGGCTCACCATATAGCTAACATGTCCAAACTCCAAACCAATCCATGCCGTATAATGATGTAAGCATCACTCTGATATATTTGATTAGATAAATCAGAAAATCCATTTCTCACTTGGGAGTTTGTCCCCTTCCCTCCAATAACACGCCTGGGAAATCTCTAGTAATAGAAACTGACTCGACATTCTCTAGAAATACACTAAGGGTATATAGGAAACTCAACCTGACTGACCCTTTGGGTCAACAAAATTCTTAAGGCTCATCATCCTAGCCTTACATTCCTCCTCTCATAGTCCACGATAATCCCACATGTGGCTACTCAACCTATCCCAAAGATTACCCCATATCCCAGAAATTCCCAATGCAATCAAAACCTATCCCTGGAATCAGAAAATTTCGAACCCCAACAAACCAAAAATGCAAACCTACGGGGTTTGAAACAACCATAAGATATATAACTAGGGATATTCCTAAGTGCAAACAATCATCAAGTAATCTAGAAATGAAGGATTATAATAACCCCGAGTCAAAAAGTTTGGATATGAAAACCCAAAAATGGATATCAAACCCTCCATTGAAACTTTCCTCCCTCTGTCTTATCCAATGCTAGACGATGCTCCGGATTTTCGCCCGACCCGATCGATTGCAAAAACGACCAAGACCGTTCAAAACCCAAATACGTTAACTTTGGGAATACAACAACATCAGAACAATAACAGCAGACTTTTATAAACATTTCAGTAATGTTACATCAGAGTACAGAACATATCAGAGTAAATCGATTTATAATACAGCGGAAGATAAATTACAACAAATTATATAGAATAAACAGCGGAAGACTTCTATGCTCTGGACACAGCTTTAGGCTTCGATCCAGAATCCTGCTAAAGAGATAAATATCTGCAAAAAGCTACTCGACTGCCCGTGTGGAAAAGAGGGCACCCGTGTTTGCCAAGTGAAACAAACTACGAGTCAGTCATGGGACTGGCGTGAGAATTCTTAACTAATATAACTAATAGCAATAAGGCAAATCCAAGGACCACGCCGCTAACGCAGAACAGGTTTTATTCCAATGGATTGCCGGTGCATAAATTAAAGTAAATCATTAAACAACGCAATGCTTTTTAGAAAAATGGAATCATCATAAGACTCAAGTCCCATCACACAATGCAACGCAAACCAGAGGATAGAGTTTTACCTTATGATGATTAAACATGCTTGGTACGATGAAAACGAATTTGATATTATTATTAGTGTATATATTTCAAAAACATTTCAAAGTAAATGTATCAATCCTAGGAAGCATAGCTACCATATACTATGCCTCCATACTAGTAATACAATCAAGTCCGTAGGGTCGTATTGGGAATTGGGTTTCCATCATGAGTCAAGGCTAGGAACGATCTCCTTACCGATTCGAGACACACTAGCTAATGTCTCAGGATCCCCCGCAGTGAACCCTTGGAAAGCTACAGGGCCGGTTCGCACATACGATTTTGCAGATTAGTTATTCCTGAACACACGTTTCCCGGTCTTATAGGACCTAATATCCGAGGCGCCTCATTTCATCATCCACATAAGTAAAAGTGTCTGGGCTCCATCATATGACACCACTTCTAGCTAGAAAGAAACGTGATACTCTCCATGCGTTCCCTTGCTCCATTTTAGACTCAACCGGGGTGTGAGGCTCGTGAAGCTACGTAATACACAAAGCTATGCTTTTCAAGCTATGCTTTGATCATCATCCACAAGGTTCTGTTTTTCAACAAGAAACCTTGATCATTGCATCTTGGTATGCCACACTGTCAATCCATATCATACTGTTAATCCTTTGCCAAAATATACAAAAGGGTGTTAAGTAAGAGAATAAATTCTCCGCCACCAAGCATTCATACATTCGACAGAAAATCAATAAATACAATATAAAGGAGTACAATGTCGGACACACATTCCATTTATAAGCCCGTTCTGGGTCTGAACGAAACTATATCCGGTAGATCTCCAAGTACGTTTGGACAACTACCACCGAAACTCCTTTCAAGGTAGCAAATCAATCGAGGGCATCAGTAGCCGTCATCCATTCGATGTCGAAGATTACCGGTCTTCAATCACCGTCTTCAACTCTTCGACTTAGGTCGACGTATAATCATTTGAGATGAGATTGAACTTGGACTTTTCAAATGATCCTTGCATATATGTATTTTAAAATCATTTCATATCGTTATTAGTATTTAATAACGAACTATCGCTATTTTTATTTATATAAAAATAGCTAAATTTAATTTAACGACGCTTCGGGTCAATGGGCGACCCTGGCACTGTTTTTACTCAAATTTGTTTTACACGTTTCTCTAAATCTAACCGTTGGATTTTAACATAATTCATATCGTTGGAAAGGTCTTCCCAAGGCGAACCTAACGGTTTCAGTTTTGGGAAAATCCGACGGTCGGATATTTTGGTATAATCAATTAAAGACACGATTCCAAGAAGAGAACTACCACGCTCGGTTCGTTTGATTTTAATTTCTATATATATATATATATATATAATTATATATAATTCCATCATCCATTCCATTCACTATATTTTGCTAACATCGAATATCCCTATTTGTATACATAGTGTCGAGGTATAACATGACACACAATAATGCTTATTTTTATTTTAATTTACATACACATCCTAAACATAACAATGTATATTTTCTTTTATCTTTCAAATTACACAAAATGTATATTTGGTTTCATTATTCTTTCTAATGAAAATCTATTCATTAAAATATAATTTTCTAATCCTTTTATTTACATTGAAAAATGAAATTTTCTATTCCTATTTTATTTACATTAAGAAATGTAAACTTTTATTTCATTTTCTATTTACATTGGAAAATTAAAATTTCTATATTTCTCTAATTACATATAAAAATGTAACTTACTATTTTTCTTCTATTTACATTGAAAAATGTAACTTCTTTTTACCTTCTCTAAAATGACGATAAAAATGTATAATATTTATTATATTCTTTTATCGCATCTAAAGTGACGATAAAAATATACATTTCATTTCTACTCTTTTTATCGCATCTAAAATAACAATAAAAATATACATTTCATTTCTACTCTTTTTATCGCATCTAAAATGACGATAAAAATATACATTTCATTTCTACTCTTTTTATCCCATCTAAAATGACGATAAAAATATACATTTCATTTCTACACTTTTTATCGCATCTAAAATGACGATAAAAAAATATGCATTTTAATTCTATTATTTTTATCGCATCTAAAATGACGATAAAAATATACATTTTAATTCTATTATTTTTATCGCATTAAAATTGTAAAGTTTTCTTTTAAATATAATCTGCATTAAAAATGTGACTTTTCCTTTTTAATCTAATTTACATAAAAAAAATGTAAATAATTTTGCAATGTCAAAATCTAATCTTTTCTTTACATAAAAATGCAATTTTCTTACTTTAAATCTTAATTACATGAAAATGTAATTTTCTTACTTTAAATCTTAATTACATAAAAAATATAAACTTTATCTTCTTTAACTTAATTACGTAAAAATGTAATTTTTCTCCTTTGTCTTAATTTACATGATAAATGTAAAATTTTCACTTTTAATCTAATTCACATGGAAATTGACTTAATTACATAAAAAACTTAATTTTTAAGTTCTTTAACTCAATTACATAAAAATGTAATTTTCTTTTAATTCTTATTTACATTAAGAAAAATGTAACTTTTCTAATTCTTATTTACATTAAGAAAAATGTAACTTTTCTAATTCTTATTTACATTAAGAAAAATGTAACTTTTCTAATTCTTTAAATTCTACTTCTTATTTACATTAAAATGTAAATTTTCTCTTTAATTCTATTTGCATGAAAATGTCAATTAATCCTTTAATCTTAATTACCTAAAAATGAAATTTTCTTACTTTTAAATCATTTTTTTATCTATAACTAAATTGCAAATAATTATACCATCATGTTTTTATTTGCAACTAATTTGCAAATAAAAATGTACTTCATTTTCTTCGGTTTTTATTTGCATATAAAAGGCAAATAAAAATGTACTTCTTTTTTATGGTTTTTATTTTTATTTTCATTTGCTAACAAAAATGTCCTTTTTATTCTAATTTACATTTTGAACGTAATTTTCCTTTTTACTGTTTGTTTATATAAGAATGTAAATTTTCCTTTTTCATTGTTTATTTACATAAAAATGTAAATTTTCTTCCTTTTAACATAAAAAGATTAATTTATATTGAATCTTTCTTAACATTTTATTTTAACATAAAAAGAATAATTATGTTCTTCTTACTATCAAGTTCTTATAATCACATTTTCATTTACCACTAAATTGAAAATAAAAAGAAATGTCCTTTTTCTTTGTCATACTTCTATAATCAAAATTTTATTTACAACCAAATTGTAAATAAAAATAAATGACTTTTTTTCTAGTGATTCATATTACAATAAAAATATAATTTTTATTATCTACTCTATTTCTAATGGTTCGTGTGAAAGTATATTTTCTATGTGAACATTTTCTATGCATTCTAATTATTACATAAAAGTATATTCCATATGTTCACATTTTCTATATATTCTAATATCAAAATAAAGAACATTTATTTGTTTCCATCCAATGTAAAATCACAAAATGACATATTTGCTTTCGTCAATCTTATAATCACAAGGTGTCATTTTTTTCCCATCAAATTATCTCAAAAACTATATAAAATGTTATTTTTTTTCCAACCAAATGTAAATTCCATTAATTTACAAACAAAGGTATTCATTTTCTATGCTGGTAATTTTCATCCAAACAATAACAAACTGCATGATTGTGCCAATATCATAATAACATAACATTTATTTACATGTCGGTGACAATTTCATCTTAACATTAACGAACAAATGTACATTTCTAATCTATTCTATATATACGATAAAAATGTAAATTTTATCGTTAACATGGTTTCAGTACAAATAATGATCATCTTATATATTACATAAAAATGTGTATTTCTATGCTAACATGTTTTTAGTACAAATAAATGAACATTTTGATCTAATTTAACATTTCTAACACAAATGACATTTCTTTTTATTTTAACATGAAATCACTAACTATCATGACATTTTTATTCTAAATAAATGGAGTTTCCTAATAAATGACATTTTCATTTCTACTTGACATTTTCTAATAAATGACATTTCCATTTTAACCGTTCTAGTTCAATAAAAATGGTAACTTTATCTTATCAATTTTGTTTCAATAAAAATGTCATTTTTATTTCATACAAATCTAATTTAATAAAAATGGTTATTTTCATTTCTGTTGAAAATCCTAATTCAACAAAATGAAAGGAAATCATATTTATGTTTGACCAGTTTGATTTTGACAAAAATGTGAATTTTGTCTCAACAAATTTATTTTGAAAACAATGACCATTATGTTTTAACCACCTTGATAAAAATAACAAATTTGTTTTAACAAATTTATTTTGACAAAAAATAACAAATTCGTTTTAACAAATTTATTTATCAAAAATCTATATTTTTGTTTTCAACAATTTTTATTATAACACGATATCATCCAATTAACAGATCTATACAACACATCAATCATAGAATCAAATCACGTCACATAACAAACAGAATTTTACCGCAGAGTGATGATAACACAAACATAAATAATTTTAATTATTTAAGAAGAAATAAAATAGAATTTCTCACATCGTTTTGAATTTCTGCGCCGTTCAGATCCAAAAATTGGCCAAATTTCAACTTCCTCAGAATTAGGTCTAGTCAGTTTCATCGCGAAGGTCTCGGTCTCATGATCGTGGCGCACCTGAAATCGTTCGAATCCGAGTCCGTACGAGCAAGATATGGTTTAATTAAGATCGGTAAAAGTTTAAATTAAATAATTTATAAAGTCAAAGCTTTGAAAAGTCAACTCACCCTCCTTCCTTCCTAATGTTCAAAACCCAAAATGAACCCATAACCTTCAAAACTATGTTTCCATTTATCTCTAAATTGGTGAAGCTTGAAGACGATCGGAAGGTGGCATATCGGAGAGGGATAAGAGGGCTTGGTGCGCCTAGGGAGGTGGAGGCCGCGGTGGGGCCCGCTGGGTGCTGTGGGGGCTATTTGGCCGGGGTTGGGGAGGAGATTCCGGGCAAATTACTCACTTATACTTCACCATCCCCGTATAGAATTAAAGAGGAAGAAAATCTCTTCGATAAGTTCCAAAGGAACATGAATTTTTATTTAGTGGATTGAAAGAGATTGAGGGATGAAAATTCGTGCATTCTAGGCCATGGAAAGAGGAGATGGCGGCTGGCTTGTTTTAGGGGGATTAGGGTTTAGAGATTAGTGAATATTTATATTATTTAATTAGTTAATTAGCCCATTAAAGCCCTTTAGCAACTTTGTCCAATTTCAGCCCAACGACTGTCGTTCTTACCTATTAACCCCTATTCCAGACTCATCTAGCTATGTCCCGCAGGCCCAAACGACTTTCTTGACCCAGTTTTCTTTATTATAAAATATTTTCTTTTATTTTTAATTCAACCGTACGAATAAATTCATCGGGGCCACAAATTAACTCAGAAAAATCTAGAAAAATTATTTTTGGCTTTTTTTTTTGACGATACGATCCTAACAAAATTAATTTCGTTCAATTCTGAGCCTATTTGAAAAATGGCCTTTTTCAAGTCGATTAAAATTGACCGAAATTGACAAAATAGAAATCTTTTCGCCACGATCACAAATTAATTCTAAAAATTATGAAAAATTAAACTTAGCAATAATTTGACATTCTGAATCCAACAAAAGTGGTTTCGTCGAAAACAGAGGTCGTTTGAAAAATAACTATTTTCATGGCGTATATATTACATATTAAAAATACATTTTTAAACAAATAATTTCCGAAACACGAAATATATAAGTGTTTATACTTTCTAAATGCAGAAACGTCATTCTGAACTCAATGGAAGTGGTTTCGAGTCCAAATTCCTTCGTATGCAAAAAGTAGCATTTTTGACCCTTATATATTATATATATATATTTCATAGCGACCTTTCTAAATTTTAAACTGGGCATAACTTTTGATTCCTGCTATGAAATTTCAATTTTTCAGATTCGTTAAAAAGGTATTTTTAAATAGATTCTAATATTTTTGGTTTCACTAAAATCCGTTAAATTTTGCATCCTGTACGGTCAGTCAAAGTTCAAGTTTGACTTTTCAAACTACCCGCTATTTCTAACTCCTTTTATAATTAATATTAAATTATTCATCCTAACTTCGATTTAAATAAATTTTTAATCATTATTATTTTAAATAAATTATTTTAAATATCAAAATCCATTAAAATTAGTTAAAATAAATTTTTAAATTTACCCTAAAATTCAGTGTTGTTATAGTCTCCCCCACTTAAAAACTTTTCGTCCTCGCAAAGGAACGAAGCTAAAGTTGTTTAATTAACTAACTCATCTTTTATTCTTTTATTCGTTTCTATAATTTTATTAGTTGAACTAATAATTACACTACACAACCGTCAATTAATTAATTGATTAGCTTTTAAAATATATAACTTTTATATATTCGAAAATCATATTTTCAAAGATCGGATTATATATAATCAAAAATACGTTAATTATAAACTGGGCACTCTCAACTCATTCTAGGGCATTACTAACCCCATCTCTAATGAGTTTTCTCATTCTAGGATACTGCAGATCCTATCTCTAATGAGTATTCTTATTGGATAGTACTAATCCATTCTCTGATGAGTCTTTTGTTCAGTTCTAATGAGTTGTACCCCAAAGATTTGAGCTAACCAGAGCTCTGGTACCAACTGTAACGGCCCAGATTTTCTCTCGACCCGATCGATCGCAAAATCGACCAAGACCGTTCAAAACCCGAATACGTTTTTGAGAATACAACAACATCAGAACAATAACAGCAGACTTTTATAAACATTTCAGTAATGTTACATCAGAGTACAGAACATATCAGAGTACATCGATTTATAATACAGCGAAAGATAAATTACAACAAATTATGTACAATAAACAGCGGAAGACTTCTATGCTCTGGACACAGCTTTAGGCTTCGATTCAGAATCCTGCTCAAGAGATAAATATCTGCAAAAAGCTACTTGACTGCCCGTGTGGAAAAAGGGCACCCGAGTTTGCCAAGTGAAACAAACTACGAGTCAGTCATGGGACTGGTGTGAGAATTCTTAACTAATATAACTAGTAGCAATAAGGCAAATCCAAGGACCACGCCGCTAACGCGGTACGGGTTTTATTCCAATGGATTGTCGGTGCATAAATTAAAGTAAATCGTTAAACAACGCAATGCTTTTTAGAAAAATGGAATCATCATAAGACTCAAGTCCCATCACACAATGCAACGCAAACCAGAGGATAGAGTTTTACCTTATGATGATTAAACATGCTTGGTACGATAAAAACGAATTTGATATTATTATTAGTGTATATATTTCAAAAACATTTCAAAGTAAATGTATCAATCTTAGGAAGCATAGCTACCATATACTATGCCTCCATACTAGTAATACAATCAAGTCCATAGGGTCGTATTGGGACTTGGGTTTCCATCATGAGTCAAGGCTAGGAACGATCTCCTTACCGATTCGAGACACTCTAGCTAATGTCTCAGGATCCCCTGCAGTGAACCCTTGGAAAGCTACAGGGCCAGTCCGCACATACGATTTTGCGGATTAGTTATTCCTGAACACACGTTTCCCGGTCCTATAGGACCTAATATCCGAGGCGCCTCATTCCATCATCCACATAAGTAAAAATGTCTGGGCTCCATACCATGACACCACTTCTAGCTAGAAATAAACGTGCTGCTCTCCATGCGTTCCCTTGCTCCGTTTTAGACTCAACTGGGGTGTGAGGCTCGTGAAGCTACGTAATACACAAAGCTATGCTTTTCAAGCTGTGCTTTGATCATCATCCACAAGGTTCTGTTTTTAACAAGAAATCTTGATCATTGCATCTTGGTATGCCACACTGTCAATCCATATCATACTGTTAATCCTTTGCCAAAATATACAAAAGGGTGTTAAGCAAGAGAATAAATTCTCCGCCACCAAGCATACATTCGACAGAAAATCAATAAATACAATATAAAGGAGTACAATGTCGGACACACATTCCATTTATAAGCCCGTTTTGGGTCTGAACGAAACTATATCCGGTAGATCTCCAAGTACGTTTGGACAACTACCACCGAAACCCCTTTCAATGTAGCAAATCAATCGAGGGCATCAGTAGCCATCATCCATTCGATGTCGAAGATTATCGGTCTTCAATCACCATCTTCAAATCTTCGACTTAGGTCGACGTATAATCATTTGAGATGAGATTGAACTCGGACTTTTCAAATGATCCTCGCATATATGTATTTTAAAATCATTTCATATCGTTATTAGTATTTAATAACGAACTATCATTATTTTTATTTATATAAAAATAGCTAAATTTAATTTAACGACGCTTCGGGTCAATGGGCGACCCTGGTGCTGTTTTTACTCAAATTTGTTTTACACGTTTCTCTAAATCTCACCGTTGGATTTTAACATAATTCATATCGTTGGAAAGGTCTTCCCAAGGCGAACCTAACAGTTTCAGTTTTGGGAAAATCTTACGGTCGGATATTTCGGTATAATCAATTAAAGACACGATTCCAAGACGCGAACTACCACGCTCGGTTCGTTTGATTTTAATTTCTATATATATATATATATATATATATATATATATATATATATATATATAATTATATATATATATAATTATATATAATTCCGTCATCCATTCCATTCACTATATTTTGCTAACATCGAATATCCCTATTTGTATATATAATGTCGAGGTATAACATGACACACAATAATGCTTATTTTTATTTTAATTTACATACACATCCTAAACATAACAATGTATATTTTCTTCTATCTTTCAAATTACACAAAATGTATATTTGGTTTCATTATTCTTTCTAATGAAAATCCATTTTTTAAAATATAAATTTCTAATCCTTTTATTTACATTGAAAAATGAAATTTTCTATTCCTATTTTATTTACATTGAGAAATGTAAACTTTTATTTCATTTTCTATTTACATTGGAAAATGTAAATTTCTATATTTCTCTAATTACATATAAAAATGTAACTTACTATTTTTCTTCTATTTACATTGAAAAATGTAACTTCTTTTTACCGTCTCTAAAATAATGATAAAAATATATAATATTTATTCTATTCTTTTATCGCATCTAAAGTGACGATAAAAATATACATTTCTACTCTTTTTATCGCATCTAAAATGACGATAAAAATATACATTTCATTTCTACTCTTTTTATCGCATCTAAAATGACGATAAAAATATACATTTCATTTCTACTCTTTTTATCGCATCTAAAATGACGAAAAAAATATACATTTCATTTTTACTCTTTTTATCGCATCTAAAATGACGATAAAAAAATATACATTTTAATTCTATTATTTTTATCGCATCTAAAATGACGATAAAAATATACATTTTAATTTTATTATTTTTATCGCATTAAAAATATACATTTTAATTCTATTATTTTTATCGCATTAAAATTGTAAATTTTCTTTTTAATATAATCTGCATTAAAAATGTGACTTTTCCTTTCTAATCTAATTTGCATAAAAAGAATGTAAATAATTTTGTAATGTCAAAATCTAATCTTTTCTTTACATAAAAATGTAATTTTCTTACTTTAAATCTTAATTACATGAAAATGCAATTTTCTTACTTTAAATCTTAATTTCATAAAAAATATAAACTTTATCTTCTTTAACTTAATTACGTAAAAATGTAATTTTTCTCCGTTATCTTAATTTACATGATAAATGTAAATTTTTCACTTTTAATCTAATTCACATGGAAATTGACTTAATTACATAAAAACGTCATTTTTAAGTTCTTTAACTCAATTACATAAAAATGTAATTTTCTTCTAATTCTTATTTACATTAAGAAAAATGTAACTTTTCTAATTCTTATTTACATTAAGAAAAATGTAACTTTTCTAATTCTTATTTACATTAAGAAAAATGTAACTTTTCTAATTCTTTAAATTCTACTTCTTATTTACATTAAAATGTAAATTTTCTCTTTAATTTTATTTGCATGAAAATGTCAATTAATCCTTTAATCTTAATTACCTGAAAATGAAATTTTCTTACTTTTAAATCATTTTTTTATCTATAACTAAATTGCAAATAAATATGTACTTTATACCTTCATGTTTTTATTTGAAACTAATTTGCAAATAAACATGTACTTCATTTTCTTTAGTTTTTATTTGCATATAAAAGGCAAATAAAAATGTACCTCTTTTTTATGGTTTTTATTTTAATTTTCATTTGCTAACAAAAATGTCCTTTTTATTCTAATTTACATTTTGAACGTAATTTTCCTTTTTACTGTTTGTTTATATAAGAATGTAAATTTTCCTTTTTCATTGTTTATTTACATAAAAATGTAAATTTTCTTCCTTTTAACATAAAAAGAATAATTTATATTGAATCTTTCTTAACATTTTATTTTAACATAAAAAGAATAATTATGTTCTTCGTACTATCAAGTTCTTATAATCACATTTTCATTTAGCACTAAATTGTAAATAAAAGAAATGTCCTTTTTCTATGTCATACTTCTATAATAAAATTTTATTTACAGCTAAATTTTAAATAAAAATAAATGTCTTTTTTCCTAGTGATTCATATTACAATAAAAATATTTTTTTATTGTCTACTCTATTTCTAATGGTTCATGTGAAAGTATATTTTCTATGTGAACATTTTCTATGCATTCTAATTATTACATAAAAGTATATTCCATATGTTCACATTTTCTATATATTCTAATATCAAAATAAAGAACATTTATTTGTTTCCATCCAATGTAAAATCAAAAAATGACATATTTGCTTTCGTCAATCTTATAATCACAAGGTGTCATTTTTTTTTTCGTCAAATTTTCTCAACAAACTATATAAAATGTTATATTTTTTTTTTCAACCAAATGTAAATTCCATTAATTTAAAAACAAAGGTATTCATTTTCTGTGCTGGTAATTTTCATCCAAACAATAACAAACTGCATGATTGTGTCAATATCATAATAACATAACATTTATTTACATGTCGGTGACAATTTCATCTTAACATTAACGAACAAATGTACATTTCTAATCTATTATATATATACGATAAAAATGTAAATTTTATCGTTAACATGGTTTCAGTACAAATAATGATCATCTTATATATTAGATAAAAATGTGTATTTCTATGCTAACATGTTTTCAGTACAAATAAATGAACATTTTGATCTAATTTAACATTTCTAACACAAATGACATTTCTTTTTATTTTAACATGAAATCACTAACTATCATGACATTTTTATTCTAAATAAATGGCATTTCCTAATAAATGACATTTTCATTTCTACTTGACATTTTCTAATAAATGACATTTCCATTTTAACCGTTCTAGTTCAATAAAAATGGTAACTTTATCTTATCAATTTTGTTTCAATAAAAATGTCATTTTTATTTCATACAAATCTAATTTAATAAAAATGGTTCTTTTCATTTCTGTTGAAAATTCTAATTCAACAAAATGGAAGGAAATCATATTTAGGTTTGACGAGTTTGATTTTGACAATAATGTGAATTTTGTCTCAACAAATTTATTTTGACAACAACGACCATTATGTTTTAACCAATTTACCTTGACAAAAATAACAAATTTGTTTTAACAAATTTATTTTGACAAAAAATAACAAATTTGTTTTAACAAATTTATTTAACAAAAATCTATATTTTTGTTTTCAACAATTTTTATTACAACACGATATCATCCAATTAACAGATCTATACAAGACATCAATCATAGAATCAAATCACGTCGCATAACAAACAGAATTTAGCCTTAGAGTGATGATAACACAAACATAAATAATTTTAATTATTTAAGAAGAAATAAAATAGAATTTCTCACATCATTTTGAATTTCTGCGCCGTTCAGATCCAAAAATTGGCCAAATTTCAACTTCCTCAGATCAGGTCTAGTCAGTTTCATTGCGAAGGTCTCAAGCTCACGATCGTGGTGCACCTGAAATCGTTCGAATCCGAGTCCGTACGAGCAAGATATGGTTTAATTAAGATCGGTAAAAATTTTAATTAATTAATTTTTAAAGTCAAAGCTTTTAAAAGTCAACTCACCCTCCTTCTTCCTCCATAACGTTCAAAACCCAAAATGAACCCATAACCTTCAAAACTAGGTTTCCATTTATCTCTAAATTGGTGAAACTTGAAGACGATCGGAAGGTGGCATATCGGAGAGGGAGGAGAGGGCTTGGTACGCCTAGGGAGGTGGAGGCCGCGGTGGGGCCCGCTGGGCGCGGTGGGGGTTGTTTGGCCGCGGGTTGGGGAGGAGATTCCGGGCAAATTACTCACTTATACTTCATCATCCCCGTATAGAATTAAAGAGGATGAAAATCTCTTCGATAAGTTCCAAAGGAGCATGAATTTTTATTTAGTGGATTGAGAGAGATTGAGGGATGAAAATTCGTGCATTCTAGGCCATGGAAAGAGGAGATGGCGGCTGGTTTGTTTTAGGGGGATTAGGGTTTAGAGATTAGTGAATATTTATATTATTTAATTAGTTTAGCCCATTAAAGCCCGTCTAGCAACTTTGTCCAATTTCAGCCCAACGACTATCGTTCTCACCTATTAACCCCTATTCCGAACTCATCTAGCTATGTCCCATAGGCCCAAACAACTGTCTTGACCCAGTTTTCTTTATTATAAAATATTTTCTTTTATTTTTAATTCAACCGTATGAATAAATTCACCGGGGCCACAAATTAACTCAGAAAAATCCAAAAAAATTATTTTTGGCTTTGTTTTGACGATACGATCCTAAAAAAAATTAATTTTGTTCATTTCTGAGCCTATTTGAAGAATGGCCTTTTTCAAGTCGATTAAAATTGACCGAAATTGACAAAACAGAAATCTTTTCGCCACGGTCACATATTAATTCTAAAAATTATGAAAAATTAAATTTAGCAATAATTTGACATTCTGAATCCAACAAAAGTGGTTTCATCGAAAACAGAGGTCGTTTGAAAAATGACTATTTTCAAGGCGTATATATTACATATTAAAAATACATTTTTAAATAAATAATTTCCGAAACTCGAAATATATAAGTGTTTATACTTTTTAAATGCAGAAACGTCATTCTGAACTCAATGGAAGTGGTTTCGAGTCCAAATTCCTTCGTATGCAAAAAGTAGCATTTTCGACCCTTATATATATTATATATATTTAAATTTCATAACGACCTTTCTAAATTTTAAACTGGGCATAACTTTTGATTCCTGCTGTGAAATTTCAATTTTTCAGATTCGTTAGAAAGATATTTTTAAATAGATTCTAATATTTTTGGTTTCACTAAAATCCGTTAAATTTTGCATCCTGTACGGTCAGTCAAAGTTCAAGTTTGACTTTTCAAACTACCGCGCTATTTCTAACTCCTTTTATAATTAAAATTAAATTATTCATCCTAACTTCGATTTAAATAAATTTTTAATCATTATTATTTTAAATATCAAAATCCATTAAATTAGTTAAAATAAAATTTTAAATTTACCCTAAAATTCAGGGTTGTTACAATGACTGAGCCTTGTCTGTAGGTCTGTTATCTACCACAATTTGACATTTGCCACTAGTATTGTAACACCCCACTCCCGCTATGATCACTCACTAAGGGAATGCCATAGCATCGGTGGAGTATTTTAGTGAATATAGAACAGAAAAATTACAACAAGACAGATATAAATAGTACTTGAAATTTTAAAACATCATCTCATAACAGCGGAAGTAAAACATGTCTGGTTACATCATAAAACCACAATAAAGGTCAAGTACAATATCCATCAAAATAAAGAAGTACATAATCCCACTCTCATACAATAGCCAAACAAAAGAAAAGATAACTGGATAACTGGAGCTTTACATCTATCCAAGCTCCTAAAGACTGGAACAGCAATCCGATCAAGCTCCACTACTGCTAGGATCCACCGTAGGACCTGAGGGTTGGGAAAAAGATAAAAACAACGGGGTCAGACATAAGTCTGAGCGAGTCCTATAACTTTAACAATACAATCGTTAAAGTAACCAGAGAAGACATAAACTGATATACGGTAACATATAGGGATGAATGGCTACCCTAAGCAGTCAACTGAACGAAGATAAAGGATAAAGACGCATCTACCCTCCCTAAGGTAAATTACTAAACTGCACCACACCAGTCGTTCCTAACTTAAAGGTTGATCCCACCCAAGGACTTATAAAATTTACTAATTAGTACCTGCGTACCCCTAGGTGACCAAGTAGGCGCCACGGGGCCCTACAATCCACTAGGTGTACACACTACTTCCCATTCGATCGGCTCCCTAACGTAGATACCCGTGCTGGCCCCACCGTGGGATGTATCATTCCCCAATGTGGCAACCTGATGGAACTAAAGGTGCACGGCTTATATCTACTCGATGCAACAACGGCTTACCTACCAGCCCGGGCCCACTCACGCATATGAAGCCCGTTGGACTTGCGTTGCCACCGCTAACCCGTTTGCCTCTTACAGTCAAGCCCAGTATGCGTGTCCCGTCCTCGACATGGGTCGAGCCCACAAAGATACGTATGGGTTACTGGTTGAAATGGGACTCCACAAGCTACCCACCTAAGCTTGTCCCTTTTTCTAGTATATCCCACTTAACCCTTTAATCATGTTTTAATTACATGTTCCATTTTGGTTAAGTATTCTAATCGTATTTTCTATTGCCACCCAAGGAAACCACTAGATTTTCTCATGCCACCCGAGGCACCCACTTAACCCCTCATGTCCCTCTACATGCTAATGTGGTTAAGTGTTTCTTAATTAATTAATTAAGAATGTAACCTTTGTAAAGACCTCTCACATTAGACTGTCTTTTATGACCGCTGGTTAAGCCGGTTGGGTCCGGGCAGCCTTATGTCATAACAGAGTCTAACCTCGTGTCTTTACATTAATTACGTATTTAGTTTGTGCCTAAGACCTCTCACATTGGGCTAACATTTGTAGCAACTGGTTAAGCCGGTTGGGTCCGGGCAGTTTTACGCTACAACTGAGTCCAACCTCGTGTCTTAGTCAATTAATTACACCTAATTAATCACCCTCATAATTTTATATTAATTATCCCTAATTAATCAAGTTTTCTTAACATGGGTAGACCTAACTTAATAGGTAAATTCCCATGGGGTAGACCTAACTCAATAGGTAAATTCCCAACACATAGTATGGGTACACCTAACCAAATAGGCAAATTCCCATACTATGTTTATTTATTTTGTGTTATGCATAATTATATTAATTTCACACAATCTTATTAACTTATGCATTTAATTACCCCATCGTTCCCACGTAATTTCGTTCATGATATAACACATATAAAAGGTGTCAACTTGCATATGAATGAACATGTTTCAAAGGTGCCATCTTGCATATTAACAAACACATAACTTGCATATGAACTTGCATAACATGTCACATAACTTGCATATAATATGTCACATAACTTACATATTCATTTTGCATAACAAACTTGCATATTAGCTTATAGACTTGCATAATGTGTCATCATGAACTTGCATATTAATAAACATGTAACTTGCATATTTACATACATGTAACTCGCATATTAACAAACATGTAACTTGCATATAAAGAAACATGTAACTTGCATATTTACATACATGTAACTTGCATATTAACAAACATGTAACTTGCATATTAACAAACATGTAACTTGCATATTTACATACATGTAACTTGCATATTAACAAACATGTAACTTGCATATTAACAAACATGTAACTTGCATAGCATATTACCATGAACTTGCATAACATGCATATGATTACATAGCCCACAACTTGCATATTTAGCATCATGCAAACATAACATACATCATATTAAACTTGCATAAGCTTACATACTCAACATGCATAAACATAAGATTAATGCTAACATCATATCATATGATTCAAAGCTCATTAACCCACATACAAAACCATAAATCTCATCACATCTCATCTAATTAGTTTACCAAAAGATCATCAAAGTGATAGAAACTCACAACTAGCAACTTTGAACACCAAATGAAGAAGATTAAGATGCTAAGAAGGGATTAGAAGTTGATTAGAGAGTGATTAGTATGCAACCCTCTTCATAAAATTAGTGGAGGCCATGAGAGCTAGCATTTTGCCATAGTTTAGTCACTAGGTTTAATTATGAATGAATTAGGGTAGGTTAGGGTCTTATTTATAGATTAGGCAAGTGTTTTAGGCCATAGGATTAACCCTAGATTCAATCCAAGCCATCAAAGCATGTCTTGGGGAAGAAGTCAAGTGTAGGAACCATCTAGAGCCTTTAGATTAAAGATGGACCATGAGAACCATTCAAATGCAAAATCTGCACTTGAGCGAATCGGCCCACGGGTTGACAGCCAAACACCCTGGATTAACCCCCAGTCGACCCAGCGGGCTCGGGTCGACTTCAAAAATCGGCCCGTTCGGTTATTCCCCTCTCCCAATTCGCTGTTTTGAGCATTTTTGCATATTTATTTATTAAATTTTCAATTATATATATATATATATATATCAATATATATATATATCTACACAACCCATTTCACTTAATTAAGTATACTTTAATTTGGGAATTTTCGTGAAACTTCGCGAGGCCATATCTTGGTCATACGGACTCCGATTTTCGAAAACTCGGACTCTATTTCGCGTATTTTTCCGAGACGAACGCAATGGCATAGCCCGTTTCCCTTGATTCCCATTTTAGAATTAAATTCTGCCTCGATTTATGTTATTACAGGTTATTGAAAATACGGGTTGTTACATTCTCCCCTCCTTAAAGGATTTCGTCCCCGAAATCTTCAAGTTAGGAAGAACGTATCCTACCATCCAATCATCCATCTACTCAAAGCATCATCCACGAGCAATCATTGTCCTTACAAGATTCTAAATGCTGGATGGATATATGCAAAAGTGTGTGTATATGTACTTACCTAATGCGAAAATCAGGCGGTTACTGATACAGTAAACCTCCTTAGTGCAAACCATGATAGTGCCATGCATCCAATATGTATGCGAAACCCTATTGACACATACAAATTTCTACATGCGTGCACAACCATACACAAAAATGCATCATCCATATGATAACACAGCCATGATACATCCATCAATCTAACTACCACATCCATTTATGCAATATGCAACATGAAGTGACTGAGCCGATCTAGTGCCTAATGTGTGTGTATATGCATCCACGAGCAACCACTAGCAAACAATTGCATCCATATGCATCCATCAACCATAACATGTTTCAAACACATGTTTCAACCATAGGTTTTACCCTATCTAAAGGTCATAGGTATTAGCGAGAGGATATACTAAAGATAAGATAAGTACTAGACAAGCAATAAAGGAGAAGTTAAAAGACATACTCTCAAAAAGAAATGGATACAAAGAACGCATCTTTGCTTCCGTCTCCCAAGTAGCATTGCTTTCGTCATCTCCCCATTGCACTTTAACTAGCTGAACTTCTCTGTTCCTCAACTTCCTAGTTTCTGACCCAAGGATGCGAGTAGGAGCTCGTCGAATCGTCGCATCACGCTCTACCTCTACATCTCTAAGCAAGCTCGGCTCTACCACCTCCGCGGTCTCATGTAAGCACTTCCTCAAATGTGATACATGGAATACATCATGAACACCACTAAGTCTGTCGGGCAACTCCACCCTATATGCCATCCGTCCAATCCTTTCCTTAATAGGAAACGGCCCAACAAATCTCGGTGCTAACTTCCCTACGGACCCAAAGCGAACAACATTTCTCAATGGAGATACTTTGACAAAAACCATGTCCCCAACCTCAAACTCAAGATCCGTCCTTCTCCGATCCGCATAAGATTTCTGTCTATCTTGCGCTGCTTTCATCCTTTTTCGAATTAAATCAATCTTCTCTGAAGTCTCTCTAACCATATCCGGCCCAAGCAAGATCTTATCCGTAGATTCCCACCAACATGTAGGAGATCGACAAGGCCTTCCATAAAGAGCTTCGAAAGGAGCCATACCAATACTGGACTGAAAGCTGTTATTATATGCGAACTCCACCAAAGGAAGATGTTCTTCCCATGTACCTCCAAAATCCAAGATACAAAGCCTCAAAAGATCTTCTAAGATACGGTTCACCCTCTCGGTCTGACCGTCCGTCTGAGGATGATATGCGGTGCTCAAACACAACTGAGTCCCTACCGCCTCTTGCAAACTTCTCCAAAACTCACTAGTGAAAATAGGATCTCGATCACTCACAATGCTGGATGGTACGCCATGCAATCTAACAATCTCTCTAACATAGACTGAAGCAAGCCATGGAGCGGTCCTCTTACTCTTTACGGGTATAAAATGGGCACTCTTGGTAAGTCTGTCTACCACAACCCAAATTCCCGTATTGCCCTTCCTCGATCTCGGTAACCCGTCGATGAAATCCATCGAGACACTATCCCACTTCCACTGTGGAACTTCCAATGGGTGTAGCAACCCACCGGGTTTCCTTTGCTCCACTTTAACTTGTTGGCACACTAAGCATCTAGCCACATACTCGGCCACATCTTTCTTCATACCGGCCCAGAAGAAAACTCTCTTCATGTCTTGGTACATTTTGTCTCCACCGGGATGAATAGTCATTCTTGAACGATGTGCATCATCCAAAATAGCCTTCTTCAAACCCTCATCTTGCGGTACACAAAGTCTACCGTCTCTATGCAACCATCCCTTATCATCTATGGTGTATCTACCCAAATGGCTGGACGACTCCCCTCTTATAAGCTTCTCTACCAACACAACCAACTGTGGGTCGTCTCGCTGAGCCTCGCCAATCCGTCTCAAAAGAGTAGGTCTAACCTCCAAGGATGCCAACAAACCAGGTACAAAATCAACAGAAGGTCTGAAGTCAAACAAAGAAAGAAACTCCAAGCTTCGTCGTTCCACGAACAATGGACTCAAAGATAGCCTTTTTCTACTTAAGGCGTCTGCCACCACGTTACCCTTACCAGGGGTATACGCTATCTCGAAATCATAGGATGCTAAGAACTCCATCCACCTTTGCTGTCTTAAGTTTAAATCCTTCTGAGAGAATAAGTACTTCAATGATTTATGGTCGGTGAACAACTCGAATCTCTCACCAAGAAGATAATGGCGCCAAGACTTAAGTGCGAAAACAATCGCGGCCAACTCTAGATCATGGGTAGGGTAATTCTTCTCATGCACTCTCAATTGTCTCCCTCCATAGGCTATTACCCTTCCCTCCTGCATCAAGACTGCGCCTAATCCTGTTCCACAAGCATCGGTATAAACAACAAACGGCTTACTCCCATCCGGGAGCACTAAAACTGGAGCGGTGGTCAAAGCTCTCTTTAACCGTCGGAAAGCATCATCACAATCTACATCCCACGAGAAAACCAGATTCTTTTTCGTCAAGCGGGTTAATGGGGCTGATATCTTCGCGAAGTCTTTGATGAACTTCCTATAATATCCTGCCAACCCCAAGAAACTTCTTACCTCGGTAGCATTTCTAGGAACTTTCCAATCCTGGATAGATACTATCTTTGCGGGATCCACAGCTATCCCTTCCTTAGAGACCACATGCCCTAAGAATCGCACTTCTCTTCTCCAAAAATGGCATTTAGAGAATTTAGCTTTAAGACTATGCGCTCGAAGAGTCTCCAACACTTCCTTGAGATGTAAGGCATGCTCTTCTTCATTCTTGGAAAAGACCAAGATGTCATCCACAAAAACTACTACAAACTTATTCAGATACTCTCTAAACACTCTACTCATGAGATCAACAAAGTATGCGGGGGCGTTTGTCAACCCAAATGGCATCACTAGCCACTCATAAAAACCATCCGGAGTCCGGAAAGCAGTCTTCTCTATACTGTCCTCCGCCACTCTTAACTGATGAAACCCTGTAGCTAAGTCCATCTGCGAAAATACTGACGCGCCAACCAACTGATCAAAGAGATCATCTATCCTCGGCAATGGGTGTCTATTCTTCTTCGTGAGCTTATTAAGTTCTCTATAATCCACACAAAGTCTGAGGGACCCATCCGCCTTCGTGGCAAACACTACTGGAGCTCCCCACTCCGATATACTTCGCCTTATGAACCCCTTCTCAAGCAACTCCCCTACTTGCTTATGAAGTTCTCTTCTCTCACGAGGAGCCATGTGGCGTACTGGCAAAGACACTGGTTTGGCATTATCCACCAAATAAATTCGGAAATCTATCTCCCGCTTCGGAGGCAAACCCTTTACTTCTTCAAACACATCCGGATATTCCCGGACTACTCTGACAGAACACAAACTCTCAACCGAAGCATCGAGCGATTCAAGATAACTTAGCAAAACAGATTCCATGGGATTGCAAGAGATCTCGAGAGTGTTACCCAAGCGGGTCATGAGCCTGACAACTCTCCTTTCGCAATCAAGAACGGCACCATTACTGGATAACCAGTCCATGCCCAAGATCAACCCATAGCCCGTGAAGCCCAATACAAAAGCATCACATCTAAACTCAATGCTAAGTATAGAAATCTTCAAACCCAAACATATCATAGACAGATATATGGAGCCCCCAATTGGGTTTGAGACAACCAAGGGATCATCAACTAGACTGGTGTCTAAGTGCAGTGACTCAACTAACGATGATGAGATAAAAGAATGCGATGCGCCAGAGTCAAACAAAGTACGAACTGGATGATCAAACAGAAAAACCAGACTTTCAACGGAAATAGTTCTACCTCTCTGCTGAATCGGTGGAACTGAGAGAACCTGAACTTGCCCCCCTGACTGAGGTGGTGCTATAAGAGCTTGCACCTGGCCTCCTGAGGTAGACCCCGTCTTCTGCCCCTTCTTTGGGCAGTTTTTCACAAGATGCCCTGCTTCACCACAATGAAAGCAACCGGTCTTCTTCTTTTTGCGACAATCCTTACTAAGGTGTCCTGGTGTTCCACAATTGAAGCACTTCTTCTTCGTCTTCTTTTTGTCACCATTGCCTTTTCCGCCCTTGCCTTGTTGTTGCTGTTGCGGTTTCTTCTGATCCCCCTTTTTCTCTGGTGCCTTAGAATTCTTATCATCCTCATGCATAAGTGCCATGTAGACAAGCTTCTCAAAAGTGGCCCCCATAGGAATGTGAGTCATAGCTATTCCTTGCAATGGTTCGTTCAAGCCTCTAACGAACCTCAAAGCCTTCTTCTCCGGTGTATTCACCAACTCTATGCCAAACCTTGCTAATTGATTGAATTTGTTGACATATTCTTTCACCGTGAGATTCCCTTGCTTCAAATTCAAGAACTTCTCCATAAACAGATTCTCTTCCGCCCTTGAGAGAAACTTAGCCCCAAACCTTTGCTTAAAATCTGCCCAAGAGTCAACAGGGCGTTCTCCATTAGTGACCTCCCACCAGAATGAGGCCTCTCCCTTCATTAACCAAGCCGCCAACTTGACTTTCTTTCCCTCTTCCACTTCAAAGATATCTAGCAACTCTTCCACTTCCTTAAGCCAATCTCTAGCCTCTACGAAAGTCTCTGAACCAAGAAAAGGTTTTCCTCCTATAGCCTTGAACTCCTTGCAAACCTTAGCAAAATTATCCACTCTAGGCTGAGGAGGAGGAGCGGTTGTCTCTGGTGTAGTAGCATTGGCCGAACCCGCAGCCGCGGCCCTAGCCTCTTGCAACCTCCTATACCATAGTGGTATAACTAAACCCTCCGGGATGTTAAGATCTTCAGCCATGCTGAAACGAAAGAGGAAAGATTCAAAAAGGAGATTCCGAAAGATAAAGATATGGCTATTGGGGATTATGCTTTTCTTTTTCAAAAACTTTTTCTCTTAGAAGACATGCTTTTAAAAATACTTTCTTCGAAAATACTCTTAGAAAGTAGTTTTTCTCAAAAATTTTATCTGTTCTGGTAACCTTAAGCTCTGATACCACGTGTAACACCCCACTCCCGCTATGATCACTCACTAAGGGAATGCCATAGCATCGGTGGAGTATTTTAGTGAATATAGAACAGAAAAATTACAACAAGACAGATATAAATAGTACTTGAAATTTTAAAACATCATCTCATAACAGCGGAAGTAAAACATGTCTGGTTACATCATAAAACCACAATAAAGGTCAAGTACAATATCCATCAAAATAAAGAAGTACATAATCCCACTCTCATACAATAGCCAAACAAAAGAAAAGATAACTGGATAACTGGAGCTTTACATCTATCCAAGCTCCTAAAGACTGGAACAGCAATCCGATCAAGCTCCACTACTGCTAGGATCCACCGTAGGACCTGAGGGTTGGGAAAAAGATAAAAACAACGGGGTCAGACATAAGTCTGAGCGAGTCCTATAACTTTAACAATACAATCGTTAAAGTAACCAGAGAAGACATAAACTGATATACGGTAACATATAGGGATGAATGGCTACCCTAAGCAGTCAACTGAACGAAGATAAAGGATAAAGACGCATCTACCCTCCCTAAGGTAAATTACTAAACTGCACCACACCAGTCGTTCCTAACTTAAAGGTTGATCCCACCCAAGGACTTATAAAATTTACTAATTAGTACCTGCGTACCCCTAGGTGACCAAGTAGGCGCCACGGGGCCCTACAATCCACTAGGTGTACACACTACTTCCCATTCGATCGGCTCCCTAACGTAGATACCCGTGCTGGCCCCACCGTGGGATGTATCATTCCCCAATGTGGCAACCTGATGGAACTAAAGGTGCACGGCTTATATCTACTCGATGCAACAACGGCTTACCTACCAGCCCGGGCCCACTCACGCATATGAAGCCCGTTGGACTTGCGTTGCCACCGCTAACCCGTTTGCCTCTTACAGTCAAGCCCAGTATGCGTGTCCCGTCCTCGACATGGGTCGAGCCCACAAAGATACGTATGGGTTACTGGTTGAAATGGGCCTCCACAAGCTACCCACCTAAGCTTGTCCCTTTTTCTAGTATATCCCACTTAACCCTTTAATCATGTTTTAATTACATGTTCCATTTTGGTTAAGTATTCTAATCGTATTTTCTATTGCCACCCAAGGCAACCACTAGATTTTCTCATGCCACCCGAGGCACCCACTTAACCCCTCATGTCCCTCTACATGCTAATGTGGTTAAGTGTTTCTTAATTAATTAATTAAGAACGTAACCTTTGTAAAGACCTCTCACATTAGACTGTCTTTTATGACCGCTGGTTAAGCCGGTTGGGTCCGGGCAGCCTTATGTCATAACAGAGTCTAACCTCGTGTCTTTACATTAATTACGTATTTAGTTTGTGCCTAAGACCTCTCACATTGGGCTAACATTTGTAGCAACTGGTTAAGCCGGTTGGGTCCGGGCAGTTTTACGCTACAACTGAGTCCAACCTCGTGTCTTAGTCAATTAATTACACCTAATTAATCACCCTCATAATTTTATATTAATTATCCCTAATTAATCAAGTTTTCTTAACATGGGTAGACCTAACTTAATAGGTAAATTCCCATGGGGTAGACCTAACTCAATAGGTAAATTCCCAACACATAGTATGGGTACACCTAACCAAATAGGCAAATTCCCATACTATGTTTATTTATTTTGTGTTATGCATAATTATATTAATTTCACACAATCTTATTAACTTATGCATTTAATTACCCCATCGTTCCCACGTAATTTCGTTCATGATATAACACATATAAAAGGTGTCAACTTGCATATGAATGAACATGTTTCAAAGGTGCCATCTTGCATATTAACAAACACATAACTTGCATATGAACTTGCATAACATGTCACATAACTTGCATATAATATGTCACATAACTTACATATTCATTTTGCATAACAAACTTGCATATTAGCTTATAGACTTGCATAATGTGTCATCATGAACTTGCATATTAATAAACATGTAACTTGCATATTTACATACATGTAACTCGCATATTAACAAACATGTAACTTGCATATAAAGAAACATGTAACTTGCATATTTACATACATGTAACTTGCATATTAACAAACATGTAACTTGCATATTAACAAACATGTAACTTGCATATTTACATACATGTAACTTGCATATTAACAAACATGTAACTTGCATATTAACAAACATGTAACTTGCATAGCATATTACCATGAACTTGCATAACATGCATATGATTACATAGCCCACAACTTGCATATTTAGCATCATGCAAACATAACATACATCATATTAAACTTGCATAAGCTTACATACTCAACATGCATAAACATAAGATTAATGCTAACATCATATCATATGATTCAAAGCTCATTAACCCACATACAAAACCATAAATCTCATCACATCTCATCTAATTAGTTTACCAAAAGATCATCAAAGTGATAGAAACTCACAACTAGCAACTTTGAACACCAAATGAAGAAGATTAAGATGCTAAGAAGGGATTAGAAGTTGATTAGAGAGTGATTAGTATGCAACCCTCTTCATAAAATTAGTGGAGGCCATGAGAGCTAGCATTTTGCCATAGTTTAGTCACTAGGTTTAATTATGAATGAATTAGGGTAGGTTAGGGTCTTATTTATAGATTAGGCAAGTGTTTTAGGCCATAGGATTAACCCTAGATTCAATCCAAGCCATCAAAGCATGTCTTGGGGAAGAAGTCAAGTGTAGGAACCATCTAGGGCCTTTAGATTAAAGATGGACCATGAGAACCATTCAAATGCAAAATCTGCACTTGAGCGAATCGGCCCACGGGTTGACAGCCAAACACCCTGGATTAACCCCCAGTCGACCCAGCGGGCTCGGGTCGACTTCAAAAATCGGCCCGTTCGGTTATTCCCCTCTCCCAATTCGCTGTTTTGAGCATTTTTGCATATTTATTTATTAAATTTTCAATTATATATATATATATATATATCAATATATATATATATATATATATATATCTACACAACCCATTTCACTTAATTAAGTATACTTTAATTTGGGAATTTTCGTGAAACTTCGCGAGGCCATATCTTGGTCATACGGACTCCGATCTTCGAAAACTCGGACTCTATTTCGCGTATTTTTCCGAGACGAACGCAATGGCATAGCCCGTTTCCCTTGATTCCCATTTTAGAATTAAATTCTGCCTCGATTTATGTTATTACAGGTTATTGAAAATACGGGTTGTTACAAGTATTGACCTCCAATATTTATCTATTAACTAGATATCTACCATAATTCAACATTTGATATTTGTACGGGCAATCACTATTTATTTTTTAGTTGATTATCTACCATAATTCAGCCTTTGTCTTAGTCGGACTCTCATTATCTATTTATTAAACTTTATTGGCCACTTATTTTCTCCAATTAACCCCCGTATACTGGAACATAACCTAACTAGCATATGCATATTAACTTAAGTCGTTTATTTTCCCAAATCAGCTCGTGTTGCTAGAATGTACCATAACCTATACATGTTTATTAATCTTAAAATCAGTTTTTAAGTTTATGTCAGTAATTAGCATTTCCATCGTTATATTCAACTATAATCTTCATGCTATAATTGTATTTGTAAATAACCATATACTATTCATTATGATTTCTATTTGTGTCCCTATATTTTATCATAATATTACTTTTGCATATATGTCCAGTCTTTTCCAATAACAACCCATGTCATAATTTATTTGCAAATCTGCATTAATTTGCCTATTGCAGTTTAATCCCTTTTAGTCACAAATCTATATTTTATGCCTATTTTTATATAAATTTAGTATCTTGAGTTTAATCCATATTTATGCAATCATCCTTTAATTCTATTATTTCTGCATGCAAAATAAAAAAGATTACATCAGTCGTCAAAATACTAACATTTACAGATCTAAGCATGTTTTAGGCATAAATCACAAATAGTTACTAAAACTATAAAACAATTGATAAAAACAAAAAAGAGAGAAGAAGATTGAGGGAATATCTTACATTACTTAAATAAAATAGAACTATAAGAAAAATGATGGAAATTTGTTGAAAATAACTTACAGAAAAAGACTTAGAGAAAATACTAACTTGCTGAGACTAATCAAAGATGCAAGAAATACTGTAAGAAATCTGTTTGCTCCAAATTTGGGATCAAACACCAAGGGTGTAAAAGTTACACTTCACCTATTAGGTAAGAATATGGAACCTCGAAATCGCAAAATAAACGGATAAAAGCAAGTAAGAACACAAAGGAATTTTTATAGTGGTTCGATTCTTTATGAATCTACATCCACTTTCAATCAATTCTCATTATGATATTCAAGCTTACAACCTATGAATTTTCCCTCATTACAATCATTTCTCTCTTTTAACTCTCTTGAAGGTTTACTTTCACTTGAATTTGATGAAGAAAAGGAAAGAAGTTTATCTTTGTGATGAATCTTCAACCACTTGTGTGCTTTGATCCTTTTCCATGATCTTCATAGATTTCAAGTGAATTAGCATTCAATTTAGGCTCTGGAGAGGACTAGAGATCATTTGAATGATTCTTGAGAGATTTACTATGTATCTTGAATGAGATTGAAGGTGTTTAGATTCAATTGAAGAAAGCTTTAATTATCATTGATTTGGATTTGATCTTCATGAAGTTAAAAAAGTGTTGATGAATCCATAGAAGCCATTTGTAGATGAGATTTGAATTTGACGGAGTCTCCTTGTAGAAATGAATTTTCGATCCCCCTTGATGTAAGTGGTTTGGGGTATTTATAAGAGATGTTGGAATGGAGTGGCATGGTTGTAAATATGGGGGTACAACTGGCAACTTGTATCTTACAGCTGGCACCAGATCTGCATATGACCTAACAACTTTATGTTTAAATGTCGTGTTCATTTGCTCCAACCCCGCTGTGATGCATGCGACTTGAATTAAATCCTACGACTTGCTATATGAAGAAACAACATGGACCAAATTATATCCAGCGGTACAACTACTTAACAGTTGTATGCAACTTCCGTTTGTAACTCACGACTTGGTTTCCTTTATTACAAAGCAACGACCTTAAATAGTTTATATGAAAGATCTGAACATAGCCAATAACTTGTATGCCTGCCAGCTTGTACACGACATGGTTGAATTACACGTCATGGTTTTAAGGTGCTGACGTCATGAGTAAGTGTGGCACGACTTGCCTGAATGCCATGAATGCTTTGTGGCTTGGTCAACACTTTGTTAACGGTATGGCTGAACGAGGCATGCTATAACACATGCCCAACGATATGTTTTTGCTTGCGCCATGAATACATATGACAAGAACATTACGTTATGGATAAATTCATACCATCCCTCTCTCACTTTATAGTTGTCACCATATGTCACATACAAATCGACCTGTTCAAATATTGGGCACTACTTGGCTTACTCTCGTATGATGCATGATGGTCTGGAACTCTCGACCATAGAACGACTTTAGTTCCTCTTTATGCCCTACGACTTGATATGGATTTGCGACCTACATAATGGCCACGACATGACTCGAGCAAATGATGCGGCATGCTTTCGGTAGAACACGACTTGACTTATCATGGCCATCACGACATGAAGATAACGGCATGAAGGAACTCGACTGGATAACGATATGAATGAAGCTTTACCTCGCATGGGTTACACAACCGACATGGTACAGATTTATGCAGATTTATGCTTTGCCTGTACTCCACATAAATGGTCCTGATTTCATGTCGCGTTACGTGGTTCCCTCATCTTCATATGATTGGCCGACATGATTCTTCACGTTTTGCACACGTGCACTCATATTTTATACCGCATTTGGACAGGATAAATACTGTACATGCATGGCCTCTCTTGTAGCTTAAGTTGTGCTTGTGTCATGATTTAATATCGTTTGCCCAGTGACTTGCCATTCAAGTCGCATGTGTAACATGGATCAAAATATCACAAACGACTTGCTCCCTAACATACATGTTACGGAATGAACAGATGCTATGCCCTTTGATTGCATGTACGAGACTCTATATTAGTCTCCCACATCATGGTTTGCACACCCCTAACGACATATGATATGCATTACAATCGGCACGGGCTGGAACCATTTAGGGACTTACTATATGAGCGTCATGACCCCACAGACTTCTCCAACGACATGACTGAACGCTGAACATTTTGGGGCTCGCTTGTATGGAGCCAACGACGTATGACATGACGATGACTTGACATTTGCAAGATATCATATAACTTCATACACCCGTAGATTGGAACGTTGCTTTGTTTTGAGATCACCACATGTTACTATTGTTTGGATGACGGTACGCATCGACACGACTTGGGTTTGCTGGCATATGGCTTGCAGCATGTCGTGCCAGCGACTTTGTCTCATGTCGTGATAACGACATGAAATGAAGGACATGGCGGTACGTCACGGCTCAGACGACATGATTCATGTCGAACCCGGACGACTTAAGCTATGTCGTGCCTGGACGAATTGTATAATCTCGAAGCATGGTAACGACATGGATCTGAGTTGGCATAAGCGACATGATGACCAATGCCTTGACTGGAAACAATATAACAACTTGCCTTTGACGATATATGGTACGAATGGACTTAACGGCTTGAATTATACGTTACGGTTTCATATTGTAAAAACACTCGTTGATATACGGCATTGTCCATGTCGCACTGGCGGTCTTGAACCAAGTCGTGTGGACGACTTTGAGTCATGTCGTCGGAAAATATTTGGCTAAATTGCCTGGTCTGTTTCCCATTACGTCGCTGCCGTATTCTTTCTAAACCGCGTTCAACAAACGGTGTTAACATTTTCCCCTCGAAGCTTGTATTTTTCGCTTGTGAGAAATGCGGGCTTCAAAATAAACATCGCTGTTGATATGTATTCTGCACTGGGATCTAGTTATAGCCTTTTGTTTGCTATGGCAAGTCTTGCTTCGACTTGTTGAATCCAATCAGTCCAAGTACAGAATTCGTTTGTTGGATTAATATGCTTTATGCCACTTGTTCTGTAAATAATTAAAACAAGTATTTACACAATTATGGACTTATACTTCGCCATCGCTCGTTCACATCGATAGCGGATTAATTTGATCATGGAAAATGAGATATAGTGAATTTTACTTTGAATTGAATAAAGTGCCTGCACAGAATTATTTTATTCAACGGTTTAAAACTCGTCGAATATTGTCTGCACAAATGCGATATTCTAATTCGAATTTGCATTAACGCTTGAAATCAACTAATCGACTACGCCGATTGAGGATTTTAAACATTATTGCTATATAACTTATATAATGGTATACGATATTTCTCATTTGAGAAATACGTATTTGTGATATATTCTCTGCTTCTCTTTGGATAAGTCTTTGATTATCTGTGCCCCGTCTCCGGAGGCCATCACTAGTCTTCATTATGAGAAGAATTTCTTTTCTATAGCTCAATTTTTGTTTGTCATTTTGATCAGTTTTGACATTGAAGATTTCGTCGGATGCCCCATGTTTTAGTGAGGTCCTTTTAATCCAACGTCTTATCTTTTCCTTGAGATTGAATCAACGTGATGGGTTTTATTGAACGTTGTTGATATCTCCTATGGAGAAGTTGCTTTCTCTATGGAAAAGGATTTTTGGTTATTGCATCATTTCACAGTGCGAACTCCCACGAGGTTTGGATTAAGGCTGCATCGCTCCGCACTTACGAACTCCCACGCTTCGTCTTACATTAGCAAGCTCCCGCTCTTCGTTTCGCGCCTACGGATTCCCGCAAACCATTGGGTTAAGGCTGCATCGCTCCGCTCTTACGAACTCCCATGCTTCGTCTTGCTTTAGCAAGCTCCCGCGCTTCGTTTCGCGCCTACGGATTCCCGCGAACCATTGGGTTAAGGTTGCATCGCTCCGCACTTACAAACTCCCACGCTTCGTCTTGCTTTAGCAAGCTCCCGCGCTTCATTTCACGCCTACGGATTCCCGCAAACCATTGGGTTAAGGCTACATTGCTCCGCGCTTACGAACTCCCACGCTTCGTCTTGCTTTAGCAAGCTCCCGCGCTTCGTCTCACGCCTACGGATTCCCACAAACCATTGGGTTAAGGCTGCATCGCTCCGCGCTTACGAACTCCCACGCTTCGTCTTGCTTTAGCAGGCTCCCGTGCTACGTTTCACGCCTACAGATTCCCGTAAACCATTGGGTTAAGGCTGCATCGCTCCACGCTTACAAACTCCCACGCTTCATCTTGCTTTAGCAAGCTCCCACGCTTCGTTTTGCGCCTACGGATTCCCGCAAACCATTGGGTTAAGGTTGCATCGCTCCGTGCTTACGAACTCCCACGCTTCGTCTTGCTTTAGCAAGCTCCCGCGCTTCATCTCGCGCCTACGGATTCCTGCAACCATTGGATTAAGGCTGCATCGCTCCGTGCTTACGAACTCCCATGCTTCGTCTTGCTTTAGCAAGCTCCCGTGCTTCGTTTCGCGCCTACGGATTCCCGCAAACCATTGGGTTAAGGTTGCATTGCTCCGCGCTTACGAACTCCCACGCTTCGTCTTGCTTTAGCAAGCTCCCATGCTTTGTTTCGCGCCTACGGATTCCCGCGACCTTTGGGGGATGAGGTTTTGGATCCGTGACAACTTGTTGCTCTATTCGCCGTTTGATTCATTGGGACTTCCTTGATCGACCGTTGAGTTGGTATTATTGGAATCGCCTCATTTCGTCGGATCCTGAGGAAGCAAATGCCTACGGAATAGCCTGCAATGATAAAATCGTCTTTTAGCAAATTTTTCATATATATTTTGCAAGTCAGAGATTTTCACAAGCAGGCAACATTTCATTCGTAGTACTTTTGTTTAGTATAATGCACGTAAACCATTATAGACTTTTTACAAGAAAGTAAAACATAGTAAAGAGTAAAGTAATGCAAAGAGGCGATATTGATCGCTTATTCTGAGTTTCAGATATTAGATCATCATCAACGGTCGTCAGTTGATTATCAGCCTTGGAGTGATCTGAGCAGGAGCTACGTTGTTTGGACCAGACTAATCATTTGATGCCCCTTGCCCCTGGGGAGCTGCAGAAGGATTCGCATCTTGGGAGTACTTCACAAATTGTTACAGACAGTTCTTCCTAATCAATTCTTCAATTAATGATCTCAGATGCCTGCATTCATTGGTGATGTGGCCCGGCTGATTATGATACCGACAGAACTTCCCGAATTTAGTCAGATGGTCATTCATTTTTATTGGCCAAGGCTCTGGGTAATCTTCTACGTCCTTTGTGGCAAGGTAGATGTTCTCGGGAGTGTTATTCAGAGGAGTTAACTCAGACGAATCAAGAAGGCGAAACTTTTTATTAGCTTTGTTGTCATTTCTGTCATTTACTCGCTTCTGCTCCTGAGTATTCTTTTGATCACACTGAGTAGCAGTACTTTTGGGAGCTTCAAGAAGTTGGTTACCACCGATGATCTGAAGAGGTAAAGGATTATCGTCCACTCTCATGTACTCCTCCACCTTCTTATAGAACTTGTCAAGCGTAGTTGGTTCCTTTATCTTTATCCATCTTCTGAATTCGCTTGTTTTCTATAGCGTTGAGTAAAGCCATGAGAACTATGTGTTGCTCTGGATTCCTTACTTCAGACAATGCAATATTGAATCGACTAAGGAAGGCTTTGACAGTTTCCCCTGGATTCTGCTTTATTGCTGAAAGTGTTATATCATCCTTGGCTTTAGTAGCGTATAGGCGGAACTGCTCCTTAAACTTTTTGGTGAGGTCAAAAATTCGATCGATAGACTTGGGCGGCAGCTTTGTAAACCATAGTGATGCGGCACCTTCTAAGTAGAGAGGAAAGTACGTGCATCTCATCTCATTGGTCGCCTTAGCTGCACTCATATGCCATTCATATTTGAATAGGAAGTAGTTCGGATCAACGAGACCGTTGTATGGAGGCAGAGTCGGAGGATTGAACTTCTTCGGACATTATACTCCAAGGATTCTTTCAGTGAATGGGGTCCTATCGGGAGAGAAGTCCCACTCCCTTTCGTCGTCCTTGCTAGCTTGATTCTTTTTCATGGCTCATTCTATCATGTTCGAAATGTATTCTTCGGTGCTATGGCGCTCTATGAAGCCGAGCTCTTTACCAAATGTTTGTCTAGGCATATGATCCCGATTAGAGAGCCTAGGCCCTTTGCCTTCTCGACGAAGAGGTGCCCCCGTGATAGGATTGGCGGCTTTTTGAGCATTCACTTCGGAATGGTTCTTAGCTTTTGATTTCAATTCTTCTATGTTAACTTCGTCCCTGCCACTTGTCCAATCATAATCGTCTTCCATATTGTCGTTGCGGTTATGATCGGAAGCGGGCGATTTATCATTCTCCTCGAGATCCATATGCACTTTTGGAGGGGCTTGAATTGGTTGAGCATTTAGAAGAGCGTTCATTTTCTCCATTAGAGCACTATTAGCATCCATTAAAGTTTTATTTGAAGTTTCAATTCGGCGGTTCACGTTGGCAATAGCAACATTTAGTTCATTTCTAGTCACACCAGCTCCACTTATCGAGTTTTCACCAACATCGAAATGGTTAGTAAGCGGTGTCTCTTCATTAGCAACGTCATCGGCTTCTATCACGGTTTTGCTAACGGTCTTCTTAGACTTTGCCATGATTTTGGAGAAGGGTGCAACTTAGAGCTTTAATGCAAGGATCTCAACTTTGAGAGAGTGCAAGAAGAGGTAGGAGATGCGAGCGCGGCCCCACAGAGGGCGCCAAATGTTTTCTCCAAATTTGGGATCAAACACCAAGGGTGTAAAAGTTACACTTCACCTATTCGGTAAGAATATAGACCCGCGAAATCGCAAAATAAACGGATAAAAGAAAGTAAGAACACAAAGGAATTTTTATAGTGGTTCAATTCTCTATGAATCTACATCCACTTTCAATCAATTCTCATTATGATATTCAAGCTTATAACATATGAATTTTCCCTCATTACAATCATTTCTCTCTTTTAACTCTCTTAACGGTTTACTTTCACTTAAATTTGACGAAGAAAAGGAAAGAAGTTTAGCTTTGTGATGAATCTTCAACCACTTGTGTGCTTTGATCCTTTTCCATGATCTTCATAGATTTCATAGTGAATTAGCATTCAATTTAGGCTTTGGAGAGAACTAGAGATCATTTGAATGATTCTTGAGAGATTTACTATGTAGCTTGAATGAGATTGAAGGTGTTTAGATTCAACTGAAGAAAGCTTTAATGATCATTGATTTGGATTTGATCTTCATGAAGTTAAAAAAGTGTTGATGAATCCATAGAAGCCATTTGAAGATGAGCTTTGAATTTGACGGAGTCTCCTTGTAGGAATGAATTTTCGATCCCCCCTTGATGTGAGTGGTTTGGGGGTATTTATAAGAGGTGTTGGAATGGAGTGGCATGGTTGTAAATATGGGGTTACAGCTGGCAACTTGTATCTTACAGCTGGCACCAGATCTGCATATGACCTAACAACTTTATGTTTAAATGTCGTGTTCATTTGCTCCAACCCCGCTGTGATGCATGCGACTTGAATTAAATCCTACGACTTGCTATCTGAAGAAACAACATGGACCAAATTATATCCAGCGGTACAACTGCTTGACAGCTGTATGCAACTTCCGTTTGTAACTCATGATTTGGTTTCCTTCATTACAAAGCAACAACCTTAAATAGTTTATATGAAAGATCTGAACATAGCCAATAACTTGTATGCCTACCAGCTTGCACACGACATGGTTGAATTACACGTCATGGTTTTAAGGTGCTGACGTCATGAGTAAGTGTGGCACGACTTGCCTGAACACCATGAATGCTTTGTGGCTTGGTCAACACTCTGTTAATGGTATGGCTGAACGAGGCATGCTATAACACATGCCCAACGACATGTTTTTGCTTGCGCCATGAATACATATGACAAGATCATTACGTTATGGATAAATTCATACCATCCTACTCTCACTTTATAACTGTCACCATACGTCACATACAAATTGACCTGTTCAAACATTGGGCACTACTTGGCTTACTCTCATACGACGCATGACTGTCTGGAACTCTCGAGCATAGAACGACTTAAATTCCTCTTTATGCCCTACGACTTGATATGGATTTGCGACATACAATGGCCACGACATGACTCGAGCAAATGAGGCGGCATGCTTTCGGTAGAACACGACTTGACTTATCATAGCCATCACGACATGAAGATAACGACATGAAGGAGCTCGACTGGATAACGATATGAATGAAGCTTTACCTCGCATGGGTTACACAACGGACATGGTATAGATTTATGCTTTGCCTGTACTCCTGGTAAACGGTCCTGATTTCATGTCGCGTTATGTGGTTCCCTCATCTTCATATGATTGTCCGACATGGTTCTTCACGTTTTCACACGTGTACTCATATTTTATACCGCATTTGGACAGGCTAAATACTGTACATGCATGGCCTCTCCTGTAGCTCAAGTTGTGCTTATGTCATGATTTAATATCGTTTGCCCAGTGACTTGCCATTCAAGTCGCATGTGCAACATGGATCAAAATATCACAAACGACTTGCTCTCTAACATACATGTTACGGAATGAACAGATGCTACGCCCTTTTCTTGCATGTATGAGACTCTATATTAGTCTCCCACATCATGGTTTGCACACCCCTAACTACATATGATATGCATTACTATCGGCACGGACTGGAACCATTTGGTGACTTACTTTATGAGCGTCATGACCCCACAAACTTCTCCAACGACATGACTGAACGCTAAACATCTTGGGGCTCGCTTGTATGAAGCCAACGGCGTATGGCATGACGATGACTTGACATTTGCATGATATCATATAACTTCATACACCCGTAGATTGGAACGCTGCTTTGTTTTGAGATCACCACATGTTACTATTGTTTGGATGATGGTATACATTGACGCGACTTGGGTTTACTGGCATATGGCTTGCAGCATGTCGTGCCAGCGACTTTTTCTCATGTCGTGATAACGGCATGAAATGAAGGACATGGTGGTACGTCACGGCTCAGACGACATGATTCATGTCGAACCCGGACAACTTACGCTATGTCATGCCTGGACGAATTGTATAATCTCGAAGCATGGTAACGGCATGGATTCAGGTTGGCATAAGCGACATGATGACCAATGCCTTGACTGGAAACAATATGATGACTTGCCTTTGACGACAGATGGTACGAATGGACTTAACGGCTTGAATTATACGTTACGGTTTCATATTGTAAAAACACTCGATGATATACGACATTGTCCATGTCGCTCTGGCGGTCTTGAACCAAGTCGTGTGGACGACTTTGAGTCATGTCGTCAGAACGTATTTGGCTAAATTGCCTGGTCTGTTACCCATCACGTCACTGCCGTATTCTTTCTGAACCGCGTTCAACAAACGGTGTTAACAAAAACTTTAAAGAAAAACTACATAAAACTCTACAACTATTAGAAACCCTATTTTCTTAAATTACCAAAAGTCTGAATAATTACACACTCACTCGAAGTCCAAAGCATTCCGCCATGACCTAAGTAATGTATGTATATATATATATATATATATGTGTGTGTGTGTATATATATTATTTTTTTCTTAAATCCTTTCCCTTAAGAAAATGTAGGCCAGGTCCATCTCAAAAAGAGAGAATCCGGAGGGAAAGAAATTGTGTTGTAAAGAAAGAGTTAGATCTAGGAGTCTATTTAGAGATTATGCTAGGGATCCTATATCGTTTGATATTTGGATTAAATCTAAGTCATCAACGTCACACGATCAGTGGAACTCACTACTTCACCCCAATTTAAATTTCAACCAATAGAAAAAGCCACTCAGTTCATTTAGAAGAGAGCGTGTTTAGCTCGATATTGTGCTCGTTTGGGCGCAAGTCACGCCCAAACTCTTGAGTTGGTCGACCCATCCACCACCTGGGTTGGCCCACGGGTCGAACCACATTGGGTTATTATTTCTTCTTCTTCTTGATTTCTATGATTTTATTTTCTCCGTTACTTCTTCACTGTAACTCCGTTTCTCACAAACCAAATATATAAATTGGCCAGAAAATTACCGTGGAACCTATGGTGTAAATAGCCAAATTCTGACAATTTTTAGCTTATTTATTTATTACCATGTCTTAAATATTTGGGTTGATACAATAAATCTCACAACCTGATCCAAACAAGATGAATAATACTTTCTATCCATTGTTGTTTCAGTTATTTATGTGTAACCGTAACATATGTTATTGTTCATGATTGGTTTCACAATTTGATTGGATGCTTCATGAATGTTTTGAAACACCCATGATTGGTTTTATGCGTATGATTAATATATATGAAAATGAATAGGTTCATATGTCGAAACCTATTGTAAGACATCTCCAAAGGTCATGGATTTTTTTATTTTTTTTGAAAATGAAGGTCATGGAATTTTGATATGATGTTTAAACATAGTTTTGGAGATGGGTTTCAGATTTCATGATTTTTCACAATTGTTCAAATTATTTGCAAATTTTCTAAGATTGAATTACGTAGGAATTGCTTAAAAGTTGATTAATATGGTTAATACTTCAGTATAAATATTTTATACAAGATTAGTACAATATTATTATAAAAATACTGTATCTGACCATTACTTTAATTTATAATCCAATAAGAGTTTGACAAATGTGGTGGAGAGGGTATAAAGTAGCACTTTATAAGGAAATAATTTAGTTTTATCTGTAATCACTATTAGTGCCACTACCTTTCCGGAAGCACCTTTCGACAAAGTCAGAACCACCATTTAATAGCACTGATTGCTTTAAATATCACAAGTATGGCATATGAAGTATTTAGGCTTTTGCCTCTAACCTTTCGACTTCGGAATTGGTCCTGACAATTATAAATATTTTGGTTTTGAAAGATAGCCCATCCATAAAAGGCTTTTGCCTTAACTCCTTCGGTTAGGCCGAAAGGGTGCTCTTCCATAAAAAAATATTTTATAAAGAAGGATTTATAAACTATAACTTTATGTAACACCCCACATTTTTAATAACAATATTATCAAAATAATCATGGGAGTAATGTGCTTTCGAAATTTGAAAACAAACGCATATTATAAAATAAGCAATAAATAAAAGGTTGTCACTATGCAAACTAAATTTTCAATGGAATATATAGAATTTAATAAACAAAATAGAAGAATGAACTGAATTTAATAAATGATACATAATAGAATAATCAGAAAATATATGCACACATTAAATGTGCATTTGAATTTGAAAGTAACGAAATATTATTAGCATTAAGATATTAACGAATTTAAATATTTAATAAAATAGGAAAACAAATATGTGTGATAGGAAGGATTAAATCAAGAAAGGGAAAGTAATTAATATTGAAATGGTAACATTTCCTTTAAATTGACAATGCATGTCATAAAGGACATTAAATGAGGAACAATGGAAATAATGTCAAAAATTGGGAATCGATAACTAATTCAGGGGTGTTGACATGCATGTGAATATACAAATAGATACATTTAAAATAAATATATTTATAAATAAAAATACATTAGTAACGTGCAAAATAAATGCGCATCATAAATAATATAATACCATGTAATAGAAGGAAGTTTAAATGACGTTAATCAAGTAACGTTTTAATTTAAAATTTATATGAGTAAATTAATAATATGTGTTTGAAAATGAAAATAAAAAGTGTGTTAAGATGGTAGAAACAAACGTTAAAAATAATGTTCATGGAATTAAAAGAATTAAACATGCAAGAATTTAGAAACGAAAGAATTATTAATGCACACATTGATTGCACATTTGAATTTGAATAAGAACACACGTCAAAATAGAAAATAAAATTCAGAAATCAATGAGAACAATTAAGGAATAGTAAACGTGTATACAAAGCCAAAATTTTGCAGGAAAAGACCCAATATACGATTTTTAAAAATCATATATGGGTCGACCTATGCCAGAAGTGGGTTGCCCCAGGGGTTGACACACTTGACCCATTTTAGGCCAAGATGATATGGTTTTATACTTTTATATGGTTCAGATTTTTTTTTTGAATCAGATAGAAGTGGTTCTTCTGGGAAGCTATAAATAAACCTGCAGGGCCTAGCTTCCAACTAATATTTTATAAGAAGGTGCCTGAGCTCTGTCATTTCTTTTCTCCTCCAAACTCTTGAAAAATAAATTATATTTTAGATTTAGGATTTTTGATTCAAGAATTGGATGAAAATATAGTAGATTCAAAGTGTATATACCCAAATCCAATAGATATGCAAATCTGAATTAAAAAAAATAGAAAGTAAACGCAGATAAAAAACTTAGAGCTCAAATCCCAGGTGAGCAGATTTAAATTATATTTTCTTGTAATAGTATATGATATCGTTTGATTCATATAAAATTTATAATATGTTCTCTTTTTCCTATTTTTCCCCCTTTTTGCATCAGAATATATATAATTTATGTTGAATTTTGGTTATGTGCAAAATATTCATAAACCTGAAACGTTGATATATATATAATTGAATTATGCACCTAATTTATACGACTGATTATAATCCTTTTTGTTTGCACGCGTTGGATAAAATAATTGAATTGGAAGTGTGAACAAAAGAGGTTAGATAATTGTAGGCGTGACATAATTGATATTATGGACAGTAAATTTGTAGTTAAATGGTAAATCTATGAATTTCTATGTCAATTGGATTGATTACTTCTCTAATCTAGAATAGATTGAATATAGAAGTTGTTGGGTTTGAAAAAGGGACGTAGCCCAATTGTATCCAAATTTATTGTAATTACGTAAAAAGGGGAAAATAAGATAAAATAGGAATTAATTCATACCAATAAAGATAAGAAGTCAGAAATAGCATAGATTGATTGGTTAAGAAGAATGGAATATATTTTCATGGTTTAGTTTGAAAAAGAAGTGGAAAACATAACTGCAAGTTTAAAAATATATAAAGCTATGGATTAGTACGAAATAGGGATTAAGCTGTATCGCACACTATTCAATAGCCTAAAAACAATTGAAAGAGATTCTTGCAATTATAGATTTCTGTGGAAGTAATTACCTTAAGCTATAATTATAAATTTTTGTACAATTTTTATAACCAGTCAATTAGGAATAGGTCTAATTTCCTAAAAATTAATTGTAAAGACGAAAATAAAAAGGGTAACATAATTGAAAGATTATATGAAAGGGAATAAGGAATATGTGAGGTTTATTATAAACCTACAACCATGACTTATATTTGCATAAATATGAAAATTGGGAAATCATAATAAGTAAACAAAGTTTAATTCTGAATATGAATATGACAGAAATTGTTAAAAAGGATAGTTAAGGCTTTAATTTGAACATATTGACTTAAAAGGGTTAAATTACGAGCCTAAAAGGCGTTAGGCTTTAACATGAACAAATTAATTTACAAAGTGTAAGTTATGAGCCTAAGATTCTATGTGGTAACTAGTAAAGTTGATTTATAAACAAACAATATTCGATTAAATAGATTAATGAATATTTTAAATCAACGAAAAGAAAAGTAAGTGGAATGCATAATAGTAAATTAGACATAGGGTCTAATTAATATAACAATATGCGCTTGGACCAGTCCGTGCGGATATAGAGCCCAACGGGGTAAATCATCGTAGGTGTCCGAAGTCACGGTGGGAGCACATTCAACCTATTTGATGGGACTGGAAGGAAATGCAAAACTTCGACGGGACATGAAGATACTCCATGATGGTCCTCTATGGTAGGCCTAACAAAGTTGTACCCACAAGAGCATGGTCTGTACGGTTCCATCCGAAGAGTATTCCTTGGCTGCACACAGTGTGTAAGGCGGACAAAAGACTATTTGGGATGATTCAGCGGTTGCCTTGGCTCCTGGGAGGGGAGGATTCGTGGTCAAGACCCAACAAAGATAGTAGGTCATTGGACACCTGTCATTGTCAGTCGGAGCTAGTAAGGGAAAAACTGAAGCTAAAACAAGAAGCCAATGATCTTTTAATATCGAGAAATTGGATGAGGGACAACATCAATTTGGATGCTTAGATATTTTGTTAGGGGAACGATCACTTAGCTCTTTCGATGGTCTTTCATTGGTTAGGAGGGTCGGGTAGGGCTATAGCCACCGAAAGGGACAAACTAATCTTTGATATGTGGGCCTAACGAAACCCTTCTTGATAGATATAGAAATCCCCCGACTAAGTTTCATGGAAGAACTTAGGTTTTGGGCGCCTTTATGGCGTAGCGGTAAGAGCTTATTCGCTTTCGTTGCGCAACTTAGCACGCTTTTGTGGCGTAGTGATGAAGACGTAGCATGCTTTCGCAACACGACGTAGTACGCTTTCGCAGTGTAGCGATGAAGGCCTTGTACGTTTTCACAGTACGACGATGGAGACCGCTTAAGGAAGGTGCTACAAGGAGTATCTTGATATATTGGGCATATAGTTACATATATATGATTTATTAGGTTAATCTATCAAGAAGTGTATGAGTATGATTTATATGTGAAATTGGAGGTGTAATGTGTAATAAACCCAAGATAATTTAATAAAGGTAAACTGTAACACCCCACACTTTTATGCACCCAAATTTCGACAAAAATCTAAATTTAAACACTTTCAGGCATGGAGCATGTAAATCTGGTACCTGCAATAAATGAGCATGAGCATAATCAGAGTACGATAAGATAACTCACAGCGGAAACAAAATAGGATAAACTAGTAGTAACTCAAGTAACTGCCTTTTACAAAGTAAGTCACTTTGCTAATGCCGAGCATGAGAGAGAATGAGAACCGAAAGCCAAACTTAAACACCTGTGAGAACCCGACCTTATCTAGAAATCCTAGGTTTTTGTAATGAGGAGGGGGGTCAGAACAACAATATTATGGTGAGCAGGAAATGTACAACACATATTATAATACACAGATGCATCCCGTTTGGTTCAACCCAAGATGTATGCCTACCAAGGTAAGTGATTCTAGCCTAACCTTGTAAGTGTTTATGAATGACTTTACTACTCTTCCCAAAGTAGTATTTCCCCATTATTATACCGAGATAGGACATTTTACACATATATTACTGAAGCCTTTATACCAGAGCATGGCTGGTTATTTAATCGAGGTTAGACCCCTAGTTATGGGGTTCTATATGCATACTTTCATTCACTCTTATTATTCCTTGTAGATCTATTTAACATTAACATAAACTAGAGGGCATTAGCTACAGAACCTACTAGTTAAGGCTTCCGTGATTCACACATATATTCTTTCCTTGCATAAGGTGAGAGATGGTATTTTATCACTCGCTATACCTTCTAGCTGACCTTGTTAGATAAACCCCTTAGTCGCTATTACTTCCCGTAGGATAGGTAGTCATATCTGACATTTTAGTTTCTAGGTTTGGCTAGGCCCACACACAACTGCCATTTAAGACCCCTAAACTGAAAGACCTATTCGCAGGTGGACTCCTCAACCCCAACCGCTTAAGGCCCAGGAAGCAGACTATACACTAAGGTTATTGGTTCGTACCCGCACTAGCCTTTAGTACTTTTCCCTATTTGGGATAAAGTGGGCTACATAATTAAGTTATTTCCGTTTAGTCCCTCTACACGAAAATACTATACGTATACGATTAGTTATCGTCACGGGTTCCTATGGTTAATAATGTTCCACATTACTAACCTACCAAGCCCAATTCTAACTTTTTAGTTATAAGCTCTATATTATCTAATTGTAAATAAGGAAATTTATATCCTCCTTACCCTAGGATATTTATTAAAGTACTTCCCTAATTGCACTTAGTATTTAAAGAACAATCGATACCCATTCATCCCCTTTCTTTCTTATCCGTTAGTTTATTGCCATTTATGACCATAACGACCATATTTTTCATAAGGCAACTCTGGATATCCATATTTTATCAGTCCCAAAGTGTCTATTTGTTGTGCCCTAATATACAATTACTATTATTTATTATTTATTGGTTGATTGTTATATATATATATATATATATATATATATATATATATATATATATTCATGCACCAGGCCTCTCACATTAAGTTGACTACTTGTGGATGCTGGATTTGCCGGTCGGTTCCAGGCAGACTTCATCCATAATTTGAACTTAACCTCGTACCTTATTACATTTACATTTATGCATTAGATCCCTCACATTAACCTGACCACCTGTGGATGTTGGATTTGCCGGTCGATTCCAGTCAGACTTCTTCCAGAAGTTAACCTAGTGTCTAAATGCATCTATAATTCAAATTTCCTAATTGGGGTGTCCAACATTTATCCTAATTAATTTAGGAGTTGTAACCATTATCCTATTATATTTATTTTCCCCAATCAACATTGGTTATAATTGTCATTTATTGATTTACGGTCCTATTTATAGCAATTAATTATATTGATTGCTACCAGTGGTCACCATAAATATATTAATTCAATATGGATCACATTTATGTATAATTCCATAATTGAATCTTATCCAAACATTCAACACAATGTATATTTTACCATTTTATGTTGATTTAGATGGATGTTATGTATATATTTATATTTTATGTTTTTCGTGCGGTCAACGTAGTTATTATTTTTATTTTTATTTTTATTCTAAATTTAATTGTTTGGCTGAGTAAATAACCAAACATCCCCTTTTTTCATTCAATCTTGCCAAAAGGCTCCAATCTTACAAAAAGATCTTTAGCCGTAATCAATGTAAATTATGCCTAATTAATGGAATTGGCATATTTCAAAATCACAAGAAATATATTATATATATAATTTGGAATAGATGATGAAAATTACGCATAGATATATATTTATATTTATACGTACATTTGCACCACTTTTACCTTTTTGATCTTTTTATCACACCTCTTGTGATTTCAAAATAATGCATTTTTGTGCAAAAGGAGGAAAACAAAATATTTATAATAATTAAGCAAAAATCCAATAATATTGAATACAAACATACATATTTTTAATATTATAATCACATAATTTACCAATCGTACCTTTTTATTCAAATTCACATATTTCATTATTCAACACCAAACTAGAGATCTGGAATGTAACTACATCTAAATGGTGTTTAATGGAACTGATTTACAGATCTACAGTGCTTTACAACAATTGCAACATATTTTACAACATAACTATAGGAATATGTGTAAGCAAGTTTAAGAATCCTATAATTAATACTTATGCTTAACCACAGTTCATAATATTCAAGTTTTAACAATGTTTACAATCAGATCTGATGGGTGTTAATCAAATTACAAAAATTAAATTAACAGATCCGATAGGAAATAGGCATAAAAATTTAGATCTAATTCAAATGAAATAGATAAGTTATTATAATTATATCTGTAAATTTCCCACTCACCTTATAGCATCCAAACCCAAAGTTTGAACCCCTTTTAGGCCTACAATCCCCAAATTCTTATAAACCTACAATTTATCTAGAAAGGGAAAATTGCAAATCTGTAGAGATGTATGAAAAAAAGGAAGAGAGGGGATAATCTGATTATGAGCGTCAATTTACATTCATTTCCATTAGATCTGATAATCCTCTCAATTTCGTATGAATTGGATTTGATTTGTTTATATAAGAATATATTTTAGATTAAGAAATTAGGTTGGGAGAAGGAAGAAAATGGCAGAGCTCAGCTGCCGCTACAGATTTGTGTGAAAAGGAATGAGGCCTTACCCTTTTATTTATAGGGGTGGAATTGTCCTTGACCATTGGATTTGTTTTAATTTATATCCATTCATCTGTTTCATATATTTTATAAACCAAACCTATAAAACCTACCCGCAGCGGTCGACTGCCTGGGCCACCAGATGCCCAGGTCGGCTAGTTATATAAGGTATATATATGTATATATATAGATATAATAAATTCTGATTTATTTATTTTCCATCCATTTTCGTATTTCGTCCGTTACTTTTTCATACGGACTACGTTCGCGAAACTCCAAACATGAAAGTTGACCAGAATTTCGAGACGAACGCATCGGTTAAAGTTTCATATTCAAATTCCATCGTCTATAGAAATTCCTATTTTAGAAAATCTAATAATCAATTTATATCGCGAAAATTCTGGGTTGTTACATTCTTCCCTCCTTAAAAGGAATTTCGTCCTGAAATTCTGACGCCTATAGTCTTATTATACACAAATAATTTGTGCACATTCACTTTGCAATCTTGTGTATATATGCATGGTGTACATGATGCAATTCAACTATAAAATATGCATGCAAAATGATTCTAAATCGGATCCTTCTATATGTTTGCATTAAATTTTTGAAATACTTTTGAAAACATGATGCAAAACATCCTAAATATACTGGCAGTTCAATATGAATGCAAATTTTGAAAACTCTTTTTCATCCATTACCCTCACACAATTACGAATAAAAGTGTAAAACAACCAATTTTGCATCCAAACCCTACCATCCAAAACGTCACACAATCTAACATTTCCTACTAAATTTCTCTTAAACAGGAAAAAGGAAATCGAAGCGAAGTTTTTTAACATTTTTCTCACTTACCACTTATCCATTTTCCGCCCAACAATGGAATTTTCACCTCAGCTACCCAAAGTACTCTGAAAATTTTCATCTGTAAACTGCAAAGGAGGCTTAAAACAAGTTCTAAAATGTAAAACGAGTTAATTAATAGCTATCGCGCATCGTTGACAAGTTATGGAAATAATGTTTCCAAGACTAAACCAGCCTTTTCCTCGCTACCATTAACGATTTTATCACATCGTTGGTCCTATTGCACCGCTAAAACGCGCACACAAAGCATCTAAAAATCTCCCTTACACTGTTTATGTGACCAAAAATAAAAAAATTTCATAAAAATAAATTCCCACTTGAAAACCTCTTATGTTTATTTTGAAAATTTCTTTTCAAAGCCGTTTCACATTCCTATTAAATAAGAAAATGATAATAGTTTTTTTTCAAACAACATTTTCCAAAAATTTCAAAAATGTATTTTGCGGAAATTTAAATGATTCAAGTCTCATGTTGGCAAAAAAGGAAGTCAATCGCGCAAAAATGCAAAAACTGAAATCATAAAAAAGACCAAAATAAATTTTAGTTTCAACAAGGAGCAGTTATTTATTTATTTATATACCCGTGGCGTGGAACTGGTCCTTTACTAAAATTTATCCAACACAGAATTCTATTTTCCAACTCTAGGACAATTGCTAGCTTATGAATGGGATTTCATTCAAATAAGTATGTGTGAACGATAAAACACTTTTAAATACAGAAATCTAATTAACCAACGTCGTGCGATTTTCATTACTTGTGGTTACGAACACAACAACTACTAAGGAGATAAAGAAAAATGCTGGAAAGGGAAACACGCGATACAAGATACAACATGCACAGGGTATGTGTAATCCCCCGTAATTTTAAAGGACATTATAACGATAAAATAAAGAATAGTTAATTAAATATTGGGAATTAAGTAAAATAGACTGTACCAATTGTGTTCGTCTCGGAATTCTTCTTAAGATAGGCTCCGAGTATGCGTAAAATGGACATCCTATGAGGAAGATATGAAGGTTAGAAGTTTGTATACATATAAGAGCTTTATGTATAAGTAAAAAAACCAGAATTTTCAAAATGAATCAAATGGAATGAGTGGAAAAACTAGGCGGGAAGCAGACCCGTTGGGACTGACCCACGCCTGGTCTGGGTCGACCTATGGTCGACCCAGGTGGGGGTTGGTCGACCCACACTAGATCTGGATGAATTCTTTTGGCTGTTTTTGGATGCAATAGTTGGTTGGTTTCATTGAGGATAGGCTATATATAGGACAGTATTTCTATTGTTTTTCTTCTCATAAAACAGTGGAGAAAATGAGATATTCCCCAGCTTAGATTGAATCAACCTATCTTCTTCAGCATCAACCTATATATGTATATCAGATATATTCTTGTGCTTAGATCCAATCTCTGTGAGTTCATGTTAATTTTAGATATAAAAATTTAACAGTAACCCTAACATGTTTATAAATCTAGATCTGAATTTATGCCTGTTAAAAATCTGATTCATACATAAACAGTTCTGCTATTAGATGTATTCTTCTATAAACCTGATCTACTGTTCAGTTCTTATATTCTTATTTCTTCTATTATATGCCCATCTCTGTTGTTACATGATTATTTTTGTTATTATATTCCTATTTTGTTCTTCTTTCTCTCATTCGCTTTTCATTTTTATAGCCTAGGCTACCTTCGAGCCTAGGCCAATATCGTTGGAATATGCGTACCAACGGAATTGGGATAAATTGAGGGAAATGATTGGGAACGATAACATGGGGGCGTAACCTATACTGTGAAATATGACTAATTTTTTTGGGCAATATGAATCTGTATGCTTAATTTAATATTAAGTGAAACATGTTAATTGAACAGTAAAGAACCTGTAAAATGTTAATGGAACAGTAAAGAACCTGTGAAACCTATTTAAATCTGTTAGGGTCATGTAAATCTGTTTAATCTATTGGGGTTAAGTGAACCTGTTTAATCTATTGGGGTTATGAAAACCTGTTTAATCTGTCGGGGTTAAATAAACCTGTTAACATGTGAAACTTAACCTGTTAATCTGTGGGGGTTAGGGGAACCTATTAATCTGTATGCTTAACCTGTTAAAAATCCTAGTTAATTGGGGGACATAAGTTTAGGGGTTAACTTGTGTCATTTGTTGTGTGGGACCCATATCAGTCAGTAACCCATTCTGGTATTAAACGGGGATCCCGCACTAGGTATGGGTCAGGGCACGCATAGCGAACTAATTGTAAGAAGTTCATCTTAATGAGGGTGTATACGGGCGCATTCTAACAGAGTCATGTGCATTCATGAGTCCGGTCTGTAGGGGAAAATAAGCTGCTGTAGCACCAGTAAATAGGTTTATGTCCTTCTGTTGGTTGTCACTTTAGGAAGTAATACACCCTACCGTGGGGGCCAACACATGGTATTTACATGTTAAGGAGTCGATCGCTTGGGGATAGTAATTAGGGTACATCTAGTCCCGTCTGTTTCTATTGGGGTGCCTGTTATTTTTGTTTGGGGGTAACACCCGATATATTCTATTAGGGTACCCTTTATTTCTGTTTGGGGAAAAAACCGTTATGAAACTAGAGTACACCTAAAACTATCAATATGTTTCTTTTGGGATCATTCTGTTTTTGTTAAACAATTAAGGGATACCTAATTCTGTCACATATCTATTATACTAGTATTGGTGCAGAGAAAAGTATTTGAGAATCGTAAACTTCTATGTTTATTCTGCTTATTCTGTTCAGTCTGTTTACACCAATTATATCCTACTGTTATCTCTCATCCAGTTTATGCCTATCATTATATTTTTACTTCTTTATATGCTAAAAGTCATTGGACTCGCCAGACTTTATGTCTGACCCATTTGGTTTCCTTTTCTCTATCTTCCTTCCCCCCAGGTTCTTAGGATGGGAATGCTCAGGCTTGATTAAGATTCTCTCTTATGTTTCTGCTTGGATCTGGATATGCTTTGATGTATCGCTTTGACTACTTATCTACTTTATTCTGGCTATTATGAAGGATTATGATTTTACATTTTTGTACTCTAATGGTTTTTAGCATAAGACAGATGTTTTGTTTTGTTGTACTCAGTTTCAGTATTTTATGCCTGATGTTGTAACTGGTTTTGAGACTACGATGGTGTCTGCAAAATAATGAAGTTTTAAATTTACGCTGCTATTTTTTGTATGTCTTGTGATATTCTATTTCTGTTTACCTATAACATCCATGGAACTTAATACAATCTGATAAAGAGTGACATTAACGAACGCAGGGTGTCACATTTGGTATCAGAGCTGACAGTTACAAGATCGGATAAAGATTTTGAAAATTGTTTTCAGAAGGTTTCGAAAAGAAAGTATTTTCAAAGAAAAGTTTGTTTTTGAAAGACATATTCCCCAAAGCCATATGACGTATCTTTGGATTCTCTGTTTGAACCCCTTTTCCTTTTCTTCTCAGCATATCTGGGGAACCGAATCTTCTTGAGGGCGTTCAGATATTGGCTTAGTTCCATAGGTATCTTGAAGCTACGACGCTTGCCGGAGGCCTAGGAGATGCCTCTCCCCCAGCTACAACCTTCATTCCTCCTCCTCACGAGCAGATTATTTATCTAAGATATGCAAGGACTTCTGCGAATTGGGAGGAAAACCATTCTTTGGAACTGAAAGCTTTGTGGAAGCATGAAATTGGCTAAAAGAGACAGAGAATTTGTTTGGGCTTTTTGAGGTCGACAACCGTAGGAAGATACAGTTGGCTGCATGGAAGCTTAAGGATGAGGCTTCGTTCTGGTGGGAAATGATGCAACCAGGGAGTCCAGTTGATACTTGGGATGATTTCCGACATGGATTCGAGACAAAGTTTCTTTCTAAGGCAGAAGAGAGTATGCAGATGGAGGGGTTTCTGGCACTTAAGCAAGGAAGCATATCTGTTAAAGATTATCAATAAGTTCGATCAGTTGGCAAGGTTTGGTCTGGAGCTGGTGAATACCCGGCTCAAGAAAGCATTAAGGTTTTCAAGAGGATTAAATCATCCTCTTCAAGTGTTAGCATTATCTCACATTTCGATGGGGGCTACTTTTGAGAAACTGGTTGATATGACATTGATGCACAAAGATGGTAAGGAGTATAAAAAAGAGGCTAAAACTGATGAGACACAAAACAAGAAGGTGTATCCTAAGAAAGAACCGCAAAAGAAGGGTGGAAAGAACGACAAGGCTCAAGGAAAGAAAAAGTGTCACGGTTGTGGAAACGTGGGTCATTTGGTCAATGATTGCAGAAAAAGGAAGAATGCTTGCTTCCACTGTGGTAAGGTTGGACAATATACTAAGGAGTGCCCGAAGAATCAAGGAAAGGGCCAAAAGCAAGGTTCTTCTGGAGGGCAGGTGCATGCTCTCGAGGCTAGTATACCGGACAGAGGTCGGAAAGTTTCTTTTGAAGGTTTGATTTCTCTTTCCGATCATCCTATTAGGACTCTTTTTGATTTTAGCGCTTCTTACTATTTTATATCTGATTCTGTGGTTAAGTCTCTGCACCTTAGTACTAGTATTATTTCTGATATCGTTAGTGTCTCAAAGCCCATTGGGGGCACAGCTCATCTGCCTATGATATGTCGGGGGTTTGAGAATATCCGTGTTGGGCGTCAAGTTTGAGTGCGACACATAGGTGCTTGGTTTTATGGGCTATTGTCTGATTCTAGGAATGGATTGGCTAGCCATATATGGTGCCATTCTAGTTTGTGAGAGCAGGGCCGTTATATTTTTGACTTGCCGAGGGAGGACTCTCGAGATTTCCTATGACCCAACAGGGTTTGTCACTTAGTTTCCTAGAATAACTTGATGCTTATGTTGATGATTTGCAATTTGTACATGTAGTTTATGAGTATCCGGATATTTTTGATGAGGTTATGGGTTTACCTCTAAGGCGCAAGGTAGATTTCCGGAAATACTTAGTGGATAATGAGAAGCCAGTCGCATTGCCTGTGCCCCACATGGCTCTTAGGGAAAGGAGGGAGCTTAGCATGCAAGTAGGGGAGCTTCTTGAGAAGGGGTTTATTAGGCGAAGCATATCAGAATGTGGTGCTTCGGTCGTCTTTGTTACTAAGGAGGATGGCTAGCTTCTCTTATATGTGGATTACAGGGAGTTGAATAAGCTCACCAAGAAGAATAGGCACCCACTTCCGAGGATTGATGATCTGTTTGACCAATTTGTTGGCGCATCTGTTTTCTCTTAGTTAGACTTAGCCACGGAGTTTATAAGTTGAGAGTGGCTGAGGATAGTATAGACAAGACCGCTTTAGAACTCCAGATGGTTTCTTTGAGTGGCTAGTCATGCCTTTTGGGTTGACGAATGCACCCGCGTATTTTGTGGATCTGATGAGTAGGGTGTTTCGGGAGTTTCTGAATAAGTTCGTTGTGGTCTTTGTGGATGAAATTCCGATCTTCTCGAAGAGCGAGGAAGAGCATGCCTTACATTTAGTGGAGGGTTTAAGGACTCTCCGAATGCACTAGCTTAAGGCGAAATTATCCAAATGTCATTTTTGGAGAGAGGAAGTAAGATTTCTAGGGTATGTGGTCTCCAAGGATGGGATAGCGGTGGATCCCGCGAAAGTAGTTGCCGTTTAAAATTGGAAGATTCCAAAGAATGCAACGGAGTTGAGGAGTTTTCTTGGTTGGCGGGCTATTATAGGAAGTTTATCAAGGACTTCGCAAAGATATCATCCCCACTCACGAGACTGACGAAGAAGAATCTGGCCTTTTCTTGGAGCATTGATTATGAGGATGCTTTTCTGCGATTGAAGAGGGCTCTAACAACAGCCCCAGTCTTGATTTTGTCTGATGGGAACAAAGTGTGCATAGTATATACTGATGCATGTGGTACTGGACTTGGTGTCGTCCTGATGCAAGAGTGAAGGGTAGTATGCTACGGTGGTAGACAATTGAGAGTTCATGAGAAGAACAACCCTAGCCATGATTTGGAGTTGGTTGCTATAGTATTTGCACTTAAGACTTGACGACATTATCTACTTGGAGAGAGGTTCGAGTTGTACACAGATCATAAATCTCTCAAGTACCTATTCTTGTAGGGGATCTCAATTTGAGACAACAGAGATGGATGGAGTTTGTAGCGTCCTATGATTTTGAGATTGCTTGTACTCCTGGCAAGGGTAATGTGGTAGCGGATGTGTTGAGTAGGTAGAGGAAGACTTTAGTCCTCTATTTGTAGAGAGGCAGAGTTTGGAGTACATATCGACTTTCAATTTTAGGCCATCTACGGATCTTACATTTTTTTTGTTGGCAACTTTAAACGTGCGACCTACTCTTATGGATCAGATAGGATCTTTGCAGCGAGAGGACCTACAGATAGCAGACATCTTGGATAGGCTCAGCAGAGGGGAGACTTCTAGTCACCTCAGTAGATATTCCACGGATGATAGAGGGTGGTGTTGGCTAGCTTTTGAACCAAGCCACCAAGAATTTGATGACTTATGTTTGAGAAGACAAGGATAGTTGTACGTGCAAGCTCAGCAACTTAGCTCGTGACCCTGCTCCATACCCGGCTCATGGTCCCCTGCTTTCATCGGTTCGTGATTCCGCTATCAACAATGGCTCGTGGCCCATGTAAAATCTTCCATTAGGACCCGTTCGTGATAAGGACCACGACCTGACATTGGCAAGGGATCATGAACCGACTCCAGACTCAGGATATGGTGACCATGACCTAGTCACCCACGACCCGACAATCCAGGATCCAATGACATCTGTCCATAACGGCCATTTTGACTATTTCTCCATCAAGCCATGAACGAGTCCGAGATCTTCGGGATTTGTGCCACATGTCTTCACGAACCGCCTGCAGAAATCACCTATAAATAGCTCCATACTTGGCATTTTTCAGGATCTTTTGGCAATTCAGAGCTCTGATTCCACCATTATCATACCTTCGTCATTTCTATTCAGAGTTATCTTGAATTTACTAAGTGAATTATCATTGTAAAAGTGATACTGAGAGAAAATATTGATTGTAATTGCATTCAAGTGTATAATCAAAGTCATATAAAGTGGACGTAGGCTCGTTAATGCCGAACCACTATAAATTTGGTGTGTTTTCTGCATTTTACTTCGTTTCTAGCTTTAATTCTCTGCAAATCAAGATAATTTGGGTTTTAGAGCCATATTTTTGTCTAACATTTTGGTGCTTTCACTGAGAATTGAATTCTCAGCTCGTCGGGTTATTTCTCTACTATTTGGATTTTCAAGTCCAAAGAAAGTAGTTTGAACTTTCACTATTTTGGTTTTTGAAGATTTCAAAAAAGTCAAGACGTTACGGCAGTAAAGAAATCCAAGGATTCACGGGCTTCGCGAGCAAATGAAGCTGCAAACGAAGGCAACGAAGAAAGTGTTCAGGAGCAATCTGAAGTTATCTCCCCATCTCGTGGCTCGCAGGGGGCGAACCGACCCCAGGAGGGAGTCATAGCCTGCTCCCAGATGGAACTCACAAGCCTTCCAGAAGATGGAGCCACAAGCCTCCAAGGAGACCGAGTCACGAGCCGTGTCAGAGAGGATCCACGAGCCGCTTCCAGCAGGGCACCACGAGTTGAATGCAGGAGGGAACCACGAGCCACCAACCAGAAGGGGTCATGAACCGGCCTCACCAAGGGACCACAACTCGACCTGGAAAGGAGATTATAGCCCGTCTTGCCCACGCCGGTGCTTCTGCTCGACCTGGCTCAAGTGTTCTACGTCCAACGGTGAATACTGATGACCAGCTACATGCTTCTGCTCCAGTGACAGAAGGAGACCTCTCTCGTGTACTCGATATGCTAGAAAGGACGAATGATGAGTTGGCAGCCCAAAGGCAAGAGAGTTCTTTGTTACGACAGAATATTACTGCAATGGGCAGACAAATCAACGAACTCCGAAGGCAGAGAGCACCTTCACCAACTTATCACCTCACCCTCGACTATTCCTCCTCGTCTGAGGAACCTCCGAGACACCAACAATGACCTCCACTAGAAAGGGCTAAAAACATGGATCAGCTTCGGTTCAGATCGCTCCCTTCTAGAGCAGAGACGACGCTGAACTTAGGATAGGACAATCGTAACAGTAATAATCCTGCCTCGCTACTTGCGGAAGAGCCCACAGCACTACCTAGGTGTAACACCCCGTATTTTGGGTTAATACTAAATTTCAATAATTACAGAATAAATAATCTTAGATGTGGGAATTAGGGGAAACGGGCTGCGTTAATGCGTTCGTCTCGGAAAAATACGCGAAATAGAGTCCGAGTTTTCGAAAATCGGAGTCCGTATGGCCCAGTTATGGCCCGATGAAGTTTGCAGAAAATTCAAAACTTAAAACAGAATTAAGAATTTAAAATTCAGATTTTAAATTGGACAGGTGGGGTCAGGCGGGAAAAATCCCGCCCTACCCATGTCGACAGGGCTGTCGACAGGCCTGTCGACAGGGGTGTCGACTTGCCTGTCGACAGGGGTGCGACGCCCAGTGAAACTGGGTGCACCAGTTTGGGTTCTTGGGCTGGCCTAGAGGGCTGGTTCTAGAGATTTCCTAAATCTAAGGGTCCTAATCCAATCTAGGGTTAATCTAAGGGTCTAAAATGCAACCTAATCCTATAAATAAGACCCAAACCCTACCCTAATTCATTCATAATTAAATCTAGTAACTAAACTATGGCAAAATGAAACTTGGTCATGGCCTCCACAAATCAATGAAGAGAGTTGCAAGCTAATCAACCCCTAATCATCTTCTTCTTCATATTTGGCAACTAGTTTTACTTCATAAGTTTGCTAATCTTGGTTTTGGTGAGTTCCTATGGCTTTAATAATCAATTATTAAATTGATTATGGTAGGATGTGATAAGACATGGCTATGTTTGTGGATAAATGTGTTTATGCAAGTTTGTATGATATGTGATTTGCAAGTTTTATGTTAAATGCAAGTTTAAAGCCATGTTTTATGATGTAACATGTTATGCAAACTATATGTGAGAATATATGCAAGTTATATGTAACATGATATGCAAGTTATGCATGTGATTTTATGCATGCTAAGTATTTGATGTTATGCATGCTAAGTATTTGATGTTATGCATGCTAAGTATTTGATTGTATGCATACTAAGTATGGGGTTTTATGCATGTTAAGTGTTTGGGTTTATGCAAGTTAAGTGGTGGGTTTATGCATAATAAGTATTTGATTTTATGCATAATAAGTATTTGATTTTATGCATAATAAGTATTTGATTTTATGCATAATAAGTATTTGATTTTATGCATAATAAGTATTTGATTTTATGCATAATAAGTATTTGATTTTATGCATAATAAGTATTTGATTCTATGCATGATAAGTAAGTGGTTTTATGCATGCTAAGTGTTTGGTATTATGCATAAATCATGACATGCAAGTTTACCCTTTTAAATATGGTATATACATATGCAAGATGGCACCCTTATATGCTATGCATGTTTACCCTCCTTTAAGATGCAAGTCATATATGCAAGTTCGACATATTATGCAAGTTATGCTTACATGCAAGCTCAACATGTTATGCGAGTTATGTGCATGATGTTATGTAAGTTATGTGCATGTTGTTATGCAAGTTCATATGCAAGTTATGTGTATGAGGGTATGCAAGTTATGTGCATAGTGTTATGCAAGTTAAGTTTATGAGATTATGCAAGTTATGAGCATGATGTTATGCAAGTTATGTATATGCTTAAATGCGAGCTTAATGTGATATGCAAGTATGTGAATGCTTATGCAAGTATATGAATGCCCATGCAAGTATGTGAATGCTTATGCAAGTTATGTGTAGGCTTAAATGCATGTCTAACGTGTTATGCAAGTTATGAGAATGCTTATATGCAAGTTCAACATGTTATGCAAGACATGTGTATGATAATGTGCAAGTTTGGGGTTAAATGTGGTGGGGTTAATATATGCTCATATATGCAAGTTGACATCCTCTTAACCCATGACAAAGTTGTATGCTAAACCCATGATAATTGTGATGGATCTTCCCCTTTATTATGTCATGAAATGAGGACGATTTACGTGGGGAACGATGGGGTTGGTAAATATGCTAATAAATGTAAGATTGGGTATGATTAAGCATACCATAAAAATAAATTACCATAAGTGGGAATTTACCTATTGAGTTAGGTCTACCCCATGGGAATTTACCTATTGAGTTAGGTCTACCCATGTTATGGAAAACTTGATATTAATTAGGGATAATTAATATGGGGGTGATTAATTAGGTGTAATTAATCGACTAAGACACGAGGTTGGACTCATTTGTAGTGTAAAACTGCCCGGACCCGACCGGCTTAACCAGTTGCTACAAATGTCAGCCCAATGTGAGAGGTCTTAGCCATAAATTAAATACGTGATTAAGGTAAAGACACGAGGTTAGACTCTGTTATGACGTAAGACTGCCCGGACTCTACCGGCTTAACCAGGCGGTCATAACAGCCAGTCTAATGTGGGAGGTCTTTATGGGAGATCACGGTCTTAATTAATTAAGAAACACTTAACCATATTAGCATGTAGTGGGACATGAGGGGTTAAGTGGGTGCCTTGGGTGGCATGTAGTAACTAGTGGGGGTGCCTTGGGTGGCATGAGGAAACTAGTGGGTTGCCTTGGGTGGCAATAGAAAGTACGATTAGAATACTTAACCAAAGTGGAACATGTAAATAAACATGATTAAAGGGTTAAGTAAGTGCCTTGGGTGGCATGTGGGAATCAAGTAAGTGCCTTGGGTGGCATGCGGAAATCTAGTGGGTGCCTTAAGTGGCAATTGTAATATAATTGGATGACTTAACCAAACCTTAACATGTAAGGGGGCATGATTATAAAAAGGGGTTAAGTGGGATGCACTAGATAAAATGACAAGCTTAAGTAGTAGCTTGTGGGGGCCCATTTCAACCAATATCCCAAACGTATCTTTGTGGGCTCGACCCATGTCGAGTGACGGGACACGGATATTGGGCTTGATTATAAGAGGCCAAAACGGGGTAGCGGTGGCAACGCAAGTCCAACGGGTTTCATATGCGTGTGTGGGCCCGGGCTGGTAAATAAGCCGTTGTTGCATCGTGTAGATATAAAGCCGTGCACCGTTGATAGTATTGGGTAGCCACTTTAGGGGAGTGATACACCCCACTGTGGGACCAGCACGGGTATCTACGTTAGGGAGCCGATCGCTTGGGGGTAGTGGGTACACCTAGTAAAGATAGGGGCAGACGGCACCTATGTAGGGGTACACGAAACTACTGGGTAAGATAACTAGGTACACCTAGTGGAGGTAGGGGCAGACGGCACCTACGTGGTCAGCTAGAAGTACCAGAAGCTATTAGTTATATTTTCTAAGTCTTTAAGTGGGATCAACCTTTAAGTAGGAATTACTCTTGGTGGGTAGAACTGGTGTGGTGCAGTGTAGGAATTACCCTTGGGTGGGTAGGTCTGGGGTGGTGTAAGCTAGTAATTATCCTTGGGTGGATAAATACGTCGTTTCGATTACCGTAGTACATCCTGTGTTTTGTGGGCTACTTATTGTAGTCATTATCCCCAGAGGTACCGTATCTTGTTTATATCATACCCTAATTACTTTAATGGTTGTATTGTTAGGGTTATAGGACTCACTCAGACTTATGTCTGACCCCGTTGTTGTTTATCTTTTTCCCCACCCTCAGGTTATCAGAGTGGACTTAGCACTAGTGGGCTTGGACCAGACCGCTATATCTATCTTTTGGGGCTTGGACGGTAGAAGTAAAGCTCAGTTTATCTTTTGGCTATTGTCTATGTAATGGGATTATGTACTTCTATTTTATCAGGATGGATATTATGTACTTGACTCTTGTTATGGTTTTGTGATGTAGCCAAACATGTTTTGTTAATGAAATGATGTTTTAAATTTTCAAGTATTACTTATATTTGTCCTGTTGAAATTTTTCTGTTCTATACTCACTAAAAATACTCCACCAAAACTAAGGCATTCCCTTTGTGAGTGACCTTAGCGGGTGTGGGGTGTTACATAGGGCTTAGGTTGTCGATAACCCTATCGACAATCAACAATTGCAACCCCCTTGTCACGTGATTGACCATGGCCACAAGAGGAAAGGAAGTTCTGCTCAAGCCCCTGACTTTGAAGGACCTCGTAGGGCAAGGAGTGTTGATCTCGAATCCACCTTGACCAATGCCGATGTTGAAGCAATAGTGAGGCAGATCATGGCAGATAGCCATGGACAAAGAAATGAAGATTGGGGTATAGACCGCAGTCATAAGCCATTTACTGATGATATATTAGATGTTCAGTTCCCAAGACGATTTACTATGCCAATGATGAACCGTTATTCGGGCAGGACAATCCCGGCCCAACATTTAATGAGATATTCATGGTATATGAATGTTGCAGCCGCTCCTAACGCAGCAAAGTGCAAAGCATTCCCGATCTTTCTCGAGGATGTGGCATTAATGTGGTTTACTCGCTCGCCCGCTCGATCGATTTGCAGCTTCAAGGAATTGAGCGAAAGATTCATAAATCAATTTCGACTTCATGCTCAAAGGTCCAAAAACGTCATTGAGCTATCACTCATCAAGCAGCGTCCTGATGAAACTCTCAGATCGTACTTGTACCGCTTTAATTTAGCAGTCATAGAGGTTAGAGGTCCTCACGAGCAGTCGGTCATGATGGCCTTAATTGATGGAGTAGATAAAGATACAGAATTCGGCAGATACTTAGTTGGGAAACCGCCGCCCAACAAGGAAATATTCTATGAGAAAGCCAATATCCATCTGCGCCAAGAGTTGTATGCAAATCGAAAGAGGAAAGCCACTGATAACAAAGATATACAGAGCAATGTGGTCGTCAAATAGTCCGTAGATAGCTCTGGAAAGGTAGAGGTGAATGTCGGAAATAAGAACCAGGGTAGCAGTCGCGAGAACGGGAATGGTAGTTCGAAGAAGAATCGGGGAAATGATTCGCAAAAAAGATCTCAGTTCAAAGCATTCGAGAACTTTACACCGCTAAATGATACATTAGAGAATATTTTCCTGAACACTTATAATGTTCTCCAATACAAGAGGCCTCCACCAAGTGATTCAACCGAGAAAGAGAGTGTGACAAGAAAATTCTGCCTTTTCCGTCAAACTCATGGTCACTCACTAACAAGTGCCATCACTTGAGAGATGTCGTTGAAAAACTCCTTAGAGAAGGGAATTTGGACAAATACAAGGTCGCTCCAAGAGACAGGGGCAAGCCGGGCAGACCCCGAATCAAAGCCAACCCGCTTCCAGGCCCACTGCTCAGCAGAAAGGAAAAATATTGTTATTAATTAACACTATAGTTGGATGGCCTCATCTGGCTGGACACAACTTCAAGGCTATGGACCAATATGTGAATGCAGCCAAGCACGTAGGAATAGGAGGGTGCAGTAATCTCGAAGATACCGCCTCAATCAAGCAACAAAAAACAATGTTTGACGATGTCAAATTTCGCGATAGAGATAGTAGTGGAGTTCACTCCCCTACCGAAGGCCCCTTAGTTATCAACGCTACTATTGGTCCTGCTCTAGTCCACAAAGTCTTAGTGGACAATGGAAGCTCGGTTAATATTCTGTTTAAGAAACCGTTTGATCAGATGAAGCTCGAAGCTGAGGATTTGAAGCCCTATGATGGATGGATACGCGTCTTCGATGGGGCCTCGACGGCTCCGATGGGATATGTAGAATTGTCAGTGACTTGGGAGGAGGAGATCGTCGAAGAGTGAGAATTCTACCATTTGTAATTCTGGATATTGACTCGCCCTGTAATGCCATTTTGGGCCGACCATCCCTAGCGGAATTCTAGGCCCATATTGCGCCCTGGTGCTTATTGCTGAAATTCCAAACAGATGCGGGAGTGGAGTGATTAGAGGTGACCAAGCCACTGGACGATCCTGTTACATGGCGGAATTGAAGATGTTAATGAAAGGACTAAACATAGAAACCAAAGGCGCTTCCCCTCCCGTGAAAGAGGGGTCAGCATAACAACTAAGGGTGAAGACCTTGAGGGAGTCGCCTCGAGAATTGCCTAAGGACATAGATCCCAGAGAGGATGAAGAGCCTGGGGGCAGAATGGTGATGCCCAATGAAACAACTGTGGATATCCCAATTGACAATAATGACCCAGCGAAGGTTTTGAAAATTGGATCCCAATTAGACCCTCTTCGAGTAAAGGAATTGACTGATTTCTTAAAGGCCAATTTGGACGTGTTTGCCTGGACCCATGCTGATATATGTGGGATATCGCCTTCAATTATGATCCACTCATAGAGTATCAACCCAAAACATTCGCCCGTTAAGCAGAAGAGGCGAATGCTCGGCCCAGAGAGGTCAGCTGCTCTGAAGGAAGAAGTTGAGAAGTTGAGGAACAACAGATTCATTAGAGATTCGGTTTACCCGGAATGGATCTCAAATCCCGTTTTAGTAAAGAAGGCCAATGGAAAATGGCGTACATGCATTGATTTTTCAGACATGAATAAAGTTGTCCAAAGGACAGTTTTCCTCTTCCTAGGATCGATCAACTAGTGGATTCAATAGCAGGTCACGAACTTCTATCCTTTATGGATGTGTATTCTGGATATAACCAGATTCCCATGCATGTTCGAACCAGGAGCATACCAACTTCATCATAGATTTGGGCCTGTGCTGCTATGTAATGATGCCTTTCGGTCTAAAGAACGCTGGAGCTACATATCAACGGCTAGTGAACTGGATGTTCTATAATTAGATCGGAAAGACGATGGAAGTATATGTTGATGATATGTTAGAAAATCCAGACAATCGTCTGACCATACCAATGACCTAGTAGAAATGTTTGACATTCTTCAACGATATGGGATGAAACTCAACCCTCTGAAGTGTTCATTTAGAGTTGCCTCCGGAAAATGCTTAGGCTTTATAGTTTGCTCAGTGGAATTGAAATCAATCCAGATAAAATCATAGCAATCAGGAATATCCAAACACCAAGGCAGATTAAAGAAGTGCAGAGCCTCGCTGGAAAAGTATCCACATTAAGCAGATTCATTTCTAAAGCTACAGATAAGTGCATCCCATTCTTCGACTTGATAAAGCGAGGAAAACGCAATTTCAAATAGACTCTCGATTATGTGAAAGCTTTTCATAACCTTCTGAGTCATTTAGAAATACCCCGATACTGTCCAAGCCAGTAGACCACGAGGATTTGTTCGTGTACTTGGCAGTGCCTTCCCACGCAATAAGTTCAGCCTTGGTAAGAGAAGAAGATAAAGTCCAGAGGCCTGTCTACTATGTGAGTAAGAAGCTAGCGGCAGCAGAACGGAACTACCCAAAGATAGAAAATCTTGCATACCATCTACTGATCGAATCTAGAAAGCTTCACCACTATTTACAAGCTTATCCCATCACTGTGTACACTGACCATCCGCTCCGACAAGTTTTACAGAGACCAGAGGCGTCAGGAAGGCTACTCTAATGGAATATAGAGTTAAGTCATTTTGATTTGAATTTCCAGCCCGAAGATCGATAAGGGGGCAAGTATTGACAGACTTCATAGCAGAATTTACTATCCCAGAGGATGGTGCAGCGAGTGAAGAAGTTGATACCTCAAAACAACTAGTTTCCCCCCAACGCTTGGAAACTGTATACTAACGGAGCCAAGAATGACAAACGATCTGGCGTTGGAGTGGTACTTGTAACTCCCGAAGAATGGTCGATATACTATGCTCTTAGATTAGAGTTCCATGCCACGAATAATGACTCAGAGTATGAAGCCTTGATTGTCGGGCTTAGGCTTGCAAAGGAGTTGGGGATAACAAAGCTGGATATCTTTTGTGATTCAAAGATAGTTGTGAACCGGGTAAATGAAGAGTTTCAGGCCAAAGGGCCAAGGCTTGTATCTTATTTGAAGAAAGTGAGAAAATTGTTGGGTGAATTTGAACACTGCAGCATAACCCATATCCCTCAATCAGATAATCAGAAGGCAGATAAGTTGGCCAAACTGGCTAGTTCTGATAGTCCTGAGGACATAAAGATGGTCCCAATTAAGATATTGCAAAGTATCAATCAGATGGAAATTTGATCCTGTACTATACACTGAGCCGGAAAGGGAGTCGTGGATGATGCCCTTAAAGAATTTCCTGATAAATGGGATGCTTCCCACCAAAAAGAGCGAAAGACGTGCCGTCATTCGTAAAGCCTCCAGATATGTCATGCAAGGCGAAGTCCTATATCGACAAGGGTTCTTGATGTCACTCCTCCGGTGTATAGCCCATAACGACATTGAACGAGTATTGAGAGAAGTGCATGAAGGTGAATATAGTGACTGCACTGGAGGCCAAACATTGGCGAAGAAGATACTATGGTATGGCTATTTCTGGCCAACCGTAAATGAAAATGTATCCAAATATGCACGGCGCTGTGATAGATGCCAGAAATTTTCTAAGATTCCTAGGGCACCTCCCAGCCAATTGAAGACGATGATGAGCCCATGGCCCTTTGCTATCTGGGGAGTTGACATTATCGGAAGCCTACCCATTGCAAAGGGCGGAGCAATGTTCAGTATAGCGGCTGTGGATTACTTCACAAAGTGGGTCGAGGCGAAACCATTGACCACGATCACAATCAAATGAGTGATTAATTTCATTGTTGAAAATATTATATGTTAGTTTGGAATCTCGAAGGTCATCATGAAAGATAACGGGACCTAATTCGATAGAACAGAGTTTCGGGACTTTTGTCAGAGATATCATATCGAGAAAAGGTACACGGCTGTGGTGCATCCACAATCGAATGGACAGGTAGAAGCAGCAAACAAGATAATCAAGACCATTCTGAAGAAGCGATTGAAGCGGGAAAGAGCCATGTGGGTCGACGAGCTGCCTTTGGCACTATGGGCCTACAAACAACCTATAAATCAGATACTGGGCATATGCCCTTCTCCCTTGCTTTTGGATCTGAGGCAGTCATCCCAGTCGAATTAGAAGTGCCATCACACAGAACAGCTAGTTACGACCCAATGACTAGTAATAAGTTGCTTCTCTAATCCCTGGATATGGTTAAAAAAAAAAGGGACGAAACGGACCTACGCGCCTGGAGGCACAAGCAGCAGACTACTCGGTATTACAATAAAAAGTCCGAGCTCGAACCTTTGAACCTGGAGACTTGGTTATAAAGCGCGTCTTTCCACCTCCAGTCCATTTGGGTCCGAAATAGGAAGGACCATACACCATCCTATGAAGGCTTGATAATGGATCCTTCAAACTAGCGACCGTGGACGGAGACGAAATCCCTAGAGTGTGGAACGCCCAGCATTTGAGGCGTTACTTGACATGAAATTGTCACCTTTACTCTTTTGTTTTTAGGACCATGTTAAAAGGCACGACTTGCCTAGAACAGTCTGGTTATATAAGCAAAAGATTATAAAGTGGACGTAGGTCATGATTCGACCGAACCACTATAAAATACCGTGTTTCATTTACTTTTACAACACCAATTTTTATTTACCCTTACATTCTTTACTTATATGAGCTGTTATAATTATGAAATTTGCTATGAATCTCGTGGAAATCTCGAAGCACGTAATTCAAAGTGTCTTTTATCAGATCAGGAGGTCGATAGTATGTAGAGCGTCGAAGGTGCAATGAAATAAACAACAAAACTATCGATATTCTATTTCTCGTGACCTGAGAAAGAGTATAAAGGACAAGGAAATGAATTTTCCACGAGGCATGAAGGTGCACCATGATTAAAAAGACCGTCTCGACTAAACTCTACCCTTGGCATCCGACGGGAAAGTATAAAGGCGTCGGGGAATGAGCGCTGCAAATGAACTCCTATCCCACTGAAGGATTAGGGGCAAACTGAAAGCTGAGTTCGAACTCTATCCTGGGCATACGACAGGAGAGTATAAAGGCGTTTGGATTAAACTCCATAAAAGGGCTCATATCCCATTACAGGACCGGGGACCAGCATGAAGGCTGAGCCCGAACCCCTCATTTTCGGACATGGGGCAACATATGCTCGAATCTAATCAATCCTCAATAAGCCCTGGCTAGGCATCACATTGATGATTGATTAGGGCTATACTCATACACATACATGCGTAGTGTGGGAATTTTAAATTTTCATTGCACGTGATTCTAACTTAGTTACGATCCAAATATTTGTGTATGACTAAGTATGATAAACTTATAGGTGCATAACAATGCAAAAGAAATAGAACTTTGTCTACTAATGCAGATTTATAAAACAAAGATGGATAAAAAAAAGTGAGGGCCATTCTCATGACTACATCATAAGGCCGTTGGAAGATCTAAAGAACATAAACAAACGAGCTCTATTTAGGCTTTGGGGATGACTTTGACTTTTTCTCTTTCTTTTGCTTTTCTGCCTCCTCCTTGTCGATGTCAGATTTGTCATGCTTCTTCCTCTTCCTCTTATCCGAAGGAGGATCTTTTAGAATATCATAGGACTGGGACACAAGTTATGTAGTTATCGATTTGGTGGAGAGCTTTATAATTAATCCAGATTTAAGATCAGCTGCAGAGATAGGTGGCACATTTAGAGGCTCTTCCTCTATTTTCAACTTTAGTTGTTTATCTTGTTTAGCCTTCATGTTGGATAAGGTCATGCGGTCATCATCCTTTGTCTCTCTCATGATGGCGACCTCCTCTTCTTTATCCCCGTTGTCACTATCGGTATCCTTTAAGTCTTCGATGATTTCAACATTCTTAGGAGCGTCAGTGCTTGATTCCACAATGGCCTTCTCGGTTGATTCGACCTTTGTTTGCTTTGAAACTTCAGGGACCTCAGTACTTGATGGTACTTTGACTTTCTTGGCCTCTGTTTGCTTTTCTGCAACCCCCTCGGTCGGCTTGGCACCTATATCATGAGAAGCAACTGTTAATAATTTAGGAGAAAATGTGGTCTTCTAGATTGTTTGCTCCACAATGCGACAACAAGTTACAATAGCTTTGACAAATTATGGAGAGAATATTGAGATACCTTCCGCTGACTCCTCGCCTGAAGCTGCAGTGGAAACCCCAGTAGCCGGAGGAACTGGGACCTCAGAGATCAATGGATCATCTGGATTATACTCCTCAACCTCAGAAGTCTTGGGCTCCATTGCTAAGCTTGAGCCTTCATCAATTTTGTTCTTGCCTTTGAGCTTAAGCCTATCTTTCTCTATGGTCTCCTGGATTTGACGCCTACCCTCTGCTAAAGCCTCAGGCTCTCCACCTCTGAGAAAGGTCTGCATAAGCTGGTTCTCATCGACATCCTCGACCTTTAAGCGGTGCCTCTCACTCTCAATTGTACGGTCCCATACATCAACTAAGGTGGTGGGATAGTTTCTGATCTAAGAAATATCTCGGCTTCGAATGACTTGAGCAAAAAAGTCCACCAGCAGTTCATCGAACCCTTCTATCTCCTCTTCAACCGTAGCAAGCTTAGCGGTAGCAGTGGAGGCAGATTCAAGGGCTTCATTATCATTACTTTCCGCGAGCTGCTCTTTCCTTCGCATGAGCAAGTTTATCCTTTAAGTTAGCCATTTCTTTCTCCCAAGCAGCCTTTTCAGCGGCAAAGCGATCCTGTGATGTTTTCAGCTTGGTATTAACTGACTTGAGATCCTCTATCTCCTTTTTCAGAGCCACACGCTCTTGGCTATTTGAATCGAGTTCAAGGTGGAAACGTTTCTTAGCACTTTCCAACTCCACCTTATAGTTTTTGGCGTCTCTTTGAGCTAAAGCAAGAAGGGCTTGAGAATCTTCAAGTTCTTTCTCAGCCTTGCTTCTGGCCTTGATGTCGTGATCAATCTTCACTTTAGCTCTGGCCGCATCTACTTCCAAACGACGGATAACCTCTGAAAGATTCTTGGCATGCTTCTTCATTTCCCTATATTGTTTAGCTACATGGCTGACTCAGTCCATGACTTCTGTATCCTATTAATCAGGAACCGGTTCAAGATCTGGAACGAAAATCATCCTTTCAAAGTAGGTGTCGGGGAATTGCTTTTGCAGATGCTCTAGCTTTGCTATATTATCAGAAGTAAGGGCAATATCATGTACGGTGGCAGTGTCTAAGTGGTGCTGGCCGGAAGGGATAAGAGATGCCTTCTCTTTTTCCAAACCTTTACTTGGATCCTTGTGTTTGTCCTTGGATTCATGTTGCTTCTTGGAAGATTTGCCCTGAGGAGGTATATGTAACACCCCGAATTTCACTTAATATTAATGTTTAGTAATTAAAGAATAATTAATCTCAGACGTGAGAATTAAGGGAAATGGGTTGCGCCATTGTTTTCGTCTCGGAATTCTGGTTGAGATAGAGTCCGAGTTTGCGTGATTTGGACTTCGTATGAAGAAGTTATGGCCATCCGACGTTTCAGAAAATTTAAAACAGATTTAAAATATTCAAATTTCAAATTTCAGAAGAGGCGGGAAAATTCCCGCCAGACAGAGGGTGTCGACACTAGGGTCGACATGGGTGTCGACCCCCCCAAGGGGTCGACCCATGTGTCGACCCAGGGGTCGACCCCCCACTGTCGGTCAGTTTGGCCTGGGTGCACTGTTTTGGGCTTTGGGCTGTGTTTTGGTGGCTTGTGACAAAATCTGACGGCTCTAAACTAAATTAGGGTTAATCTAAGGGCCTAAACTACATCCTAATTCTATAAATACACCATAAGACTACCCTAATTCATACTAAAAATAGATACAATGTCGTTATGCCGTCAAAATGCAACTTGAAGGAGCCTACATCAAATTGTAGAAGAAGATAGCTTCTCAAATCAACTTTAGCAACTTAATCTTCTTCATAGGAGTGCTAATCAACAAGTTGTGAGTTTCTATGCCTTTAGCAAGCAATTGCTAAACTAATTATGATAGGATATAATGAGGTTATGGTTATGTATGTGGATCAATGCAAGTTATGTTATCATATGCTATGTGTTCATGATGTTATGCAAGTTATGCAAGTCATATGCTATGTGTTCATGATGTTATGCAAGTTATGCAAGTCATATGCTGTGTGTTCATGATGTTATGCAAGTTATGCAAGTCATATGCTATGTGTTCATGATGTTATGCAAGTTATGCAAGTAATATGATATGAGTTCATGATGCTAGTTGTGCAAGTTTTATGCTATATGTTCATGATGCTAGTTATGCAAGTTTTATGCTATGTGCTCATGATGCTAGTTATGCAAATCACTATGATAAACATTGATCCATTATGACACCATGTTATGCAAGTTTGGTGTTCGATTATATGTAAGTTCATATATGACATGTTATGCAAGTTTGGTGTTTGATTATATGCAAGTAACATGTGCAAGTTTACACCTTTGTATGATATGCATACATATGCAAGTTAACCCCTTTGTATGTCATACATACATATGCAAGTTTACCTCTTTGTATGACATAAGTAACTTATGCAAGTTATCCTCTTTATGACATATGTGATTCATGCAAGTTTGGGTTGATTATTTATGCTAGTTGGGTTTGATGCTATGGTCATATATGCATGTTGACACCTTTAAAAACCATGTTGATGCTAATGTTATGCAAGTTGAACCCATTGTGTTTGTGATGAATCTTCCCTTTTAAGTATGTCATGTCAACGTATAACGTGGGGAACGATGGGGTTAATATTCATGTTAATAAAATGGTGTGAAGTTGGTATGATTATGCATACCATAAAGTGGATGGACATAATTGAGTCAATTATGTACATCGTTAAATTTGTAATTAATTAGGGATAATTAATACAAATTATGGGGGTGATTAATTAGGTGTAATTAATCGACTAAGACACGAGGTTGGACCCTTTTGTAGCATAAGACTGCCCGGAACCGACCGGCAAATCTAGCGGCTACAAATGATTGGCCCAATGTGAGAGGACTTAGGCATAAACTAAATACGTGACAAGTGTAAAGACACGAGGTTAGACTCGGTTATGGCGTAAGGCTGCCCGGACCCGACCGACAAATCCAGCTGCCATAAAAGATAGTCTAATGTGAGGGGTCTTTGCAAAGGTTACGGTCTTAATCAATTAAGAAACACTTAACCAGATAAGCATGTAGTGGGGCATGAGGGGTTAAGTGGGTGCCTTGGGTGGCATGTGGAAATCAAGTAAGTGCCTTGGGTGGCATGTGGAAATCTAGTGGGTTGCCTTGGGTGGAAATAGAAAATATGATTAGAATACTTAACCAAGTGGAAACATGTAATTAAACATGATTAAAGGGTTAAGTGGAATGCACTAAAAAAAGGGACAAGCTTAGGTGGGTAGCTTGTGGGGGCCCATTTCAACCAGTAACCCATATGTATCTTATTGGGCTCGACCCATGTCGAGGACGGGACAAGCGTACTGGGCTTGACTATAAGAGGCCAAAACGGGTTAGCGGTGGCAACGCAAGTCCAACGGGTTTCATATGCGTGTGTGGACCCGGGCTGGTAGGTAAGACGTTGTTGCATCGTGTAGGTATAAGCCGTGCACCGTTGATTGTATCAGGTTGCCACTTTGGGGAGTGATACACCCCACTGTGGGGCCAACACGAGTATCTATGGTAGGGAGCCGATCACTTTGGGAGTAGTGGGTACACCTAGTGGATATAGGGGCAGACGGCACCTATGTAGTCAGCTAGGGGTACACGAAACTACTAGTTAAATTTTCTAAGTCCTTGAGTGGGATCAACCTTTAAGTAGGAATGACTGGTGTGGTGCAGTGTAGTAATTACCCTTGGGTGGGTAGATGCGTCTTTACTGATATCTTAGTTCATCCTATGTCTAGTGGCTGCTTAGTGTAGTCATTTATCCCCAGTCATCACCGTACCAAGTTTATATCATACCCTAATTACTTTAATGATTGTATTGTTAAAGTTATAGGGCTCACTCAGACTTATGTCTGACCCCGTTGTTTTTATCTTTTTCCCCCTCAGGTCCTCAGGTTGGGCCTAGTACTAGTGGGCTTTGATCAGATCGCTTATCTATCTTTTGGAGCTTGGACCGTTGACGTAAAGCTCAGCTTATCTTTTCTTTTCTTTTATGGCTATTAGTTATGTAGTGGGATTATGTACTAATGTTTTTATCAGGATGGATATTTTGTACTTGACTCTTTTATGGTGTTGTAACTAAACATGTTTACCTTCTGCTGCAATGAAATGATGTTTTAGATTTTCAAGTATTATTTATGTCTGTCTTGTTGTAATTTTTCTGTTCTATATTCACTTAAAATACTCCACCGAAGTTAAGGCATTCCCTTAGTGAGTGACCTTAGCGGGTGTGGGGTGTTACACATGGTATCAGAGCTGAAGGTTACCAGAATAGATAAAACTTTTAGAAAAACTATTTTTCTAAAAACATTTTTGGAAGAAGTATTTTCAAAAACATGTCTTTTGAGAGAAACGTTTTTGAAAGAAAGGCATTATCCCCAATAGCCATGTCTTTATCTTTCGAATTCTCCGTTTTGAATCTTTCCTTTTTCGTTTCAGCATGGCTGAAGATCTTAACTTTCCGGAGGGTGTAGCGATACAGTATGGTATAGGAGGTTGATGGAGGCTAGGTCCGCCACTGCGGGTCCAGCAAATGTTCCTCCACCAACAGTAGCACCCGATCTTCCTCCCCCTCCTCCTCCTCGCACGGATACTTTTGCTAAGACTTGCAAGGAATTTAAGGCTATGGGAGGGAAACCTTTTCAAGGATCAGAAACTTTTGTGGAAGCTAGAGATTGGCTTAAGGAGGTGGAAGAATTGATAGATATCTTTGAGATGGAAGAAGGAAAGAAAGTCAAGTTAGCTGCTTGGTTAATGAAGGGAGAGGCCTCGTTCTGGTGGGAGGTCACTAATGGAGAACGCCTAGTTGACTCTTGGGCGGATTTCAGACAAAGGTTTGTGGCAAAGTTTCTTTCAAGGGCGGAAGAAAATCTGTATATGGAAAGGTTCTTGACACTAAAGCAAGGAAACCTATCAGTGAAGGAATATGTCAACAAGTTTAATCAGTTGGCAAGGTTTGGCAAAGACATGGTGAATACACCGGAAAAGAAGGCTTTGAGGTTCGTTAAAGGTTTGAATGAACCGATGCATGGTTTGGCTATGACTCACATCCCTATGGGGGCCACCTTCGAGAAGCTAGTAGACATGGCACTCATGCATGAGGAAGAGAAGGGTCCCAATGCTAATAAGGCACCCGAGAAGAAAGGAGATCAGAAGAGACCTCAACAGCAACAGCAAAACAAGGGTGGGAAAGGCAACGGTGGCAAGGGGAAGAAGAAGTGCTTCAATTGCGGGACACCAAGCCACCTAAGCAAAGATTGTCGGAAGAAGAAGAAGACGGGTTGCTTCCACTGTGGCGAAGCAGGGCATCTAGTGAAGGACTGCCCTAAGAAGGGGCAGAGTACAGGATCTACCTCAGGGGGACAGGTGCAAGCTCTTATGGCACCAGGTCAGGCAAGGGGGCAAGTTCAGGCTCTCGCGGTTCCACCGATTCAGGAAAGAGGTAGAACTATTTCCGTTGAAAGTCTAGTTTTTCTGTTTGATCATCCTGTCCGTACTTTATTTGACTCTAGCGCATCGCATTCGTTTATCTCATCATCATTAGTTGAGTCACTGCACTTAGACACTAGTCTAGTAGATGATCCCTTGGTTGTCTCAAACCCAATTGGGGGCTCCACTTATTTGTCCATGATATGTTTGGGTTTGAGGATTTCTATACTTAGCGTTGAGTTTAGATGTGATGCTTTTGTTTTGGGCTTCACGGGCTATGGGTTGATTTTGGGCATGGACTGGTTATCCAGTAATGGTGTCGTTCTTGATTGCGAAAGGAGAGTTGTTAGGCTCATGACCCGCTTGGGTAACACTCTCGAGATCTCTTGTAATCCCATGGATTCTGTTATGCTAAGTTATCTTGAATCGCTTGACGCTTCGGTCGAGAGTTTGCGATCTGTTAGAGTGGTCCGGGAGTACTCGGATGTGTTTGAGGAGGTGAAGGGCTTACCTCCGAAGCGGGAGATTGACTTCCGAATATATCTGGCAGACAATGCTAAACCAATATCTTTGCCAGTGCGCCACATGGATCCTCGTGAGAGGAGGGAACTCCATAAGCAAGTAGGGGAGTTGCTTGAGAAGGGGTTCATAAGACGAAGTATATCGGAGTGGGGTGCTCCAGTAGTTTTTGCCACGAAGGCGGATAGGTCCCTTAGACTTTGTGTAGACTATAGAGAACTCAACAAGCTCACAAAGAAGAATAGACACCCATTGCCAAGGATTGATGATCTCTTTGATCAGTTGGTTGGCGCCTCAGTGTTTTCGCAGTTGGACTTGGCCACGGGGTTTCATCAGTTGAGAGTGGCTGAGGATAGCATAGACAAGACTGCCTTTAGGACTCTAGATGGTTTCTATGAGTGGTTGGTGATGCCCTTTGGTTTGACGAACGCCCCTGCATACTTTGTTGATTTGATGAGTAGGGTGTTCAGGGAGTACCTTAATAAGTTCGTGGTGGTCTTTGTGGATGACATCTTAGTCTTTTCTAAGAGTGAAGAAGAGCATGCCCTACATCTTAGGGAAGTGTTGGAGACTCTTCGAGCGCATAGCCTTAAAGCTAAATTCTCTAAATGTCACTTTCGGAGGAAGGAAGTGCGGTTCTTGGGGCACGTGGTCTCCAAGGAAGGGATAGCTGTGGATCCCGCGAAGGTAGTATCCATCCAAGATTGGAAGGTTCCGAAGAATGCTACCGAGGTGAGGAGTTTCTTGGGGTTGGCTGGCTACTATAGGAAGTTTATCAAGGACTTCGCGAAGATATCAGCCCCATTAACTCGCTTGACAAAGAAGAATCTAGTCTTCGCATGGGACGTAGATTGTGATGATGCGTTCCAACGGTTAAAGAGAGCTTTAACCACAGCTCCAGTCTTAGTATTGCCAGATGGGAGTAAGCCATTTGTTGTTTATACCGATGCTTGTGGGACAGGACTGGGCGCAGTCTTAATGCAAGAGGGAAGGGTAATAGCCTACGGTGGAAGGAAGTTGAGAGCGCATGAGAAAAATTACCCTACACATGATCTAGAGTTGGCCGCTATTGTTTTTGCGCTTAAGACTTGGCGCCATTATCTTCTTGGCGAGAGATTCGAATTGTTCACTGACCATAAATCATTGAAGTACTTGTTTTCTCAGAAGGATTTGAACTTGAGACAGCAAAGGTGGATGGAGTTCTTAGCATCCTATGATTTCGAGATAGCGTATACCCCTGGCAAGGGTAACGTGGTGGAAGACGCCTTAAGCAGAAAAAGGTTGTCCTTGAGTCCATTGTTCATGGAACGACGAAGCTTGGAATTTATCTCGATGTTTAATTTCAGACCTTCCGTTGACTTTGTACCCGGTTTGCTAGCATCCTTAGAGGTCAGACCTACTCTTTTGGGACGGATTGATGAGGCACATCAGGACGACCCACAGTTGGTTGAGTTAGTAGAGAAGCTCATAAGGGGGGAGTCGTCCAGCCCTTTGAGTAGGTACACCCTAGACGATAGGGGGTGCTTGCGTAGAGACGGTAGACTTTGTGTACCGCAAGACGAGGGTTTGAGGAAGGCTATTCTTGATGATGCACATTGTTTGAAGATGACCATTCATCCCGGTGGGGACAAGATGTACCAAGACATGAAGCGAGTTTTCTTTTGGGCCGGTATGAAGAAAGATGTGGCCGAGTATGTCGCTAGATGCTTGGTGTGCCAACAAGTGAAAGCGGAGCAAAAGAAACCCGGTGGGTTGCTTCACCCATTGGAGGTTCCGCAATGGAAGTGGTATAGCGTCTCGATGGATTTTATTGATGGGTTACCGAGATCGAGGAAGGGTAATACGGGAATTTGGGTTGTGGTAGACAGACTTACTAAGAGCGCCCATCTCATACCCATGAAGAGTAAGAGGACTACTCCATGGCTAGCTTCAGTTTACCTTCGAGAGATAGTTCGGTTGCATGGTGTACCTTCTAGCATAGTGAGTGATCGAGATCCTATCTTCACTAGCGAGTTTTGGAAGAGTTTGCAAGAGGCGGTAGGGACTCAGTTGTGTTTGAGCACCGCATATCATCCTCAGACGGATGGCCAGACCGAGAGGGTGAATCGTGTTCTGGAAAACCTTTTGAGGCTTTGTATCTTAGATTTTGGAGGTACATGGGAAGAGCATCTTCCATTAGTGGAGTTCGCATATAATAACAGCTTTCAATCTAGTATTGGCATGGCTCCTTTCGAAGCTCTTTATGGAAGGCCTTGTCGATCACCTACATGTTCGTGGGAATCTACGGATAAGATCTTGCTTGGGCCTAATATGGTTAGAGAGACTTCGGAAAAGATTGATTTGATTCGAAGAAGGATGAAAGCAGCGCAAGATAGGCAGAAATCTTACGCGGATAAGAGGAGGACGGATCTGGAGTTTGATGTTGGGGACATGGTCTTTGTCAAAGTATCTCCATTACGGAATGTTGTTCGCTTTGGGTCCGTTGGGAAGTTAGCACCAAGATTTGTAGGACCGTTTCCTATTAAGGAAAGGATTGAACGGATGGCATATATAGTGGATTTACCCAAGAGACTTAGTGGGGTACATGACGTATTCCATGTGTCACATTTGAGGAAGTGCCTACATGAGACCGCAGAGGTGGTAGAGCCGGGCTTGCTTAGAGAAGTGGAGGTAGAGCGTGATGCGACGATTCGACGAGCTCCTACTCGCATCCTTGGGTCAGAGATTAGGAGGTTGAGAAATAGAGAGGTTCAACTAGTCAAAGTGCAATGGGGAGATGATGAAAGCAACGCTACTTGGGAGACAGAAGCGAAGATGCGTTCACTGTACCCATTCCTTTTTGAGGGTATGTCTTTTAACTTCTCCTTTATCGTTTGTCTAGTACTTATCTTATCTTTAGTATGTCCTCTTGTTAGTACCTTTGACCTTTAGATAGGGTAAACCTATGGTTGAAACATGTGTTTGAGACATGTTATTATTGATGGATGTGTGTGGATGCAAGTGTTTGCTAGTGGTTGCTCGTGGATGCATATACACACACTTTAGACACTAGATCGGCTCAGTCACTTCATATTGCATATTGCATATAATTGTGTGTAGGTAGCTATATTAATGGATGTATAATGGTTGTGTTGTCATATGGATGATGCATTTTGGTGTATGGTTGTGCACACATGTAGTAATAGTATGTGTCGATCGGATTCTTTCGCATACATATTGGATGCATGGCACTATCATGGTTTGCATTAAGGAGGTCGACTGAATCAGTAGACCGCCTAATTTTGCATTAGACAGGAAACATATACACACACTTTTTGCATATGTTCATACAGCATTAGAAACTTTAAGGACAATGGATGCCAGTGTTTGATGGTTTGAGTAGATGGTTGTTTGGTTGGTAGGATACGTTCTTCTTGACTTGGAGATTTCGGGGACGAAATCCTTTAAGTAGGGGAGAATGTAACACCCCGAATTTCACTTAATATTAATGTTTAGTAATTAAAGAATAATTAATCTCAGACGTGAGAATTAAGGGAAACGGGTTGCGCCATTGTGTTCTTCTCGGAATTCTGGTTGAGATAGAGTCCGAGTTTGCGTGATTTGGACTTCGTATGAAGAAGTTATGGCCATCCGAAGTTTCAGAAAATTCAAAACAGATTTAAAATATTCAAATTTCAAATTTCAGAAGAGGCGGGAAAATTCCCGCCAGACAGAGGGTGTCGACACTAGGGTCGACATGGGTGTCGACCCCCCCAAGGGGTCGACCCATGTGTCGACCCAGGGGTCGACCCATGTGTCGACCCAGGGGTCGACCCCCCTATCGGTCAGTTTGGCCTGGGCGCACTGTTTTGAGCTTTGGGCTGTGTTTTGGTGGCTTGTGACGAAATATGACGGCTCTAAACTAAATTAGGTTTAATCTAAGGGCCTAAACTACATCCTAATTCTATAAATACACCCTAAGACTACCCTAATTCATACTAAAAATAGATACAACGTCGTTATGCCGTCAAAATGCAACTTGAAGGAGCCTCCATCAAATTGTAGAAGAAGATAGCTTCTCAAATCAACTTCTAATCAACTTTAGCAACTTAATCTTCTTCATAGGAGTGCTAATCAACAAGTTGTGAGTTTCTATGCCTTTAGCAAGCAATTGCTAAACTAATTATGATAGGATATAAAGAGGTTATGGTTATGTATGTGGATCAATGCAAGTTATGTTATCATATGCTATGTGTTCATGATGTTATGCAAGTTATGCAAGTCATATGCTATGTGTTCATGATGTTATGCAAGTTATGCAAGTCATATGCTATGTGTTCATGTTGTTATGCAAGTTATGCAAGTCATATGCTATGTGTTCATGATGTTATGCAAGTTATGCAAGTCATATGCTATGAGTTCATGATGCTAGTTGTGCAAGTTTTATGCTATATGTTCATGATGCTAGTTATGCAAGTTTTACGCTATGTGCTCATGAAGCTAGTTATGCAAATCACTATGATAAACATTGATCCCTTATGACACCATGTTATGCAAGTTTGGTGTTCGATTATATGTAAGTTCATATATGACATGTTATGCAAGTTTGGTGTTTGATTATATGCAAGTAACATGTGCAAGTTTACACCTTTGTATGATATGCATACATATGCAAGTTAACCCCTTTGTATGTCATACATACATATGCAAGTTTACCTCTTTGTATGACATAAGTAACTTATGCAAGTTATCCTCTTTATGACATATGTGATTCATGCAAGTTTGGGTTGATTATTTATGCTAGTTGGGTTTGATGCTATGGTCATATATGCATGTTGACACCTTTAAAACCCATGTTGATGCTAATGTTATGCAAGTTGAACCCATTGTGTTTGTGATGAATCTTCCCTTTTAAGTATGTCATGTCAACGTATTACGTGGGGAACGATGGGGTTAATATTCATGTTAATAAAATGGTGTGAAGTTGGTATGATTATGCATACCATAAAGTGGATGGACATAATTGAGTCAATTATGTACATCGTTAAATTTGTAATTAATTAGGAATAATTAATACAAATTATGGGGGTGATTAATTAGGTGTAATTTATCGACTAAGACATGAGGTTGGACCCTTTTGTAGCATAAGACTGCCCGGAACTGACCGGCAAATCCAGCGGCTACAAATGATTGGCCCAATGTGAGAGGTCTTAGGCATAAACTAAATACGTGACAAGTGTAAAGACACGAGGTTAGACTCGGTTATGGCGTAAGGCTGCCCGGACCCGACCGGCAAATCCAGCTGCCATAAAAGATAGTCTAATGTGAGGGGTCTTTGCAAAGGTTACGGTCTTAATCAATTAAGAAACACTTAACTAGATAAGCATGTAGTGGGGCATGAGGGGTTAAGTGGGTGCCTTGGGTGGCATGTGGAAATCAAGTAAGTGCCTTGGGTGGCATGTGGAAATCTAATGGGTTGCCTTGGGTGGCAATAGAAAATACGATTAGAATACTTAACCAAGTGGAAACATGTAATTAAACATGATTAAAGGGTTAAGTGGGATGCACTAGAAAAAGGGACAAGCTTAGGTGGGTAGCTTGTGGGGGCCCATTTCAACTAGTAACCCATATGTATCTTATTGGGCTCGACCCATGTCGAGGACGGGACACGCGTACTGGGCTTGACTATAAGAGGCCAAAACGGGTTAGCGGTGGCAACGCAAGTCCAACGGGTTTCATATGCGTGTGTGGACCCGGGCTGGTAGGTAAGACGTTGTTGCATCGTGTAGGTATAAGCCGTGCACCGTTGATTGTATCGGGTTGCCACTATGGGGTGTGATACATCCCACTGTGGGGCCATCACGGGTATCTACGGTAGGGAGCCGATCGCTTGGGGAGTAGTGGGTACACCTAGTGGAGATAGGGGCAGACGGCGCCTATGTAGTCAGCTAGGGGTACACGAAACTACTAGTTAAATTTTCTAAGTCCTTGGGTGGGATCAACCTTTAAGTAGGAATGACTGGTGTGGTGCAGTGTAGTAATTACCCTTGGGTGGGTAGATGCGTCTTTACCGATATCTTAGTTCATCTTATGTCTAGTGGCTGCTTAGTGTAGTCATTTATCCCCAGTCATCACCGTACCAAGTTTATATCATACCCTAAATACTTTAATGATTGTATTGTTAAAGTTATAGGGCTCACTCAGACTTATGTCTGACCCCGTTGTTTTTATCTTTTCCCCCTCAGGTCCTCAGGTTGGGCCTAGTACTAGTGGGCTTTGATCAGATCGCTTATTTATCTTTTGGAGCTTGGACCGTTGATGTAAAGCTCAGCTTATCTTTTATTTTCTTTTATGGCTATTAGTTATGTAGTGGGATTATGTACTAATGTTTTTATCAGGATGGATATTTAGTACTTGACTCTTTTATGGTGTTGTAACTAAACATGTTTACCTTCTGCTGCAATGAAATGATGTTTTAGATTTTCAAGTATTATTAATGTCTGTCTTGTTGTAATTTTTCTGTTCTATATTCACTTAAAATACTCCACCGAAGTTAAGGCATTCCTTTAGTGAGTGACCTTAGCGGGCGTGGGGTGTTACAGTATACCCTTCGGGGGAGTCGGAGCTTTGGGAAATTGTTTGCCTCCCATCTGTGGCACTTTACGACCATGGTACTTCTCGGGATCTTGCCTCGAAGGAGAGCGAGAGCACGTGGAATGGGGCTGATAAGAATCATAATGTGTAACGGCCCAGGTTCCGCCCGGCCCGAACGATCGCTAGATCGACCAAGACCGTTCAAAACCCGAATACGTTAACTTTGGGAATACAACAACATCAGAACAAAAACAACAGACTTTTATAAACATTACAATAATGTTATATCAGAGTACAGAACATATCAAAGTACATTGAATAAAATTACAGCGGAAGATAAATTTCAATAAATTAAATACATTAAACAGCGGAAGACTTCTATGCTCTGGACACAGCTTTAGGCTTCGATCCAGAATCCTGCTCAAGAGATAAATAACGGCAAAAAGCTACTCGACCGCCCGTGTGGAAAAGAGGGCACCTGAGTTTGCAAAGTGAAACAAACTACGAGTCAGTCATGGGACGGGTATGAGAAATCTAACTTAACTAATCTAATAATAAGGCTAATCACAGGACCACGCCGCTAACGCGGAACGGGTTTACTCCATTGGATTGCCGGTGCATAAAAAAGTAAATCGTTAAACAATACAATGCTTTTTAGAAAAATGAAACCATCACAAGACTCAAGTCCCATCACACAATGCAACGCAAACCAGAGGATAGAGTTTTACCTTATAAGGGTCAAATATGCTTGATACGATAAAAACGAATTTGATATTATTATTAGTGTATATATGTTTCAAAAACATTTCAAAGTAAATGTATCAATCCTAGGAAGCATAGCTACCATATACTATGCCTCCATACTAGTAATACAATCAAGTCTGTAGGATCGTATTGGGAATTGGATTTCCATCATGAGTCAAGGCTAGGAAAGATCTCCTTACCGATTCGAGACACTCTAGCTAATGTCTCAGGATTCCCTGCAGTGAACCCTTGGATCCTACAGGGCCGGTCCACACATACGATTTTACGGATTGGCAATTCCTGAACACACGTTTCCCGGTCCTATAGGACCTATCATCCGAGGCGCCTCATTCCATCATCCACATAAGTAAAATGTCGGGCCGTGTAAAAACCAAACACCACTTCTAGCTAGAAAGAAACGTTCTGCTTTCCCTGTGTTCCCTTGCTCCGTTTTAGACTCAACCGGGTTGTGAGACTCGTGAAGCTACGTAATACACAAAGATATGCTTATTCAAGTTGTGCTTTGATCATCAACCACAAGGCCTGCTTTTCAACAAAAGCCTTGATCAATTGCATCTTAGCATGCCACATTGTCAATCCATACCATACCATTGATTCCTACCAATATATAACCTCTAAGCTCGTACGTCTTAGAGAAGGGTGTTAAACACCAAACAAACATATATTTAGCAGAGATCGACGAATACTGTATAAAGGAATACAACGTCAGACATACAATCCATTTTCAAGTCCGTTCTGAGTTTGAATGAAACCGGAGGCACCTTATTCCTTGCATATCCGAACAATCAACAAGTAGTCTGGACGACCACCATTGTAGCCCCTTCAAGGTAGCTACTCCTATCATGGGCGTCAATGGTAACTCATCCATTCGACGTGAAGATCGTCGGTCTTCAATCACCGTCTTCAACTCTTCGACTTAGATCGACAAATGATCATTTGAAATGAGATTGAACTCGGACTTTTCAAATGATCCTCGCGTATATTTAAAATCATTTCTTATCGTTAATATTAATTTATAACGATTAATCTCTATTTTTATTTATACAAAAAATAGTTGAATTTTATTTAACAACACTTCATGTCAATAGGCGACCTTGGCGCTGCTTTCACCCAAATTTGTTTCATACATTTCTCTAAATCTAACCGTTGAATTTTAACACAATTCATATCGTTGGAAAAATCTTCCCAAGGCGAACCTAACGGTTTCAGTTTTGGGAAAATCCGACGGTCGGATCTTTCGGTATTTTAAAGACATAATTCCAAAATGCGAAATACCACGCTCGATTCGTTTGATTTTAATTTCTATATATATATATATAATTATATATAATTCCTTCATCCATATATTTTGCTAACAACGAATATCCCTATTTGTATATATAATATCAAGGTATAACATGACACACAATAATGTTTTATTTTTATTATAATTCACATACTATACACAACAATGTACATTTTTCTTTCATCTTTCAAATTACACAAAATGTATATTTTGTTTCCTTATTTTTTTTAATGAAAATCTATTCATTAAAATGTACATTTCATCGTTATAATCTTTACTGAAAATCTTTTTACATAAATATGTAAATTTCATACTGTTGTTCTTTTACATGAAAAATGTAATTTCACTTTAATTCAATTACATGAAAGATGTAGCTTTTACTTTTATTCAATCACTATCTTTTCATTGGAGTCAACTTATATTAAATTGAAGTCCTTAAACGTTTAATTCTTTCCAATGAAAATGACACTAACATTATGCCTCATTTTAATATATGAACATGACACTAAAAACATGTTTCATCTTCAATATATGAACATGATCTTAAAAATATATTTATTTTAAGATAATAACATAACACTGAAATATGTTTTAAATTTTATATATTAACATAACATTAAAAATAAGATTATATTTCATATAATTAACATGACTTTAAAATATGAAGCTATTTCATATGCATTCACATGATTCCAACACATGTTTTTATTTCATATGCATTAACACTACTCCAAACATGATTTTATTTTCATATACTTTAACGCTACTCCAAAATATGATTTTATTTTCATATGCAATTAAATGACATTAAAACAAATGATTATATTTATTTCTTATGCACTCATGTTACACTAAAAAAAACATGATTTCATTTTCATATGCATTTTCATGATTCCAACTATAATCTAAAAATTGATTATTCTATATGTTATCCTTTTATAATAATATTATTTTCCAAAATATTAATTTGGAAATTTATCTTTTAATATTCATTATAAAATGGATAAAATAAATCGATAAACTCGTTTTTTTTAAAATGCGTTGCTATTTTTAAAACAGATTAAATAGCCCAACTCATTTTCTTATCCATTAGTATTTTATAATGGGCTAGACCTCTGACATTAAGCCTACGACTTGTGGATGCTGGATGTGCCGGTCGGTTCCGGGAAGACTTATTCCACAAGTTGGGCTTAACCTCGTGTCATGGCCCATTTCGTATTTGTGCACTTGGACCTCTCACATTAGGTTCAACATTAGTGGCTGCTGGATATGCCGGTCGGGTCCAGGCAGACTTCCACTACAAATGTAACCTAACCTCGTGTCCAAGCATAATTATAATTTATAATTATAATTAATTTTCCAAAACATATTATTTGAAATTATCCTTTCCATTAAGGAATCTTAATTTTAAGATATTCTTTATTTCTAAATATCTTGATTTCAAGTATCTTAATATAAATTGTAACTTTCCATATTATTATGATTTTATAATAACAACCTTTTCAAGATGTTCCATTTTGAAACCATATTTTTTTACTTTTTTTAACATATTGACACCAAAGATGTAATCTTTTTAATTGAATCCTTTTATTTAACTTTTAGACAATAAAGACGTAATCTTTCTAAATCAACGTCTATTAATTCCATTAATTGAATATGAAATAAAAACATTCCTTTAATTCAAGATTGATAACGTTTTGGAAACAAATCTTCTTAATTTAACATATTGATAATTAAAAAGGTAATCTTTTTAAATTCTAACTCTTTCTTTTTATTGTAACCTCATCCTACTATGTTTCTACTATTACATTAAAAATGTATTTTTAATGTAAAACGTACTTCTTAATAAAAATATGATTCTTTCTAAGTTTTCTAATATTACATTAAAGATATGTTTTTAATGTAAAACATATTTCATAATGAAATATGATTTTTCTTCTAAGTCCCTAATATTAACATTAAAGATGTGTTTTTAATGCAAATCATATTTCATAATGAAATATGATTCTTTTCTCAGTTTTATAATATTACATTAAGAAAATGTAAACCTTTCTATTTAATCTAATTTACATTAAAATGTAAATTTTCCTTTTTAATCTTATTTACATTAAAAATGTAAGATTTACTTCTTTTCTTATTTACATTAGGAAAAATGTAACTTTACTTCTTTTCTATCTTATTTACATGAAAATGTAAACTTCCTACTTTTTAATCTCATTACATGAATATGTAATCTTTTCTTCTTATTCATCTTATTACATGAAAATGTAATTTTCATTTTTAACTAATGAAATCAATGACCTATTGTTCATTTCTAATAAAGTGGCGGTGGAAGTAATGTTCTTTTTCTAACTTAACACATAACGGTGTAAGTAATGTTCATTTTCTAACTTAACACATAACGGTGTAAAAATTGTTTATTTCCTAACTTGTCACATAACGGTGTAAATATTGTTCATTACATTTCTAACAAATGACGGTGCAAAATAATGTCAATTTCATTTTAACAAATGATAGTGAAAATCATTATTTTCTTTTTAACAAAAATGATTTTTTTTTTCAAAACAAAGACAAAAATGGTGCCTTTTTATATCAATAAAACAAAGACCAAAATGATATCTTTTATATTAACAAACAAAAGAAAATTCTTTTACTCACACACAAAAATGATTCTTTTTCCATTACACATAAAAAAAATGATTCTTTTTCATTAACAAAGCTAATATTTTTATATTTAAAACCAAAAATGAAACTTTTATTTACAATCAAAAAGGTACAATCTTTATATTTAACAAAAGTTAAATCTTTATATTTCACGCAAACAAAGTTTCAAGCTTTTATTTAAAATAAAAGTTAAAATCTTTATAAATTATTATCGATATTAATTCCAAATAATGCTCATATTCGCCACTCAGATTCAAACAATGGAGAATTCTGGTTATACATGACCAGATCTATTGCACACAAACAATACAATCAGTCACCAATCACAAACAACAAATATAGTACAACAAACACGGATTTGATTATATAAATACATACATATGAGATTCAAGCATCGAGGAATATAAATATAAACTTTAAAATAGAAATCTCACATCGTTTTGAATTTCTGAGCCGTTCAGATCCAAAAATTGGCCAAATTTCAACTTACTCAGAATCAGGTCTAGTCAGTTTCGTCGCGAAGGTCTCGATCTAACGATCGTGGCGCACCTGAAATCATTCGAATCCGAGTTCGTACGAGTGAGATATGGTTAAATTAAGATTGGTAAAATTTTAAATTAATTAATTTAGATAAATAAGGTTGAAAAGTCAACCCTACCTTCTTCTTCCTCTCTCCAAATTGACTTGCCGTTAGTTAAACCCATAGCCTTCAAATCTAGGGTTGAATTTAACTCGAAATCAAGGAGGCTTTGAGGCGATCGGGAGGTGGCACATCAGAGAGGGGGGAAGGGGAGCACGGCGCCTAGGGAGGTGGAGGCCGCGGTGGGGCCTACAGGGGGTGGTGGGGCTGTTTTGGCTGCGGGTTGGGGAGCAATTTCTGGCCAAATTACTTCATTAAATCTCATCATCTCCGTATAGAATTGTAGCTAAGAAGAATCTCTTCGATTTGGTCTATGAATTGCTAGAAGTTATAGTTTGGATTGAGAGAAAATGAAGATCAAAGTTGGGACATTTCTAGCCATAAAAAAATAGGGTGGCGGCTGGTCATTTGGATTAGGGTTTGGGGTTTGTCATTTAGCATACTATTTATATTATTATATTCACTAATTACCCACTAAGGCCCGATTTGCAACTTTGTCAGATTTCAGCCCAACGACTGTCGTTCCTACCCATTATCTCCCATTCCGGACTCATCTAGACATGTCCCGTAGGCCCAAATGACTGTCTTGACCCAGTTTTATTTATTTCAAAATATTTTCTTTTATTTTTAATTCAACCGTACGAATAAATTCACCGGGGCCACAAATTATCTTCAAAAATTCCCAAAAAATATATATTTAGCTATATTTTGACGCTGCAGACCTAGGAAAATTAATTTCATTCAATTCTGAGCCTATTTGAAAAATGGCCTTTTTCACGTCGATTAAAATTGACCGAAATTGACCAAACTGAAATCTTTTTGCAACGGTCACAAATTAATTCGAAAAATTATGAAAAATTAAATTTAGCAATAATTTGACATTCCGAATCCAACAAAAGTGGTTTCGTCGAAAACAGAGGTCGTTTGAAAAATGGCTATTTTCAAGGCGTATATATTACATATTAAAAATACATTTTTAAACAAATAATTTTCGAAACTCGAAATATAGAAGTGTTTATACTTTTTAAATGCAGAAACATCATTCTAAATTCAATGGAAGTGGTTTTGAGTCCAAATTCCTTTGTATGCAAAAAGTAACATTTTTGACCTTTATATATAATATATAAATTTCATAGCGACCTTTCTAAATTTTAAACTGGCCATAACTTTTGATTCCCGCTATGAAATTTCAATTTTTCAGATTCGTTAGAAAGATATTTTTAAATAGATTCTAATATTTTTGGTTTCACTAAAATCCGTTGAATTTTGCATCCTGTACGGTCAGTCAAAGTTCAAGTTTGACTTTTCAAACTACCGCGCTTTTTCTAACTTCTTTTATAATTAAAATTAAATTTTCATCCTGACTTCGGTTTAAACCAATTTTTAATCATTATTATTTTAAATAAATTATTTTAAATATCAAAACCCATTAAAATTAGTTAAAATAAAATTTTAAATTTACCCCAAAATTCAGGGTTGTTACAGTCTCCCCCACTTAAAAACTTTTCGCCCTCGAAAAGGAAAGAAGCTAAAAGTTGTTTAAGTATCCTATCTTAAATAATTTTGTTTGTTGATTAACTTTTAAAATATATAACATTTATATATTCAAAATCATAATTCCTAATAGCGGATTATATATATAATCAAAATACGTTAATTATGAACTGGGCACTCTCAACTCATTCTGGGGCATTACTAACCCCATCTCTAATGAGTTTTCTCATTCTGGGATACTGCTGATCCTATCTCTAGTGAGTATTCTTATTGGATATTACTAATCCAATCTCTGATGAGCCTTTTGTTCAGTTCTAACGAGTTGTACCCCAGAGATTTTGAGCTAACCAGAGCTATGATACCAACTGTAACGACCCAGGTTCCCCCCGGCCCGAACGATCGCTAGATCGACCAAGACTGTTCAAAACCCGAATACGCTAACTTTGGGAATACAACAACATCGGAACAACAACAACATATGTAATAACCCGGAAATCCGAGCCAATTTAAAATTTTTATTTTGGCAATTTTAGTGAATTTTGATTATGTAAAATGGATTATTTTAAATAATAACGATGAAGAATTTATTTTGAATAGAATTTGAGTGTATATATTTATATACGTCGTCGTTAGAATATAAATATTTGTTTATAAATATAAAAGGAATTGAAAATGGCGCGGTAGTTCGAAAATTCGATTTCAAACTTCAAATGAATGTACCGGGTGCAAAATAAACCGGATTTTAGTGAAACCAAAAATATTAGAATCTATTTGTGAATATCTTTCCAACGAATCCGGGAAATTGAAATTTCATAGCGGGGATCAAAAGTTATGCCCAGTTGAAAATTCAGAATTGTCGCTATGGAATTCTGGCCCTTAAAAATGACCATTTTTCAAACGTCCTCGGTTTTCGACGAAACCACTTTTGTTGGATTCGTGATGTCAAGTTATTGCTAGATTCCAAAATTCATAATTTTTCGAATCAATATGTGATCGTGGCAAAGGAAAACGTGTTTTGTCAATTTCGATCGACCTGAAAATGGCCAATTTTCAAACGGTCTCGGAATGTGACGAAATTAGTTTTGTTAGGACCGTATCGTCAATACGAAGCTAGAAATAATTTTTTTGGAATTTTTAGAGACTGTATGTGGTCTCGGTAAATTGAAATGTGTGTTTAAATTGAATATATAAAGATTTAGGGTGCGTTTGGTTTACATTTTTAAATTTTGAGTTTTCGAACATACAAAAGTACCGATAACACACACATTTCGTGAAAAACAATCGTTTTACAAAACGAAGTTAACACACAAAACAAAAAATAACTTTTTATTGTTTTCCATGTTTTTAGGAACATCAAAAAGACAATAACAAATTCTTGCATCCATCATCCCTCTAACAACCCTGAATTTTGGGGCCAATTTAAATTTTTTATTTTAGATATTTTAATGAATTTTGGATAATTAAAATAATTTATTTTAAATAATAACGACTAAAAATTTATTTTAATCGAAGTTAAAACAAATAAATTTTATTTAAATATAAAAGGAGTTTAAATCAGCGCTGCAGTTTGAAAATTTGAAGTTAAACTTTAACTAATTGTACAGGATTCAAAATAAATCGAATTTTAGTGAAACCAAAAATATTTAAATCTGTTTAAGAATATCTTTCTAATGAATCTAAAAAATTCAAATTTCACTTTAAAAGTTGTAAGTTATGACCAGTTTAAAATTTAGAAAAGTCGTTGTAGTATTTATATATATTTAATATAATATATTGGCCTTAAAAATAGCCATTTTTCAAACGGGCTCAGAATTGAACGAAATTAATTTTCCTAGGTCCGCAGCGTCAAAACATAGCTAAATATATTTATCGGGAATTTTTGAAGTTAATTTGTTGCCCTGGTGAATTTATTTGTACGGTTGAATTATAAATAAAGGACTTAAATTTTAAATCTGAAAAACGGAGGCCAAGATGACCATTTGGGCTGACGAGACATATCCAGATGAGTTCGGAATGGGGGCTATTAGGTATGAATGGCAGTCGTTGGGCTGAAATCAGACAAAGTTGCAAAACAGGCCTTTATTGGGAAATTTGGGAATAAAATAATATTTAAATATAAAAGGTACGGATGCCGCTCCTTCTTCCCCGATTCATTCACGCACCAGATAACCCATAGCCGCCATACCCGTCCAAACTTCTCTCCTCCTTCTCTCCCAATCCACAAAGAATTAGACTTAGGTTATGTTTGTAATAACCCGGAAATCTGGGCCAATTTAAAATTTTTATTTTGGCAATTTTAGCGAATTTTGATTATTTAAAATGAATAATTTTAAATAATATAGACGAGAAATTTATTTTGAATATAATTCGAACGTATATATTCGTTTGAATCGACGATAGAATATAAATATTTATTTATATTTATAAAAGGAATTGAAAATGGCGCGGTAGTTCGATAATTCGATTTCAAAGTTTAAATGAACATACCGGGTGCAAAATAAACCGGATTTTAGTGAAACCAAAAATATTTGAATCTAACTGATAATATCTTTCCAACGAATCCGAAAAATCAAAATTTCATAGCGGGAATCAAAAGATATGTCGCTATGGGATTCAGGCCCTTAAAAATAGCCATTTTGCAAACGACCTCGGATTTCGACGAAACCACTTTTGTTGGATCCGTGATGTCAAGTTATTGCTAGATTCCAATTTTCATAATTTTTCGAATCAATATATGAGCGTGGCAAAGGAAAACGCGTTTGACCAGTTTTAGTTGATTTTAATCAACTGGAAATTGGCCATTTTTCAAACGTTCTCAGAATTCAACGAAACTAGTTTTGTTAGGACCGTATCGTCAATACGAAGCTAGAAAATATTTTTCGGGAATTTTTCGAGTTAGTATGTAACCCCAGTAAATTGAAATGTACGTTTAAAATTCAATATAAGGATTTAAATGTTAAATTCAACGAAAACTGATTGAAACGGCCAAACTGACTTACGATATATATCCCATTGTGTTCAGAATGGGGGTAATACGCTAGGGACGACAGGCGGTGGGTCTCATTTCGAGTCCAAATGAAAAAGTTACTTTTTGGTTTTTAAAATTAAAAATAATATATTTATAAATAACCCCCTGGCCCCTCTCTCTCTTTCTCTTCTGTTAATTCAAATCAAAATGAAAAAAAAATCGCGGTGGAAGATCCACCGCGCCCCCATCGCCACCGCCAGGCGGAGCGCCACCTCGCACCCCACCTTAGACCCCCTCCCCTACCTCCGGCGCACCCCCCCTTCGTCGCTCCTCTCTCTACCCGAGCCCCTCCAAAACCCACGAGACCCAAACCCGCGCCATCCACCACCGCCGCCTCTGGCGCGGGCCCCCTCACCTCCCCTTCTCCTCCGCGTCCTCCTCCACCTCTTCTTCCCGCTCCCCTCCACTGCAGCAGCTCCGTTCTTCCTCCCTCCCCCTTCTTTTCTTCCTCCGGTCCGACCTCCGACCCTCCACCGCGAAGCCCGCCGCTTGCCCTAACCCTCTGACGCCGGCGACCCCCTCCAGCAACCCCCACGGCTCCTCCGACCTCCTCTTTTCCCCTTCGTCCGAGTTAGAACCCTGTAAGTGTTTATTTTTAATTACATTTAATTTTATTTTCAGTTTTGTGTATATGCGTGCGTAATAAAAATCGTATCATTATTTTTGAATGACATTACGTTAGGAATATACGGCTTATATATATAGATTAGATAAAAAGGTTTAATTTTTATAAACAAAAAATATGATTTTTATCATATGTGAAATATAAAAATATAATCTTTTATATTGTAGAAGTATAAAAATATAATTTTTATATAGGCAAGCTTGTAAAAATATCATCTTTATAAATATAGCAAAATAAAAATCTGATTTTTATTGTATATATGTTGAAATAAAGAGGTGATTTTTATAGTGATGAAATAAAAATTAAATCTTCATATTTGAAAAGGCGAGATTTTTATATATTGAATAGCAAAGTAAAAATATGATTTTTATATATTGAATAGCAAAGTAAAAATATGATTTTTATATATTGAATAGCAAAGTAAAAATTCGATTTTTATATATTGAATAACAAAGTGAAAATTCGATTTTTATATATTGAATAGTAAAGTAAAAATTCGATTTTTATATATTGAATAGCAAAGTAAAAATATGATTTTTATACATTGAATAGCAAAGAAAAATATGATTTTTATATATTGAATAGCAAAGTAAAAATTCGATTTTTATATATTTAATAACAAAGTAAAAATTCGATTTTTATATATTGAATAGCGAAGTGAAAATTCTATTTTTATATATTGAATAGCGAAGTAAAAATTCGATTTTTACATATGTAGAGAATACGGGCAAAGAAAGTGACAAGAGGCAAGAACGGCGAAGATTTCTACATAAGAAGAGTCATGGCATTGGATTAGCTAATCTGTGAGAACTCCTCACCTTTTGATTTATTTCTAGTTAAAATATATACTAGGATGCAGACGGTGTTTAGTAGCACCCGACACCCATCGTCCACAGACCATGGACGGCTTGTATGCTTGTTTGTTTGATTTTGATGTGTGGTTGATTGTGTGATGTGATATGAAATGAAATAAAATATTTATATAGTTAAAAATATTTTATAGTTAAAAATAGAATTTTTAACGTGTATATGAAATGAAATAAAAATAAACAAATCGGACGATTTGTTTATATACACACAATTGAATGATATTGATTGGGACGATAAATTTTACACATCGCCCAACTGCACAAATAAAATCTGTGTTTGATTGTTTGAAACCCCACACAGGTATTGGGATGATATTTGACGTACACTAATCCCGATTGTTTAGTTGTATGTCGATCGATTGATTGACAGAATGTTATGAGCGTTAAATATTTATATTTGATGCTTATACAGTGTGGAAAGCACTTTGGATGATGGTTGATTATTCATCGTTGTTGATATATACCTGTGCTGTAGAAAATCCATATAATTAACATTATATGGTAATTGATTGGGCCTCATTCCAGTTTTGAAATAGAAATATTTGAAAAAGAAATATTTGAGATAGAATATTTGAAAATAGAAATATATGAAGCCGTGTTGATTAGATTGACGCCATTTTGACGTGAACGATATTTATATCGATTTCATTCATTTTAAAATGAATATCGAAAGTGATTTCAAAATCTGATATTTTGAAAAGAATTGAAATTCGAACTGAAACTGAATAGAAATGAATTCGAATTGAAATTGAATATAAGTGAATTCGAATTGAAATTGAATATAAGTGAATTCGAATTGAAATTGAATATAAATGAATTCGAATTGAAATTGAATTGAACTGAAAACGAATTGAATTAGAAATCAATTTGAATTGAAATCAATTTGAATTGAAATCAATTTGAAATGAATTTAAAACGAATTTATAAGGAAAATTTCAATCTTGATTTGAATTTGAAATGAAGTTGAAATCGTTTTGAAAACGAATTTAAAACGATTTATATAATACGTTTTAAAAGGAAATCGACGAAGTATATATTATATATATATAATATAATGGCCTGAATAGAACGCGCCGCGGCAGTTCGCGAATTTCGACCATTGACTTCGAACGGATATTGCGGGAGATCCGACCGTCGGATTCTCTTGAAACCGGAACCCTTGGGTTCGTATCGAAAAGAGATTTCTAACGAATATTAGAAATTTGAAATCTAACGGTTGGATTTGGAATTACGCCCTAATCAAATTTGGAAAAGGTCGCTATAAGTGCAGTTCGATGGCCGTTGATGGAAATCGACTGTACGGGCCTTGATAAAATTAATAAAAATAGTAATAATTTGTGTAGAATCATAAGAAATGATTTAGAAAGAATTGGGATGAAAAACTCCATATTTGAAAAGATAAAAATAGATTTTTATCGAAATGAACTAGTTTTGAACTAGAATTATAATTCTATTTATTTTTAAATAAATAAATTGAATTTGAAATGGTTTTGAAAATAACCAGAATTTCCAATGATTGCATTGGAATGGATTTGAATCGAAATTGTCTTCGGAATATTTTGATGTTGGATTTCGTGATTATACAGATGTTGTTATGGAAATTTGAAAGATATAGATATATATATCGTTATTTCCAATACGATATCTGTTGGTCGTAGAATTTGATATTGAATATGAGCCGATATATTTTCTATTCAGAGCCTTGTATTTAATATCAAATGTGATTTGGGTTTGTCGTGAATGGTGTCTTGACTAACACTGTTCTTAAACCCAGTTGAGAAAAGATTAAATCTTTTTATTTGGATTTAATGAAGTGTACCAATTAAATAATATTTAATTGGAATTGAATTGATATTGATTTTTGGGTTTATCGTGGACAGTGTTTTAAATAACACTCGTTCTTTAACCCGATAATTAATGGAATGTGATTTTGGGTTTATCGTGAACTGTGTTTTAAATGGCACTGATTCTTTAACCCAGTTAAAGATTAAAACTAAGTGGAGTTTTAATGAATCTTTAATTAGATTGAAAAGATCGAGAATGGAGTATCACCAGTTTTGCTCCTGGCGATAGTTAAATCTTTAATTAGATTTGAACGTGAAATGGTAATTGAATTTACCGATAACACCGTGGTGTTAGATATGAAGTATGACCAGTTTTACTTCATGGGATGAATAGGTTGGGATTGGGAAATTAAAATAAATGATTACTTCGGTGTGGTTCGCTAATCCCGACTAGTTTGAATTGATATTCAAAAAGGAGATTAAAGAATAAATTTAAAGAATTTATCTTTGATAAAATTAATGGGAACCTTTCCCAAAATATAAGAATATTTGAATAAAAAGAATATTCTAAAGTGGAATGAGGTGTGTGTTGTGTTTTTGTAACACTTTTATAATATATACGCGAGTTATTCAAAAAGACCGGGTTTATCCCATTCTGATTAACTGATTCGACGTGGTGTCGAAGATGAAGACGGTGGTTGAAGACCGGAGGTCTTCACGTCGTTTGGGTAATTACTGATGATCTTGATTGGGCTGTACACCCAAGAAGATGGAAACAGTTGGTGATCGTCCAGACGTACTTGGAGATCGATGGATATGCAGGGTACTAGGTGCCTCCGATTTCGTTCAGACCCAGAACGAACTTGTAAATGGACTGTGTGTCTGACATTGGATTTTAGTCCGTGTGATTGATTTTTATTAAATATATATCTGTTTGGCGGCGGAGAATTTATTCTCTTGCTTAACGCCCTTCTCTGAGACGTACGAGCTCAGGGGTTATATATTGATGGATATCAAACGCATGGAGTGAATTGCCTGTGTGGCATGCCTAAGTGGCAATTGATCGAGGCTTCTGTTGAAAAGCAAAGTCTTGTGGTGATGATCAAAGCACAGCCTGTGTGGCACAACTTTGTGTAACGTGAATTCGCGAGCCTCGCACCCCGGTTGTGAACCAAAAACGGGAGAGGACCTCAGGGAGGGCATGCGTTTCTTTCTAGCTAGGGTGGTGTCAGTGACCTACCAGCCCTGACATTTATATACTTTTCACCTGTGTGGTTGTTGCTGTTGCGTGGCGCCTCGGTTAGATCGGACGATCCGGGTCCGATGGAGCCATTCGTTGGCTCATTTACGCCCCAAAGGGCGGGGAAACGTAGTGTTCAGGCATAATAATACACATCGGTGGACCGGCCCTGATGATCCAAGGCTTGCCTGCGCGCTTGCCTGAGGTTCGGGCTAGAGAGTCTCGAATCGGTATAGGACGATCCCTGGCCTCGGTTCATAGATGGAAATCCAACTTCCAAATACGTGATTTTGTGGTTTTAATTGTAGAACTAGTATGGCGACATGATATATGGTACCCATGCCGCCTATGATTGATACTTATGATTTGAAGTTGTTTTACACACTATGCACTTATAATAGTATCAAATGATTTGTTTTAAAACGTATCAAGCATTCTTTGGCTGTTATAAGGGAAAACCCTATCCCCTGGCTTGCGTTGCATTATGTGATAGGACCTGGGTCTTATAACAGCTTCATTTTTCTTTATTTAGCATTGCGTTGTTTGTTTTATGCAATGGTATTCTTGGGAGGAAACCCGTTCCGTGTTATACGGCGTGGTCCCTTGATTTACCTAACTTTAAAAACAAAGATTAATAACTGTTTTAGTTCTCACACCAGTCCCATGACTAACCTGGAGTTTATTGTTTTAACCTAAACTCTGGGTGCCCTTATTTTGACACGGGCAGCTAGTAGTTTTGGTTTTGCAGATTTATATTCACAGGATCCTGGTTTACAGCTGGAACGATATCCGGAAAGCATTGTATCCGTATATCTCCTTCAGTTGTGTATTGTATTATTTTCCGCTGCGATGTATTTAAATGTAATTTAAATCTCTGATATTTCTGTGTAATATTTATTCATTTATACTCTGTATATTCTTGTATTCTGATGCAGTGTTGTAATTAACAAGGAAATGTTCTTTTGTATGCGTTCTATTTTGTCGTGTTCTCAAAACAATTCATTCTTTCTCTTCTCTTCGGAGAACGGGGAAGTTCGGGTCTTTTCATCGTGGTATCAGAGCTTTGGTTTATAAAGCTCAGAGAACAAGACACATTAGAACCATACGAAAGAATTCATCAGATATTGGATAAGTAATATCCAATGGGAATGACTCGTTAGAGATAGGATCAGTAGTATCCTAGAACGAGTGTGAAGAGTATATTTTTAAAGTGAAAACAAATTTTGTTTTGAAAATTTAAAATCAATTATTCGTATTTGATTATTTATTACATATTAATTAGGACAGTCCAGTATATAGAGATTTTGCATATATGTCTTGCAAATGTGTGTTCGAAATTTTAATATATTGGATAGATATAGAATCACACTCTAGTCGCCCGGAGATGATTCTGATGATGAGGCCTCATCATCAGTGTTTATATTCGAGTGACGAAAGTGAGATTTCTATATATTTCCTATTGATTGGTGTGAGAACCAAAATTAGATAGGGCCTATTGTTGTGATTTGGCATCAAAAATCTGATTTTTGACTATATATCAAAGTTATGAATTTCAAATGATAATTCACTAATTGATTGATGTTTGTGTTGTTTGTTTAATTGTTTGATAATTTTGAACCATTATGCCTAATTGAATCAAATATTGAACTGTATTGAAAATTGGTCGCATTTACTTGCATATACATGTGCTTACATTGAACAGGTCATAGCAAGGAGGCTAGAGCAGAGAATAAAATTTGTTTGCCCGACAAATAGGTACATGTTTACCATAATTTACTGTTTTGTTTGGGTGATGATGATTTTATGAGCCGATTGGCTAGCCGCTTGGCTAGCCGCTTGGCTTTTTCTTTTTGAGATCAGAGGGACTCTATGGCAATTTCGGGATTTTCCCGTTGCTCCCGGTGCAGGGGAGGTTATGGCGAAATTTTTCGAAAATTTAGGGTGTTCGCCAAATTTTTGAAAAATTTGAAAAGTTCTTAGAAACTGAAAAGTTGGAGAACTTAAGACATAATAAAAATATTGGAAGTTGAGTTAGTTTGTAAAACAACTTTCGGCTTCGTTCCTTTTCGGGGACGAAAAGTTTTAAGTGGGGGAGATTGTAATAACCCGAAAATCTGGGCCAGTTTAAAATTTTTATTTTGGTAATTTTAGCGAATTTTGATTATTTAAAATGAATAATTTTAAATAATATAGACAAGAAATTTATCTTGAATATAATTCGAACGTATATATTCGTTTGACTCGACGATAGAATATAAATATGTATTTATATTTATAAAAGGAATTGAAAATGGCGCGGTAGTTCGATAATTCAATTTCAAAGTTTAAATGAACATATCGGGTGCAAAATAAACCGGATTTTAGTGAAACCAAAAATATTTGAATCTAATTGATAATATCTTTCCAACGAATCCGAAAAATCAAAATTTCATAGCGAGAATCAAAAGATATGTCCAAATGAAAATTCGGAATAGTCGCTATGGGATTCAGGCCCTTAAAAGTAGCCATTTTGCAAACAACCTCGGATTTCGACGAAACCACTTTTGTTGGATCCGTGATGTCAAGTTATTGTTAGATTCCAATTTTCATAATTTTTCGAATCAATATGTGAGCGTGGAAAAGGAAAACGCGTTTGACCAGTTTTAGTTGATTTTAATCGACTGGAAATTGGCCATTTTTCAATCGTTCTCAGAATTCAACGAAACTAGTTTTGTTAGGACCGTATCGTCAATACGAAGCTAGAAAATATTTTTCGGGAATTTTTCGAGTTAGTATGTGACCCCAGTAAATTGAAATGTACGTTTAAAATTCAATATAAGGATTTAAATGTTAAATTCAACGAAAACTGATCGAAACGGCCAAACTGACTTACGATATATATCCCATTGTGTTCAGAATGGGGGTAATACACTAGGGACGACAGGCGGTGGGTCTCGTTTCGAGTCCGAATGAAAAAGTTACTTTTTGGTTTTTGAAATTAAAAATAATATATTTATAAATAACCCCCTGGCCCCTCTCTCTCTTTCTCTTCTGTTAATTCCAAATCGAAATGAAAAAAAAATCGCAGCGGAAGATCCACCGCCAGGCGGAGCGCCGCCTCGCACCCCACCTTAGACCCCCTCCCCTACCTCCGCCGTACCCCCCCTTCGTCGCTCCTCTCTCTACCCGAGCCCCTCCAAAACCCACGAGACCCAAACCCGTGCCATCCACCACCGCCGCCTCTAGCGCGGGCCCTCCTCACCTCCCCTTCTCCTCCGCGTCCTCCTCCCCCTCTTCTTCCCGCTCCCCTCCACTGCAGCAGCTCCGTTCTTCCTCCCTTCCCCTTCTTTTCTTCCTCCGGTCCGACCTCCGACCCTCCACCGCGAAGCCCGCCGCCTGCCCTAACCCTCTGACGCCGACGACCCCCTCCAGCAACCCCCACGACTCCTCCGACCTCCTCTTTTCCCCTTCGTCCAAGTTAGAACCCTGTAAGTGTTTATTTTTAATTACATTTAATTTTATTTTCAGTTTTGTGTATATGCGAGCGTAATAAAAATCGTATCTTTATTTTTGAATGACATTACGTTAGGAATATACGGCTTATATATATAGATTAGATAAAAAGGTTTAATTTTTATAAACAAAAAATATGATTTTTATCATATGTGAAATATAAAAATATAATCTTTTATATTGTAGAAGTATAAAAATATAATTTTTATATAGGCAAGCTTGTAAAAATATCATCTTTATAAATATAGCAAAATAAAAATCTGATTTTTATTGTATATATGTTGAAATAAAAAGGTGATTTTTATAGTGATGAAATAAAAATTAAATCTTCATATTTGAAAAGGCGAGATTTTTTTATATTGAATAAAAAAGTAAAAATATGATTTTTATATATTGAATAGCAAAGTAAAAATATGATTTTTATATATTGAATACCAAAGTAAAAATATGATTTTTATATATTGAATAGCAAAGTAAAAATATGATTTTTATATATTGAATAACAAAGTAAAAATATGATTTTTATATATTGAATAGCAAAGTAAAAATTCGATTTTTATATATTGAATAGCAAAGTAAAAATTCGATTTTTATATATTGAATAGCAAAGTAAAAATTCGACTTTTATATATTGAATAGCAAAGTAAAAATATGATTTTTATATATTGAATAGCAAAGAAAAATATGATTTTTATATATTGAATAGCAAAGTAAAAATTCGATTTTTATATATTGAATAGCAAAGTAAAAAATTCGATTTTTATATATTGAATAGCGAAATAAAAATTCGATTTTTATATATTGAATAGCGAAGTAAAAATTCGATTTCTACATATGTAGAGAATACGGGCAAAGAAAGTGATAAGAGGCAAGAACGGCGAAGATTTCTACATAAGAAGAGTCGTGGCATTGGATTAGCTAATCTGTGAGAACTCCTCACCTTTTGATTTATTTCTAGTTAAAATATATACTAGGATGCAGACGGTGTTTAGTAGCACCCGACACCCGTCGTCCACAGACCATGGACGGCTTGTATGCTTGTTTGTTTGATTTTGATGTGTGGTTGATTGTGTGATGTGATATGAAATAAAATATTTATATAGTTAAAAATATTTTATAGTTAAAAATAGAATTTTTAACGTGTATATGAAATGAAATAAAAATAAACAAATTGGACGATTTGTTTATATACACACATTTGACTGTTATTGATTGGGACGATAAATTTTACACATCGCCCAACTGCACAAATAAAATCTGTGTTTGATTGTTTGAAACCCCACACGGGTATTGGAATGATATTTGATGTACACTAATCCCGATTGTTTAGTTGTATGTCGATCGATTGATTGACAGACTGTTATGAGCGTTAAATATTTATATTTGATGCTTATACAGTGTGGAATGCACTTTGGATGATGGTTGATTATTCATCGTTGTTGATATATACCTGTGTTGTAGAAAATCCATATAATTAACATTATATGGTAATTGATTGGGCCTCATTCCAGTTTTGAAATAGAAATATTTGAAAAAGAAATATTTGAAATAGAATATTTGAAAATAGAAATATATGAAGCCGTGTTGATTAGATTGACACCATTTTGACGTGAACGATATTTATATCGATTTCATTCATTTTATAATGAATATCGAAAGTGATTTCAAAATCTGATATTTTGAAAAGAATTGAAATTCGAACTGAAACTGAATAGAAATGAATTCAAATTGAAATTGAATATAAGTGAATTCGAATTGAAATTGAATATAAGTGAATTCAAATTGAAATTGAATATAAACGAATTCGAATTGAAATTGAATTGAACTGAAAACAAATTGAATTAGAAATCAATTTGAATTGAAATCAATTTGAAATGAATTTAAAACGAATTTATAAGGAAAATTTCAATCTTGATTTGAATTTGAAATGAAGTTGAAATCGTTTTGAAAACGAATTTAAAACGATTTATATAATACGTTTTAAAAGGAAATCGACGAAGTATATATTATATATATAATATAATGGCCTGAATAGAACGCGCCGCGCCGCGGCAGTTCGCGAATTTCGACCATTGACTTCGAACAGATATTGCGGGAGATCCGACCGTCGGATTCTCATGAAACCGGAACCGTTGGGTTCGTATCGAAAAGAGCTTTCTAACGAATATTAGAAATTTGAAATCTAACGGTTGGATTTGGAATTATGTCCAAATCAAATTTGGAAAAGGTCGCTATAAGTGCAGCTCGATGGCCGTTGATGGAAATCGACTGTACGGGCCTTGATAAAATTATTAAAAATAGTAATAATTTGTGTAAAATAATAAGAAATGATTTAGAAAGAATTGGGATGAAAAACTCCATATTTGAAAAGATAAAAATAGATTTTTATCGAAATGAACTAGTTTTGAACTAGAATTATAATTCTAATTATTTTTAAATAAATAAATTGAATTTGAAATGGTTTTGAAAATAACCAGAATTTCCAATGATTGCATTGGAATGGATTTGAATCGAAATTGTCTTCGAAATATTTCGATGTTGGATTTCGTGATTATACAGATGTTGTTATGGAAATTTGAAAGATATAGATATATATATCGTTATTTCCAATACGATATCTATTGGTCGTAGAATTTGATATTGAATATGAGCCGATATATTTTCTATTCAGAGCCTTGTATTTAATATCAAATGTGATTTGGGTTTGTCGTGAATGGTGTCTTGACTAACACTGTTCTTAAACCCAGTTGAGAAAAGATTAAATCTTTTTATTTGGATTTAATGAAGTGTACCAATCAAATAATATTTAATTGGAATCGAATTGATATTGATTTTTGGGTTTATCGTGGACAGTGTTTTAAATAACACTCGTTCTTTAACCCGATAATTAATGGAATGTTATTTTGGGTTTATCGTGAACTGTGTTTTAAATGACACTGATTCTTTAACCCAGTCAAAGATTAAAACTAAGTGGAGTTTTAATGAATCTTTAATTAGATTGAAAAGATCGAGAATGGAGTATCACCAGTTTTGCTCCTGGCGATAGTTAAATCTTTAATTAGATTTGAACGTGAAATGGTAATTGAATTTACCGATAACACCGTGGTGTTAGATATGAAGTATGACCAGTTTTACTTCATGGGATGAATAGGTTGGGATTGGGAAATTAAAATAAATGATTACTTCGGTGTGGTTCGCTAATCCCGACTAGTTTGAATTGATATTCAAAAAGGAGATTAAAGAATAAATTTAAAGAATTTATCTTTGATAAAATTAATGGGAACCTTTCCCAAAATATAAGAATATTTGAATAAAAATAATATTCTGAAGTGGAATGAGGTGTGTGTTGTGTTTGTGTAACACTTTTATAATATATACGCGAGTTATTCAGAAAGACCGGGTTTATCCCATTCTGATTAACTGATTCGACGTGGTGTCGAAGATGAAGACGATGGTTGAAGACCAGAGGTCTTCACGTCGTTTGGGTAATTACTGATGATCTTGATTGGGCTGTACACCCAAGAAGATGGAAACAGTTGGTGATCGTCCAGACGTACTTGGAGATCGATGGATATGCGGGGTACTAGGTGCCTCCGGTTTCGTTCAGAACCAGAACGAACTTGTAAATGGACTGTGTGTCTGACATTGGATTTTAGTCCGTGTGATTGATTTCTATTAAATATATATCTGTTTGGCGGAGGAAAATTTATTCTCTTGCTTAACGCCCTTCTCTGAGACGTACGAGCTCAGGGGTTATATATTGATGGATATCAAACGCATGGAGTGAATTGCCTGTGTGGCATGCCTAAGTGGCAATTGATCGAGGCTTCCGTTGAAAAGCAAAGTTTTGTGGTGATGATCAAAGCACAGCCTGTGTGGCACAGCTTTGTGTAACGTGAATTCGAGAGCCTCGCACCCCGGTTGTGAACCAAAAACGGGAGAGGACCTCAGGGAGGGCATGCGTTTCTTTCTAGCTAGGGTGGTGTCAGTGACCTACCAGCCCTGACATTTATATACTTTTCACCTGTGTGGTTGTTGCTGTTGCGAGGCGCCTCGGTTAGATCGGACGATCCGGGTCCGATGGAGCCATTTGTTGGCTCATTTACGCCCCAAAGGGCGGGGAAACGTAGTGTTCAGGCATAATAATCCACATCGGTGGACCGGCCCTGACGATCCAAGGCTTGCCTGCGCGCTTGCCTAAGGCTCGGGCTAGAGAGTCTCGAATCGGTAGAGGACGATCCCTGGCCTCGGTTCATAGATGGAAATCCAACTTCCAAATACGTGATTTTGCGGTTTTAATTGTAGAACTAGGATGGCGACATGATATATGGTACCCATGCCGCCTATGATTGATACTTATGATTTGAAGTTGTTTTATACACTATGCACTTATAATAGTATCAAATAATTTGTTTTAAAACGTATCAAGCATTCTTTGGCTGTTATAAGGGAAAACCCTATCCCCCGGCTTGCGTTGCATTATGTGATAGGACCTGGGTCTTATAACAGCTTCATTTTTCTTTATTTAGCATTGCGTTGTTTGTTTTAAGCAATGGTATTCTTGGGAGGAAACCCGTTCCGTGTTATACGGCGTGGTCCCTTGATTTACCTAACTTTAAAAACAAAGATTAATAACTGTTTTAGTTCTCACACCAGTCCCATGACTGACCTGGAGTTTATTGTTTTAACCTAAACTCTGGGTGCCCTTATTTTGACATGGGCAGCTAGTAGTTTTGGTTTTGTAGATTTATATTCACAGGATCCTGGTTTACAGCTGGAATGATATCCGGAAAGCTTTGTATCCATATATCTCCTTCAGTTGTGTATTGTATTATTTTCCGCTGCGATGTATTTAAATGTAATTTAAATCTCTGATATTTCTGTGTAATATTTATTCATTTATACTCTGTATATTCTTGTATTCTGATGCATTGTTGTAATTAACAAGGAAATGTTCTTTTGTATGCGTTCTATTTTGTCGTGTTCTCAAAACAATTCGTTCTTTCTCTTCTCTTCGGAGACCGGGGAAGTTCAGGTCGTTTCAATGTTGAACTTTTTGAAGCTCTTCTCTTCCTCTTCCTCTTCCTTCTCCGACAAGTCTCACATCAAACCGCACCCCGTAGATCTCGAATCGCGAGCCCCAACCCACGCTGAACGGACCCCCGCTGCTCCTCCTCCTTGCTACCAAACCTCCCCATCTTCCTAGCGTGGATGCACCTCTCCTAGGCGGTCACTCTCCAACAAACGGCACCTAAAACCGTCAACCGTAGCTCGAGTTATCTCGATCTAAAGTTTTGAACAAATTCTGAGTTATACGGTATATAATTTGATCATATTTTAACATCCATAAGCGTTGCAAATTTAAAATTAAATTGTAAAACTCATATTTTATTCGTACGATTTCAGAATTGAACAAATTCAGAGTCATTAGGACCGTGTCGTCGAATACAACATTCTAGATCTGGTTTGAACAATTTCTGAGTCCTTGATTTTAGATCTGACCAAATAGCAAGGTGAGATTTCTATTTTAGAAAATATATTTTATTCCTTGTTGTTTGAATTGTAAATACACATGTTTATATGATCGAATCATTGATTGTTGTAATTAAATTTTATTGTTTGTTGTTGGTGACTGATTGTATGGTTTGTATGTAATAGATCTGGTCTTGTATGACCAGAAATTTCCATTGTTTGAATCTGAGTGATAGATCTGATTTTTATTTTGAATCAGTGTCAATAATAAATTAAAAAGATTTTTCCTTTGTAAAAAAAATTGAAACTTGTTTGTGTAAAATAAAAAAAATTGAAACTTGTTTGTGTAAAATAAAAGATTGAAACTTGTTTGTGTAAAATAAAAGATTGAAACTTGTTTTGTGAAAAGTGTTAACTTTGTTAATGAAAAGAAACAACTTTGTTAATAAGAAGTTCATTTTTGGGTGTGATGAAATAAAGATCAAAATTTCATTTTTGTTGTGTAATGAGATAGAGAACAGAAGATAACATTGTTGTGTTTAGAAACGACATTATATCACACTGTCATGTGTTTATTTAGAAACGATATTATATCACACTGTCATGTGTTTATTTAGAAATGACATTATTTACACCGTATAGAAATTACATTTTTATATGTAATTAAAAGACATGAAATTTACGCCGTATAGAAATTACATTTTTATAGGTAATTAAAAGACATGAAATTTACGCCGTATAGAAATTACATTTTTATATGTAATTAAAAGACATGAAAATTACATGTTATCACACCACGTAATGAAAATTACATTATTTATAATGTAATTAAAATATGAATTTGCCATGTAATGAAAATTACATTATTTATAATGTAATTAAAATATGATTTTGCCATGTAAAAGAAATCACATTTATATTCAATGTAATTAGGACATGAATTTTTCATTGTAAATAAAATTACATTTCATTATGTAATTAAAGATGACAATTTACATTGTAATATAAAATTGCATTTTTTATATGTAATTAAGGAAAAGAAATTGACATTGTAATTAAAATTACATTTTTATATGTAATTGAAGTATGAGAGTTGACACTATAAATAAAATTACATTTTTATATATAACTAAAGAAGAAGAATTTGCATAGCCAATTAAATTACATTCTTATGTGTAATTAGGAAAGAAAAATTTACATTGCAAATTTAAAAGCAAAATTAGATGTGTAATGTTAATTACATTTTTATTGTAATTAAAAAGAAGAATTGAGCATGGTAATCAAAAGTACATTTCTATGAAGTTTAAAAATGATAGGAATTTTCACCGTAATGATAATTACATTTTAATGTAATTAAAAAGGAGGATTTGACGTTGTAATGTAAATTACATTTTTGTTGTAATATTGAAAATATAGAACTTTTCACCTTTTTATTTGTATTTTACAGTACAAATATAACATAGAAAATAAGTACACTTTTTATTTGCAATTTATAAATCAAATGTAAACATTGAAATTAAAGTTGTACATTTTTGTTGCATTTCACAAGGCAAATATAAACATAGAAATTTAAGTACACATTTTTATTTGCACTCCACAATGCAAATATAACATAAAAATAAAAGCTACAACTTTTATTTACATCCCTTGATGTAAACAAACATGAATGAGAAATTGATCTTTTATTTACATTTCTTGATGTAAATAAGAATACAGAAAAAAACACACATTTTTATTTGTGCTCGTCAACGCAAATAAAATATGAAGAGAAAAAAAAATTATTTGCATCCCTTAATGCAAGTAAAACATAGAATTGGAAGTTACATTTGTATGTGAGTTGAAACAAAACATAACAAATTTAGAAGTTATATTTTTTTATTTACACTGTAGGTGTAAATAAAAAGGTTGATTTAGAGATTATATTTTTGCCCGCTATTTAGAGGTAAATAAAGGATGAAATAAAAAGGTATATTCTTGTTTATATTCTAAGTGTAAGAAAAAAGAGAGTAGAAAAAGGTTCGTATTTCACTAAGGAATGTGATTTACATTAAAAACATTTTTAAATGCTAATATCAAAAACATAGAAAAGGTTCATATTTCATTATGGAATATGATTCACATTGAAAACACTTTTAATGTAATATAGGAAAAGAATATACAATTTTACTCATTAAAATAGATCGATCAAAAATCTTCATTTTTGTTCATTGAAAAAGGATAAGTAATTTTGTTCACTAAAATAGATTAGACAACAATATTCATTTTTGTCCATTAGAAGGAAACTAACACATTTGTCTAAAGAGTAAGAATGAGGTAAGAACATATATTTTGTCATTAGGAAGAATCGTGACAAAATTTACATTTCTTTTTAAATAAAGAAGTTAAAAACAAAAATAAACATTTTTGTTAAAGAAAAGGAGTTAGACAATTTAGTGATTATATGCATTAAAATTGTGTGTAAACAAAAAGGGCCAATTTTATAATCAATACACTATAGAATTGGAATATGAAATTATAAGAGTAAAAGATTAAAAGAATGAAATTTAATGTTGTAATAGTATTTACATTTTAATGTAAATAAAAGAAATAGAAGAATTAGATTAAAAGAATAGAAAGATCACATTTTTGATGAAATGTAAGGAAATAGGAAAATGTCATGTTTTAAAATATATAAACATGTTATCATTAAAAATCACATTTTTAGTGAAATGAAGGATATAGAAAAATGTTCACTGTTGGAAATGGAAATAATAAACAATAAAAATTTACATTTTTATTGTCATATAAGGAATGAAGAAAATGTACATGTGTTGAAATGGACATCTGTTCATTTAAAAATAACTTGAATACGAAGTGTAGGAAATTATTTAAAGAATAAATAATTTGAAATCGTAGAACGAATGAATTTATATATATATATATATATATATATATATATATATATATATATAAATTAAAATAAAACGAATCGCGCTGCTGCAGTTCGCGATTTGAAATCGTAACTTTAAACGATTATACCTTAAGATCCGACCGTCGGATTTTCCCAAAACTGGAACAGTTAGGACCGCTTTGGGAAAATCTTTCCAACGATATAAATTTCGTTAAAATCCAACGGTAAGATTTCAGGATATGTGTAAATCAAATCTTGGTAAAAACAGCGCTAGGGCCGCCCATCGACCTGAAGCGTCGTTTAATTATATTGAGTTATTCTTTTAAATAAATAAGAATAGCGATAAATCGTTATAAATAAATATGAACGATATGAAATTATTTAAATGATAATTATGCGAGGATTATTTGAAAAGACCGAGTTATACTCATTTCAAATAATCATACGACGTTTAAATGGAAGATATAGGAGACGGTGTTGAAGACCGACGATCTTCACATCGGATGGGCGACGACTACTGAGACCCTGGACTGACTTGCTCCCAGGAAGGGGTTGAAGTGGAAATTGTCTGGACGTAGTGTTGATTTGTACGGATTTGTCTTTCGCTCAGACCCAGAGCATAAGCTTATAAATGGATTGTATGTCTGACATTGTATTCCTTTATACTGTATTCGTTGATCTCTGCTAAACATATATATGTTTGGTGTTTTACACCCTTCTCTGAGATGTACGAGCTTAGAGGTTATATGTTGGTAGAAATCAATGGTATGGTATGGATTGACGATGTGGCATGCTAAGATGCAAATGATCAAGGCTTTGTTGAAAAGCAGGCCTTGTGGGATGATCAAAGCATAGCCTGTTCAGGCATAGCTTTGTGTATAGCGTGACTTCGCGAGCCTCACACACCGGCGTAGTCTAAAATGGGAGAAGGGAACGCAGGGAGAGCAGCACGTTTCTTTCTAGCTAGAAGTGGTGTTTGGGTTTTAACACGGCCCAGCATTTTACTTATGTGAATGATGGAATGAGGCGCCTCGGATGATAGGTCCTATAGGATCGGAAAAAGTGTGTTCAGGAATAACTAATCCACGAAGCTGTATGTGTGGACCGGTGTGACGGCAAGGAATTTCGCTCGATCCGAACCAGTCGCTAAACCGACCCAGACCGTTCGAAACGCCCTATCGTTTGAGAACAGGACAAAACAGAACGCATACAGAAGAACATTTCACTGTATATTACAACAATGCATCAGATTACAAGAATATACAGAGTATAAATGAATATTACACAGAAATATCAGAGATTTAAATTACATTTAAATACATAGCAGCGGAAAATAATACAATACACAACTAGAAGAGATATACGGATACAAAGCTTTCCGGATATCATTCCAGCTGTAAACCAGGATCCTGTGAATATAAATCTGCAAAAACCAAAACTACTAGCTGCCCGTGTCAAAATAAGGGCACCCAGAGTTTAGGTTAAAACAATAAACTCCAGGTCAGTCATGTGACTGGTGTGAGAACTAAAACAGTTATTAATCTTTATTTTAAATCATTAGGTAAATCAAGGGACCACGCCGTATAACACGGAACGGGTTTCCTCCCAAGAATACCAGTGCATAAAACAAACAGCGCAATGTTAAATAAAGAAAAATGAAGCTGTTATAAGACCCAGGTCCTATCACACAATGCAACGCAAGCCGGGGGATAGGGTTTTCCCTTATAACAGCCAAAGAATGCTTGATACGCTTAAAACAAATCATTTGATACTATTATAAGTGCATAGTGTATAAAACAACTTCAAATCATAAGTATCAATCATAGGCGGCATGGGTACCATATATCATGTCGCCATACTAGTTTTACAAGTAAAACCGCAAATGTCACGTATTTGGAAATTGGATTTCCGTCTATGAACCGAGGCAAAAGATAGTCCTCAACCGATTCGAGACGCTCTAGCCCGCCCCTCAGGCAAGCGCGCAGGCAAGCCTTGGATCCTCAGGGCCGGTCCACCGATGTGGATTATTATGCCTGAACACTACGTCTCCCCACCCTATGGGGTGTAAGTCTGGTCCGTCAGCCGACCAGAATGCATTCGGCCGAAACCGATATAACCGAGGCGCCTCGCAACAGCAACAACCACATAAGTCAAACTCGTCAGGGCGTGTAAAACCACTGACGCCACTTCTAGCTAGAAAGAAACGCAAGTCCTCCCTGAGGTCCGTCTCCCGTTTTTGGTCCATACCTGGTGTGAAACACGCGAGGTAAACGTTACACAAAGCTACGCCACAAAGGCCGTGCTTTGATCATCACCACAAGACTTTGCTTTTCAACAGAAGCCTTGATCATTTGCATCTTAGCATGCCACACAGGCAAACCATCCTATGCAACCGATATCAGTCACACAGAATGAAATCCGATGTCAGACACACAGTCCATTTACAAGTCCGTCCTGGGTCTGAACGAAACCGGAGGCACCTAGTACCCCGCATATCCATCGATCTCCAAGTACGTCTGGACGATCACTAACTGTTTCCATCTTCTTGGGTGTACAGCCCAATCAAGATCATCAGTTATCACCCAAACGACGTGAAGACTTCCGGTCTTCGACCACCGTCTTCATCTTCGGCTTATCGTCGTATCAGTTATTCAGAATGGGATAAACCCGGTCTTTCCGAATAACTCGCGTATATTTTATAAAAGTGTTACACAAACACAACATACGCCTCATTCCAATTCATTAGTCACTAACAGTAAATTAATCAAGAGAATAATTCCCCAAATATTAACCCCGAAGGCCGAAACCAACATCAGATCAATATCCAGAAAACCATTCTGCTTGGCTAACCGACAGTTAGTTTCTAACTTTCACATTCAAGGGAAAGGTTCCCATTAATTTTATCAAAGATAAATCATTCAAATTTATTCTTTAATCTTCTTTTGAATTTCGATTCAACCAGTCGGGATTAACGAACCTTACCGAAGTAATCATTTGTTTTAATTTCCCAATCCCAACCTATTCATCCCATGAAGTAAAACTGGTTATACTTCATATCTAACACCACAGTGTTATCGGTAAATTCAATTACCATTTCACGTTCAAATCTAATTAAAGATTTAACTATCGCCTGGAGCAAAACTGGTGATACTCCATTTCGATTATTTCAATCTAATTAAAGATTCATTAAAACTCCACTTAGTTTTAATCTTTGACTGGGTTAAAGAATCAGTGTCATTTAAAAACACGGTTCACGATAAACCCAAAATCACATTCATTAATCATCGGGTTAAAGAACGAGTGTTATTTAAAACACTGTCCACGATAAACCCAAAAATCAATATCGATTCAATTCCAATTAAACCTTATTTAATTGGTACACTTCATTAAATCTAAATAAAAAGATTTAATCTTTTCTCAACTGGGTTCAAGAATAGTGTTAGTGAAGACACCATTCACGACAAACCCAAATCACATTCCATTAATTATCGGGTTAAAGAACAAGTGTTATTTAAAACACTGTTCACGATAAACCCAAAAATCAATATCAATTCAATTCCAATTAAATATTATTTAATTGGTACACTTCATTAAATCTAAATAAAAAAGATTTAATCTTTTCTCAACTGGGTTCAAGAATAGTGTTAGTGAAGACACCATTCACGACAAACCCAAATCACATTCCATTAATTATCGGGTTAAAGAACAAGTGTTATTTAAAACACTGTTCACGATAAACCCAAAAATCAATATCAATTCAATTCCAATTAAATATTATTTAATTGGTACACTTCATTAAATCTAAATAAAAAGATTTAATCTTTTCTCAACTGGGTTCAAGAATAGTGTTAGTGAAGACACCATTCACGACAAACCCAAATCACATTCCATTAATTATCGGGTTAAAGAACAAGTGTTATTTAAAACACTGTTCACGATAAACCCAAAAATCAATATCAATTCAATTCCAATTAAATATTATTTAATTGGTACACTTCATTAAATCTAAATAAAAAGATTTAATCTTTTCTCAACTGGGTTCAAGAATAGTGTTAGTGAAGACACCATTCACGACAAACCCAAATCACATTTGATATTCAATACAAGGCTCTGAATAGAAAATATATCGGCTTATATTCAATATCAAATTCTACGACTAACAAATGTCGTATTGGAAATAACGATATAAATATATATTTTTCAAATTTCCATAACAACACCTGTATAATCACGAATTCCAACATCGAAATATTCCGAAGACAATTTCGATTCAAATCCACTCCAATGAAATCATTGGAGATTCTGGTTATTTATAAAACCCTTTTTCAAATTCAATTTATTTATTTAAAAATAAATAGAATTATAATTCTAGCTCAAAACTAGTTCATTTCGATAAAAATATATTTTTATCTTTTCAAATATGGAGTTTTTCATCCCAATTCTTTCTAAATCATTTCTTATGATTTTACACAAATTATTACTATTTTTAATAATTTTATCAAGGCCCGTACAGTCGATTTCCAACAATGGCCATCGAACTGCACTTACAGCGACCTTTTTCGAATTTGATTTGGACATAATTCCAAATCCAACCGTTAGATTTCTAATTTCTAATATTCTTTAGAAAGCTCTTTTCGATACGAACCCAACGGTTCCGGTTTTAGGAGAATCCGACGGTCGGATCTCCCGTAATGTCCGTTTGAAACAAATGGTCGAAATTCGCGAACTACCGCGGCGCGGCGCGTTCTATTCAGGCCATTATATTATATATATAATATATATATTATATATATCGTCGATTTCTATTTAAAACGAATTATATAAATAGTTTTGAATTCGTTTCAAAAACATTTTCAACTTCCATTTCAATTCAAATCAAAATTGAATTCTTCTTTATAAATTCGTTTTAAAATTCATTTCTATTCAATTCAAATTTCAATTTAATTTGAATTCATTTCAATTCAATTTGAATTCGTTTTCAATTCAATTCAATTCGAAATCGTTTTCAATTCAATTCATTTCGAAATCGTTTTCAATTCAATTCATTTCGAAATCGTTTTCAATTCAATTCATTTCGAAATCGTTTTCAATTCAATTCATTTCGAAATCGTTTTCAATTCAATTCATTTCGAAATCGAATAAAATCGATATAAATATCGTTCACGTCAAAAATGGCGTTAATCTAATCAACACGGCTTCATAAATTTCTATTTTCAAAATAGTTGTTATTATCAAAATATTTCGTTCAACACATGACCAATCTCAATAGATGAGTACTGTCAACACATGAACCTTTATTTTATATTGATAAAGATGTAAATTTTATTACTAAAATATTTCGTTCAACACATGACCAATCTCAATGAATGAGTACTGTCAACACATGAACCTTTATTTTATAATATTCTTTATTTTTCAAATTGGAATGAGGCCCAATCAATTACCATATAAAGTTAATTATATGGATTTTCATACAACACATGTATATAATGACATTGAAAATAATCAACCATCAACCAAAGTGCACTACACTGTATAAGCATCAAATATAGATATTCAACGCTTATAACAGCCTGTCAATCAATCGATCGACATATTTAATCAATCAGGATGAGTGAACTTCAAATTTCATCCCAACACCCGTGTGGGGTTTCAAACAATCAACCGCATATTTTATTTGTGCAGTTGGGCGATGTGTGAAATTTATCGACCCAATCAATATCAGTCAAATCAGTGTATATACAAACAAATCGGCCGATTTGTTTATAACTATTCATTTATTCACATTCACGTTAAAAATTATATTTTTAACGATAAAACATTTTATTTCAACCTATGAATTTCTATTCAATTCATTTATTCAATAAAATGATATCTTTATTTTTCTAACTTATTTTAGAATATTTCGGCGGCATAACGGCACGATACTAGAAACGGGACAAGGCCTAGCCTTATCCCCGGTCTAGTGAAGGCCCACGCCATTCACACATCAATCAAATCAATTTCATCTCACCCAACAATTCAATTCATTTCAAACAAATAATTCAACTAATCTATGCAACCAAACAAACAAGTCCATGGTCTGTGGACGATTGTGTCGGGTGCTACTAAACACCGTCTGCATCCTAGTATATATATATAACTAGAAAAGAAATTGAAAGGTGAGAAATTCTCACTAATAGCTATCCTAGCTCCACAGCACTTCATTTGCAGAAGTCTTCGTCGTTTCGCCTTTTTGTCATCTTCGTTGCTGCTTTCACTACATATGTAAAAATCGAATTTTTACTTCGCTATTCAATATATAAAAATCCATTTTTCTATCGAAGTTCAATATATAAAAATTCTATTTTTCTATCGAAGTTCAATATATAAAAATTCTATTTTTCTATCGAAGTTCAATATATAAAAATTCTATTTTTCTATCGAAGTTCAATATATAAAAATTCTATTTTTTTCTATCGCTATGTCAAATAGATAAAAATTATATTTTTATCACGCTATTTTCCACATAAAGATTTCGCCTTTTCTAAAATAAAGATTTAGCCTTTTCAAAAATAAAGTTTTCGCCTTTATAAAAATAAAGTTTTCGCCTTTATAAAAATTACCACTTTATCTCAACGTATATAAAATAAAAATCAGATTTTTATTTCGCTACATATACAAAGATGATATTTTTATATTCTCTATCCTATAAAGATTATATTTTTAATACTTTAAAAAAATATAAAAATCATATTTTTAATATTTCTATATAGTAAAGACTATATTTTTAATTCTTTAAAAATATAAAAACTATATTTTTACTTCTTCTACTCAATAAAAATTCCGCCTTTTCTACTTTAAAGTTTAAACCCTTTTTTTTTCTATTTCAAACCTTTAAAATAAAAATCAATTTCAAAATTCCTTTTTAAATCAGTTTTTAAAAACAAAATAAAATTCAGATTTTAAGATAAAATAAAATCAGTTTTAACTTCATATAATTTCAGTTTTAACTTAATATATAAAAAAAACAGTTTTAACTTTAAAATAAAAATCAGAAATAAAATATTAATAAATAATAAAAAAAAACGAACACTTACAGCCGAGGGGGGGGGGGGTTCGGCAGTGGTCTTCGTCGAAGGGGGGAGCTGGAAATAGAGGAGGGGGTCGCGCGAGCGGTGGCGCCAGTCAGTAGGCGGTGCTGGAGTTCGACGAGGGGGGGGGGGGTTCAGGGCTTGGGTCGCGACCTGGAGGAGGTCGGAGCAAAGGGGGAGCGGTGGGTTCGGCGATCTGAGGGGAGGCGGCGGCGATGGCTACGGGGGGGGGGGGGGGGGGGGGGGGATCGGCGTTAATCGCCTGAGCGATTTAGTTAGTTTTTTTTTCTTTTTGATTTTGATTTTGAAATAAACGAACGGGGGGGGGGGGGGGCTATTATAAAGAAGGATATATTAATTTATATTTTTAATTTAATTTTATCTTCAAAAAGTTACTTTAGAAATTCGAACTCCTTTTTGAGCCCACCGACTGTCGTCTCTAGGGTAATACCCCCATTCCGAACACAATGGGATATGTATCCCAAGCTGATTCGATCGTTTCAATTAGTTTCCGTTGAATTTACATTTAAATCACTATATTGAATTTTACACGTACATTTCAAATTACCGGGGTCACATACTAACCCTAAAAATTCCCGAAAAATATTTTCTAGCTTCGTATTGACGATACGGTCCTAACAAAACTAGTTTCACCGAATTCCGAGACCGTTAGAAAAATGGCCAATTTCCAGTCGATCAAAATCAACTGAAACTGGTCAAACGCGTTTTCCTTTGCCACGCTCACATATTGATTCGAAAAATTATGAAATTTGAAACCTAGCAATAACTTGACAACACGGAGCTAACAAAACTGGTTTCGTCGGAATCCGAGGTCGTTTGCAAAATTGCTATTTTTAAGGGCCTTATATATATAAAAATATATATAAATTCCACAACGACTATTTCTAATTTTAAACTGGACATATCTTATCATTTCTAAAATGAAATCTCAGTTTGTTAACTTCGTTACAAAGATATAGTTATACAGATTAAAATATTTCTTGTTTCGTTCAATTCTGACTTATATTGAATTCTGTATATTCATTTGAAATTAGAAATCGAATTTTCGAACTACCGCGCCATTTTCAATTCCTTTTATAATTATATATAATTATTATATATACTAACGACGACGCGTATAATATATACGTTCGAATTATATTCAAAATAAATTTCTCGTCGTTATTATTTAAAATAATTCATTTTAAATAATCAAAATTCACTAAAATTGCCAAAATAAAAATTTCAAACTGGCTCGCATTTTACGGGTTGTTACAATCTCCCCCACTTAAAACTTTTCATCCCCGAAAAGGAACAAAGTCGAAAGTGGTTTGATTAATCAACTCTATGCTCGACATGGCTTCCATTCTCCTACTCTTTAGTTTCTGAGAATTTTCAAAATTTCAAAAATTTGGCTAACACCCTAAATTTTTGAAAAATTTCGCCATAACCTCCCTTGCACCGGGAGCATCGGGGAATTTCAAATAGCTTCCCCGGTCCTTCAGATCTCAAAAAGAAAAAGAAAAAGCCAAGCGGCTAGCCAATAGGCTCACAAAATCATCATCACCCAAACAAAACAGGAAATTATGTAGTAAACATGTACCTATTTGTCGGGCAAACAAATTTTATTCTCTGGCTCTAGCCTCCTTGCTATGACCTGCTCAATGATATATATGCATATGCAAGCAAATGCAACTAATTCTCAATACAATTCAATATTTGGTTCAATTAGGCTAAATGTTTCAAAATTAGCAAACAAATAGGCAAACAACACAAACATCAATCAATTTGTGAATTATCATTTGAAATTCATAACTTTGATACATATACTAAAAATCATGTTTTGATGCCAAATCACAACAATGTATTCTAACTATATTAGTTTTGGTTCTCACACCAGTCTAATGGAAATATATAGAAAATCACACCTTCGAAACACGAATACCAATTCTGATGATGTCTAGACTATCATCAGAATCGTCTCCGGGCGACTAGAGTGTGACTCTATATCTATCCAGTATATTAAAACTTTGAGTATACGTTTGCAAGGCGTATATGCAAATTCTTTATATACTGAACTGTCCAAATCAATACTAATAAATAATCAAATACGAATGATTGATTTAGATTCTCAAAACAAAATTTGTTTTTATTTTTAAAAATATACTCTTCACACTCGTTCTAGGATACTACTGATCCCATCTCTAACGAGTCATTCCAATTGGATATTACTAATCCAATATCTGATGAATTCTTTCGTATGGTTCTAATGTGTCTTGTTCTCTAAGCTTTGTAAACCAAAGCTCTGATACCAAATGTGACGGCAAGGAATTTCGCTCGATCCGAACCAGTCGCTAAACCGACCCAGACCGTTTGAAACGCCCTATCGTTTGAGAACAGGACAAAACAGAACGCATACAGAAGAACATTTCACTGTATATTACAACAATGCATCAGATTACAAGAATATACAGAGTATAAATGAATATTACACAGAAATATCAGAGATTTAAATTACATTTAAATACATAGCAGCGGAAAATAATACAATACACAACTAAAAGAGATATACGGATACAAAGCTTTCCGGATATCATTCCAGCTGTAAACCAGGATCCTGTGAATATAAATCTGCAAAAACCAAAACTACTAGCTGCCCGTGTCAAAATAAGGGCACCCAGAGTTTAGGTTAAAACAATAAACTCCAGGTCAGTCATGTGACTGGTGTGAGAACTAAAACAGTTATTAATCTTTATTTTAAATCATTAGGTAAATCAAGGGACCACGCCGTATAACACGGAACGGGTTTCCTCCCAAGAATACCAGTGCATAAAACAAACAGCGCAATGTTAAATAAAGAAAAATGAAGCTGTTATAAGACCCAGGTCCTATCACACAATGCAACGCAAGCCGGGGGATAGGGTTTTCCCTTATAACAGCCAAAGAATGCTTGATACGCTTAAAACAAATCATTTGATACTATTATAAGTGCATAGTGTATAAAACAACTTCAAATCATAAGTATCAATCATAGGCGGCATGGGTACCATATATCATGTCGCCATACTAGTTTTACAAGTAAAACCGCAAATGTCACGTATTTGGAAATTGGATTTCCGTCTATGAACCGAGGCAAAAGATAGTCCTCAACCGATTCGAGACGCTCTAGCCCGCCCCTCAGGCAAGCGCGCAGGCAAGCCTTGGATCCTCAGGGCCGGTCCACCGATGTGGATTATTATGCCTGAACACTACGTCTCCCCACCCTATGGGGTGTAAGTCTGGTCCGTCAGCTGACCAGAATGCATTCGGCCGAAACCGATATAACCGAGGCGCCTCGCAACAGCAACAACCACATAAGTCAAACTCGTCAGGGCGTGTAAAACCACTGACGCCACTTCTAGCTAGAAAGAAACGCAAGTCCTCCCTGAGGTCCGTCTCCCGTTTTTGGTCCATACCTGGTGTGAAACACGCGAGGTAAACGTTACACAAAGCTACGCCACAAAGGCCGTGCTTTGATCATCACCACAAGACTTTGCTTTTCAACAGAAGCCTTGATCATTTGCATCTTAGCATGCCACACAGGCAAACCATCCTATGCAACCGATATCAGTCACACAGAATGAAATCCGATGTCAGACACACAGTCCATTTACAAGTCCGTCCTGGGTCTGAACGAAACCGGAGGCACCTAGTACCCCGCATATCCATCGATCTCCATGTACGTCTGGACGATCACTAACTGTTTCCATCTTCTTGGGTGTACAGCCCAATCAAGATCATCAGTTATCACCCAAACGACGTGAAGACTTCCGGTCTTCGACCACCGTCTTCATCTTCGACTTATCGTCGTATCAGTTATTCAGAATGGGATAAACCCGGTCTTTCCGAATAACTCGCGTATATTTTATAAAAGTGTTACACAAACACAACATACGCCTCATTCCAATTCATTAGTCACTAACAGTAAATTAATCAAGAGAATAATTCCCCAAATATTAACCCCGAAGGCCAAAACCAACATCAGATCAATATCCAGAAAACCATTCTGCTTGGCTAACCGACAGTTAGTTTCTAACTTTCACATTCAAGGGAAAGGTTCCCATTAATTTTATCAAAGATAAATCATTCAAATTTATTCTTTAATCTTCTTTTGAATTTCGATTCAACTAGTCGGGATTAACGAACCTTACCGAAGTAATCATTTGTTTTAATTTCCCAATCCCAACCTATTCATCCCATGAAGTAAAACTGGTTATACTTCATATCTAACACCACAGTGTTATCGGTAAATTCAATTACCATTTCACGTTCAAATCTAATTAAAGATTTAACTATCGCCTGGAGCAAAACTGGTGATACTCCATTTCGATTATTTCAATCTAATTAAAGATTCATTAAAACTCCACTTAGTTTTAATCTTTGACTGGGTTAAAGAATCAGTGTCATTTAAAAACACGGTTCACGATAAACCCAAAATCACATTCATTAATCATCGGGTTAAAGAACGAGTGTTATTTAAAACACTGTCCACGATAAACCCAAAAATCAATATCGATTCAATTCCAATTAAACCTTATTTAATTGGTACACTTCATTAAATCTAAATAAAAAGATTTAATCTTTTCTCAACTGGGTTCAAGAATAGTGTTAGTGAAGACACCATTCACGACAAACCCAAATCACATTCCATTAATTATCGGGTTAAAGAACAAGTGTTATTTAAAACACTGTTCACGATAAACCCAAAAATCAATATCAATTCAATTCCAATTAAATATTATTTAATTGGTACACTTCATTAAATCTAAATAAAAAAGATTTAATCTTTTCTCAACTGGGTTCAAGAATAGTGTTAGTGAAGACACCATTCACGACAAACCCAAATCACATTCCATTAATTATCGGGTTAAAGAACAAGTGTTATTTAAAACACTGTTCACGATAAACCCAAAAATCAATATCAATTCAATTCCAATTAAATATTATTTAATTGGTACACTTCATTAAATCTAAATAAAAAGATTTAATCTTTTCTCAACTGGGTTCAAGAATAGTGTTAGTGAAGACACCATTCACGACAAACCCAAATCACATTCCATTAATTATCGGGTTAAAGAACAAGTGTTATTTAAAACACTGTTCACGATAAACCCAAAAATCAATATCAATTCAATTCCAATTAAATATTATTTAATTGGTACACTTCATTAAATCTAAATAAAAAGATTTAATCTTTTCTCAACTGGGTTCAAGAATAGTGTTAGTGAAGACACCATTCACGACAAACCCAAATCACATTTGATATTCAATACAAGGCTCTGAATAGAAAATATATCGGCTTATATTCAATATCAAATTCTACGACTAACAAATGTCGTATTGGAAATAACGATATAAATATATATCTTTCAAATTTCCATAACAACACCTGTATAATCACGAATTCCAACATCGAAATATTCCGAAGACAATTTCGATTCAAATCCACTCCAATGAAATCATTGGAGATTCTGGTTATTTATAAAACCCTTTTTCAAATTCAATTTATTTATTTAAAAATAAATAGAATTATAATTCTAGCTCAAAACTAGTTCATTTCGATAAAAATCTATTTTTATCTTTTCAAATATGGAGTTTTTCATCCCAATTCTTTCTAAATCATTTCTTATGATTTTACACAAATTATTACTATTTTTAATAATTTTATCAAGGCCCGTACAGTCGATTTCCAACAATGGCCATCGAACTGCACTTACAGCGACCTTTTTCGAATTTGATTTGGACATAATTCCAAATCCAACCGTTAGATTTCTAATTTCTAATATTCTTTAGAAAGCTCTTTTCGATACGAACCCAACGGTTCCGGTTTTAGGAGAATCCGACGGTCGGATCTCCCGTAATGTCCGTTTGAAACAAATGGTCGAAATTCGCGAACTACCGCGGCGCAGCGCGTTCTATTCAGGCCATTATATTATATATATAATATATATATTATATATATCGTCGATTTCTATTTAAAACGAATTATATAAATAGTTTTGAATTCGTTTCAAAAACATTTTCAACTTCCATTTCAATTCAAATCAAAATTGAATTCTTCTTTATAAATTCGTTTTAAAATTCATTTCTATTCAATTCAAATTTCAATTTAATTTGAATTCATTTCAATTCAATTTGAATTCGTTTTCAATTCAATTCGAAATCGTTTTCAATTCAATTCATTTCGAAATCGTTTTCAATTCAATTCATTTCGAAATCGTTTTCAATTCAATTCATTTCGAAATCGTTTTCAATTCAATTCATTTCGAAATCGTTTTCAATTCAATTCATTTCGAAATCGAATAAAATCGATATAAATATCGTTCACGTCAAAAATGGCGTTAATCTAATCAACACGGCTTCATAAATTTCTATTTTCAAAATAGTTGTTATTATCAAAATATTTCGTTCAACACATGACCAATCTCAATAGATGAGTACTGTCAACACATGAACCTTTATTTTATATTGATAAAGATGTAAATTTTATTACTAAAATATTTCGTTCAACACATGACCAATCTCAATGAATGAGTACTGTCAACACATGAACCTTTATTTTATAATATTCTTTATTTTTCAAATTGGAATGAGGCCCAATCAATTACCATATAAAGTTAATTATATGGATTTTCATACAACACATGTATATAATGACATTGAAAATAATCAACCATCAACCAAAGTGCACTACACTGTATAAGCATCAAATATAGATATTCAACGCTTATAACAGCCTGTCAATCAATCGATCGACATATTTAATCAATCAGGATGAGTGAACTTCAAATTTCATCCCAACACCCGTGTGGGGTTTCAAACAATCAACCGCATATTTTATTTGTGCAGTTGGGCGATGTGTGAAATTTATCGACCCAATCAATATCAGTCAAATCAGTGTATATACAAACAAATCGGCCGATTTGTTTATAACTATTCATTTATTCACATTCACGTTAAAAATTATATTTTTAACGATAAAACATTTTATTTCAACCTATGAATTTCTATTCAATTCATTTATTCAATAAAATGATATCTTTATTTTTCTAACTTATTTTAGAATATTTCGGCGGCATAACGGCACGATACTAGAAACGGGACAAGGCCTAGCCTTATCCCCGGTCTAGTGAAGGCCCACGCCATTCACACATCAATCAAATCAATTTCATCTCACCCAACAATTCAATTCATTTCAAACAAATAATTCAACTAATCTATGCAACCAAACAAACAAGTCCATGGTCTGTGGACGATTGTGTCGGGTGCTACTAAACACCGTCTGCATCCTAGTATATATATATAACTAGAAAAGAAATTGAAAGGTGAGAAATTCTCACTAATAGCTATCCTAGCTCCACAGCACTTCATTTGCAGAAGTCTTCGTCGTTTCGCCTTTTTGTCATCTTCGTTGCTGCTTTCACTACATATGTAAAAATCGAATTTTTACTTCGCTATTCAATATATAAAAATCCATTTTTCTATCGAAGTTCAATATATAAAAATTCTATTTTTCTATCGAAGTTCAATATATAAAAATTCTATTTTTCTATCGAAGTTCAATATATAAAAATTCTATTTTTCTATCGAAGTTCAATATATAAAAATTCTATTTTTTTCTATCGCTATGTCAAATAGATAAAAATTATATTTTTATCACGCTATTTTCCACATAAAGATTTCGCCTTTTCTAAAATAAAGATTTAGCCTTTTCAAAAATAAAGTTTTCGCCTTTATAAAAATAAAGTTTTCGCCTTTATAAAAATTACCACTTTATCTCAACGTATATAAAATAAAAATCAGATTTTTATTTCGCTACATATACAAAGATGATATTTTTATATTCTCTATCCTATAAAGATTATATTTTTAATACTTTAAAAAAATATAAAAATCATATTTTTAATATTTCTATATAGTAAAGACTATATTTTTAATTCTTTAAAAATATAAAAACTATATTTTTACTTCTTCTACTCAATAAAAATTCCGCCTTTTCTACTTTAAAGTTTAAACCCTTTTTTTTTCTATTTCAAACCTTTAAAATAAAAATCAATTTCAAAATTCCTTTTTAAATCAGTTTTTAAAAACAAAATAAAATTCAGATTTTAAGATAAAATAAAATCAGTTTTAACTTCATATAATTTCAGTTTTAACTTAATATATAAAAAAAACAGTTTTAACTTTAAAATAAAAATCAGAAATAAAATATTAATAAATAATAAAAAAAAACGAACACTTACAGCCGAGGGGGGGGGTTCGGCAGTGGTCTTCGTCGAAGGGGGGAGCTGGAAACAGAGGAGGGGGTCGCGCGAGCGGTGGCGCCAGTTAGTAGGCGGTGCTGGAGTTCGACGAGGGGGGGGGGGGGTTCAGGGCTTGGGTCGCGACCTGGAGGAGGTCGGATCAAAGGGGGAGCGGTGGGTTCGGCGATCTGAGGGGAGGCGGCGGCGATGGCTACGGGGGGGGGGGGGGGGGGGGATCGGCGTTAATCGCCTGAGCGATTTAGTTAGTTTTTTTTCTTTTTGATTTTGATTTTGAAATAAACGAACGGGGGGGGGGGGGGGGCTATTATAAAGAAGGATATATTAATTTATATTTTTAATTTAATTTTATCTTCAAAAAGTTACTTTAGAAATTCGAACTCCTTTTTGAGCCCACCGACTGTCGTCTCTAGGGTAATACCCCCATTCCGAACACAATGGGATATGTATCCCAAGCTGATTCGATCGTTTCAATTAGTTTCCGTTGAATTTACATTTAAATCACTATATTGAATTTTACACGTACATTTCAAATTACCGGGGTCACATACTAACCCTAAAAATTCCCGAAAAATATTTTCTAGCTTCGTATTGACGATACGGTCCTAACAAAACTAGTTTCGCCGAATTCCGAGACCGTTAGAAAAATGGCCAATTTCCAGTCGATCAAAATCAACTGAAACTGGTCAAACGCGTTTTCCTTTGCCACGCTCACATATTGATTCGAAAAATTATGAAATTTGAAACCTAGCAATAACTTGACAACACGGAGCTAACAAAACTGGTTTCGTCGAAATCCGAGGTCGTTTGCAAAATTGCTATTTTTAAGGGCCTTATATATATAAAAATATATATAAATTCCACAGCGACTATTTCTAATTTTAAACTGGACATATCTTATCATTTCTAAAATGAAATCTCAGTTTGTTAACTTCGTTACAAAGATATAGTTATACAGATTAAAATATTTCTTGTTTCGTTCAATTCTGACTTATATTGAATTCTGTATATTCATTTGAAATTAGAAATCGAATTTTCGAACTACCGCGCCATTTTCAATTCCTTTTATAATTATATATAATTATTATATATACTAACGACGACGCGTATAATATATACGTTCGAATTATATTCAAAATAAATTTCTCGTCGTTATTATTTAAAATAATTCATTTTAAATAATCAAAATTCACTAAAATTGCCAAAATAAAAATTTCAAACTGGCTCGCATTTTACGGGTTGTTACAACCGGCCCTACAGCTTTCCAAGGGTTAACTGCGAGGAATCCTGAGACATTAGCTAGAGTGTCTCGAATCGGTAAGGAGCTCCTCCCTAGCCTTGACTCATGATGGAAACCCAAATTCCAATACAACCCTGCGGTTTTGATTGTAGAACTAGTATGGCAACATAGTAGGATGGGGTACTATGCCGTCTATGATTGATACATTATGATTGAAATGTTTTTGAAACATATATACACTAATAATAATATCAAATCCGTTTTATTGTATCAAGCATCTTTTGACCATTATAAGGTAAAACTCTATCCTCCGGTTTGCGTTGCATTGTGTGATGGGACTTGAGTCTTATAATGGTTTCATTTTTCCAAAAAACATTGCGTTGTTTTATGATTTACCTTTAATTACGCACGGCAATCCATTGGAGTAAACTCGTTCCGCGTTAGCGGTGTGGTCCTTGGATTTGCCTTATTGCTATTAGTTATATTAGTTAAGAATTCTCACACCAGTCCCATGACTGACTCATAGTTTGTTTCACTTAGCAAACTTGGGTGCCCTCTTTTCCACACGGGCAGTCGAGTAGCTTTTTGCAGATATTTATCTCTTGAGCAAGATTCTGGATCGAAGCCTAAAGCTGTGTCCAGAGCATAGAAGTCCTCCGCTGTCTATTGTATTTAATTTATTGAAATTTATCTTCCGCTGTAATTTAATTCAATGTACTCTGATATATTCTGTACTCTGATGTAACATTATTGTAATGTTTATAAAAGTCTGTTGTTGTTGTTCTAATATGTTGTATTCCCAATGTTAACGTACTCGGGTTTTGAACGGTCTTGGTCGATTTTGTGATCGATTGAGTATGGGCAAACTGGGGTCGTTACAATCCCGTGGTCCCCTCCGTCACTCCTTCCATCTTTGATACATCACCTCCGCTACACTTCAAATCTTCCCAATTTCACAATTAACGTTGAAAACTAAAAACTCAAAATAAACCAAACACTACCTTATATTTTAAATTCAACGGAAACTGATCGAACAGTCGAATTGGGATACGAAACATATCCCATTGTGTTCAGAATAGGGGTAATTAGCTAGGGACAACAGGCGTTGGGTCTCGTTTGGTGTTGGAATTAAAAGTCAACTTTAGAGGAGAATAAAATAAAATAATTAAATATAAAACCTCCCTCTCTCCCTATTTCTCTCTCCACGTTCCTTTTTCAAATCAGAAACAAAAAAAACCCTAAATCTATCGTTCGTCGCTACCCACGTCGGAGCCCGCCGCCGTCCACCGCGCGTGCCACCTCTCCTCCGACGGCCAGCCTCTCCTCGTCGCCTTCCCCTCCTCCATCTCGAACCCCAACTCGTTAAAAGCCCCAAACCCTTGAGCCGCTTCATCCCCGACGCCGACATCTGCCACTACCCTGCACCGCCAATTGACACCCCCCATCGCCGCGACGCAGCCCTCCGACCATCCCAAATCACGAGCCCGCAGACCCCCCTTTCAACAGTAGTTTTTTTTTTTGTTTTTTTAGTTATTTTATTTTAGTTTTATCCATCTCTTTAAAGAACTGATTTTTATCTCTTTAAAGAACTGATTTTCTATTCCATTCAAGAAGTGATTTTTGAAATGAATGAGAAGGGATTTTTGAGGTGAATAAGAAGTGATTTTTGAAATGAACGAGAAGGGATTTTGAGATGAACAAGAAGTGGTTTTTGAAATGAAAAAGGATGTGATTTTTAACATCACAAAGATGTGATTTTTAATATGATTTTTTTCATATGTGAAATATAAAAATATAATTTTTATATAATAGAGATAATAAAAATATGATTTTTATATAATAGAGATAATAAAAATTCGATCTTTATATGAGAAGTTGAAATATAAAAAATATAATTTTTATATAGAAAGAAGCGTTGTAAATGTATATGAAGTACAAATAAAAATATGATTTTTATTTATTGAAATGAAGTGATAAAAATATAATTTTTATAATGAACAACGTGAAAAGGACTGCATTGGAATTTCAAACAAATCCAGATGGTTCAGCAGTTCAAAAGCAAAACACGGCGGAGTGGAACCCTCGGTGAGAACTCCTCACCTTTAATTTAAATTTCCAGTTAAAAATATATACTAGGATGCAGACGGTGTTTAGTAGCACCCGACACCCGACACCCGTCGTCCACAGACCATGGACGGCTTGTATGCTTGTTTGTTTGATTTTGATGTGTAGTTGATTGTGTAATGTGATGTGAAATGAAATAAAATATTTATATAGTTAAAAATATTTTATAGTTAAAAATAGAATTTTTAACGTATATATGAAATGAAATAAATTAATATAAACAAATCGAACGATTTGTTTATATACACACATTTGACTGATATTGATTGGGACGATAAATTTTACACATCGCCCAACTGCACAAATAAAATCTGTGTTTGATTGTTTGAAACCCCACACGGGTATTGGGATGATATTTGACGTACACTAATCCCGATTATTTAGTTGTATGTCGATCGATTGGTCGACAGACTGTGTAAGCGTTAATTATTTATATTTAGTGCTTATGCAGTTGTGTGGTGCACTCTGGATGATGGTTGATTATTTATCGTTGTTATTTTATACATGTGTTGTAGAAAATCCATATAATTAACAATATATGGTAATTGATTGGGCCTCATTCCAGTTTTGAAAAAGAAATATTTGATTTTGGAATTGGAATGGATTTGAATTGAATTGGAATGGATTTGAATCGAAATCAGCTTCGGAATAGTCCGATGTTGGATTTCGTGATTATACAAATGTTGTTATGGAAATTTGAAAGATATATATATATATATATATATATATATATATATATATATATCGTTATTTCCAATACGATATTTGTTGGTCGTAGAATTTGATATTGAATATAAGCCGATATATTTTCTATTCAGAGCCTTGTATTTAATATCAAATGTGATTTGGGTTTGTCGTGAATGGTGTCTTCATTAACACTGTTCTTAAACCTAGTTGAGAAAAAGATTAAATCTTTTTATTTAGATTTAATGAAGTATACCAGATAAATAATATTTAATTGGAATTGAATTGAAATTGATTTTTGTGTTTATCGTGAACGGTGTTTTAAATAACACTTGTTCTTTAACCCGATAATTAATGGAATGTGATTTTGGGTTGTCGTGAACGGTATCTTCAATAATACTGTTCTTAGACCCAAAGGAGTTAAGAAAATCAGAAACTAACTGGAGATTAGTTAAGTTGAATGGTTTCTGGGGTATTGATCTGATGTTGGTTTCGGCCTTCGGGGTTAATACTTAGGGAATTGCTCACTTGCTAATTTACGGTTAGGGACTGATTGAAATGTGATGTGATTTTAGGGTTTATCGTGAACCGTGTTTTAAATGACATCGGTTCTTTAACCCAGTCAAAGATTAAAACTAAGTGGAGTTTTAATGAATCTTTAATTAGATTGAAAAGATCAAGAATGGAGTATCACCAGTTTTGCTCCAGGCGATAGTTAAATCTTTAATTAGATTTGAACGTGAAATGGTAATTGAATTTACCGATAACACCGTGGTGTTAGATATGAAGTATTACCAGTTTTACTTCATGGGATGAATAAGTTGGGATTGGGAAATTAAAATAAATGATTACCTCGGTGTGGTTCGCTAACCCTGACTAGTTTGAAGTGATATTCAAAGGAGATTAAAGAATAAATTTAAAAGAATTTATCTTTGATAAAATTAATGGGAACCTTTCCCTAAGAATGTGAAATTTAGAAACTAACTGTAGGTTAGCTAAGCAGAACGGTTTCCTAGGTATTGATCTGATGTTGGTTTCAGCCTTCAGGGTTAATATTTGGGGAATTATTCTCTTGTTGATTTACGGTCAGTGACTGGTGAATTGGAATGAGGCGTATGTTGTGTTTGTGTAACACTTGTTTATTATATATGCGAGTTATTCAGAAAGACCGAGTTTATCCCATTCTGAATAACTGATTCGACGTGGTGTCGAAGATGAAGACGGTGGTCGAAGACCGGAGGTCTTCACGTCGTTTGGATAATTACTAATGATCTTGATTGGGCCGTACACCCAAGAGAAGGGAATCAGTTAGTGGTCGTCCAGACTTACTTGGAGATCGATGGATATGCGAGGTACAAGGTGCCTCCGGTTTCGTTCAGACCCAGAACGGACTTGTTAATGGACTGTGTGTCTGACATTGGATTTTATTCTGTGTGATTGATTTCTATTAAATATATATCTGTTTGGCGGCGGAGAATTTATTCTCTTGCTTAACGCCCTTCTCTGAGATGTACGAGCTCAGGGGTTATATATTGATGGATATTAAACACATGGAGTGAATTGCCTGTGTGGCATGCCTAAGTGGCAATTGATCAAGGCTTCTGTTGAAAAGCAATGTCTTGTGGTTGATGATCAAAGCATCGCCTGTGTTGCATAGCTTTGTGTAATGTGAATTCGTGAGCCTCACACCTCGGTTGTGAACCAAAAAGGGAGAAGGACCTCAGGGAGGACTTGCGTTTCTTTCTAGTTAGAAGTGGCGTCAGTGGTTTTACACGCCCTGACGAGTTTGACTTATGTGGTTGTTGCTGTTGCGAGGCGCCTCGGTTATATCGGTCGATCCGGGACCGATGGAGTCATTCGTTGGCTCATTTACGCCCCAAAGGGCGGGGAAACGTAGTGTTCAGGCATTTTAATCCACATCGGTGGACCGGCCCTGACGATCCAAAGGCTTGACTGAGTACTAGCCTGAGACATGGGCTAGATTGTCTCGAATTCGGTAGAGGACGATCCCTTGCCTCAGTTCATAGAAGGAAATCCAATTTCCAAATATGTGATTTTGCGGTTTTAATTGTAGAACTAGTTTGGCGACATGATATATGGTACTCATGCCGTCTATGATTGATACTTATGATTTGAAGTTGTTTTATACACTATGCACTTATAGTAGTATCAAATGATTTGTTCTAAACGTACTAAGCATGTTTGGCTATTATAAGGGAAAACCCTATCCCCCGGCTTGCGTTGCATTGTGTGATAGGACTTGGGTCTTATAATAGCTTCATTTTTCCAAAAAGCATTGCACTATTTTGTTATATGCACTGGTATTCTTGGGAGGAAACCCGTTCCGTGTTATACGGCGTGGTCCCTTGATATATCTGATTTAAAGTAAAGTTTTAAATAACTGTTTTAGTTCCCACACCAGTCCCATGACTGACCTGGAGTTTATTGTTTTAACCTAAACTCTGGGTGCCCTTATTTTGACATGGGCAGCTAGCAGTTTTGGTTTTGCAGATTAATATTCACAGGATCCTGATTTACAGCTGGAACGATACTCGGAAAGCTCTGTATCCGTGTATTACTTCTAGTTGTGTTTTGTATTATTTTCCGCTGTGATGTATTTAAATATAATTTAAATCTCTAATATTTTCTGTGTAATATTTATTTATACTCTGTATATTCTTGTATCCTGATGAATTGTTGTAATAAGCAATGAAATGTTCTTCTGTCTGCATTCTAATTTGTCGTGTTCTAAAAACAATCAGGGGTTTTGAACGGTCTTGGTCGGTTTAGCGACTGATTCAGATCGAGCGAAATTCCCGGTCGTTACAACAGACTCTTATAAACATTACAATAATGTTACATCAGAGTACAGAACATATCAGAGTACATTGAATAAAATTATAGCGGAAGATAAATTTCAATAAATTAAATACAATAAACAGCGGAAGACTTCTATGCTCTGGACACAGCTTTACGCTTCGATCCAGAATCCTGCTCAAGAGATAAATATTTGCAAAAAACTACTCGACTGCCCGTGTGGAAAAGAGGGCACCCGAGTTTGCAAAGTGAAACAAACTACGAGTCAGTCATGGGACTGGTATGAGAAATCTAACTTAACTAATCTAATAATAAGGCTAATCACAGGACCACACCGCTAACGCCGAACGGGTTTACTCCATTGGTTTGCCGGTGCATAAAAAAAGTAAATCGTTAAACAACGCAATGCGTTTTAGAAAAATGAAACCATCATAAGACTCAAGTCCCATCACACAATGCAACGCAAACCAGAGGATAGAGTTTTAGCTTATAATGGTCAAAACTGCTTGATACGATAAAAACGAATTTGATATTATTATTAGTGTATATATGTTTCAAAAACATTTCAAAGTAAATGTATCAATCCTAGGAAGCATAGCTACCATATACTATGCCTCCATACTAGTAATACAATCAAGTCTGTAGGATTGTATTGGGAATTGGGTTTCCATCATGAGTCAAGGCTAGGAACGGTCTCCTTACCGATTCGATACACTCTAGCTAATGTCTCAGGATTCCCCATAGTGAACCCTTGGATCCTGCAGGGCCGGTCCACACATACGATTTTGCGGATTGGCAATTCCTGAACACACGTTTCGCGGTCCTATAGGACCTATCATCCGAGGCGCCTCACTCCATCATCCACATAAGTAAAATGTCGGGCCGTGTAAAAACCAAACATCACTTCTAGCTAGAAAGAAATGTGATGCTCTCCCTGCGTTCCCTTGCTCCATTTTAGACTCAACTGGGTTGTGAGGCTCGTGAAGCTACGTAAAGCACAAAGCTATGCTTATTCAAGCTGTGCTTTGATCATCAACCACAAGGCCTGCTTTTCAACAAAAGCCTTGATCATTTGCATCTTAGCATGCCACATTGTCAATCCATACCATACCATTGATTCCTACCAATATATAACCTCTAAGATCGTACGTCTTAGAGAAGGGTGTTAAAAACCAAATAGATATATATTTAGCAGAGATCAATTAATACCGTATAAAGGAATACAACGTCAGATATACAATCCATTTTCAAGTCCGTTCTGGGTCTGAACGAAATCGGAGGCACCATATTCCTCGCATATCCGAACAATCAACAAGTAGTCTGGACGACCACCATTGTAGCCCCTTCAAGGTAGCTACTCCTATCGTGGGCGTCAATGGTAACTCATCCATTCGACGTGAAGATCGTCGGTCTTCAATCACCATCTTCAACTCTTTGACTTAGATCGACAAATGATCATTTGAAATGAGATTGAACTCGGACTTTTCAAATGATCCTCGCATATATTTAAAATCATTTCTTATCATTAATATCAATTTATAACGATTAATCTCTATTTTTATTTATACAAAAATAGTTGAATTTTATTTAACAACACTTCATGTCAATAGGCGACCTTGGCGCTGCTTTCACCCAAATTTTTTTTACACATTTCTCTAAATCTAACCGTTGGATTTTAACACAATTCATATCATTGGAAAAATCTTCCCAAGGCGAACCTAACGGTTTCAGTTTTGGGAAAATCCGACGGTCGGATCTTTCAATATTTTAAAGACACGATTTCAAAATGCGAACTACCATGCTCGATTCGTTTGATTTTAATTTCTATATATATAATTATATATAATTCCTTCATCCATATATTTTGCTAACAACAAATATCCCTATTTGTATATATAATATCAAGGTATAACATGACACACAATAATGTTTTATTTTTATTATAATTCACATTCACATACTATACACAACAATGTACATTTTTCTTTCATCTTTCAAATTACACAAAATGTATATTTTGTTTCCTTATTTTTTTTTTAATGAAAATCCATTCATTAAAATGTACATTTCATCGTTAAAATCTTTTTTGAAAATCTTTTTACATAAATATGTAAATTTCATACTGTTGTTCTTTTACATGAAAAATGTAATTTCACTTTAATTCAATTACATGAAAGATGTAACTTTTACTTTTATTCAATTACTATCTTTTCGTTGGAGTCAACTTATATTAAATTGAAGTCCTTAAACGTTTAATTCTTTCTAATGAAAATGACACTAAAATTATGCCTCATTTTAATATATGAACATGACACTAAAAACATGTTTCATCTTCAATATATGAACATGATCTTAAAAATATATTTAGTTTTAAGATAATAACATAACACTGAAATATGTTTTAAATTTTATATATTAACATAACATTAAAAATAAGATTATATTTCATATAATTAACATGACTTTAAAACATGAAGCTATTTCATATGCATTCACATGATTCCAAAACATGTTTTTATTTCATATGCATTAACGCTACTCCAAACATGATTTTATTTTCACATACTTTAACGCTACTCCTAAATATGATTTTATTTTCATATGCAATTAAATGACATTAAAACAAATGATTATATTTATTTCTTATTCACTCATGTTACACTAGAAAAAAACATGATTTCATTTTCATATGCATTTTCATGATTCCAACTATAATCTAAAAATTGATTATTCTATATGTTATCCTTTTATAATAATATTTTTTCCAAAATATTAATTTTGAAATTTCTCTTTTTATATTCATTATAAAATGGATAAAATAAATCGATAAAATCATTCGTTTTTTTTTTTAAAAATGCGTTGCTATTTTTAAAACGGATTAAATAGCCCAACTCATTTTCTTATCCATTAGTATTTTATAATGGGCTAGACCTCTCGCATTAAGTCTACGACTTGTGGATGCTGGATGTGTCGGTCGGTTCCGAGCAGACTTATTCCACAAGTTGGGCTTAACCTCGTGTCATGGCCCGTTTCATATTTGTGCACTTGGACCTCTCACATTAGGTTCAACATTAGTGGATGCTGGATATGCTGGTCGGGTCCGGGCAGACTTCCACCACAAATGTAACCTAACCTCGTGTCCAAGCACAATTATAATTAATTTTTCCAAAACATATTATTTGAGATTATTCTTTCCATTAAGGAATCTTAATTTTAAGATATTCTTTATTTCTAAATATCTTGTTTTCAAGTATCTTAATATAAATTGTAACTTTACATATTATTATGATTTTATAATAACAACCTTTTCAAGATGTTCCATTTTGAAACCATATTTTTTTTTTTACTTTTTTTAACATATTGACACCAAAGATGTAATCTTTTTAATTGAATCCTTTTATTGTAACTTTTAGACAATAAAGACGTAATCTTTCTAAATCAATGTCTATTAATTCCATTAATTGAATATAAAATAAAAACATTCCTTTAATTCAAGATTGATAACGTTTTGGAAACAAATCTTCTTAATTTAACATATTGACAATTAAAAAGGTAATCTTTTTAAATTCTAACTCTTTCTTTTTATTGTAACCTCATCCTACTATGTTTCTACTATTACATTAAAAATGTATTTTTAATGTAAAACGTACTTCTTAATAAAAATATGATTCTTTCTAAGTTTTCTAATATTACATTAAAGATATGTTTTTAATGTAAAACATATTTCATAATGAAATATGATTTTTCTTTTAAGTCCCTAATATTAACATCAAAGATGTGTTTTTAATGCAAATCATATTTCATAATGAAATATGATTCTTTTCTCAGTTTTCTAATATTACATTAAGAAAATGTAAACCTTTCTATTTAATCTAATTTACATTAAAAATTTCCTTTTTAATCTTATTTACGTTAAAAATGTAAGCTTTACTTCTTTTCTTATTTACATTAGGAAAAATGAAACTTTAGTTCTTTTCTATCTTATTTACATGAAAATGTAAACTTCCTACCTTTTAATCTCATTACATGAATATGTAATCTTTTCTTCTTATTCATCTTATTACATGAAAATGTAATTTTCATTTTTAAATAATGAAATCAATGACCTATTTTTCATTTCTAATAAAGTGGCGGCGGAAGTAATGTTCTTTTTCTAACTTAACACATAACGGTGTAAGTAATGTTCATTTTCTAACTTAACACATAACGGCGTAAAAATTGTTTATTTCCTAACTTATCACATAACGGTGTAAATATTGTTCATTACATTTCTAACAAATGACGGTGCAAAATAATGTCAATTTCATTTTAACAAATGACAGTGAAAATCATTCTTTTCTTTTTAACAAAAATGATATATATTTTTTTTTTCAAAACAAAGACAAAAATGATGTCATTTTATATCATCAAAACAAAGACCAAAATGATATCTTTTATATTAACAAACAAAAGCAAATTCTTTTACGCACACACAAAAATGATTCTTTTTCCATTACACATTAAAAAAAATGATTCTTTTTCATTAACAAAGCTAATATTTTTATATTTAAAACCAAAAATGAAACTTTTATTTACAATCAAAAAGGTACGATCTTTATATTTAACAAAAGTTAAATCTTTATATTTCACACAAACAAAGTTTAAAGATTTTATTTAAAACAAAAGTTAAAATCTTTATAAATTATTATCGACATTAATTCAAAATAATGCTCAGATTCGCCACTCAGATTCAAACAATGGAGAATTCTGGTTATACATGACCAGATCTATTGTACACAAACAATACAATCAGTCACCAATCACAAACAACAAAATTTAAGTACAACAAACACAGATTTGATTATATAAATAAGTACATATGAGATTCAAGCATCGAGGAATAAAAATATAAACTTTAAAATAGAAATCTCACATCGTTTTGAATTTCTGAGCCGTTCAGATCCAAAAATTAGCCAAATTTCAACTTGCCCAGAATCAGGTCTAGTCAGTTTCATCGCGAAGGTCTCGATCTCACGATCGTGGCGCACCTGAAATTGTTCGAATCCGAGTTCGTACGAGTGAGATATGGTTAAATTAAGACTGGTAAAAATTTAAATTAATTAATTTAGATAAATAAGGTTGAAAAGTCAACCCTACCTTCTTCTTCCTCTCTCCAAATTGACTTGCCGTTAGTTAAACCCATAGCCTTCAAATCTAGGGTTGAATTTAACTCGAAATCACGGAGGCTTCGAAGCGATCGGGAGGTGGCACATCGGAGAGGGAGGGAAGGGGAGCACGGCGCTTAGGGAGATGGAGGCCGCGGTGGGGCCTATAGGGGGCGGCGGGGCTGTTTTGTCCGCGGTGGGGCCTATAGGGGGCGGCGGGGCTGTTTTGTCCGCGGGTTGGGGAGCAATTTCTGGCCAAATTACTTCATTAAATCTCATCATCTCCGTATAGAATTGTAGCTAAGAAGAATCTCTTCGATTTGGTCTATGGATTGCTAGAAGTTATATTTTGGATTGAGAGAAAATGAAGATCAAAGTTGGGACATTTCTGGCCATAAAAAAATAGGGTGGCGGCTGGTCATTTGGATTAGGGTTTGGGGTTTGTCATTTAGCATATTATTTATATTATTATATTCACTAATTACCCACTAAGGCCCGATTTGCAACTTTGTCAGATTTCAGCCCAACGACTATCGTTCCTACCCATTATCCCTCATTCCGGACTCATCTAGCTATGTCCCGCAGGGCCAAACGACTGTCTTGACCCAGTTTACTTTATTTTAAAATATTTTCTTTTATTTTTAATTCAACCGTACGAATAAATTCACCGGGGCCACAAATTATCTTCAAAAATTCCCAAAAAAAATATATTTAGCTATGTTTTAACACTGCGGACCTAGGAAAATTAATTTCGTTCAATTCTGAGCCTATTTGAAAAATGGAATTTTTCAAGTCGATTAAAATTGACCAAAATTGACCAAACTGAAATCTTTATGCCACGGTCGTAAATTAATTCGAAAAATCATGAAAAATTAAACTTAGCAATAATTTGACATTCCGAATCCAACAAAAGTGGTTTCGTCGAAAACAGAGGTCGTTTGAAAAATGACTATTTCCAAGGCGTATATATTACATATTAAAAATACATTTTTAAACAAATAATTTTCGAAACTCGAAATATATAACTGTTTATACCTTTTAAATGCAGAAACATCATTCTGAACTTAATGGAATTGGTTTTGAGTCCAAATTCCTTCGTATGCAAAAAGTAGCATTTTTGACCTTTATATATAATATATAAATTTCATAGCGACTTTTCTAAATTTTAAACTGGGCATAACTTTTGATTCCCGTTATGAAATTTCAATTTTTCAGATTCATTAGAAAGATTTTTTTAAATATATTCTAATATTTTTGGTTTCACTAAAATCCGTTAAATTTTGCATCCTGTACGGTCAGTCAAAGTTCAAGTTTGACTTTTCAAACTACCGCGCTATTTCTAACTTCTTTTATAATTAAAATTAAATTATTCATCCTAACTTCGGTTTAAATCAATTTTTAATCATTATTATTTTAAATAAATTATTTTAAATATCAAAACCCATTAAAATTAGTTAAAATAAATTTTTAAATTTACCCCAAAATTCAGGGTTGTTACATGTCTTTGACTATCTCTTCCCCAACTATCACTGTGTCATGCTCAGTTACAGGATTGAGTCTGGGTGTGCAGTCATGGAGTTCGCAATGAGAATATGAGTGGCGACGAGGCATTTTTCCTTGCAAAGAATAACAAGCAAGCATACAGGTCATGAATACAAATATTATACGGGTGTTGTGACAAGTGGTGGATGTGATTTGTGTATCCCGTGTGATCCCCCCTAACAGACAAGGGCCCGGAGCTAGGCTCGTCTATACGGTATCCTTCTTTTTTATGGGAGTAGTTTCTTCCTCGGAGATAGGGAAGAACGGTTTAGCTCCAAAATCCTTGGATGTGTAAATGTTATTTGGCAAGGGGATCTTGTCTAATTCCCCAAATATTTGTTCCTCTATTAACGAGTCGTGAGCTGTGGGCTCCACTGGCGGTGGAGTCTTCAGAGGAGACTGCTCCTTGGACACTGAGGTATCCTTTTCATCGTCAACTAGAATTTCACCTCCTTTGTATATGTTCATTTCTTCATCTTCCTGGATCTCCATAGGTGAAGGACTTTTACGAAACTCAGTCATCTTTGTAGTTTCCGTGGCTACTTGCCCCTCAACTAGGGGCATGCCGCTAGATTCCCCTATCTCTGAGTAGGGGGCACATGCTTGTGGGGCTTGCCACCCGAACCGAGCCCGAATCTGAGATCAAGAAGATGGTGTTTGTGAAGGTTCTCGTCGATTATACACTTCTTGATTTTGCAGAAGTTTGACTTGCTTTCTAAAAGGTGGGACAATCGATCTTCATACACCGAACCGTCTGTCTTTTGGAAATTATGAGCTGTACAGAAAAAGAAAACATTAGCACTTTAATCATGTAATTGAAACATACACTAAAGAATTTAGAACTTACTTGACTATAGCCACTTCCTCGCACAGCAGGCTTGATGTTTCATGTAAAACCATTTAGATTTAGCATCTCCTAAATTACTATATCCATCTGTCAAGACATTTTTGGAGCGGATTGACTCGAAGAAAATAAAGTTCGGAGTCCCTGTGGAACGATGCTCGAAATAATAATAGAAGTTCAAATCTTTGAAGGCAAGCTCGGTCTTTAGAATCTCTGCGTATGTGATGTACAAGCTGTACCGAGCAGCGTAAGGATTTGGGATAGAGTTACATGGTAGTAATGCGTAGTCGTCTTAGAAGATCAATGACAATCGGAGGAAACGGAGGAATAGCACCTACTAAGCACATGACTTTACTGATAGCCATGTACCCTTCCGGAGCAGAATGGGGTCTGTCCCCTTCCTCTGGAGTTTTCACGTCAACCCATGGGACCCCGTGTCTTAAACATAGTCTCCTTAGCTTTATATCATCCACTTTTGAGGCTACAGAGTCACCCAGTTTGTCAACTTCTTTAACACCTTCAATTTCGTCAGGAGCTCAATCATCTTCCTCTTCCTCAAGTGATGTGCTCTCAGAAGTTGTTGATTATGTATCAAGATCTGTTTCATACTCAAATCCAGAGTTATCCCAGTCCGTGTTCGACGGGAGTACGTCAGGGTTATAATAACTTGATGACTCTGCATCTGCATTTTTCTCCGATAACCTTGTTGAGCGCCTATCAGACATGGTTGTATTGGAGAATAAACATGAGAGATTAGAATACAATTACCCATGAACCCCATGTGTGTGCAAGTGTTGTGTAACACCCTACGTCCATTAATGTCACTCTCAAAGGGAATGCATTAACTTTCACGGAGTATTATTGGTGTATAGAACAGAATATAACAAGACAGATACATATATTGGTACTTGAAAATTTTAAAACAACTTTTACTGCAGCGGAGAAATAGTTTGATTACAACAACATCATAAACCAACAGTAAAACCTAGTACACTTAGTATCCATCTTGACAAATTGTTTTTTGAGTACATAAAGTAAAAAGCATAACCCCAACATAAGTAGCCATAAAAGAGATGAGCTGAACTTTACTTTCAGCAATCCAAGCACTTCCAAAAGAGAGATAAAGATCCAAATCAAGCTCCACTAGCACTAGTCCCACCCTGAGAACCTAGGGGGGAGGGGGGAGGGAAGAAAAGGGGCAAAAACAAAGGGGGTCAGACATAAAGTCTGGCAAGTCCAATAACTTTAACCATATAATTATTAAAGTAATTAGGATAAGGCATAAACTGGTAAAACAAGGAATGGCTGTGAAACAAGTGGGCAAGACAAAACAAACAAGAGGAATATACTGGCGTTAATCTCACTCCTAATCACTATAGGATAATTACTATACTGAACAATTACCAGTCACCCTAAAAGTTGATCTCGCCTACTGAACATAATAATCATAATGGTAGTTTCATGTACCCCTAGCTATCTTTACAGGCGCTGCCTGCCCCTATCTCCACTAGTTGTACCCACTACCCTCCCCATTCTATTTACAACATTTATTCATAATATGGTAGTTGGACTCCTAGATGTCTTCATAGGTGCTGCCTACTCCTATCTCAGCTAGTCATACCTACTACCTTACCCATTCGATCGGCTCCCTAACTCGTAGATACCCGTGCTGGTCCCACAGTGAGGTGTATCACTCCCCAAAGTGGCAACCCGATACCACTAAAGATGCACGACTTATATCTACACGATGCAACAACATCTTACCTACTAGCCCGGGCCCACGCACACACATGACCCCGTTGGACTTGCGTTGCCACCGCTAAACCATTTTGACCTCTTACAATCAAACCCAGTAAGCATGTCCCGTCCTCAATCTGGATCGAGTTCACTTAGATACTAAATGGGTTACTGGTTGAAAAGGGTCCCCACACTTGACACAAGCTTTCCACCTATGCTTGGTCCCCACTAGGATTTCCATCTTAACCCCCTCTTATTCATGTCTTCTTACATGTTTCAACTTGGTTAAGTGTTTATAATTATATCCCATATGTCACCCATGTTACCCACTTATCAAATCAACATGTGTTATTGGTTAAACTTATCTTAACCTTATCCTCTTATTAGATTCATATATATACATTTGGTTAAGCTGGTCTTAACCCTTTCCACTTACATATTATTGATTAAGTTGGTCTTAATCTTATCCACTTATATATTATTGGTTAAGCTGGTCTTAACCCTATCCACCTATCAGATCAATATGTATAATTGGTTAAGTTTGTCTTAACCCTATCCACTTATCAGATTAATATATATTACTGGTTAAGTTTGCCTTAACCCTATCCACTTATCAGATTAGTATGTTATTTGTTAAGCTGGTCTTAACCATGTCCACTCATACATATATATATCATATAAAAAGTTTCACTTAATTTATGATTAAGTACACCTTAGTTCACAGATACATTGGATAAGAGAATAACTCCCTAAGTATCAACCCCGAAGACCGAAATCAACATCAACTTGGTACTCCGAGAATTACTCAACTAACCAAACTTCTGTTTGTCATTCATATTCGTCTTTGATCAGCATTAATTAATTATTAATGCACAGACCTCTTACATTAAGTCGATTGCTTGCGGCCACTGGATATGCTAGGCGGTTCCGGGTAGACTTCCATCACAAGCCAGACTTAACCTCGTGTCTAAGCATCTTTTAATTATGCCTACGATCTCTCACATTAGACTGCCGTTTGCAGTTGTTGGATGTGCCGGGCGGGTCCGGGCAGTCTTATACCACAAACGAGTCTAACCTCGTGTCTTAGGCATTTATTACTCATTTAATTTATGCCTTTGACTTCTCACATTAGACTACCGTTTGTGGTTGCTGGATGTGCCGGGAGGTTCCAGCCAGTCTTATACCACAAACGAGTCTAACCTCGTGTCTCAGGCATTTATTATTACACAATATTATTCAACCCCTATTTGAATTAATGTCCCTATTTCAAATTGTCAACAACTTCCAAATTAATCTATGTCCATAAATGATGTCCATATTTTCTATGCATATAAATTAGGCCAATAATGTCTCAAATTTATTATATGTTTTTGAGCCATTTTATGCCAATTTTCAGCAATATTAAAATTTAATATTTTCCCATTGCCCCTACATTGTTCGTATGTGTAATACATATAATACGTAGCTAGCAAATAACCTAATCTCACAAAAACATCACAACTTGCATAACACGTAAAAATAGATCCAACTTGTAAATAAAAATAGGATAGCATGGATCAAAACTTGGATGATTATAATTTATATAATCATAAATTTGCATAATCAATAACTTGCATAGGCAATAGGCATAATTTTCATAAACTACAAACTGGCATGAATCAAATTATATAAGATATGATTTGCATAGATCTATAGAAATAAAGGTGAACTTGCATATATGAACATGGTTTGCACATAAACTTGCATATGATCTACATACAAACTTGTATTAAACTTGCTTATACAATTTAGACATGTAAATTAAGACTTACATATGATTCACATACAATCTTACATATAAACTAGCATATGATTCACATCCAAACTTATATATAAACTTGCATATATAATCTAGACATGTAAATTAAGATTTACATTTACACTTGCATATGATTTAGACATGTAAATGTCACAAAATGAATCAAATCTAGTATATGTATTTAGACATATGAACCAACATCATGAATTTAAACATGTAAACTAATATCACACATTTTACATATAAACTAGCATATGTATATACTTGATTCACATATAAACTTGTGTATGATTCACATAAAAATTTGCATAAGATTCACATACAAACTAGCATATGTAAAAACAGATTTGCATAGGATTCACATACAAACTAGCATATGTAAAAACAGATTTGCATAAGATTCACATACAAATTAGCATATGATTTACATCCCAAACTTGCATATAAACTGATGTCATAAAATAAATCAAGTTAAACATATGTGATTGGACGTATGAAATAGATCTACTAACATAAGTTAACAAAACTGTCATATGTTCACCAACAAATGATAACAAAGTTAAACATCACATGATTCAACAGACATGTTCTCATAATCCCAATTATAACTCATCTAATTAATTTATTATTATTTTGTGAAAGAAATTGTACTCACAAGGACAGGATAGAGAAGAGAATAATTCGTTCGTCGTTTGTATTAGAATTCTGACTTGCAAATCCCTAAGCTTTAGGAAGAAGAACTATCCTAGAAGCAGCATGGAGGCCAAGAGACGAATTTAGTTTAGGTTTAGGGCTTGAGTCTATGCGTGCTTATATAGAAGTTCAATTCAACATAAGCCGTTAGATTATCATAGGAGCAATCACAACTGTCCAGACTAGATAGAGTTATCCAGAATTGCCACCTATGTCCTAGTGACTCAGCAACAGGTCAGGAAAGACTCAGCAATAAGTCAAAATCGTCTGATTTCAGATCTGCCCTATGGGGTAGGTCGACCCCTAGGTCGACACCCTGGTCGACCTGTGTAGGGGAGGTCGACCCCCTGGTCGACCTGGCCTTGGGCAGGAGAAATCCCGCTCGCCCCGCTTCCTCGTTTGAATTTTGAATTTTGATTTTTTAATTTTAATTCTGAACTGTTATTAATTTATATCAAATTCCTGAAGCTTCCGAGGGCCATAACTTCCTCGTACGAAGTCCGATTTACGAAAACTTGGACTCTATTCCAAGCAGAATTTCATGACGAACGCAATGGCGTAACCCATTTCCCTTAATTCTCACTTTAAAAATTAAGTATTCTTAAAATTGTTCTTTTAATAGTTACAGAAAATTCAAGGTGTTACATTCTCCCCTCCTTAAAGGATTTCGTCCCCGAAATCTTCAAGTTAAGGAGAATGTATATCCTAACATCCAATCATCCATCTGCTCAAACATCAAACACAGGCATCCATTGTCCATACAAGATTTCTAATGCCATATGAACATATGCAAAAAGTGTGTGTACATGTTCCTTATCCAATGCAAAATCAGGCAGTCCACTGATTCAGTTGACCTCTTTAATGCAGATCGTGATAGTGCCATGCGTCCATTATGTATGCCAAAGAATCATAACGATACATATTATTTCCACATGCGTGCACCACCATTCATCTAAATGCAGCATCCATATGATAATACAACCATTATACATCCATTAAATTAAATATGCACACACATTTATATGCAATATGAAAGTAATTGAGCCGATCTAGTGCCTAATGTGTGTGTACATGCATCCACGAGCAACCACTAGCAACCACTTGCATCCATTTGCATCCACCAAACATAACATGTCTCAAACACATGTTCACAACCATAGGGTTTTTCTAACTAAAGATCGAAGATATAACCGCAAAGATTTATTAAACGATAGGACAAGCATCAACAAAGCGGTAGAGAAAGGAGAAGTTAAAAACATACCCTCAAAAAGGAAAGGGTACAACGTACGCATCTTGTCTTCTGCCTCCCAAGTCGCGTCTCCTTGATCATCTCCCCATTGCACTTTGACCAACTTGACCTCTTTGTTGCGTAGCTTTTATACCTCCAACCCAAGGATGCATATAGGAGCTCGTCTAATCGTTGCATCTCACTCTACTTCCACTTTTCTAAGCATGCTCGGCTCCATTACTTCGCGGTATCTTGTAACACTTCTGCAAATGTGATACATGAAACACGTCGTGAACACCACTAAGCTCGTTGCCTCTTCATGTCCCTCCAAAATCTAGGATACATAACCTTAAAAGATCTTCAAGGATTCTATTATGTCTGTCCATCCGTCTGTGGATGATGAGCGATACTCGTACTTGCCGCCTTTTGCATATCACCTTTTCCTCTTGCATCAAAAACTGCTCCAAGCCCTGTCCCACAAGCACCGGTATATACTGTGAATGGCTTATATCCATCTGGCAAAGCTAAAACTGGAGCTGTCATCAAAACCCTCTTCAAACATTGGAAAGCATCATCATAGTCAACATCCCAAGCAAAAAATCAAGTTCTTCTTCATTAACCGAGTAAGTGGGGCTGATACCTTCGCGAATTCCTTAATGAACTTCCTATAATAACCAGCCAGCCCTAAAAAGCTTCTTACTTCTGTTGCGTTCTTAGGAATCTTCCAATCTTGGTTTGCCACCACCTTTGCGGGATCCATAGCTATCCCTTCCTTAGAGACCATGTGTCCTAAGAAACTCACTTGTTTTCTCCAAAAATGGCATTTGAAGAACTTAGCTTTGAGTTGATGCGCTCATAGGGTCTCTAAGACTTTCCAAAGATATAGGGCATGCTCTTTCTCGCTTCTAGAGGAAATCAAGATATCATCCACAAAGACTACCACAAACTTGTTTAGAAACTCCCTAAACACCCTACTCATTAAGTCAATGAAGTATGCAGGTGCATTTGTCAAACCAAAAGGCATGACGAGACACTCGAAGAAACCGTCAGGATTTTTAAATGCAGTCTTATCTATGTTGTCTTCAGAAACCCTTAGCTGACGAAATCCTACAGCCAAATCCAGCTGCGAGAAAACCGAAGTACCAACCAACTGATCAAATAAATCATCTATCCTTGGCAATGGGTGTCTGTTCTTCTTGGTGAGCTTATTCAGCTATCTATAGTCCATGTGCAGTCTAAGTGAACCATCAGCCTTTGTAGCAAAAACAATTGGAGCACCCCATTTCGAAATGCTTCTTCTTATGAACCCCTTCTCAAGCAACTCTTTCACTTGCTTACTGCGTTCCCTTCTCTCTCTCGGAGCCATGTGGCGCACTGGTAATGCAACTGGCTTTGTATTATCTACTAGGTACATACAAAAGCCTATCTCGTGCCTCGGGGGTGAACCCCGAACTTCATCGAAGACGTCACCATGTTCACGAACCACACGAACAGATTTTAAATCATCGTTGGATGCGTTAAGAGGTTCTAGGTAGCTAAGCATCACTGGACCTATAGGGTCACAAGAAATATCAAGGGCCTTTCAACAATGAGTCAACAATTTAACTACCCTTCTTTCGCAATCTAGGATGGCACCGTATTTGGCTAGCCAATCCATGCCTAGAATCAAGCTGTAGCCCATGAAGCCAAGAACGAAGGCATTGCATTCAAACCAAACGCCCAGGATAGACACACTCAAATCCTGACAAATCATTGAAAGATGAGCCGAACCACCAATAGGATTTGAGACTACTATGGGATCCATAACTAGACTAGTATTTAGGTGCAGTGTTTCAACTAATGAAGCAGATACAAACGAGTGTGAAACGCCAGAATTCAAACATGGTTCGAACAGGATGATAAAAAAGAAAAACCAAACTTCCAACCAAGATATTTCTACCTCTATCAGGTTTGCCAGCCGTGAGGAAACGCGCCTGCCCTTCAAAAGATCCTATACTTTGTCCTTACCTTTGCCTTTTGCTTCTTTGGACGATCCTAATAAGATGTCCTGTTTCTCCGTAACGATGACAACTAGTCTTCTTCTTCTTCTTCTTTCTAACGTCTTTATTTAAGTAGTCAGTTATTTCACAAGTGTGGCTCTTCCTTTTATCTTAGCCCCTTGTTATCTTTACCGCCTTTCCTTGGATCTACTTTCTTATCGTATGTCCTATCCATGTCTCGCCTGTACATTCTCCATTCGTGACCTCCCACCAAAATGAGGCCTCGTCCTTTATTAACCAAGCAGCTAATTGAACCTTCCTCCCATCGTCCATCTTAAAGGTACCGACAAGTCCTTCGCTTCCTTCTAGCTTTGACAAACGTCCCAGTCCCATGAAGCGGTTTTTCGCCCATCGTAAGGAAGTTCTTACATATCTTAGAAAAGCGTCTATACGTGGAGGAAGAAATTCAAAAAGGAAAGAGATTTAAAACGGAGAATCGAAGGAAAGATACATGGCTCTTGGAGGTTATGTTTTTCAAAATAAACCTTTCTCTTGAAAATACTCTCCTTAAAACAAATTTTTGAAAGTATTTCTTTATAAAATGCTTTTGAAAAACAGTTTTTCAAAATCTCTTATCTAATCTGTTAACCTTCAGCTCTGATACCACGTGTAACACTCCACATCCATTAATGTCACTCTCAAAGTGAATGCATTAACTTTCATGGAGTATTATTAGTGTATAGAACAGAATATAACAAGATAGATACATATATTGGTACTTGAAAATTTTAAAACAACTTTTATTGCAGCGGAGAAATAGTTTAATTACAACAACATCATAAACCAACAGCAAAACCAAGTACACTTAGTATCCATCTTGACAATTTGTTTTCTGAGTACATAAAGTAAAAAGCATAACCCCAACATAAGTAGCCATAAAAGAGATGAGTTGAACTTTACTTTCAGCAATCCAAGCACTTCCAAAAGAGAGAGAAATATCCCAATCAAGCTCCACTAGCACTAGTCCCACCCTGAGAACCTTGGGGGGGGGGGGGAAGAAAAGAGGCAAAAATAAAGGGGGTCAGACATAAAGTCTAACGAGTCCAATAACTTTAACAATATAATTATTAATGTAATTAGGATAAGGCATAAACTGGTAAAACAAGGAATGACTGTGAAACAAGTGGGCAAGACAAAACAAAGAGGAATATACTAGCGTTAATCTCGCTCCTAATCACTATAGGATAATTACTATACTACACCATTACTAGTCTCCCTAAAAGTTGATCCCGCCTACTGAACATAATAATCATAATGGTAGTTTCGTGTACCCCTAGCTGTCTTCATAGGTGTCGCCTGCCCCTATCTCCACTAGTTGTACCAACTACCCTCCCCATTCCAATTACAACATTTATTCATAATATGGTAATTGGACTCCTAGCTGTCTTCATAGGTGCCGCCTGCTCCTATCTCCACTAGTCGTACCCACTACCTTCCCCATTCGATCGGCTCCCTAACTCGTAGATACCTGTGTTGGTCCCATAGTGAGGTGTATCACTCCCAAAAGTGGCAACCCGATACCACTAAAGATGCACGTCTTATACCTACACGATGCAACGTCTTACCTACCAGCTCGGGCCCACGCACGCACAAGACCCTGTTGAACTTGCGTTGCCACCGCTAACCCGTTTTGACCTCTTACAATCAAACCCAGTAAGCATGTCCCGTCCTCGATCTAGATCGAGCTCACTTAGATACTAAATGAGTTACTGGTTGAAAAGGGTCCCCACACTTGACACAAGCTTTCCACCTATGCTCGGTCCCCACTAGGATTTCCCACATAACCCCCTCTTATTCATGTCTTCTTACATGTTTCAACTTGGTCAAGTGTTTATAATTATATCCCACATGTCACCCATGTTACCCACTGATCAAATCAACATGTGTTATTGGTTAAGCTTATCTTAACCTTATCCGCTAATCAGATCCATATATATACATTTGGTTAAGCTGGTCTTAACCCTATCCACTTATATATTATTGGTTAAGTTGGCATTAACCCTATCCACTTATATATTATTGGTTAAACAGGTCTTAATCCTATCCTCTTATCAGATCAATATGTATTATTGGTTAAGTTTGTCTTAACCCTATCCACTTATCAGATTAATATATATTACTAGTTAAGTTTGCCTTAACCCTATCCACTTATCAGATTAGTATGTTATTGGTTAAGCCGGTCTTAACCCTATCCACTTATATATATAAATATATATCGTATAACATGTTTTACTTAATTTGTGATTAAGTACACCTTAGTTCACAGATACATTGGTTAGGAGAATAACTCCCTAAGTATCAACCACGAAGACCGAAATCAACATCAGCTTGGTACTCCGAGAATTACTCAACTCAACCAAACTTCTGTTTGTCATTCATATTCGTCTTTGATCAGCATTAATTAATTATTAATGCATAGACCTATCACATTAAGTCGATTGCTTGTGGCCGCTGGATATGCCGGGCGGTTCCGAGCAGACTTCCACCACAAGCCAGACTTAACCTCGTGTCTAAGCATCTTTTAATTATGGCTACGACCTCTCACATTAGACTGCCGTTTGCGGTTGCTGGATGTGTCGGGTAGGTCCGGGCAGTCTTATACCACAAACGAGTCTAACCTCATGTATTAGGCATTTATTACTCATTTAATTTATGCCTTTGACCTCTCACATTAGACTACCGTTTATGGTTGCTGGATGTGCCGGGCAGTTCCGGGCAGTCTTATACCACCAACGAGTCTAACCTTGTATCTCAGGCATTTATTATGCACATTATTATTCAACCCCAATTTGAATTAATATCCCTATTTCAAATTGTCAATAACTTTCAAATTAATCTATGTCCATAGTTGTCACCTAAATGATGTCCATAATTTCTATGCATAAAAATTAGGCCAATAATGTCTCAAATTTATTATATGTTTTTGAGCCATTTTATGCCAATTTTCACAATATTAATATTTAATATTTTACCATTGCCCCTACATTGTTCATACGTGTAATACATATAATACGTAGGCTAGCAAATGACCTAATCTTACAAAAACATCACAATTTGCATAACACGTAAAAATAGATCTGACTTGCAAATAAAAATAGGCTAGCATGGATCAAAACTTGCATGACTATAATTTATATAATCATAAATTTGCATAATCAATAACTTGCATAGGCATTAGGTATAATTTGCATAAACTACAAACTGGCACGAATCAAATTATATAAGATATGATTTGCATTGATCTATACACATAAAGGTGAACTTGCATATATGAACATGGTTTTCGCATAAACTTACATATCATCTACATACAAACTTGTTTTAAACTTGCATATACAATTCATACATGTAAATTAAGACTTACATATGATTCGCATACAATCTTACATATAAACTAGCATATTATTCACATCCAAACTTATATATAAACTTGCATATATAATCTAGACATGTAAATTAAAATTTACATTTACACTTGCTTATGATTTAGACATGTAAATGTCACAAAATGAATCAAATCTAGCATATGTGTTTAGACATATGAACCAACATCATGAATTTAAACATGTAAACTAATATCACACGTTTTACATATAAACTGGCATATGTATATACTTGATTCACATATAAACTTGTGTTTAATTCGCATACAAACTTGCATAAGATTCACATACAAACTAGCATATGTAAAAACAGATTTGCATAGGATTCACATACAAACTAGCATATGTAAAAACAGATTTGTATAAGATTCACATACAAACTAGCATATGATTTACATCCCAAACTTGCATATAAACTGATGTCATAAAATGAATCAAGTTAAACATATGTGATTGTACATATGAAATAGATCTACTAACATAAGTTAACAAAACTGTCATATGTTCACCAACAAACGATAACAAAGTTAAACAACATCACATGATTCAACAGACATGTTCTCATAATCCTAATTATAAATTATCATAATTAATTTATTTATTATTTTATGAAAGAGATTGTACTCACAAAGACAGGTTAGAGAAGAGAATAATTCGTTCGTCATTTGTATTAGAATTCTGACTTGCAAATCCCTAAGCTTTAGGAAGAAGAACTATCCTAGCAGCAGCATGAAGGCCAAGAGACTAATTTAGTTTAGGTTTAGGGCTTGAGTCAATGCGTGCTTATATAGAAGTTTAATTCAACATAAACCGTTAGATTTTCATAGGAGCAATCACAACCGTCCAGACTAGATAGAGTTATCCAGAATTGCCACCTATGCCTTAGTGACTCAGCAAAAGGTCAGGAAAGACTCAGCAACAAGTCAGAATCGTCTGATTTCAGATCTGCCCCAGGGGGTAGGTTAACCCCCAGGTCGACCCCCTGGTCGACCTGTGTAGGGGAGGTCGACCCCCTGGTCGACCTGGCCTTGGGCAGGAGTAATCCTGCCCAGCCTGCTTCCTCATTTGAATTTTGAATTTTGATTTTTGAATTTTAATTCTGAACTGTTATTAATTTATATCAAATTCCTGAAGCTTCCGAGGGCCATAACTTCCTTATACGAAGTTCAATTTACGAAAACTTGGACTCTATTCCAAGCAGAATTTCGAGACGAGCGCAATGGCGTAACCCATTTCCCTTAATTCTCACTTTAAAAATTAAGTATTCTTAAAATTGTTCTTTTAATAGTCATAGAAAATTCAGGGTGTTACATGTTGAGTGCACCACTGTATATGGTACTGAAACGGAAAGCATAAAGTTAAGCAGATTAGCATGAAATTGGTCGTTGTATGTCGTTAAGTAGTCATCCAATTTAAAGGTTCATCTTGAAGGCTTTATCCTAGCTGTTCGTTGATATGTTAGAGTTTCACTGAATTTCAGTCAAGATGTAGGTCAGTTCGCTGGTTAAACTGGCTCGTTGAAGCCTTATAAACCGGCCCGTGACAAAGAGTCGGCTCACGAGGAACGATCTGGTTCGTGATCATGAGAGGGATCGTGAACTAGTGCGAATCGTGGATAGTGGCCCGGGTCGTGATCTGGATTTGAATTGGAGGTTAAGATCTAAGATCCATCAGCTCATGAATGAATGACCCATGATCTACCTCCACGATCCTGCTTAATCCACCCCTTTCATTAACCAGTGCATGGCCCCCATTTTTTCCACGAACTGGCACTGCCTTCTCCTCTATGGGCAAACCCATCCTCATGACCCATGATCCGAGTTAATGAAGAAAGCACATCATTGCCCCGATCCGCATCAGAGCTCCATTCACGAATCGATCTGCTGGAGCTCATCTTCCTCCTTGTCAACTCTTTCTCCTACCTCCACACCTCCTATCTGAACCATACCCAAACTTCCATTCCTCTATTTGCAATTACCCAATACATCGTCTCCTCTTTCAAATCCCAACTCCGCGAACTCCTCCACCATCATCGCTAATAGCTGGCGATGACTTCGAGGTCGACGACAAACTCATTGGAATCGAAGATGAATGAGAGGGGAACGACGCGAAATCCTGAGCAATATAATAGCAATCAAAATTAAGAACCATCTTAGTATCACTACCTCTTTAGATCGGGTTTCGGGGTGGTGTTGATTTTGGGAAAATACAAAGTAGGGTTTCGAACGGAGGGAATAAAGTTGCAGCGGTAGGACTGAAAAAGTAAAAGGTAGGAAAAGAAAAGGGGACTGTCTTATATAGCCTATACAGAGGCTTTTGGTCTCCCTATTTTGTTTCATTGGAATGGATCGCCCCAATAGACCACGAGCACCCAAATAAGCCCGCTGTTGTCCACGTGAGAATACACCCCTATGATGGCTCGTGACTCACACCAACTGACGCTAACATGAAGTGATTTATTAACCGAAACCGTGGGAATGACTATCGGAACAAAAGTTGGAGATTTTCTAACCATTAATCTAGAAAATGCTTATGGAGATCTAGAGATTTACTTGGAGAATTACTCATGGCTTACTATGAGATTCGAAGAATGTAGTTAATCACTAAACGGGAGAATAATTGGAAACATACCCTGATATTTATATTCATCCAAAAAGTTAGATAATGCGGTTTCGTGAAGCAATGCGACGTTACAAACAAATATGACTATTGATTCACATCATTTCAGGAAAGGATGTTTCAGCAGTTTCGAAACATGTTCCATCCCTGATAAAACACACTTCGAGGGGGCAAAATGTTGGCTAGCTTTTGAACCAAGCCACCAAGAATATGAAGACTTATATTTTAGAGGACAAGGATAGCTATACATGCAAGCTCAGCAACTTAGCTTGCAATCCTGCTCTATACCTGGCTCGTGGTCCACTGCTTTCATCGATTCATGATTCCGCTATCCACAAAGGCTCGTGGCCCATGTAAAATCTTCCATCACGACCCGTTCGTGATAAGGACCACGACACGACATTGGCAACGAGTCACGAACCGACTCCAGACTCAGGATATGGTGACCACGACCTGGTCACCCATGACCTGACAATCTAGGATCCAACGACATCTATCCATAACGGCCATTTTGACTATTTCTCCATAAAGCCATGAACGGGTCTAAGATCTTCGGGATTTGTGCCACGTGTCTTCACGAACTGCCTGCAGAAATCACCTATAAATAGCTCCATACTTGGCATTTTTCAGGATCTTTCGGCAATTCAGAGCTCTGGTTCCACCATTATCATACCTTCATCATTTCTATTCAGAGTTATCTTGAATTTACTGAGTGAATTATCATTGTAAAAGTGAGATTGAGAGAAAATATTGATTGTACTTGCATTCAAGCATATAATCAAAATCATATAAGTGGATGTAGGCTCGTTAAAACCGAACCACTATAAATTTGGTGTGTTTTCAGCATTTTATTTAGTTTCTAGCTTTAATTCTATGCAACTCAAGATAATTTGGGTGTTAGAGGCATATTTTGGTCTAACAGGTGGTTGAAGGAAAGCTTTGTGTTCCCCGAGTTGGAAGTCTGTTGAGTACATTCCTTGAGGAAGCTCATCGTTCTAGGATGACTATCCATCCGAGTGGTGATAAGATGTATAGAGATATGAAGAGGGTTTTCTTTTGGGCTGGGATAAAGAAAGATGTAGCGGAGTTTGTCTCTTGATGTTTAGTTTGCCAGCAAGTTAAAGCTGAACAAAGGAAGCCCGATGGTTTGCTTCATCCTTTGGAGGTGCCATAGTGGAAGTGGGAGAGCATCTCTATGGATTCATCAGTTTGCCTAGATCGAGGAAGGGAAACACCATTATTTGGGTTATAGTAGACAGGCTTACTAAGAGTTCTCATTTCATTCCTATTAAGAGTAAGAGAACGACAACATGGTTAGCATTAGTTTATCTACATGAGATAGTCCGTCTACATGGAGTACCTTCTAGAATAGTGAGTGATCGTGGCCCCATCTTCACTAGTGAATTCTGGAAGGGCCTGCTAGAGGCATTAGATACACAGTTATGTCTGAGCACCGCAAATCAAACTCAGACTGATGAGCAGACTGAGAGGGTGAATAGAGTTCTTGAGGATATTTTGAGGCTGTGTATCCTGGACTTCAAAGGGACTAGGGAGAAGCATCTTCCGTTGGTTGAGTTTGCCTACAACAACAGTTATCAGGCTAGTATAGGTATGGCACACTTCGAAGCATTGTATGGACGACCTTGCAGATCACCAACTTGTTGGTGGGAGTCTACAAATAGACTTCTACTTGGACCTGAGATGATTATAGAAACTTCTAGAAAAGATTGATCTTATCCGCAGATGCATGAAGACAGCTCAGGACATGCAGAAGTCCTGATAAGAAAAGGACTGATATTGAGTTTGATTTGGGAAACATGGTTTTCATCAAAGTATCACCTCTGAGGAATGTTGTTCTCTTTGGAACTGTAGGGAAGTTGGCATCAAGATTTGTAGGGCCGTTTCCCATAGTGGAAAGGATAGGTCAAATGGCCTAAATGGTGAGACTACCAGAGAGATTGGCAGTGTTCATTATATTTTCCACATTTCTCATTTGTGGAAATGTCTGCACGATACAGCAGGGATAATTGAGCCGAGCACGCTTGAGGAGGTAAAGGTAGAAAGGGAGGCGACAGTTAGACGAGTTCTTACCGGTATACTTAAATCGGAGGTTAAGAAGCTACACAACAGAGAGGTTAAGTTGATAAAAGTTCAATGACGAAAAGAAAACGCAGATGCAACTTAGGAGACTGAGGATAAGATTCGAGATTCGTACCCTTTTCTTTTCATGGGTATGTTCTTAACTTTTTTTTTTCAAGCTTTTATTCGTACTTGATTCTATCATTTGAGTATATCCTATCAATCGTATCTTCGACCTTTAGGTATGGAAATAATGGATGTAAACATGTGTTTGAGACATGTTATATTTGATGGATGCAAGTGGATGTAAGTGTTTGCTAGTGGTTGCTCGTGGATGCATATACACACATTAGGCACTAGATCGACTCGAAGCACTCTCATACTGCATGTGGTTGTGTGCACATTTTTCTTTTAATGGATGGAAGTGGATGTATCATCATATGGATGTTGCATTTGGATGGATGATTGTGCACACGTATAGCATTTACATGATATACTAGGACTGTTTGCATACATGCTAGATTTATGGCACTAACATACATTGCATTAAGAAGGTCGACTGAATCAGTAGACTGCCTGATTTTTCGCATTAGTATAGGAACATATACACGCACCTTTGCATATGTTCATATAATCATTAGAAATATATTAAGGACCATGAATGCCTATAATTGATGGATGAGTAGATGGTTGATGGATGTTAGGATAAACATTCTTCTTAAACTTAGAGATTTTAGGGATGAAATCCTTCAAGTAGGGGAGAATGTAACACCCCGTAATTTTAAAGGGCATTATAATGATAAACTATAGAATACTTAATTAAATATTGGGAATTAAGTAAAACGGACCATGCCATTGCATTCGTCTTGGAATTCTGCTTAAGATAGACTCCGAGTTTGCATAAAATAGACATCGTATGAGGAAGATACGAAGGTTAGAAGTTTGTATACATATAAGAGCTTTATGTATAAATAAAACAACCAGAATTCACTACTACAAAACAGGTCTGTTGCTTCGCCTCATTTGCTTCGGTTGTTCTTATAACAGAAGCAAATAGTATTATTTGCTTCTGTTTGGTAACAACAGAAGCAAATGCAGCGAAGCAAATGGTATTACTTGCTTCGGTTATGCCAATAACCGAAGCAAATAGTATAATTGCTTATGTTGTACCAAAAACCGAAGCAAATGGACCAAAGCAAATTGTATTATTTGCATCGGTTGCTTAGAAACTGAAGTAAATGCGCCAAAGCAAAAAATGTATTAGCATCAGTTCCATAAGAATAGAAGCAACTGCACTGAAGCAACATCGAATTATTTTACTAAAGCAAATATCAATAATCATAGACAACCTTACATATGTCATCATTTATAAATTATTATAACGAATGATTGTTTATAAATAATTTATAGTTACAGATTATAATAAATAATCAATAATTATATTTTATACTTAATAATTTATTGTAGTTAATTACTAATATTTAGTAGATTGTAGTTAACATTTATTAATTTCATTTAATAATTAACAAATGAATTAATAATTAATACTAAATGATTAACAAATAATATTTAATATTGAATGTTTAACATTTATTATTAAATTAATTAGTATTATTTAATAATTAAGAAGTAATATCTAATAATTAATTTTCGATAATTATGATTTAATAATTACTATTAAATAATTAATTATTAATAATTGTATATAATTAGGACTAATATTTAGCAATTCCTTGCACCCCAATACCCTTTTATAATGCTGCGTATGTTTCATTTTCAGCTCAGTAACAATAGCCATGTATATTATTATCTCAGTACGTCCAAACCATGCTATATTATATATGTTTTGTTTCCTAAAAGTTGAGCTTCATAGTTACATAATTTATCTTTTATTGTTTTTTTTGGAATTATAGGTCGCTAACGTGAGTGACAAGAATGTAAAGGTGACAGGTCCTCAACAAAAACAATTAGTACTGGGATATTGTTGTGTCCACTGGAGCATTATTTTGAGTATTTTGCAATATTCTGCATGAGTAAGAATTCATTTACAGTTGAATTTTTTGGATTTGGTTGGAATAGATGCGAAATCAGATATCGAATCTTTTTTGGATTTACTTGGTTTATACTTTTGTTTATGTTCACTTTTCACAAAATGTGTTGTTTATTATCCGCAAAGTTGATGCACGGTCTCTTTTGCTTAACGTTATATCATATAGTACTCCAATTTTGTAATGGTTAGCTTCCAGTAGAATGTATCATCATTGTGTGATTTGTTTTATGTGCTTTCTATTCTGACTTTAAATGCTGTGCTTTCTATTCTGACTTTAAATGAAGTTTGACGCTGTTTCAGGTTTTAATTAAAACATGAGGCAATATTCTTTTTTCTGCTTCAGCCACTTTCTTGCTTCGGTTGTTTGGAGCTACTGAAGCAAAATATTGGCCATTTGCTTCCTCTGTGGAACCGAAGCAATAGGTGTAGACCTATTGTATCATCTGCATTTGCTTCGGTTATTGAACTGAAGCAATAGGGGGTCAATAACCAAAGCAAAAAAATATTATTTGCTTCGGTTGTTTGTCTGAAGCAACAAATTTTGGTCTTTTGTGTCTGCTGCAGTTGCTTCGGTTCCAGAACAGAAGCAACAGGGGGTAAATAACTGAAGCAACAGACCTGTTTTGTAGTAGTGATTTTCAAAATAAATCAAATGGAAAAAGCGGCAGAACTAGGCGCGAATCAAACCCATTTGGTCTAACCCACGTCTGGTCTGGGTCGACCCAGGTTGGGGTGGTCGACACACACTGGATCTAGCCAAATTCTTTTGGTTGTTTCTGGATTCAATTTTTCGCTGGGTTCATTGAAGATAGGTTATATACATGACATTATTTCTGTTGTTTTTCTTCACCTAAAACAATGGAGACAAGAGATGATGCCCGTGGTTGGATTGAATCAACCTATCTTCTTCAACATCAACCTATATACATATATCAGAAAGATTTCTTGTGCTTAGATCCAATCTATGTGAGTTCATGTCACTTTTAGATATAAAAATTTAACAGTAACCCTGACATGTTTATAAATCTGGATCTGAACCTATACCGGTTAAGAATATGATTCATACCTAAACAGTTCTTCTATTACATGTATTATTCTGTACAGCTGATCTGCTGTTTAGTTATTATATGCCTACTTCTGTGATCATATGCCCATCTCTGTTATTATATGCTTATTTCGTTATTATATGTCTATTCTGTTTTCTCTCTCTCATTCCCTTTTTATTTTTATAGCCTAGGCTACTTTCGAGCCTAAGCCAATATCGATGAAATATGCGTACAAACGAAATTGGGATAAATTGGGGGAAATGATTGGGAATGATAACTTGGGGGCATAACCTATACTGTGAAATATGACTTAAATTTTAGGGGAATTTGTTATACTATGAATTATGACTAGAATTTGGGGCATATGAATCTATAGGCTTAATTTAAGATTAAGCGAAACACGTTAATGGAATTGTAAAGAACCGACAAACATGTTAATGGAACTGTAAAGAACCTATGAAACCTATTTAAATCTGTTAGGGTCATGTAAACCTGTTTAATCTGTTGGGGTTAAGTAAATTTGTTTAATCTGTTAGGGTTATGTGAACCTGTTTAATCTATTGGGTTAAATAAACCTGTTAACCTGTGAAACTTAACGTGTTAATCTGTATGCTTAACCTGTTAAAAATCCTAGTTAATTAGGGGACACAAGTTTAAGAGTTAACTTGTGTCCTCTGTTGTGTAGGACCTATATCTGTTAGTAACTCATTCTGGTATTAAACGGGGACCCCGCACTAGGTAGGGGTCAGGGAACGCATACTGAACTGATTGTGAGAGGTTCATATTAATGGAGGTGTATACGGGCGTGTTCCAACGGAGTCATGTGCGTGCATGAGTCCGGTCTGTAAGGGGAAAATATGCCATTGTAGCACCAGTAAATAGGTCCGCGTCCTTCTGTAGGTTGCCACTTTAGGAAGTAATACACCCTACTGTGGGGCCAACACATGGTATTTACAAGTTAGGGAGCCGACCGCTTGGGGATAATAATTAAGGTACATCTAGTCCCATCTGTTTCTGTTGGGGTGCCTATTATTTCTGTTTGGGGTAACACCCGTTATATTCTGTTAAGGTACACGTTATTTCTATATGGGGGTAAAACCCATTATGAAACTAGAGTACACCTAAAACTATCAATATGTTTCTGTTGGGATCATTCTACTTCTGTTAAGTAATTGATGAATACCTAATTCTGTCACATATCTGTTATACTAGTATTGGTGTAGAGAAAAGTATTTGAGAAGCATAACCTACTCTGTTTATTCTTCTTATATAGTTCAATCCGTTTATACCTGTTATATCCTACTATTATCTCTCATCTAGTTTATATGCATGTCATGATGCTTTTACTTCTTTATATGCTAAAAGTCACTGGACTCGCCAAACTTTATGCCTGACCCGTTTGGTTTCCTTTTCTCTCTCTTCCTTCCCCCTTAGTTTCTTAGGGTGGGAACGCTCAGGCTTGATTAGGATTTTCTCTTCTATTTCTGCTTGGATCTGGATATGCTTTGATGTATTGCTTTGACTACTTGTCTACTTTATTATGGCTATTATCAGGGATTATAATTTTGCATTTTTGTACTCTAATGGTTTTTTGCGCAAGACATATGTTTTGTTTTGATGTACTCAGTTTTAGTATTTTATTCCTGATGTTGTAACTTGTTTTTAGAGTACGATGTTTTCTGCAAAATAATGAAGATTTAAATTTATGCTGCTATTTTATGTATGTCTTGTGATATTATGTTTCTGTTTACCTATAACGCTATACGGAATTAAATGCATTCTGATAAAGAGTGACATTAACAGACGCGAGGTGTCACAGCATGTTCTAACAACAACAACTACTATGACTACCCACTGTAGGCTGATCCGCGACTGGAGCGTGATCCACTAACACGCCCGTGCCAGGAGTGTAGGATGGCAGAGATGTAGCCACTCTTACGCGCCTATCGACACTTCTCGTTGCGAACCTCACGGAGCTCATCCTGCATGGAACGGATGGCGGTGAGCTCCGGGCTCTCATGACCAGGCTGCTGTAGCTGCTGAGCTGGAGCGGGTGGTGTGCAGATAGGAGCATCGGGCAGCTGAATGCCCATCTTCCAGAGAGTGGCGCGGCTAATGGAGGTCGGCGTCTTCCTCACCGGTGTCTCCCCAGAAAGTCTCACCTGGAAGTGTCTGAAGATGCAGGTGAGCAGATGACTATAAGGAAAATGGCTCCATAGGGTGCCGATGAAGGGCTCATAAAAATGAATCATAAGCACGCACTCCCAATTGATGGCTATACCACCAAGAATAGCATAGGTGGTGCGGCGAAAAGAAGGATATACCTGCTCCAAGCTTCCCGTCTTCGGGATGACGTTGTGCTATAGGATGCGCACAACTACATGGGCTACTAGTGGCAGATTGGCAGTGGTCTAGGCTACGGGCTCTCCAAGGAAGATACGCTGAAGGAACTGAGGGTCCTCCATCTCAATAGCATCAAGATCGGCTCCGATTGCTAAGATACCCAAAATCTGACCAAATCGGCATCAGTGAAATTGATGTGGGTGCCCATGACCTCAGATTTGATGACGTAGGACTCGTCATCGATGTCGGTATCCATCTGAGCATTGAACAAACACACACAGTGCGGATACAGGTCGTGCTCAAAAATGTCGAAGCATAGGATCGGTGCTAGACCTACGGTGAGAAAAAGCTCCTCCAAACCAAATGCGGCGAAATTGGCGAACTTCACTGGTCGACCAATCTGAAACTCATAATTGGTTGTGGCTTAGTACTGCTTAATGTTCGCCTCATCGCGATCTTACCAAGCGGCTTCCTGAGGCGTGAGACTGGGGTGTTGGTTACAAGGTGCCATGGATGAATCAACGAATTGGGCAAGAGGAATTGCAAATCTGGAGTATAATTGGGTAGAGACCTGCACGAGAAGGATTTTGGCGGTAATTAGGAATGAAACGAAGCAGGGGTTGCTCGGATTGGAGCTTGGGAAGGAGGAGAGTTTTGGTTACCGGTGGAATTGGGGTTATGGGAGAAAGAGTAGGCTGAATGATATATATAGATATATATTGTTTCAGCCGATTCAGGTCCGGTCGGGCCGCACTCATCGTGGGGGAGCGGTAGACCGCCGGTCGACATCTTTCCCCATAGTGGGCGCGGTTTGAACCACGACCCAATGGCCCGTATAAATTATATATAAATTAAATTATAATTTCTATTACATCGAAACAACTTCTACCCCCAACTGAATTCTCGTATCTACTTCCACCACTCGTCGATTCAAGAAGTTTAATTTTCCAACGCCTTTTCCCAACCTCCAAAAAAGAGTAGTGACCACCGAATCGAATAGACTTAAAACAGGAAATCGGCTAGAAATCCGTAATAAAATTTAAAACGAATTTTCCCCCTTCCTTGTCAATATATAAACTAAGCGATTCAAAATCAAATACTCCAAAATATGGATGGAGGATTTTCTTAGCCTTTTCGAAGAATAATTTAAAACTTTTCAAAAATAGAATTTTTTATAAACTAACGGTTTCGTATTTATAAACCCAACTTATTATTCTATTTATATCCTAGTTTATATTTCAAATTGGAAAACTTTTTCATGTTCAAAATATTGATTTTTTTTTAAATATTCAGGATTAATTGTGACAATTTCAATAAACTGTCCAATATATATAGGAAGAGGGATACTAAAAATCCCAAGGAATAGATATTTATTATTCTTAAGTTTAGTTGCATGTTCCTTGTCGTTTTCAATTTCTTCCTTCCTACCAATCACATTATATTTATTAAAATTACATAATAGCCCTATAATTTTGAAACATGAATAGATTTAAAAATCGAAAACAATATTTTTATAAAACTAGGCCCTTATAAAACCATTTTCCGAAATCGTATTCCAAAACTCATTTTTTTCTTTCCAAATAGTTTTAAAAATAAATTTTCCTCAAATACAAGGACAAAAATTCAATTGAATGTTTCAATAAAGGTAGGTTCGAAAATTTAATGAAGTAACGAATGGATATTCCTCGTAATTATGCTTCCGAATTAGATACGACATATTAATGTGGACTTTTCCCGTTTTGGATCGAGTAAAGGTCTTAACCGGAATTGCTAAACAAAACCAGAACCAAACAGTGACTATCTCGGTTGTAGCTAGATTTTCATATATTACTATTCCAATCTCCTAGCCTGAATCAATGGGATTCACCATATGTTTTCCTCATGCTCTTCACGACGAGATTGCCAATATATCGTGGGGTAAGACAGAATTGGCTAAAAACCCGAATTCAACATATTTCAACTGTTTAATTGCTTAAAGCCCATTTTATAAAATTAGGCCCACGACTAGTCTCATTGTCGAAATATTTTGAAGTTGAGTAAGAAAGACGAAGAAAAATAAAAATAAAATCGAATTACGTACTCGCACGAGTCCTAGTTCAACTAATTCCTCTGATCGATTAACCTTGGCTCTGATATGAAATACAACATCCCACACTTTTCTGCACCAAATTTCGACAAAAATAGAAATTCAAACACATCCAAGCATGGAGCGTGTAAATTTGGTACCTGCAATAAATGAGCATGATCATAATCAGAGTACGATAAGATAACTCACAGTGGATACAAAATAGGATAAACTAGTATTTACTCAAGAAACTACCTTTTTCAAAGTAAGTCACTTTGCAATTACCGAGCATGAGAGAGAACGAGAACCAGAAGCCAAACATAAACACCTGTGAGAACCCGACCTTCTCTAGAAAACCTGGGTGGTTATAATGAGGATGGGGGTCAGAACAACAAGATTCTAATGAACAAGGAATGTACAACACAGATTATAATACGCAGATGCATCTCGTTTTTTGTTCAACCCAACATGTATGCCTACCAAGGTTTGTGATTCTAGCCTAACCTTGTAAGTGTTTACACACGACTTTACTACTCTTCCCAAATTTGTATTTCCTCAGTGTAATATTGAGATAGGACTTTTTACATATATATATTACTGAAGCCTTTATACCAAAGTATGGATGGTTATATAATTGAGGTTAGACCCCTAGTTACGGGGTTTTATATGTATACTTTCATTCACTCACTCTTATTATTCCTCAAAGATCTATTTAATAATAACATTAACATAAACTAGAGGGCACTAGCTACGAGCCCTACTAATTAAGGCTTCTGTCATTCACACATATACCCTTGCCCCGCATAAGGTGAGAGATGGTATTTTATCGCTCGCTATACCTTCTAGCTGACCTTATTAGATAACACCCTTAGTTGCTTATTACTTCTCGTAGGATAGGTAGCCATATCCGACATTTTAGTTTCCAGGTTTGGATAGGTGGACACTTAAACCCCAACCGCTTAAAATCCAGCAGCGGACTCTACACGACGGGTATTGGTTCGTAGCCCATTAGCCTTTAATACTTTTCCCAATTTGGGATAAAGTGGGCTATGCTATTAAGTTATTCCCGTTTAGTCCATCTACACAGAAATACTATACGTACATGATTAATTATCATCACAGGTTCCTATGGTTAATAATGTTTCACATTACTAACCTACCTAGTCCAATTCTAATTTTTAGTTATAAGCTCTATATTAACTAATTGTAAATAAGGAAAGTTGTATCCTCTTTACCCTAGGATATTTATTAAAGTATTTCCCTAATTGGACTTAGTATTTAAACCACAATCAATACCCAATCACCCCTTTCTTTCTTATTCGTAAGTTTATTGCCATTTATGACCATAATGGTCATATTTTTCCTAAGGCAATCCTTAACTCTAGATATCCATATTTTATCAGTCTCGAAGTGTCTATTTGTTGTGCCTCAATGTACAATTACTATTATTATTTATTTACTTATTTATTGGTTTACTGTTATATATATATATATATATATATATATATATATATATATATATATGCACCAGGCCTCTCACATTAAGTTGACTACTTGTGGATGATGGATTTGTCGTTCGGTTCCGGGAAGATTTCTTCCATAAGTTGAACTTAAACTCGTGCCTTAGTACATTTACATTTATGCATTAGACCCCTCATATTAAGCTGACAATCTTTGGATGCTAGATTTGCTGGTTGGTTCTGGGCAGACTTCTATCACAAGTTAAGCTTAACATCGTGTTTAAATGCGGTTATAATTCAAAATTCCTAATTGGGGTGTCCAACATTTATCCCAATTAATTTAGTAATTGTAACCATTATCCTATTATATTTATTTCCCCAATCAATATTGGTTACAATTGTCACCTATTGATTTGCGGTCCTATTTATATAAATTTATTATATTGATTGCTACCAGTGGTCACCACAAATATATTAATTCAATATGGATTACATTTACATATAATTCCATAATTAAACCTTATCCAAACTGATAAGGATTGCGTAGTGGACCGTTAAGGCAAAACTAACACTAGAGGGGGGGTGAATAGTGTTTTTGAAAAATTTAACAAAATCTAAAACTTATATAACCTTCACACACCACATAAATAATCACAGACACATAATCAAGCACAAACACAAAGATAAACAAAAATAAAATGCCGAAAAGGAAAGAACACACCAGATTTTATACTGGTTTGGATTACTCCTATGTCCACTCCCAATTAACGCTGGATTGCATAAAGTTTTACCAAGTACAACACCCTTGATTTCACGGCAACAAGATTACCACCGATTCCAACACTCTTGATTTCACGGCTACAGGATTACCACCGATTCAACACCCTTGATCAAGTATATTCCCCTTGATTTCCTCAGCTATAAGGTTAACATCGCTTCATTTCCTTGATTTCAAGACTACAAGGAACACATCTTTCCCCAAACACTACCCAAACAATTACAACACCCCTATAATCTTCAATAACACTTTGATTCAGAGAGTAATAAGTAGAGTGAGAAGAGAAGAATTTTTATATACATAGAATTGAATTCGCCAAAGTATAAGTGTAGATATCATAAGAATATGAAATATTAATTATGTAAAGAAAGGGGATGAAGACAGAGAAGAAGAATGATGAAAAATTCAAAATCAACCCCTATTTATAAGATTTGAAAGGTTGCAGTGCTTCTGGAACGTCACAAATGGTGAAAAGACTTTTCAAATTTAAATTTCTGACAATTATATGTCGACATACCTATGTATGTATGTTGACATATCCATCATTTTTATGATTTTAAAACCATTTTTATAAGTATTAAAACCAATATTTAAATTCTGGAATTTCATGAAAAAATTAGTTGCTAAAACATTATTTTTCAAGTATAAAAACATAAGAAAATATTATTTGAACATATGATTAAAAACTTTATATATATGTAATATAAAACTATATATAATATAATTATAAATATATATATATATATAGGAATTTATACAGAGATATTTATAAACTATATATAAAAAATATATTATATGAAAACTTAGAGTTTAAATAAGAATATTATAATCAAATATAAACTTAGTAGTATATCTATAAATGATTTAATAAAACTAAAAATAAGAATACTTATGTTTGAAATCATAAGTTTTAAATTCTTGGAAGATTAAATTATTTTGATAGAAGTTTGAAGTCTATTTGAAAATAGTTTTCAAAAGAGATAATTTGAAAAACAGTTTGAACCTGGAGTGCTATAATGAGTCTTGCATATAAATTAGGCTCTATTATTATATTTTCTTGAAATCTTGAACTCTTGAACCCTTGAAATCTTGATAGCTTGATAACTATGAGTATTAAATCTCTTCTGAATCTTGAATCTCTTGAAACTCTAAAACTGTACAGTCTTCAATACTTAAGTCCTATATACAAATCCTGCATATATGTCTATATATTCTAGAAAGAGAAGTTAGTATATATTTTGTAATCAATTAATAATGAAATAAGGTTGTTTTCATTAAAACTCCATTCTCCAAAAATCTCCCCATTTTTGATGATGACAACCTTAGGTTATAAAATATTCATACCTGTTGATGCCTGTTGATTCTGATCCTTCTAATACTCCCCCTGTCATTATGAATCCTATATATTCCCCCGTATCCTAAGTCTAACTAATCCTTATATTTTATAATTTCTCCCCCTTTGTCATTATCAACAAGAAATTCTGAAAATACTCCCCCTAAATCCTATATCTATCTATACACATCCTATGATAAAAATATTCAATTCTATACTAAAGTACTAATACTATCATGTACCTATAGTAGACTATATTAGACTAAACAGGTTATACTCCCCCTAAATATATGCTACAAATGATCCTGATGATTATATAATACCCCTTGAATTGAATAACCTCATATTTCCCTCTAAATCTATAATTTTAAACTTAAAATATTATAACTCCCCTTAAAATTATGTCTATACTACTCTAATAAACTAAATAAAAGGATAGTAAACTAAGCAAACCAATCAATATTTATAATTAATTTAAACACACAAATCAATCCAAATAAGCAATTCAAACAAACAAACAATTCTAGCAATCAGTCTGAATAATTAAACCAACCAATGCATTCTTGAACCTTCAACTAATCCTTAGAAACTCTAAAGCTCCCCCTTAATCTAATATAAGACTAAACCTATCCTAAACTCTAATTCCTTAAAACTATAATTAGACTTTAATCTAGATTACGAAATAACTCTGATAAGATATCCTTAAAATTATGATATAAGTAAAGCAATTTAATCCAAACAATTAATCAATTTAAGTTTTATTTTCAAAAAACATCAACTCAAATAAATTCAAACATAAAACTAAACATTTCTTGTAACTTCTATTTATCCTAAAACCTATAGAACTTCTATCAACTACGAATGCATAAGTATTTTTCTAACAAACCTATCAATCGCTAATGGAATTTAACAATGTAAAGTAACCCAATCAAGTTATTCAAGTCAAATAAATCAAACAAAATAAACAAGTCAATTAATCCAATCAATTCAATCAAGCCAATCAATTCAATTAAGCCAATCAATTCAATTAATTCAACAAGTTAATCAAGACAAAGTAAATATGTTATGTATTTGATTAATAATCCTATATTTCTAATTAGATTTAAAAAATTCTCATATAGTATGCTGTATATAACGGTGTTGTATACACAATTATATGATTTTTTGTTTGATGATAACAACCAAATAAATATTATTATAAATATGTTTGTAGTAGTACTGTTATATCACATCACAGACAGGAATATAATATTTATATTTAAATAAAATACGACTGTACAAACATTCAAATATTCACACAGTATTTTATTTAAGTATAATATTCTATTTCAACATTCAAACAGTACAAATTTATAACTCCAGTATTTATATATTTTTCACATGACATTGTACTTGTATATAAACTGAATACGATAAACAAATTTGCTTGAATCCAAATTTGAGCATAATAAAATAATATTTTATTTCAAACAAATTTGTTTATTACAAATAACAGTACAAATTCATATATACTTACATGTTCAATGTCTGATTCATATACAATTCAATCTACACTATATGTACATTCATTTACAACTCATTTTACATTTTCATATTCATATATACATTCATTCACTATTATACACACTGACACTGCAATATACTTGTCTTCTGTCTTCACAGTCTTCACTGTCAGTCCAGTCTTCACATAGCTCTGTCAGTCCAGTCTCACACAGCTCTGTCAGTCCAGTCTTCATGTTTACCTGTCACACATGAAACACACACACAGTACACTGCAATAGAAAAAATACTGAATACATGCGAATATAATTTTTTTATTTTAAAAAAATTATTTGCCTTAGATTTCTGGTGTGTTTCTCATCATTTTCACGTGTATAAATATATACGTGTGCACTGCCTCGCTAATCAGTGAGCAACTGAGGAGTAGCCACGAGGACCATCTCAACTCAGTGCATCACTCAAATATCAATGCAAACAGGAGTTTAATGGACGAACACAATGGCACAGCAAATATATGTAGCAACCCATGTGTCGAGCAAAGAAATTCAAAGTGAAAAGCCATGTACAAAGTGTAAATGTCAAACATTCAAAATGGTCAAGGTAAAAGCCAAGCTCATTTTTTTTTAAAAGTAGGGAAAACATGATTCATACCCAAGCAAGAATGCAAGCACAAAGTTCAAAGCAGCTCAGTACAAAACAGGGTCCAGCATGTGTAAGTAGGCCAGACTCAAGTGAAAATGAACAAATTCATAGCCAAGGGCAACAGTGCACAAAAATGGACCTCAACTAATCACAATGGATCATGCAGCATAAATATGGTGAAACAGAATTAACATGCAGTATCAACTATTTTGTCAACATAGTGGACAGGCATAGTAATGAAGACAAGAGGTGTACATGTTTCCAGCAAGTTCAAGATACTCAAGTGTTCAAGAAATTGATACATGTCAGAGTGGCATGATGCAACTCATGGTAGTCATATAAATGCAAAACAATGATCACAGTAAAGTCAAGAGGTAAACAATAGAGTGAGTAACAAAAGACATGCATAAGCACATGCTTCAGATTCCATATTTTTATACAAGCAAGTCAGACTAGATCAAGGTATGGAGGCAGTTGAAAGTTGGTACATGCAACAAAGAGTGGCACAATGCAGTAAATCAGTCAGCTGGTCAAGACATGTTATAGATTGTTTCAAGTGATCAAGTGCAGGAGCAAATACAGGTCATAAAAATATAGGTGGAATAAAAGATTCAAAAATCAGTTTTTGCATGGAAGGAGTGCACAAATGTTACATCAAGCAAGTACAGACATGGTCAAACAATTCAACATGAATGACTTGGCAAATTCCTTTCAAAAATCAGTTTCTTGTTTTGGCAAGTCCGAAATGTTTTAACAAGCAAGAAATTCATGTCTACAAAAAGCCTAGAGAGAATACTACATGCAAATAGTCACAAGAATGATGGTAACAACTTTTTCAAGTATTTGGCAAGCTAAAATCTATTTTCAGATTTCATTGGAGAAATATTTGTCAAGTTTTTTTTTAAGTGATTCCAAAAATGATGCAAGTATCAAAAATCAAGGGAATTTATGTTGGCAAGTTCTTATTTGTTTCCTAAGAACAAGTATGTCAAGAATGGTAACAATGTTTCTACAAAACTTCTGCACCTAACCAAGTATTTCAGCAAAACATATATGGCAAGGTCGATCCCGAATTGAATTAGTGTTATTCTAGGCAAGAAAGAATTTTCTTATTTCAGATTTCATGCAAACACTTTTTGGCAAAAATTTACTTTGGTAAATCAGGAAATTTAAGAGAGCAATCACGCAAGGATTCACAGTAAATCACTGGCAGTTTTTATATCAAGGGAATCATTTTTCATTCAAGACAACACAAGGAGATTAATGGCAACAAATCCAATTTAAATCGTGCAAATCAAAAGAGGAATCCATGCAAATCAGCCAAGTCAATTATTCGAAATCAGAGTGTCATTAGGGTTTTTCTAGTCCCTATTTTAACACCTATCATCACAGGCATTTCATCCATCGAAAACCACAAACAATTCAAAAGAAACCAGTAGACATAATTCAGATCACTCACAAGTTTTTCGATCAGAAGAATTATCCCAAATCAGTGACGAGAGGGAGAGAGCTGAGCGTCATCCATTCAAATTCATCATCAAATCGAAGCATCTGATATTGTTTTTTGTAGTCGCGATTTGGGATTCAGCAGAGAACCCTAATTTCATTCACTAGCCGCCGCCATTTTTTCTTCAAAGAAGAGAAGGGAACGGGTGAAACAATTACAAAAGGTGTAAGCCTATGTTTCACTTGATTAAGCCTAGTTTACTATTGTAAAGGGGATAACCCTATTTTTATTCAAGGCTTATACTAGGGTTTTGTTTATTTATTTTTATTGTATTCATATTTCTTTTGTAAACCAACAAAACAGTTTACTAGAGTCTGTCAAATCTAGGGATACGAGTTACAGGGTTTGTAATTCTGGAAAATCTGGTCGAGAGGATATCGGTCAGTCTAGGGTTTTGAGCGTATGGTTAGAATAGGAGCAAGGTTTGCGAGTGTACATGGTCTTGTATGCGGGATCTGTTCTATCACCTAGTAGAAACCTTAGAAATGCAGCAGTAGGCAAGGTTTTGCCGAAGCTGGGTATATCTGTGTGTGATTTATTTTCTGCATTTCTGTTTCTGGTATATTCTGTGGTTTGTTTATTATTATATATCTCGTTAGATTTTTAATTCAGTTAAAAACTGTGATAAATCCTATTCACCCCCTCTAGGGTTAATCTAGATCCAACATAGTATACTTGTTATGTGTGGTGTAATGACCCAGAATTTCAGTACCAGAATATTTAATTTATTTGAATAAGAATGTGATTAAGTTAGAGTTTAATAACTTGAATTCAGAAGAAAGAGGTTATTTAATATAATTGAATCGAAACTGAAATTAAATTGATTTTGTAGCTTAGGAAAAATTTTGTTTGAATAGAAACGATAATTTTAATTTATTGTCGAAGAATTGCAATTTTTTGAAATCAATTAAATAATAATTCGATTTTAATAACATGTAAATAATTATTTTGCAAACATTTTCAGAAGTTGACGAAACAGGTTTTATTGAGTCCGGAATATTGAAATGTAGTGGAATGTCAATTTTCGTGACATTCGGATGGATCGAGTGGCTGTACGAGCTTAAAATACTCGAGTATATATTAATGAATATAATAAGGAAAATATCTCCAAAAATATCTCAACCTATTTCCTTATAAATAATACTCGTATACTTCCTTAAGATCTAAAATCTATTTTCTCTGTAAACTCAAAAATCAGGCCGCCACAAACTCAAATCTTCAAGAAATTAAATCTCCCTTTTTACTCAATGAAATTGATCAACCTTAAAGACTCAGCGACTCAAGGGCTTTAAGTATGAGCGATCAGTATGTTATGCGATGCAAATCTGGGATGATCGGTTTTTCACCGTGAGGCTAGGGCTTAGGGCGGTTGACAATGGAGTGGGTTTTGGGCAAAGACGAGGTAATGGTTGGTTTCAGAGTGGCAAGGCGCATCAGGCGAGATGGTGTGGAGGTGCTTCGGCAACCTTGGTGGAAATGCATCACCTATGGTGACAATGGATGGGCTATAGGTTGGGTTTTAGGAGGAGGCATTGAGTTCAGTATCGCAGGGCTAGGAGGGTAGAGGAGGAGTCGCGAAGTTTTCTGGTGGAGGCAGCGCCGGAAATGGGTGGCCGGGGTGGAAGCGGTGGAGGGTCAAAGGTCGGGTCAAAGCCCAGGTCAAATGTGGTATGTACATGAGGGAAGCACGATTTAATTTGGGAAGATGAAGTGCGGGTCACGTGATGTAAGGGGTGAGGAAAATCATGATCAATAAAGTAATTAAATTAATATAATTATATTGTGTTTAAATCTTGTTTTAACTTATAAAAGTGATAACCAGTTCATACGATGTCGGATTCACAAACTTTCAGTTGCGTTGGATTCGTAGTGAAGAATAGTACGTGTTGGCAGTAGATTGGGATTATTCTGAGAAGTCTAGAACTTTATCTAATTTCAAACGGCTGTTTGAAATTAGAAAAAATAGCGTATTATTGTCGACTGGAATGGATGGTGAGTTTAACTCACGCTTATGGCTTTACTATTGTACCATATAATAGTATTGACTATTTATTTACCTATTTATATGTACAATTGATTTTTTGGGTGATTTATTGCTTTATTTATGGTTGGTAATATGATCGTTACTGTATTTATATTCATATGACGTTATATGAATTGATTGTGTGTTAAACCTGACTGTGGATCCCATTAATTATATAACGTTGTTATATGTGGAATTGTGGTGAAGTGACTATATTATTTTATATAATATACCGAGTTTGTTTATTTCACACAATTTGGTGTGTTTGGCATAATTGGGCAGGATTGGGAATTTATACGAATTGAAAGGGAAATTTGGAAACTGGAATTGAATGGAAAATAAAACATGCTTTTGAAATTATCCTTCTTCTTTAAAACCTATTTAAAACTATTTTATTATATATGCAGCTTTACTTCTTTTTATTTAAAACCTATTTTTAACCTATTTTACCGTATATATATTTTGAAATCAATTAATCATGTTTTATAAGATTTGAGAATGATTTTGGATTATAACACTCATGTTATAATCAATGATTTGGAAATCACTAGTAATTCACTATGTTGAATATTTATTGATATTTACATTTTTAAAGGAATATTTTAAAGACGTGAATAAGTATAGAAATGGTTTTGGTGTTTATCGTGACGATGTGTTATTTACGTTTGTCTTTAACCCTCTCCGATTTTATCATCGAAGTTAATATAATAGAATCTTTAAACGAACGTTTAAAGATAATTAAAAAAAGGAACTTTTTTGGGTTTGTTTTAAATAGTGTTTTAGCAACACTTCTTTTAAAACCCCTTTGAATATAGTTAACCTGGATTATATATAGTTTAAAAAGTTTGAATATACTTAGATCTTTAATAACTTATTTTAAAGATAGAAACAAGTTTAGAAACCTTTTAGGATAAAGATATGGAATAAGAGGTTTAACTTATAAAAGAGAAGAGGTTCTTTATTAAAAAATGGTTTTAACCTCTTTGATTATATTTTAAGAGATCTCAGAAATGAATTATTGGCATACTTATACCGGAGGGATAAGTATATGAATACATTTTAAAGTAGAAAAGCTATAAAGGATAAGGGAATTCGTAGAATATATACATATGCCTTTTATATGTATAAGTTGAATATATACACTAGTATATAAAGGAATATTAATCGAGTATGAGTTATTGATTAATAAAATGAAGTCTTATTAGATGAATGAAATCTTATTTGACAAATGAAGTTTTATTAGTTAAAAGAAGTTTTTACTAACGAAGGAATTTTAATTAATGAAATGTTAATTAAATGGGAAGGGATTATGAGCGGTTTATATGAGTTAATCGTGTCTCTACTGTATTATCATGCTATGTGGCTTGATAGTCATTTGTCTATTTATCATGCTTTGTAAACTTGATAGTGCCTTGAATGTTTATTCAATTGTTATGGAAATTAAGCGAGGCTACTTCCATATGCAATCGTCTATTGTGTGAATTATAGTTGGTTAATCGACTATAGAACTTGACCTTAAATCTAGCGATTAATTTTGAGGAGACCGGGATTGGTAAGTGTTCTACTTATCGAAAAACAATTCAAAACTAGTATACGGGTTCTATATTTTGGAAGCGGCTAAAAAGTGAAGTCTATATGGGGATTCGAGATCTGTTGAGATGCTCGAACACATATAGTGATTCTAAGATCTATGAAGGGATCTATGTGTGATTCCAAGATTTAGTGATTTATTGGAATCCATGTGTGATTCCGAGATCTGTGAAGGAATCTATGTGTGATTTCAAGATCTATTGTACTATGGGATTCCATCTTGGAATTCTCGTTCTGTTCGAGTGATGAAGACTCGTGTAAAGATGCCGAACGAAACCTAGACATCGGATATGGCTAAAAACAGAGTAGGAGCACAGTCTAGGGTGTTTCTAACTTACGGCTGGATATATTGTCTCCATATCTAGTGCATGTTTATTATCGAATCGTTGTGTGAGCTCTTTGAAGTTGCATGTGTGAGTTGGGTGTGCACTTTGGTGTTTTCGTGCGTGGGCCAGTTGAGTTTACCTTATGGTATATTTTATCTAGAGATATACGATGCTCAGAGGTACTTTCTGACCCTTGTGCATGGAGTTCGGATCTGTATTGAGAGATCTCCGATGGAAAATCCAATATGCGAACATGCCTTATCGGTTTTGGTTGCATAATTAATACTTGTCGAATGTAACCAATGTAACCATTTCTTCTATGTGAATTTATTTATATTATACACCCTAGACATGATCTATTATACAACTATACTTCTCCTAATAAATGGTTGGATGTTATTGAGGGGATAACCGTTGCGAACATGCGTACACCTCAGAATGTATTGTGATACGTGTTACTTAAATATTGACTTATCTCACGCAGTTGCTAGCCTGATCTGGGTGTTATTTTCCGATAATGCTCAGGTCAGACCGAGTATATTTGTAGATCACATTGGATTGCTTTGGAGCTTCAGAAGAGGAGTTGGTGAGGATACGTATACTCGTATTCTTTTTCTTATTCCGCTGTGTATGTTATTATATGAATAAGCAATTGTAAGGACATGTTGTTATAACTGTTCAGGCTGAATCATTGTGTACTATGATTGATATATGTATATTTTAAAGTCTTTCCGCTTTTTGTAAAAGAGCACTATTATTATTATAGATTATTCGTTCCGATATGAGATTCTATTTCCTATCTTCTTTCTTTTCCCCTAACTATCAGAATTTATGGTACTTGATTTAAGATACATGAATATAGAGATGTATTAGTATTGATTTTCGAGAGTCGAAAAGTCGAGTCGTTACATTTGGTATCAGAGCGAGGTTTAGCAAATACCTAGGCTTGTATGGGGTTATAGCTCACTAGAGATAGGGTTAGTAACACCCTAGATTGAGTTCTAACAGTATATTATATATATATATATATATATATATATATATATATATATGAGCGCGTACTTGTTAGTGGATACAAAATATTTTGTATTGGGTGGATTGACTTGTTAAGCCTGAATTCTGGATCCGAATGAATCACTGATCATCGTTTTGATAAAGATTTTGAAACATTCGAACAAGTCATTCGATTCAGTATTGTTTTCGAATTTGGTAAATGAAATAAGTTACCAAGAAGTATATATTTTATATATAGAAAAAGATTTCATAATAAATTAGTTTTATAGATGAGTTGTTTGTTAGGGAATGGTGATATTAAATTATTATCATTCGTTGGTTGATTGTTCATGATCACTTAGGGGCGTTGACTATTATTGGTTGATTTGTAGTTGTGCCCGACCAGTTTATGGATATTGACCAATGTGTTTGGATAAGAGTCATATTATCCATTTGCTTGCATGAGATGGGTATATTTATAATTTGGGAACATTGCAAATGAACTCCTAGTGAATTCAGTTTCACGATTTGACTATTGGACGTTTAATAATAATGTTGGGTAAGAATACAACCTGAATGAAAATTGTTTAAATTGAATTGTAACAACCCGGAAAATCTGAGCAGTATAATTTTTTTTAATTTGGCTATTTTAGTGGATTTTAAATATTTAAAATAAATTATTTTAAATAATAACGCCGAAAAGTATGTTAGAATCGATGTTTGAAAATAAATATAATTATTTTAAATTATAAACAAGGCCTGAGATGGCGCGACAGTTTCAAATTTGGAATTCAAACATTGACTGACTGTACCGGGTGCAAAATAAAACGGATTTTAGTGAAACCAAAAATATTTAAATCTTTTTATGAATATCTTTCTAACGAATCTGAAAAATCAAAGTTTCAAAGCGGGAGTCAAAAGTTATGGCCAAATGAATTTTCAGAAAGGTCGCTATAGAGAATATATAGCCCTGGAAAATAGCCATTTTGCAAACAACCTCAGAATTCAACGAAACCACTTTTGTTGGATCCGAGATGTCAAATTATTGCTTGGTTTCAAATTCCATAATTTTTGAAGTTAATATGTGAGCTTGGCGAAAGAAAATATGTTTGGTTGATTTCAGTTAAAATGGATCGACCAGAAAATGGCCATTTTTAAAACTGTCTCTGAATTCGACGAAACAAATTTTGTTGGGACCGTATCGTCGAAACATAGCTAGATTTATTTTTCTGGAATTTTTGGGATCAGTATGTGGCCTCGGTAAATTGAAATGTACGTTCAAATCAAATATTGAATGTTTTATATTTTAATTTGAAGAAAAACTGGCTAAAATAGTCGAATGGGCCTACAAAACATATCCCATTATGTTCGGAATGGGAGTATTTAGCTAGGGATGACATTCGTTGGGTTTGATTTGGTGTTCGTATTAGAAAACCATATTTTTGAATTTAATATACATATGGACCAATAGGAATTTTTATAAAAAATTAATTTATTTTCCAAATCACTTTCTCTTTCCCCGATCTGAGCAGATCGAAGGCGGAAAAGCTTTCGCCACTTCCTGGCCAAATTCCGGCCACCATGTTCGTCGTTGACCCCTTCCACCATTCAACTTCTTGAAGATCTCTCTCCCCTCTTCAAATCAAGACCAGTTGCACACCCCCTCGTCTCCCCATCGACGAGAATGACCGCCTCGAAGTCGTTGACTTCGCACCGCCACCGCCGCTAGGAGCCACCGAAGTAGGCCCCCTTCCTGGCGCACGTGCGACTCTCCACGCCCTACGACGTGGCACCCTCCGATCCTCCAACCGTTACACCGTTTGATCGCAAAATCAAAACCTAGTTTTGAACCTTTTGCTGAGAGGTACGGGTTTAATTATTTAAACTGATTTCCATATTTAAAAGCATTGCAAACTTCTAAAAATCATATCTTTTTGCTATGTGATCGAAATCCAGTGAAACAAGGGACAATGGACTCGTTTGGACATCTTCTACACTTTAGAAGAGACCGGATATTTTTCTGAGCCTTCTACAATTTTTGGAGGAGTGGAACCCAATGTGAGATTTCTGATATTATAAATGATATGGAAACAATAATGTATAAATTATATAGTCGATGTATGAGTTATATAAGCGGTGTACACCTCATGTATAAGCATTGTATAAGTTATATGTTCGATGTATAAGTTATATATGCATTGTAAAAATTATATATGCGTTGAAATGATATTGAAAGGAATTGAAATATAGTTATATACGTAGATCTATATATATATATATATACACACACACTCCCCTCGTCCACAGACCATGGACGATATATATCGGTTGTGATATTGTTTGGATTATTAGTTGATGTGAAATTTGGTGAATATCATGAATGGTTGATTTGAAATGATTGATTGTGGTTGAAATCCTAATAGGATTAGTATATGGGAAAATTCATCTGCGTACAATCTAGATATTGAAAATCCCCATTGTCAAAAACCGCGAGGTTTTAAGGTAGAGCGAGGAGCCGTACTCGGGACGGTGCCGGTTTTAACTACCCTACCGTTATGCTGCCAAAATTTTCAATAATATTCATGTGTTAGAATTATTTTCATGTGTTGAAACCATATTCATGAGTTGAAACCATATTCATGTGTTGAATAGATACTCATGTGTTGAATAGAAATTCATGTGTTGAATAAATTCTTTGAAAGATAAAAATAACATTTTATCACATATATGGAATATATAAATTGTTCGCGTTTTGAAATAAATTGTTTTACAATAAAAATCACATTTTTATTATATATATAAACTATAGAAAATATTCATTTGTTGAAACCATATTCATGTGTTGAATATAAATTCATGTGTTGAATAGATATTCATGTGTTGAATAAATTCGTTGAAAAAAAAATATTTTTACCTTATTTATGAACTACATAAAATAATCCTGTTTTGAAATAAATTGTTTTACTATATATAATTAAAATAAATCGAATAACGAAGCTGCAGTTCGTATTTTGAAACTGTGATTTCAAACGATTAGTGCGGGAGATCCGACCTTCGGATTTTCCCGAAACCGAAACCATTGGGTTCGCTTTGGAAATATCTTTCCAACGACACCAACTTTCTAAAGATCCAACGGTTGGATTGTCTGGAATGTTTAATTCAAATCTGAAGAAAAACAGCGCCAGAATCGATTATATATATATATATATATATAATTAAAATAAATCGAATAACCACGCTGCAGTTCGTATATTGAAATCTTAACTTCAAACGATTATACCGGGAGATCCGACCGTCGGATTTTCCCACAGCTAAAACCGTTGGATTCGTTTTGAACAGATCTTTCTAATGATATAAAATTTGTGAAGATCCAACGGTTAGATTTTCAGATATGTGTAAATCAAATCCGAAGAAAAACAGCGCCACAGCCGCGTTATGGCCTAAAGCATCGTTTGAATGAATTGGCTATTTTTAAATAAATAAAAATAGCGATAAATCGTGATAAAATATTATAAATGATATGGAATGGAAATAAACTGAATTTGCTTGGTTTATTTGATATTTGATGGTTGAAAGTGTTTGGCGTGAAAAATTACATTAAAGAACAGAGTTAGTGGTATCGAATAATTTAACCATTAAAATGAATTGATTTGAAATTCTAAATATACATGAATTATTTGAAAAGGCCGAGTTGATTCTCATTTCAAATAATTGATCGACGATTAAAAGCCGAAGATATGAAGATGGTGCAAGACCGATGATCTTAACGTTGGATGGAGGGGTGCTACGGATGCTCATGATAGGAGTAGCTACCTTGAAGGGGCTGAAGTAGTAGCCGTCCGAACGTACTTGTTGATTGTACGGATGTGCGAGGTATTAAGTGCCTCCTGTTTCGTTCAGACCCAGGACGAACTTGTAAATGGACTGTGTTTCTGACATTGGATATCGTTCTGTGTGATTGATGGATATCGGTTGCATGGAGTGGTTTGCCTGTGTGGCATGCTAAGTTGCAATTGATCAAAGCTTTTGTTGAAAAGCAGAGCTTTGTGGTTGATGATCAAAGCACGACCTGTGTGGCATAGCATTGTTTTTAGCATTGTTTTGCGAGCCTCACACCCCGGTATGAGCCAGAAACGGGAGAAGGCCATCAGGGAGAACATGCGTTTCCTTCTAGCTAGGAGTGGTGCTTTGGGTTTTGCACGCTCGGGTACTTTACTAATGTGGATGATGGAAAGCGAGGCCTCGGTTAGTTCGGTCTCTTCGTAGCCGATGATTTGGTCGGATATGGCCAGTGACGCCCCATAGGGCGGGGAAACGCAGTGTTCAGGCATTTTAACCCACATCGAGTGGACCGGCCCTGACGATCCAAGGTTCGATGCGTTCTGATCCTCAGACATGGGCTAGAGCGTCTCGAATTCGGTAAGGACGATCCCTTGCCTTGGTTCATGACGGAAATCCAATTTCCAAATACGACACCGTGCGGTTTTGATTGTGTACCTATATATGGCGACATTATATATGGTACCCATGCCGTCTATGATTGATATTTATGATTGAAATTGTTTTTGAAACATATAAACACCAACAATAATATCAAATGATTTGTTTGCTCGTATCAAGCATATTTTGGCCATTATAAGGTAAAACTCTATCCTTCGGTTTGTGTTGCATTGTGTGATGGGAACTGAGTCTTATAATGGCTTCATTTTTTTAAAAAGCATTGCGATGTTTAAAAGATTTTCTTGTTTTGAAGCACTAGCAATCCAATGGAGTCAACCCGTTCCGCGAAAGTGGAGTGGTCTTGTGATTGTCCAAATTGTAAAATAAGTTAAAATAGATTTCTCATACCAGTCCCATGACTGACTCGTAGTTTGTTTCACTTGCAAACTCGGGTGCCCCTATTTCTACACAGGTAGCCTTGTATTCAGGTTTTAGCAGGCTCTCTATGGATAGCTGGAGCTGAATATGGATTCTATCATTTATCTCTTTTTATGTTGTTCAGCTACTATTGTACATATTATGTTTTGTTTTCCGCTGTAGACATTTATGTATAGCTGAACTGTATTTGTACTAAGTTTGATCCTGTATACTGTGTAACTCTGATGATTATGTTTATCCAGTGTATTCTATTGTTATTATCTGGTGTATTTATTTATTTGTGTTCTGCTGTTATTTGTTTATGTGTTATATTCCAAAGATTATCCTTAACACCGTCATACGGGGTTTGGGGTTGTCACACGTGGTATCAGAGCTTTGGTTAAGCTTAGTTCTGAAATATAACGTATTAACGAACTCGACAGAAATAGAACCAGTAGTGTTCTAAGACGGATCACTCATTACAGATAGGATCAGTAATATCCTAGTATGAGTATAGCAGAATGAAATACACCCCGATAGACACATTTACATTCAAGTATATGTTTCTATGCTTTATAATATCTTTTCTGTTGACCTGACACTTGGTCTGCTGTTTGTAGACGCGCTAGAAAATGAGTGGCAGAAACAGAAGAAGTAATGCAAACCCAGATATTGAAGCTCTAGTAAAGTGGTATCGAAATCTGGGTGGATCACCATTCTTGGGCAAGGAATCCATTATGGAAACACAAGCTTGGATTCATTCTGCTGAGAAAATCTTTGAAGGTTTAAAGGTGAGTGATGACCAGAAAAGATTACTGGCATCTTGTGCACTCAAAGAAGAAGCTTTGTTCTGGTGGGATTCGATTGTTAAGGATAATCCAGAAGGTAATATTACCTGAGATAGATTTAAAGAGATTTTCAGTGAAAGATTTATTCCTCTAGAAGCAACTGAGCGGTTATGTGATGAATTCTATTATCTGATACAAGGAGATATGACCATTCCAGAATATCATAAGAAATTCAATGAACTTTCTCATTTTGCCCCTCATCTAATTCAAAATCCGAAGAGGAAGAATCTGAGGTTTATTAACGGGCTCCAAAGAAAGTACCAAAGTAGTGTAATGGGACATGTGAAGCTTCCTTTTTCTGAAATGATATACTTGGCTTATCTGTATGAAGATCTAGATAAGCGAGGCCTTTTTGTCGATGAAGAGGAAGTCAGTTCGAGCAACAAAAGGAAAACTGAAACTGATATCCCAAAGACAAGTACACAGCCAGAGTCAAGCACGACGTCTGGAGTCAGAAAAAAGCCTAGATTCAATCGAGAAAAGGTTATATCTGAGAAAGGACCAGTAACGACTGCGATATGCAATAACTGCAAGAATCCAGGGCATTTGGCGATAAACTGTGGACCCTTGAAGAAACGAAAGAACGCTAAATTTAAGTCCAAGAACATGTTTCAAGAGAATAGAAAATGCAGTCAATGCCAGCGTACTGGCCATCTTGAAAAGGATTGCCGGCTCTTAAAGAAATCTGCAAAGGCTCATGTAAATGAAGTAGCAGAAACTTCTGAACCCTCGGCTAGCCAAGGAAGGCCAGATGTTTTAAAAGGCACGCTTACTGTCAAAAACATCCTAGTTAAAGTACTGTTTGATAAGGGCACGTCGCGAAGCTTTGTTGCAAAGAATGTGGTTAAGAAACTGGATTTAAATTTGAAAAAGTTCAAAACACCCATGACTGTCCATAATCCGGTGGGGGGTTCCCTCGATCTTAGTTGGATTTGTGGGGTTCCTGTTTCTTTTTCCTGTTATCGGTTCCCTACTATCTCTATTGTCATGAATTTTACAGAGTTTGATCTAATTCTGAGAATGGATTGGTTAACCAAATATGAAGCTGAGGTTAAATGCGCCGACAGAGTCGTAAGGGCAAAGATTAAATCAGGCAATTATATAACCATTCCATGTGAAGGTCCGAATTCTAATAGAAAAGATTTTTGGTCAGCTCTAGATGTCTTTCCTGCTCAAATAGAACATGTTCCTGTCATTCCGGAGAATATTCCGGTCGACATTGAAAATATCCCAGTTGTCAAGAACTATGCGGATGTGTTCGAAGAAGTTGTTAGCTTACCTTCGCATAGAGAAATTGATTTTAAAATCTCTTTAGTTCCGAACGCAAGGTCAGTAGTTCACGCTATTCGAAGAATGACCTTGAAGGAAAAAGAAGAGTTAGACAATCAAACTAGACAGCTTGTATGGAAGGGTCTGATCAGGCCTAGTTTCTCTGATTGGGGAGCAGCATCGGTATTTGTCCCAAAGTCAGATGGTACTCTCAGACTATGTGTGGATTATCGGAATAAGCAGACATTGAAAAATAAATATCCATTGCCGCGAATTGATGATTTGTTGGATCGATTGAACGACGCACAAGTGTTTTCACGAATGGACCTAGCTACAGGTTTCCATCAGCTTCGTATTGCCGAAGAGTGTTTTCCTTTGACAGCATTCAGAGGTCCAGACTTATTCTACGAGTGGTTAGTAATGCCGTTCGGCTTATGTAAAGCTCCAGCTTGTTTTGTCGATCTAATGAACCGGGTGTTCAGAGAAGTATTGAATAAATTTGTTCTGGTTTTCATTGATGATATACTGATCTTCTCTAAGTCAGAAAGCGAGCACGAAAAACATTTGGAACAAGTGTTAGAGATTCTGAGAAAGAATGTTTTAAAAGCAAAATTTTCCAAATGTATATTCTGGCAAGAAGAAGTCAAATTTCTTGGCCACGTCGTGTCAAAGGAAGGAATTTCAGTTGATCCCAGTAAAATCACTGTTATTCAGAATTGGAAACAACCTCGTACACCCACATAAGTCCGAATTTTTCTCGGATTGGCCAGTTATTATCAGAAATTCATTAAGGATTTTACGAAGAAATCTAGTTCCTTAACGAAGCTGACTAAGAAACATTCGAGATTCAACTGGACTCCAGAATGTGAGGCAGCTTTGCAGAAGCTAAAGTTAAAACTGATGATTGCTCCAGTGTTAATAATAATTGATGGTAATCAGGACTTGAAAGTCTGGACTAATGCTTCTAAAGAGGGTCTTGGTGCAATACTAATACAAAGAGGCCAAGTAGTTGCTTATGCTAGCCGTCAATTGAAGCCACATGAGAAAAATTATGCAACTCACGATCTTGAATTGCTAGCCATCGTGTTTACTATAAAAATCTGGAGGCATTATCTATTGGGTGAGAAGTTTGAATTATACACTGATCATCAATCATTGAAATATTTATTCACCCAGAAGGATCTGAATATGAGACAACAGCGTTGGTTAGAATTTCTCGCGGCATATGATCTTGATATCTTATATACTCCGGGGAAAGCCAATGTTGTGGCTGATGCGCTTAGCAGAAAGAATGTAATTATCGCCATTCTTATCATCACGCCTTCATTGATTGATAACATATCTGCTCTTCAAAAGGATGATCATTTCATTCAGAAGATTAGAGAGAGAATTCAGAAAGGCGAGCCCTCAAGTTTTCAGATCGATAACGATGGGATTCTGAGGTTGAAAGGCCGAATTTGTGTTCCAAACAATCCTGAACTCCGGAGAGAAGTATTAGATGAATGTCACAAAGCCAAGCTTAGTATCCATCCAGGAGTGAGCAAAATGTATAATGATATCAAACGCACTTTCTGGTGGAGATCTATGAAATGAGACATTTCTTTATACGTTAGCCGGTGTACCACTTGTCAGCAAGTCAAAAGCAATCAGCAAAAACTCGCCGGACTGTTGCAACCGTTGGAAATTCCAGGGGGAAGTGGGAACAGATTTTTATGGATTTCATAGATGGTTTGCCCAGAACCAGGAAAGGAAATGACAGTATTTGGGTGATCGTAGATTGTTTCACGAAGACCACCCATTTCATACCTGTCAGATCGAATAGAACTGCTCAGAGTCTGGCGCAGATTTATTTTAGAGAAATTGTTAAACTTCATGGAGTTCCCATGAGCATCGTTAGTGATCATGACCCGATTTTTGCTAGTAAATTCTGGGAAGTATTCCAAGAAGAATTAGGAACGAAACTGAACTTAAGCACCGCATATCATCCTCAAACAAATGGTCAAACTGAGAGGGTGAACCGTATTCTTGAAGATTTATTGTGGGCTTGTGTTATTGATTTTGGCGGATCATGGGAAGACCATCTGCATTTGGCTGAGTTCTCATACAACAAATGCTACCAAGCGAGCCTGACAATGTCACCATTCGAAGCATTGTATGGTAGACCATGCTGATCTCCTACTTGTTGGGTAGAACCTGGTAATAGACTCGTATTGGGACCCGATATGAATCGGGAAGCTGCGGGAAAAGTTAATTTCATTTGGAAACGATTACTAGCCGCTCAAGGCCGACAGAAAAGCTATGCAAATAAGAGAAGAAGAGATATATCATTTGCTGTTGGTGACCATGTGTATTTGAAGGTATCTCCGATGAGAGGAGTAATCCGGTTCGGTAAAACAAGGAAATTGGCGCCCAAATTTATTGGTCCGTTTCCTATTCTAGAACGGATTGGAACTCTCGCTTATAGGGTTCAATTGCCTGATTGGTTGCCTGGAGTACATAATGTATTTCACGTATCTCAGCTTCAAAAGCATGTACATGATCCAGACTTGATCGTGGAAGAAGCAGCGCAATGGGATATAGAAATTACTCCAGAATTGGCTGTAAGAAGAGAGCCGATAAAGATAATTGGCAAAGAAACGAAAGAGCTAAGGAATAAGAAGGTTCACTTAGTCAAAATGCAATGGAGTGGAGATCCACGAGATTATACTTGGGAAACTGAGGAGAGTATTAAGAAAGCCTATACTAAGTGCAGAGTGGATATCTCAGATTGACTCTGGTGCAAGGTACATTTACCATACTTTGCATTACCATTTTTCTCTCTACTTTGTTGTTGTTTTCTTTTCATGGATGTAAACTTTTAATTATATAGTCTGAATGATTTTAAAAGAGTATATGAATTAATTAGTATATTTTTGAAAAGATAAAACAAATTGATTGTTGTTTGTGTTGTGTGATTGTGGATTTGATTAATTAAATTATAAGAATGATAGTTAATTTAACCAATGAATGAATGGTAAATTTATTCGATTGAATCACACATTGAACTGGTTTAGAAATAGATGGAAATATATACATGTACGTTATATACGTTTGAACAAGTAAATGGATTAGCTGTTGAGTAAAGAATTTATTTGCGTGCCCGACAAATAGGTAAACCTTAATGAGGTGGATGCGCAATTTTATTATTATATCAACTCCTGTGAATGTCATTGGATGCGGAGTGTTGGTTGTTCTGTGTGTAATAATAAACGTCGCCATAGGATAGTAACAATTAATTTTGAACTACACTACATGGCATACTTCATGAAGATAGGCATACTTCATCATATACCACATAAGCATTTGGAGCTTGTGTGATGAGGTTGAAGAGTTACCATACGAGCGAGAGGCTTGTATGGCGATGACTATATTTTACAGGTTGAACTGATGACTGATATGGACCATTTAAAATGTAACGGTAAATTGCAAGATCAATAAAAACCCCACACGGGTCTGGAGATGACAATAAACACGTCTCTCTGGTCATTAAGGCACAAAAACAATTTATAGGGTGATGAGAATTTATTCTCTGGAGTTATGATCTATACACACTCCCATGTGGACACTAGAATATATCACTATAAATATGTGCATGCTTATTAGGATTTATTGGGTACCTAATACGGCCCAGTAAATTTCCAAACCCCTCCCCGTACAAAGGAGGTTATGGCGATTTTTTCGAAAATTTAGGGTGTTAGCCAAATTTTTGAAGAATTAGAAAATTCTTAGAAACTGAATGGTTGAAGAATGAGAGCCAGAAAGAAAGTTGAGTTGGTTAATTAAACAACTTTCGACTTCGTTCCTTTTCGAGGATGAAAAGTTTTAAGTGGGGGAGATTGTAACAACCCGGAAAATCTGAGCCAGTTTAAAAATTTTAATTTGGCTATTTTAGTGGATTTTAAATATTTAAAATAAATTATTTTAAATAATAACGCCGAAAAGTATGTTAGAATCGATGTGAAAATAAATATAATTATTTTAAATTATAAACAAGGCCTGAAATGGCGCGGCAGTTTCAAATTTGGAATTCAAATTTTGACTGACTGTACCGGGTGCAAAATAAAATGGATTTTAGTGAAACCAAAAATATTTAAATCTATTTATGAATATCTTTCTAACGAATCTCAAAAATTGAAGTTTCATAGCGGGAGTCAAAAGTTATGACCAAATGAATTTTCAGAAAGGTCGCTATAGAGAATATATAGCCCTGGAAAATAGCCATTTTGCAAATGACCTCAGAATTCGACAAAACCACTTTTGTTGGATCCGGGATGTCAAATTATTGCTTGGTTTCAAATTCCATAATTTTTGAAGTTAATAAGTGAGCGTGGCGAAATAAAATGTGTTTGGTTGTTTTCAGTTAAAATGGATCGACCAGAAAACGGCCATTTTTAAAACGGTCTCAGAATTCGACGAAACTAGTTTTGTTGAGACCGTATCATCGAAACATAGCTAGATTTATTTTTTTGGAATTTTTGGGATCAGTATGTGGCCCCGGCAAATTGAAATGTATGTTTAAATAAAATATTGAATGTTTTATATTTTAATTTGAAGTAAAACTGGATGAAACAGTCGAGCGGGCCTACGAAACATATCCCATTGTGTTTGGAATGGGGGTATTTAGCTAAGGACGAAAGTCGTTGGGTTTGATTTGATGTTCGTATTAGAAAACCATATTTTTGAATTTAATATACATATGGACCAATAGGATTTTTATAAAAAATTAATTTATTTTCCAAATCACTTTCTCTTTCCCCGATACGAGCAGATCGAAGGCGGAAAAGCTTTCTCCACTTCCCGGCCAAATTCTGGCCGCCCCATTCGTCGTCGACCCCTGCCACCATTCAACTTCTTGAAGATCTCCCTCCCCTCTTCAAATCAAGACCGGTTGCACACCCCCTCGTCTCCCCATCGATGAGAACGACCGCCTCGAAGTCGTTGACTTCGCACTGTCGCCGCCGCCGCTAGGAGCCACCGAAGTGGGCCCCCTTCCTGGCGCACGTGCGACTCTCCACGCCCTACGACGTGGCACCCTCCGATCCTCCAACCGTTACACCGTTTGATCGCAAAATCAAAACCTAGTTTTGAACCATTTACTGAGAGGTACGGGTTTAATTATTTAAACTGATTTCCACATTTAGAAGCATTGCAAACTTCAAAAAAGCATATCTTTTTGCTATGTGATCGAAATCCAGTGAAACAGGAGACAGTGGACTCGTGTGGACGTCTTCTACACTTTAGAAGAGACCAGATATTTTTCTGAGCCTTCTGCAATTTTTGGAGGAGGGGAACCCAATGTGAGATTTCTGATATTATAAACGATATGGAAACAACGATGTATAAATTATATAGTCGATGTATGAGTTATATATGCGTTGTACACCTCATGTATAAGCACTGTATAAGTTGTATGTTCGATGTATAAGTTATATATGCGTTGTAAAAATTATATATGCGTTGAAATGATATTGAAAGGAATTGAAATAAATTGAAATATAGTTATATACGTATATATATATACACACACACACTCCCCTCGTCCACAGACCATGGACGATATATATTGGTTGTGATATTGTTTGGATTATTGGTAGATGTGAAATTTGGTGAATATCATGAATGGTTGATTTGAAATGATTGATTGTGGTTGAAATCCCAATAGGATTAGTATATGGGAAAATTCGTCTTTGTACGAACTAGATATTGAAAATCCCCATTGTCAAAAAATGCGAGGTTTTAAGGTAGAGCGAGGAGCCGGACCCGGGACGGTGCCGGTTTTAACTACCCAGCCGTTATGCTGTCAAAATTTTCAATAATATTCATGTGTCAGAATTATTTTCATGTGTTGAAACCATATTCATGTGTTGAATAGATACTCATGTGTTGAATAGAAATTCATGTGTTGAATAAATTCTTTGAAAGATAAAAATAAATTTTTATCACATATATATAATATATAAATTGTTCGTGTTTTGAAATAAATTGTTTTACAATAAAAATCACATTTTTATTATATATATAAACTATAGAAAATATTCATGTGTAGAAACCATATTCATGTGTTGAATATAAATTCATGTGTTGAATAGATATTCATGTGTTGAATAAATTCTTTGAAAGATAAAAATAACGTTTTTACCTTATGTATGAACTATACAAAAATAATCATGTTTTGAAATAAATTGTTTTACAATAAAAATCACATTTTTATTATATATATGAATTGTTAAAAATAGTGATGTGTGGAAATAAATATCTGTTGGATAAAAATATCATTTTTATCAAATATATGAAGTGAATAGGGTTTTGAAATCAAAGAATGAATTATATATATATATATATATAATTAAAATAAATCGAATAACGAAGCTGCAGCTCGTATTTGAAACCGTGATTTCAAACGATTAGTGCGGGAGATCCGACCATTGGATTTTCCCGAAACCGAAACCGTTGGGTTCGCTTTGTAAATATCTTTCCAACGACACCAACTTTGTAAAGATCCAACGGTTGCATTGTCTGGAATTTTTAATTCAAATCTGAAGAAAAACAGCGCCAGAATCGATTATATATATATATATATATATATATATATATATATATAATTAAAATAAATCGAATAACGACGCTGCAGATCGTATTTTGTAATCGTAACTTCAAACGATTATACCGGGAGATCCGACCATCCGATTTTCCCAAAACTGAAACCATTGGATTCGTTTTGAAAAGATCTTTCTAATGATATAAAATTTGTGAAGATCCAACGGTTAGATTTTCAGATATGTGTAAATCAGTTCTGAAGAAAAACATGGCAACGGCCGCGTTATGGCCTAGAGCATCATTTGAATGAATTGGCTATTTTTAAATAAATAAAAATAGCAATAAATCGTGATAAAATATTATAAACGATATGGAATGGAAATAAACTGAATTTGCTTGGTTTATTTGATATTTGATGGTTGAAAGTGTTTGGCGTGAAAAATTACATTAAAGAACAGAATTAGTGATATCGAATAATTTAACCATTGAAATGAATTGATTTGAAATTCTAAATTTACGTGAATTATTTGAAAAGGCCGAGTTGATTCTCATTTCAAATAATTGATCGACGATTGAAAGTCGAAGATATGAAGACGGTGCAAGACCGATGATCTTCATGTCGGATGGAGGGGTGCTACGGATGCTCATGATAGGAGTAGCAACCTTGAAGGGGCTGAAGTAGTAGCCGTTCGGACGTACTTGTTGGTTGTACGGATGTGCAAGGTATTAAGTGCCTCCGATTTCGTTCAGACCCAGGACGGACTTGTAAATGGACTGTGTGTTTGACATTGGATATCGTTCTGTGTAGTTGATGGATATCGGTTGCATGGAGTGGTTTGCCTGTGTGGCATGCTAAGATGCAAATGATAAAAGCTTTTGTTGAAAAGCAGAGCTTTGTGGTTGATGATCAAAGCACGGCCTGTGTGGCATAGCTTTGTGTTCAGCGTTGTTTCGCGAGCCTCACACCCCGGTATGAGCCAGAAACGGGAGAAGGATATCAGGGAGAACATGCGTTTCCTTCTAGCTAGGAGTGGTGCTTTGGGTTTTGCACGCTCGGGTACTTTACTTATGTGGATGATGGAAAGCGAGGCCTCGGTTAGTTCGGTCTCTTCGGAGCCGATGATTTGGTCGGATATGACCAGTGACGCCCCATAGGGCGGGGAAACGCAGTGTTCAGGCATTTTAATCCACATCGAGTGGACCGGCCCTGACGATCCAAGGGTTGATGCGTTCTGATCCTGAGATACGAGCTAGAGCGTCTCGAATTTGGTAAGGACGATCCCTTGCCTTGGTTCATGACGGAAATCCAATTTCCAAATACGACACCGTGCGGTTTTGATTGTGTACCTATATATGGCGACATTATATATGGTACCCATGCCGTCTATGATTGATATTTATGATTGAAATTGTTTTTGAAACATATAAACACTAACAATAATATCAAATGATTTGTTTTGCTCGTATCAAGCATATTTTGGCCATTATAAGGTAAAACTCTATCCTCCGGTTTGTGTTGCATTGTGTGATGGGAACTGAGTCTTATAATGGCTTCATTTTTATAAAAAGCATTGCGATGTTTAAAAGATTTTCTTGTTTTGAAGCACTGGCAATCCAATGGAGTCAACCCGTTCCGCGAAAATGGCGTGGTCCTATGATTGGCCAAATTGTAAAATAAGTTAAAATAGATTTCTCATACCAGTCCCATGACTGACTCGTAGTTTGTTTCACTTGCAAACTCGGGTGCCCCTATTTCTACACAGGCAGCCTTGTATTCAGGTTTTAGCAGGCTCTCTCTGGATAGCTGGAGCTGAAGATGGATTCTATCATTTATCTCTTTTTATGCTGTTCAGCTCCTACTGTACATATTATGTTTTGTTTTCCGCTGTAGACATTTATGTATAGCTGAACTGTATTTGTACTAAGTATGATCCTGTATACTGTGTAACTCTGATGATTATGTTTATCCAGTGTATTCTATTGTACATTATCTGGTGTATTTATTTATTTCTGTTCTGCTGTTATTTGTTTATGTGTTATATTCCAAAGATTATCCTTAACACCATCATACGGGGTTTGGGGTTGTCACACGAATTTAAATAGGAAAAATATGCAAGTGTAGTGTATAAACGAAATTTATAAATATGAGATGGATTTGAGATGAAAACCAAAGGATTTGGAATCCCGATAAGTTTGAAAATGGTTTCTAAAGCTTGAAAGAAATATTGAAATTGTTTAGAAGTGTTTATTAGGATTTTAAACGATTAGAAAAGCATTGATCTTACTCGAGCCATTGGAAAATAATGTTGATGATGACTGCAACATCATCGAGATTCATTTTTGAGTTTTTAGGTAAGAAATTGCTAGCATGGATAATGGTTTCGATTTAAATATATTTCTGTTTGAATCCAGATTATTTGAAGTACAAAATTCGAGATGTCAAATTTTGAAGTTTTCAACCAAGTTATATATGGATGCATATAGTTGATATATTAGAGTTATGTAATTTTCATCAGTTGATATGATTTACATCTCAATGATATGATGTTTAGTAGATTTCATCTAGTAATGGAATGGAAAGTTCGACGATTTTTGATAGTTGATATTTCCAAGTTGAATAAGAATGTTTAACCAGTTTGGGTGAAAACATAACAGTATAGGTTTATAAGATATAAACTTAAACTAATTAATTAAATTTAATTAAAACGAGCTCGTCGTGTAGCGGGAGTTCATGGTTTTCTGGATAGAAATTTAAATGATTGTATATGATCCAAAATAAGCCGGAATTCCTTGAAACAAGAATCACCCAGATCTACTGGATTGTAATTTTTTGATGGAAGAGAAAATTTTGGATTTCGTCCTGTATATTTGGATTTATGGCTAAATTGAATTTTCAAAAAAATCGCGGTTTGGTGGTTCTTAGTGTAAAACTAAAATGGTAGTGAAATCGAAGGTTTAAAATATTAAATTTGGAATTTGAATTTGAGAAACAATAAGTTTAAATTGGTTTTTAATTTAGTGAACTAGTTGAGTTAAGGAAATTTTTGAACATTTTGGTGCTTATACACTTAGGTACTAATTTAAATAACTGTTAAATGGATTATAAACGTATATGAAATCAAACAAGTGTATAATACAAATTATAATAAGAGAGAACTATTGAAGTATAATGGTATTGATTATAGAAATAGTTCAGAAGACAAGTGTTTGTGAAAATAAAATGATTAGTTTATATAACACTGGAAGTAAAGTTGTTTGAATTGGTTCATGAGTAATACTAGTATAAGAATAATATACTAAGTGTGAATGAGTTAAATAAAACAATTGTAATATTAATAAACTAATTGGAATGAATACATAAGATTTACGTAGGTTATTTTATTCGCTTTGCGATTTGATCCAAATTCGAGTGCGTGATTTTGTGGTAGCTAATACCAATAAGAGTAGGTATTTTTCACTTGATTCTTGACGAAGAAGTTAGATAATGGATTTTCGATTAGATTCTGTAATTCTCTATCATAGTATATGGCTCTGTAAGGAGAATGGTGGTTTCTAATTAAGAAACCAGTTCCAAGTCCGCAGTAGAGTGATCGAGTGAGCGATACTAGTATGGAAGTGGAATTGTATGATCGAATAAGTGATTGAATTCGATATCGCGTACGAATGGCTTATGTATATCGTATGGGCTTTAAGAGTAATTCATGCTATGTTTGACATGTTGAGAATTTGGGAATTAAATCTTTGAATTGTGTGAGGTAGCATGAATGATTGGTTAAGTGTTAACCTGAGGCTGTTGAGCATAAGGGGATGCTTGATGGATTGTTTTTCATCCTTGTGCGATGATGGGATTTCAGAACCTGATTGATCATGAGTTATGATTGTTATTGATTTTGATGCTATATGGTATTGTTAAGTGATTATTGCTTATGGATTTGCACCATTATTAACAGTTGCATCATATTGGATTGTTGCCTATGATTTCTATGTTGTTCATGCACATGATTGGAGTTATTTTGTTACTTGCCTATTTGTTTAACTCTCTTTTGGGTTATGTAAGTATATACAGGTTATGGAAGCAAATGGTGCTAGTCGATTTTCGATTTCATAAGTAGAGATTTGTTTGGCTGACAAATAGGTAACATTTATGTTATTGATTGGGTTTGATGGATTTTATGTCCCTGATGTGGGCAACCGCTTGGAATTTGTTTTCGTTTTGGATTGAGTAAGGCCCTGCGTGGCATTTGTGATTTTTTGGATCGAGCCGTACAAAGGAGGTGCTGACGAAATTTTTCGTAAACTTCGGGCATTTGAAAATTCTAACATGATTTTGGGAAATAAAATTTTCGAAGTATAATTAGTTGTTTTTTTTACATTCGTCCTAGCTTGTGATTTCAGGACAAAATCCTTTTAAGCGGGGAAGAATGTAATGACTCGGAATTTTAGTACCAGAATATTTAATTTATTTAAATAAGAATGTGATTAAATTAGAGTTTAATAACTTGAATTCAGAAGAAACAGGTTATTTAATATAACTAATCAAATCTGAAATTAAATTGATTTTGTAGCTTATGAAAAAAATCTGTTTGAATAGAAATGATAATATTAATTTATTATCGAAGAATTGCAATGTTTTGAAATCGATTAAATATTAATTCGATTTTAATAACACGTAAATAATGATTTTGCAAATAGTTTTGGAAATTTGACGAAACAAGTTTAATAGAGTCCGGAATATTGACATGTAGTGGAATGCCAATTTTCGTGACAATCGGACGGATCGAGTGGCTGTACGAGCTTAAAACATTCGAGCGAATATAAAATGCGAAAGCGATATTTTGTTAGTAATCGAAGTTGTGAACTTTGCCTATTTCGAAGTTAAGAATGTTGCTCAATTAAGGTTTGAGAGGTAATTATGCCCCAACTTGATTGATTTCATTTTTGACTAGGGAATGGTTAAGGTTCGATTGTGAGGATTAGTTAGTTAATGAGTGATTAATGGGTCGAGTTGTTGTAACGATGTTTTATACAACGTTCAATTAAATCCATATAAATGAATTTTGGAAATGTTTTTCCAAATAAAACCAGAACTGTTTTCTAAGCATAATAAATGAAATGAGTTAGTTGATGAAGATAAAAAATGCGAATATATAAGAAAATGTGTTCCACTGTTAATAACTTATATTTTCTGGATTATATAAATAAATAGTTAATGATATGGGAAGATTTTCAAAGAATCATGAGTGGCCTAATGGTTTTGAGAAATATCTGGGGAAAGATATGGAGAATGAAAAAACGATAAAATGGGAATTGATAAATTAATAAGAATATATAATAAGGAAAATATCTCCACAAAATATCCCAACCTATTTCCTTATAAATAACCCCTGTATACTTACTTAAGACCTAAAATCTATTTTCGTTGTAAACTCAAAAATCAGGCTGCCACAAACTTAAATCTTCAAGAAATTAAAACTCCCTTTTTTACTAAATGGAATCGATCAACCTTGGATTCGCTGGACTCAAAGATTCAAGGGCTTTAAGTATGAGTGCTCAGTATTGAAACGACCCAAACTTCCCTTTATGGGAAATCCCGGATTGCTTTGAGAACACGACGCATCAGAACACAAACACCAGAACATTTCATTGCTATTATAACAATTACATCAGAGTATAAGAATCAGAGTACAAATGATTAATATTACACAGCGGAAATACAATATCAGAGATTAAAATAAAAAGCAGTGGAAAATATCAACAACTACAACTGAAAGAAATATACGGATACAAAGCTTTCTGAATATAGCTCTAGCTGTAATCCAGGATCCTGTGAAAAGAAATATCTGTGAAAACCAAAACTAGTAGCTGCCTGTGTGGAAAATAAGGGCATCTAGAGTTTAGGTTAAAACAATAAACTCTGAGTCAGTCATGGGACTGGTGTGAGGATTAAAACAGTTGTTAAATCTTTACTTTAAAAGTTGGGTAGTCATGGGACCACGCCGTATAACACGGAACGGGTTTACTCCACATGAATATCAATTTAAAAATAAAATAACGCAATGCTTTTCGAAAAATGAAGCTATTATAAGACTCATGTCCCATCACACAATGCAACGCAAGCCAGAGGATAGAGTTTTACCTTTTAATAGCCAAACATGCTTGGTACGTTTAAAACAAATCACTTGATATTATTACTAGTGTCTAATCAGTTTAAAATACTTTTCAATATAAATGTATCAACCTAGATGGCATAGCTATCATAGACTATGTCGCCATATATAGGTTTTGCAATCAAATCTATAGTGTCGTATTGGAAATTGGATTTCCATCATGAGTCAAGGCTAGGGATGGCTCCTTCCAATTCGAGACACTCTAGCAAATGCCTCACAATCCATCATCCACATAAGTAAAAATGTATGGGCTACATACCATGACATCACTTATAGTAAAAATGTCTGGGGTGTGAGGCTCGCGAATTAACGCTATACACAAAGCTATACTAATTAAAGTTGTGCTTTGATCATCATCCACAAGACTCTGCTGTTCAACAAAAGCCTTGTTCATTTGCATCGCAGCATGCCACACTGACAATTCATGCCATGCGACTGATGTCTATCAATATATAACCTCTAAGCTCGTACATCTTAGAGAAGAGTGTTAAGAAAGATAATAAATTCTCCACCACTAAACAGATATATATTTAAAAGAAATCAATCAACACAGAATGAAATCCAATGTTAGACATACATCCATTTACAAGTTCGTTCTGGGTCTGAACAAAACCGGGGGCACCTTATTCCTCGTCCCATATGTCCAATACAGGAGAGAGGTCCTCGCATATCCGATCGATCTACAAGTACATCTAGACGATCACCACTTATTACCTTGTCTTGGGTGTACAACCCAATCAAGACATCAGTAATCATCCAAACGATGTGAAGATCTCAGTCTTCAACCACCGTCTTCATCGTTGACTTTTAGTCGTCGTATCAGTTATTTATAATGGGATAAACCCGGTCTTTCCAGATAACTTTCGTGTTTTATAATCAATAATCAAGTGCTATAAAAACACATCATACACCTCATTCCAATTTAGAATATTCTTTTATTCAAATATTCACATTATTCGAGAATGATTCCCATTAATTTTATCAAAGATAAATTCTTTTAAATTTATTCTTTAATCTTCCTTTGGATATCTTTTCAAAATATTTTATTTTATCATTTCACAATTCTAAACCAAATTTAGGTTTATCAACTAGTCAGGATTAGCTAACTTTACCGAAGTAATCATTTATTTATTAATCCCAATCCCAACCTATTCATCCCATGGAGCGTGTAACAACTTAGAATTTTAGAACCAATTTAAAATTTTTATTTTAGCAATTTTAATGGATTTTGATTGTTTAAAATAATTTATTTTAAATAACAACGACTAAAAATTTATTTAAATCAAAGTTAGAATGAATAATTTTATTTTAATTATATAACGAGCCTGAAGTGGCACGGTAGTTTGAAAATTCGATTTCAAATTTCAATTGAATGTACATGATTCAAAATAAAGCGGATTTTGGTAAAACAAAAAATATTTAAATATGTTTAAAAATATATTTCCAACGAATCTGAAAAATTGAAATTTCATAACGGGAATCAAAAGTTATGCCCATTTTGAAATTCAGAATAGTCGCTATGGAAATTATATATATATATATATATTTTAATATAATATATAGCCATTTTGCAAACGACCTCCGTTTTCGACGAAACCACTTTTATTGAATCCGGACTGTCAAATTATTGATAGATTCCAATTTTCATAATTTTTGGAATTAATATGTGAGCGTGGCAAAAGAAAATGTGTTTTGTCAATTTCAGTCAAATTGGATTGACCAGAAAATGGCCATTTTTCAAACGGTCTCCAAATTCAACGAAATTAGTTTTGTTAGGACTGTATCGTCAAAACATAGCTAGATTTATTTTTCTGGAATTTTTAGAGTCAGTATGTATCCCCGGTAAATTAAAATATACATTTAAATTAAATATATATATTGATTTATATTTTAATTTTGATGATCTGATCGAAATAGTAGAATTGGCTTACGAGACATATCCCATTGTGTCCGTAATAGGGGTATTTAGCTAGGGGCGATAGTCATTGGATTTGATTTGGAGTCCGAATGGATAAACAAGTAAAATTGGGATTTATTGAATTAAATAATAATAATATAAAATATTATAAATACCTCCCCCTAGAAAATTACGAAACCCTAATCAGCTAACATAACAGGTCGCTGCCACTTATTAGTTCAATGGCCAATATCGTCCCAAATTCAACCACTTATTTCGCCAAATCCGTTAGTTTGTTTTCAAAATCACAAACGGGAAATCATTCTCCTCATCAAGATCTCGACCATCAACGCTGGTGATAGCCTATTACATGGTAGCTGGACCGAAATCATGCCTCAAACAGGCGCGTATCGCGGTGATTCTTAGGGCGCTAGAGGGCATCGGGTTCGACGAGACCAAGGGGGAGGGTAGGTGCCGCGGCAGGTTTCGACGGAGTGGAGTCCGATCTGGCTCCGATCAAATAAGGAGGCGGCGGCGGTGGCATTGTGAAGTCGACAGTGAACCTGAGCGATGAAGACACAGTAACAAGCAGGGTTAAGTAAATTAATCTTAATTAGATTTAATTAATAATATTATTAAATTATTAATGTAGTCCAATGGTAAAATGGTGTTATCATACGCATATCAAAACAAAAATGGACGAAATCAAATTCGTTGGAACCGGGAAGATGTGATCTATGCTATGGAATGGTAGAAGGCCAGGAACTCTCGATCTAAAATCAATGGCTGTTGTAATTTAGGGTAATTAATATAATTAATTCTGATATTATTTTACATAATAATAGTGCAATGTTTAAAATTCTGATTTGAATAAAAATAAATATACATTGTTTAAAAATAAATATGCATTGTTTTTAATAGAAAAATTGCATGGTTTTTAAAAGGAAAATCGCATTGCTTATAAAAATATGATTTTTATGAAAATCGGATTGTTTTGAATATGAAAATCGCATTGTTTTGAATACGAAAATCGCATTGTTTTGAATATGAAAATCGCATCGTAAATAAAAATATGATTTTTTCCATATATATAGAACAGCATTAAAAATATGATTTTTAATACAAACTGCGTGAAACAGATTGCGTTGGAAATTCGGACAAATCCAAACTGTTCAGAAATTCAGAAATAAAACTGGCCGAGTGGAAACCAAAGGTGAGAACTCCTTCTCACTCTAATTTTGTTTACAGTAAATATATATTAGGATGCAGACGATGTTTACTAGCACCCAACACCTTTGATTGAAACCAGTATTGTTTGTTTTGACTGTATTGTGTTTTGTTCGTGATGCTGAAATGTTTAACACACTAAAAATAATGTTAGCACTTATGTAGCAGTTGAAATTAAATTATAAATATTCATTTATAATTTAAAACAGTGAAAATTGATTAAGTTTAAAAACAATTCAATCTGAATTAGAATTGGTTAAATTTGCTAACCAATAATTTATTTAAGTACACTATTGTTGTTTGAAAACCCCACATGGGTATTGGGATGATATTGGACACACACTAGTCCCAATATTTAGTTGTATGTCAATCGATGGATTGACAGCCAGTTATGAGTGTTATTTATTTATTTTAATGCTCACATAGTTGTAAATTTCACTTTGGATGTGATTGGACTGTTTGATGATTATTTATCATTATTGTTGCATACGTGCAATGTATGAAATCCATATAACTAAAAATTATATGGTAATTGATTGAGTCGCATTCCAATTAAGAAAATAAAGAATATTTTAAAATAAAGAATCCTTTAAAATAAAGAATATTTTAAAATAAAATGTTAAAACAACAAAAATTACATTTTTATTGAATGTACAAAATATGAAAAATACTCATATGTGAAATGAAAAGTGTTTGAAACCATAAAAAAATTACATTTTTATTAAATGTACAAAATATGAAAAATATTCATATAAGAATGGAAATTGTTTGAAACAATAAAAGTTATATTTTTATTGTATGCACCAATACTCATTGTTTGTTGAAAAAGGTTTAATAATGAAAATTCACAATTTTATTTTATATAAGAAATAGGTAAAATAATCATTGTTTTGAAGAAAGAAAAAGAAAAGTTAACAATAAAAATTTACATTTTTATTGTTTGTAAGAAATGATGTAAACTGATCATGGTTTGAAATAGGAAGATTTAACAATTAAAAGTTTACATTTTTATTATATATATATATATATATATATATATATATATATATATATACACACATAAAGGAATATATATATGAGAGTGTAAGAACTTTTCGTTTGTTTTCCTTCATTAATGGCGATAGCCAACTTTACCAAATCGGGAAACCCAGCTCGTTCTCAACTTTTTCCTTTTTCTTCAACAGAATTTCCCTTATCAAAATCGGATTCTTCTAATCCAGTATTGAAATCCTCTACTGATTCAGATAACTACAACAAGGAAGTCAGATCTAATCGAAATCTTTCATATGTGAAGCCACCAGCAGATCATATTTTCATTTCAGAAAAGATTTTCAACAAATCGATGGAAGTATGGACTAATACTTTGGCTTTGATACCGATCTACTTTAGGCTATCATCTATCAAGCTAAAAGATTACATCTCTAAAGTCTGGAATCCACAGGGTAATTTTAGTATTCACGTTTCTCCTTCATATGATTATACTGTCCAGTTTGAAGACCAAAATGATTTTTCATGGATTTTGGAAAGTTCAAAATATTCTTATTTTGGAAAACTACTTTTGATTGAGGCATGGACTCCTAGATATGATTTCTCAAAAAAATGTAGTGACACAGTTCAGATCTGGATAAGATTGGTAGATCTACCTATGGAATATTGGACTATTGATGCAATTCAAATGATAGCAAGCTAAATATCATATCCAGTACTGATAGATAAAAACACAGCAAACAAAAGGTTTACAAAATATGTAACAACCCGGAAATTCTGAGCCAGTTTAAAATTTTTATTTTGGCAATTTTGATGAATTTTGATTATTTAAAATAAATTATTTTAAATAATATCGACGAGAAATTTATTTTGAATAGAATTAGAACGTATATATTTATATAGATCGTCATTAGAATATATATATTTATTTTTAATTATAAAAGGAATTGAAAATGGCGCGGTAGTTCGATAATTCGATTTCAAAATTCAAATGAATATACAGGATTCAAAATAAACCGGATTTTAATGAAACCAAAAATATTTAAATCTATTATAGAATATCTTTCTAATGAATCTGAAAAATCGAAGTTTCATAGTGGGAGTCAAAAGTTATGGCCAAATGAATTTTCAGAAAGGTCGCTATAGAGAATATATAGCCCGTGGAAATAGACATTTTGCAAACGACCTCAGAATTCGACGAAACCACTTTTGTTGGATCCGGGATGTCAAATTATTGCTAGGTTTCAAATTTCATAATTTTTGAAGTTAATATGTGAGCGTGGCAAAAGAAAATGTGTTTGGTCGATTTCAATTATATTGGATCGACCAGAAAATGACCATTTTTCAAACGGTCTCAGAATTCGACAAAACTAGTTTTGTTGGGACCGTATCGTCAAAACATAGCTAGATTTATTTTTCTGGAATTTTTAGGATCAGTATGTAGCCCCAGCAAATTGAAATGTACGTTCAAATCAAATATTGAATGTTTTATATTTTAATTTAAAGAATAACTGACTGAAACAGTCGAATGGGCTTACGAAACATATACCATTGTGTTTAAAATGGGGGTATTTGTCTAGGGTTGATAGTCGTTGGAGTTCGTTTGGAGTTCGAAGGTTAAACGAGTAAAATTAGAATTAAAAATAATAATAAAATTAATAGTATATATAACCATTTAACCCTAACCCTATCTCATACTTCCAGCGCCGTCGTTTTCAAATTCATGGCCATGATGCTTAGATTTTTCCCCTTTAATTTCTCTTCATCCGCAGCGAATTAGGCTAGAGTTCTAGAGCGAAAATTGAAGGGAATTTCACGAGCTACCAATCTATACGAATATGATCATTTTCTAGGGGGTATTCTGTTCGATTTTTCGCCTTAAACCTGGCGCGTTTAGGGACGAATTGCAAGGCACTGGCCCCACCGGAGGTGGTGCCGTTCACGGCGTGAGGAGGGGTGGCGATGGCGCTTCTCGGCGCGGTGTTGGATCGATGACCGGCTGACTGGATTGATGTGCGGTGCAGCTTCTTTTGGGTTGAGCGATGGGTTTCGCTGTTTGGCAGATGGAAACAGAAGAGGACGAGGTAAAAGAGAGAGAGAAAGTGTTAATTATTTTAATTAATTATATAATTAAAGTTCAAATGTTTAAACGGTCGTAACTCTCTCAAATGATATTAGAATTTGGCAAACCAAGACTCGTTGGAACCGTAAAATCGAGCACTACAACACAGAACTGACCAGAATCAAAAAGGAGCAAATCAGAATTTCAAGCAAATTCAAATCCAATCGATTTAGAAATAAAACCGACAGAGTGGAAACCGACTGTGAGAATTCTCTCACTATAATTTTTCTGTACAGTTAATTATTTTATAACTGCGTATATGAACTGCTCCCCATCGTCCACAGACCATGAACGACTTGTTTGATTGTATTCTGTGTGAAAATTGATCGTGATGTGAAATGAATTATATATATTAGAAGTGTATGAAATATATATACGATGGGTATGAAATATATATACCATGTGAAATATATATATATATATATATATATATATATATATATATATATATATATATATAAAGTGAAAACATTATATATATGAAAAGTGAAAACATTGTATATATGAAAAGTGAAAACATTGTACATATGAAAAGAGAAAACATTGTATGTATGAAAAGTGAAAAGATTATATATATAAAAGTGAAAAAATTATATATATAAAAGAGAAAATATTCTATATATGAAAGTGAAAATATTATATTTATAAAAGGTGGAAATAAACGATATATATATGAAATGTGAAAACGATATATATATATATATATATATATATATATATATATATATATGAAATGAAAACGATATATATATATATATATGAAATGTGAAAACGATTTGATTGTTAAAAATATAATTTTTAACATATATATACACTGTATAAAATTGTCGTGTATATGGAATATTCAATTTTGATTAGAAATTGAATATGAAGTTGAAATCATTTTGAAAACGAATTTAAAACGATTTATATAATACATTTTAAAAGGAAATCGATGAAATATATATAATATATATATTATATATATATTAAATGGCCTGAATAGAACGCGCCGCGCCGCGGTAGTTCGCGAATTTCGACCATTGACTTCGAACGGACATTACGGGAGATCCGACCGTCGGATTCTCCTAAAACTAGAACCGTTGGGTTCGTATCGAAAAGATCTTTCTAACGAATAATAGAAATTTGAAATCTAACGGTTGGATTTGGAATTATGTCCAAATCAAATTCGGAAAAGGTCGTTGTAAGTGCAGTTCGGTGGCCGTTATTGGAAACCGAATGTACGGGCCTAGATAAAATTATTAAAAATATTAATAATTTGTGTAAAATTAGAAGAAATGATTTGAAAAGAATTGGGATGAAAAATTCCCTATTTGAAGGGATAAAAATATATTTTTATCGAAATGGACTAGTTATTAACTAGAGTAATAATTTGTTTATTTTTAAATAAATAAATTGGATTTGAAAGGGTTTTAAAAATAACCAGAATTTCCAATATATGGATTGGAATGGATTTGAATCGAAATTATCTTCGGAATATTTCGATATTGGATTCCGTGATTATACAGATATTGTGATGGGAATTTGGAAGATATTGATATCGTTATTCCCGATATGATATCTGTTGGTTTCAGGATTTGATGTTGAATATAAGTCGATACTATCTCTATTCAAAACCTTATATTTAATGTCAAATTGGACTGATTGATTGTTTGGATTGTGCTCGACCAGTTTATGAGCAAAATATGCTTTTACAGTTAGCATTGGGTTAGGTAAGAATATCTGTGTGCTAACACCTTGTGAAACACTTCATGATTTGACGATAAGGTGTTTAGTGATGTTGTGTTCATTTCAAATTTAATGAATGATTGTGAAATGATATATTTTTCTTAAGTGAAAAGAAATGTATTCCCGATTTTGGACAGGGAATGTTTTATAAAAATGTTTTATAAAATAGAAAGGATTTCGAGGGCTAAAACCCGATGATTTCGAAATGATTTGGAAATATATTATGGTTTTACATTGTGGTTCATCACATATCCGATTAGTTGCTATTAATGATGTATCTGTTTGGTGGCGGAGAATTCATTCTCTTTCTTAACACCCTTCTTTGAGACGTACGAGCTCAAAGGTTATGTGATTAATAGTGACTAATCATATGTGTGAATTGCTGATGTGAAGTACTATATTTTGAAAGTACTTGTGATTATTATGTTGTGAAATTATTTTCCCTACTTCGGGATATGAAATGATTTAGTGTGTGGCTTAAGATTCGGGTAACCTTGAGACTTAAAGTATGGGTGAGAGGGCGGTGTATGCTCTCCATGTGTGGGAGGTGCATCGTCGGTGTAGCCTGCTCCTATGTGGGGGTAGGTGCACATTTATATATCGAGTTGCTAGGTGCGTACCCTTTGCCTTGTCGATGGGGAGCACGATATTTGGTTGCATACTTGTCTGTATGCATTGTTATGTTTTGGAATTCATATTTCCAAACGATTTGATTTGAGATCCCGAAGTGAAATCTACTTTGATATAGAAAGTTAGATAGGTATTTCAAATGATTTGAAATAAGAAATCGGGAATAAAATCCAAAGGAATAATTTCTGTAAATTGAATTGGATTTGGAAAATCTAATTGGTGATTAATCTAAATGGGTAGATTGGGATATTGCATGTTGATTGATGCATAGTAGATCCATATCTATATTACCGATTGTTGTTTATACACTGGCATTCATGGGGGTAAACCCGTTCCGCGTTAGCGGCGTGGTCCTGTGATTTGTCTTATGATTAAATAAGTTAATTTTAACTGTAGAGTTTCTCACACCAGTCCCATGACTGACCTGTAGTTTGCTTTTCCCTTGCAAACTCGGGTGCTCTTATTTTCCATACGGGCAGTCGAGTAGTTTGTTTTGCAGATACTTATTTTGAGCAGGATTCTGGATTGAAGCTTAAAGCTGTGTCTAGTGCATTCATGTCTTCCGCTGTGTTATTTTATATTACCGCTGTGCCTTTATTGTAAAATCATCTTCCGCTGTATTGTTATATTTCGACATACTCTGATATTCTGTACTCTGATGTAACATTATTATGATGTTTATAAAAGTCTTCTGTTATTTGTTCTAATGTGTTTTATACCCAGAGTTAGCGTATGCGGGATTCGAACGGTCTTGGTCGATTTAGCGATCGATTAGGTCCGAGCGAAATCCGTGTCGTTACAAAATATACCAGAGTCTTAATCTCAATAGATACATCATCATATTTGAAAACTGAAATCCCTATTCTAATGCATAAAGGCACTAAATTTAACATAAAAGTAGAATACGAGTTTGTTCCTTCCAGTTGCCCTCAATGCAAATTGTTTGGTCATGAAGAATCAGATCATGAAATCTCAAAAGATCCACGTTGGATTCCACCAGATTGTCAAGCTGATCCAAAGGAAAATCTAGAAGAAAATGAGGTTGAAATTGATGGAAAAGGTAAAATGCAAGATGCAGATGAATTTGGAAGTACCTCTTTCAATCCAAAAGATGATTTAGATTCTCTAAACCCCAAACTTCCTGAAAGCATAATGCCTGATGATATTAATTTCATAGCAGATTCAATTTCATAGAATGATAAAGCAGTTCCTAAAGAAAAAGGTAAACAAATAAATGTATCTAGCATGGACAACAAAAATGCAAATTACACAAAAGAAGACAGCATAGAAGCAACTGCAACTGCCATTCCTCCTTCTAAAAGAAATACAAGGAGTTCTTCTTCAATTAAATTACAATGTTAATGTGGAATGTAAGGAAATGAACACTACTTCACGTATGAAGGATGTGTTAGTTCTCCTTAACCAGACTAAATCAACTTTGGTTGGTTTAGTAGAAAATAAAATGTCTTCTAATAATTTAGCAATTTTTGTGTTTATGTTACCTAGTTCTTGGAGATTTATAACAAATAATTCTGCCATGTCTTTTGGTAGAATATTATTAATTTGGGATACTAATGTTTGAGATTTGGTAATTTCATCCTTTTCATTTCAACACTTGACAGCAAAAGTGAGTAATAAAGGGGGATTTGAGATGGTTTTTTCAGTTATATATGCTAGCAATATTTTTGCAGAAAGGATTTCATTGTGGCAAAATCTACTGAGTGAAGCAAGTTTGATAAATAATGCTTGGGTTCTTATGGGGGATTTTAACAATGTGTTAACTCCAAATGACAAGAGAGGGGGATTATCAGTTCCTTTTCAACAGATAAGAGAATTTCAGAAATTTTTGTTCCAGGCTTCATTATCAGAAATTAAACATATGGGTTTTAATTTTACTTGGCGTAGAAAAGGAATTGCAACTTGTATTGATAAAATATTGGTAAATAATAGTTGCCTTCATCTATTTCTTGACATGAAAGCTCTTTCTTTCCCTCAAAAATCAAGTGACCATAATCCTATATTGTTAGATCTCATTTCTACTAAAGATGTTAAGGGATTTCCTTTCAGATATAGAAATGATTGGCATCTTTTGGATGGATATAAGGATGCAGTAGTTAAAGGTTTAAATTCAGCAGTTTGGGGTTTTCATGGATATCAATTCATGCAGAAGCTTAAAAATTGCAAATTTGAATTAAAAAATTGGAATAAATTGAGAGACAGAAATTTTACTAACCTTAAACAAGCTGAAGAAGTTGCACTTCAACTAGAGAAGGCTGCTGATGATGCTCCAGAGGACTGTGATTTATATGAAAATTATCTGTTGGCAAAAAAAGAGTATCAGAACCTGCAAAAAATACATTTCAAAGCTCTTCGACAACAATCAAAAGTTACATGGCTTTAGCAGGCAGACACAAACTCTAAATTCTTCTATTCAAGAATGTCAAATAGAAGGTTTTTCAACCACATCAGAGCACTAATTGATCCAAATGGGAATTTATTATACGAAGCTGAAGAAATTGAAAATCAAGCTATCAACTACTTTCAAGACATGTTTAATGGTCCAAGAATCATATCATTTCCAATGTTTCATCCTATCTACACTATCAATTCAAAAGGGCAGCAATTACTTTTAAAATCAATTGATTTATTAGGGATTAAAGATGCATTATTTTCAATAGATGAAGAATCAAGTCTGGGACCTGACGGCATTAACTCAAAGTTTTTTAAAGTTCATTGGGATGAACTGAAGGATGATTTGTTGTTGGCTATTTCTGATATTTTTATATCAGTTAAACTTCCTAAGTCTTTAAACCACACATTCATCACTTTAATCCCCAAAAATGACAAGCCTACTTAGATAGCACTTTACAGACCAATAGCATGTTGTAATGTCTATTATAAAAATTTTGCTAAAGTTTTATGTAATAGACTTAAGCATTTCCTGTCTTATCTAATCTCGGAAAATCAGAGTGCATTTATACAAGATATATATATTGGGGATAATATATTGCTTGCACATGAATTATTGAGAGATTTCAAGAAAAAGGGGATGCCAAAAATGTGTGTTAAAGTAGATTTGCAGAAAGCATATGATCGTGTCAATAGAGAATTCATATGTTATATAATGTCAGAAATGGGATTTCCTACACATTTCATAAATATCATATATGAATGTATGTCGACTGGTTCATATTCTATCATGATACAAAGTGTTCCAAAGGGGTTTATCACTTCAAATAGGGGAATTAGACAGGGTGACCCACTGTCCCCTTATTTGTTTTCTATAGCAATGCAATACTTTACCTATATGATGGATGAAGCAACTCATAATAAGGATTTTCAGCCCAGCAGTGCTATTAAACCTATTATTTCTCACCTCCTATATGCTGATGGTTTAATGATATTTGGTAAATCATATATTTCCAATGCCCAGTCTCTAAAGAAGATGTTTCAGAATTTAAGTACATATGCTGGTTTAAGTGTTAACGCATCTAAAACCAAAGTGTTTTTCAGCACATCAGTTTTAAATTCAGAGCAGATAAGAAATATATTGGGATTTCAGCAAGGATCTCTACCAATTAAATATTTAGGAGTACCTTTATCATCCAACTACTTACATTATTCAGAGTGCAATTCCCTCATTCAAAGAGTACAAAGTAAAATTAATGGATGGGAAACTAAATTACTTAGTTTTGCAGGAAGGGCTGAACTGATCAATTCTGTTATTACTCCTATCATATTGTATTGGATTTTCATGTATCAAATCCCAGAGTATGCTATAGACAAACTACAATCAATATGTGCTGATTTTTTTGGGGGGGGGTTCTTCACATAAAGTGTCATGGCAGAATTTATGCAGGCCTAGGAAGGAAGGAGGAGTAGGCTTAAAATTATGTGTAGACCTAAAGAAAGCAGCATGTGTGAAGTTATTATGGAAATTTTTATCTAATAATTCACTTTGGAGTAAATGGATACACAATAGATACTGCAAGAAGGATTATTTTTGGTCAATGGCTTTGGATTATAATGCATCTCCAACTTGGAAATCTCTTTTAAGATTAAGGTCAAGATCAAAACAGCTTTTTAATAAAAACATTGCTAATGGGGAGGAAACTAATTTGTGGTTTGAACCTTGGATCAATTGCAAAAGCTTAGTTGATTTGCTAGGCTATGATAGATTGAATATAATCGGCAATGCAGATGAAAAAGTTAGCATTATTATCAGAAATGGGAAGTTTATACCTGAAATACATCCTGCCACTAGAGAATTGCCAGAAGAAATCAATTCCATCTCAATTTCTCCAAATAAAAGTCATGATGAGTATGAATGGTGTGATGGGGGTCAGTTCACATTTCACAAAGCTTGGGATCACCTACGACACCATGAAAATTAGGAAGCATTTTTTGTTGTAATTTGGCATGCTAAAAACAGTAAAAAAAAATGTCTTTTATTGCTTACCTTGCTTGTCTTGGCAGATTAAATATAAAGGATAGGGTCCAACGCTACAACAACATTTCATATCTGATATGCCCTCTTTGCAACAACCATCTCGAGAAAATTCAACATCTGTTTTTCTCTTGTGACTTCACGACCTTTATTTGGTTGTCTCTAAAGCAAAGATTGGATCTTCCCGTCAATTTGTTAGATCTGAAAGATGAAGCGAAGCTCATACATGAAAATTTTAAGAAAGAAGATCAATTGAAAGATTTAGCATGCGCTACCTTCACTAGCGGCATCTATTTCATTTGGAAGGAAAGAAATTCAAGAGTTTTCCATGGCAAAAGCTCGGATTCTTCAACGTGTCTTTGGAAAATTAAAAGGGAAATTAAATGGCAACTATTCAATAATGGAAGAAGGACTTTTCGAGATAGGAGAAGTGAGTTAATATTGGGTAGATGGGTATTGAACTTAGAGATACCGGTTGAACTGCAACGTGTCAATGTTTTTGAAAATGGTGACTTGAAGTCGCGGTTTTCTGGGTGTGAAGATGGGCCTGGTTTGGGTCGTGAAGGAGATATTTGGTTTAGGCCATAGATATGTTTCTTTTTTTATGTTGTATTTCGTTTGATAACTATAGTTTGTCTTCTATATGTTGTATACCAAATTTGTAAGTACTCCTTTTCCTTGTAAGGCACCCATTTAGGTTAGAGGGATTACAAGGTTTTAACGGGGTTTATAAAGGAGGTTTTATTGGTTTCAGCAATAAAGTGAACCAATTTTCAAAAATAATAATAATATATACATAAAGGTTCTAGTTTAATAAATTGGTGTTTACATTAAAAAGTACATTTTTAATGCTAGATGAATCATATATAAAAAGATTCAAGTTTGATAAAATTGTGCTTACAATCAAAATTACGTTGTTAATGTAAAGGATGAATCATTAAAAAGATTCAATGTTGACAAAAGTGTCTTAATATTAAAAATTACATTTTTATGTAAAGAAACATTTTTATGTAAAGAATCATTTTTATATAAAAGAATCAATTCAATGCAAAAGAAACATTTTTATGTAAAGAACCATTTTTATATAAAAGAACCATTTTTATATAAAAGAACATTTCAATGTAAAAGAAACATTTTTATGAAAAGAAACATTTTTATATAAAAGAACATTTTAATGTAAAAGATCATTTGAATATAAAGAATATTTTTAAATAAAGAATATTTAAAATAACGAATAATTTAAAATTAAATTCAGTAGAATAAAATTATGACTTTAATGTCCGTCCTTAGATGGACACAAAAATATAAAAATATGAAGCCGGGTTAAATATAGAAATGCCATTTTAACCCGAACGAGTTTATCGATCGATTTTATTCATTTTACAATGAATATTGAAAAGAGGAGATTTCAAAATATAATATTTTGAAAATATTATCATTTTAACATGATAAAGATATGGAATATTCACTTTTGATTTAAAATGGAAAAAGAAGTTGGAATCGTTTTAAAACGAATTCATAAACAATTTATAAAATACGTTTTAAATGGAAATCGATGAAATATATATAACATATATATTATATATATTTAATGGCCTGAATAGAACGCGCCGCGCAGCGACCGTTCGTGAATTTTGACCATTAACTTCAAATTGGCATAACAGGAGATCCGATCGTCGGATTCTCCTAAAACCAGAACCGTTAGGTTCGTATCAAAATGAGCTTTCCAATAAATATAAGAGATTTGAAATCTTACGGTTAGATCTTAAAATATGTTCAAATCAATTTTGGAAAAGGTCGCTGTAAATGCAGTTTGGTGGCCGTTATTGGAAACCAACTGTACAGGCCTTGATAAAATTATTAAAAAAAATGGAAAAATTATGTAAAATCATAATAAGTGATTTGGAAAGTTTTGGGATGAAAAATTCCATGTTTGAAAAGATAAAAATATATTTTATCGAAATGTACTAGTTATTAACTAGAATAAAAATCCAATTAATTAATATTTAATTGGCATTAAAGAGAAAATTTGGATTTTGGGTTGTCGTGAACGGTGTCTTTAATAACATTGTTCTTAAACCCCGATTAGAAAAGAATAAATTTTTTAAATAAGATTTAATGAAGTTTTCCAATTAATATTTAATTGGAATTAAATAGAATTTAATTTTGGAATTTATAAATCTTTTAATTAAGGTTATTAGACTTTCCAACTATATTTAGTAATTGGAATAAAATGAAATGTGAATTGGGTTTATTATGAACTGTGTTTTTAAAGACATTCATTCTTTAACCCGATGAACAGTGGAAATATAATTTGGAATTTATAAACCTTTTATTAAGATTTAAATGGATTTTTTCCAAAGTAAAGTTTTCCAATTTAATATATTAAATTGGAAATGAATGGAATTCGATTTGGTAATAATCGAGATAAGCTTCTGTGAATGAAGACTGTTACTATATATGGAATTTAAAAGGCCTTGCCGTTATTCCATTTATATTATTAGTCTTCTACAGAAATTTATATCGATTATATATTGATTCGATTTCTTTGAAGATTCCACATTTAATGGAAGATGATTTTGGATTTGTCGTGAACTGTGTTTTTAATGACATTGGTTCTTTAACCCAGTTAAAGATAAGATTAATTTCTTAAATTTTAATAATCATTAAGTAATGATTTTTGGAGATCAAAACCAAATTGGTGTTTTAATGTATCTTGTTATTTTCAAGAAGATCAAAAAATAAATTTAAAAGAATTTATCTTTGATAAAATTAAGGGGAACCTTTCCCTAGTAATGTGAATATTTTATTAAAGGAATATTCTGAATTGAATTGATGCGTTTGATGTGTTTTTATAGCACTTGATTATAAAATATGCGAATTATTCGGAAAGACCGGGTTTAACCCATTCTGAATAATTTTCATGACAATTAAGAGTCGAAGATGAAGACGGTGATTGAACACCAGAGATCTTCACATCATTTGGATGATTACTGATGTCTTGATTGGGACGTACACCCAAGACAAGGTAACAAGTGGTGATTGTCCAAGCGTACTTGGAGATCGATGGATATGCGAGGGCCTCTCTCTTGTATTGGACATATGGGACGAGGAATAAGGTGCCTCCGATTTTGTTCAGACCCAGAACGGACTTGTAAATGGATAGTATGTCTAACATTGTATTCCTTTATGCTGTATTTGTTGATCTCTGCTAAATATATATCTATTTGGTAGCGGAGAATTTATTCTCTTGCTTAACACCCTTCTCTGATACGTACGAGCTTAGAGGTTATATATTGGTAGAAATCAATGGTATTGTATGGATTGACAATGTGGCATGTCAAGATGCAAATGATCAAGGCTTTTGTTGAAAAGCAGAGTCTTGTGGATGATGATCAAAGCACAGCTTTAATTAGCATAGCTTTGTGTATAGTGTTACTTCGTGAGCTCCACACCTCGGTATGAACCAGAAATGGGATAGGACAGTAGGGGGGCATTGCGTTTCTTCCTAGCTAGGAGGGATGTCAGGGTTTTGCAAGCCCAGACATTTTACTCATGTGGATGTTGCTTATTATTATTTGATGGATAGAGAGGCGCCTCGGATATTTTTATTATCGACATTACTGACCAGATTTTACGCCCCATAGGGAGGGTAAACGCATGCTTAGGAAATATTGAATCCACCATCGCACTTAGTGTGGACCAGCCCTGCATGTTACCTAGGTGCAGTTGCGACTGAATCCCAATGCAGGCTAGAGAGTCTCGAAATCAGTAAGGATGATGCCTTGCCTTGTTTCATAGATGGAAATCCAACTTCCAATACGACATCATGCGATTTTGATTGTAGAACTAGTATGGCGACATGATATATGGTACCCATGCCATCTATGATTGATTCATTTATATTTTAAGTTGTTTTTGACACTATGCACTTATAATAATAATACAAAAATAACTTGTTTTATACGTGTCAATCATGTTTGGCTATTATAAAGGAAAACTATATCCTCCGGCTTGGGTTGCATTGTGTGATGGGACCTGAGTCTTATAATAGCTTCATTTTTCAAAAAGCATTGCGTTGTTTTATTTCAAACTAAGATTAATGTGGAGTAAACCTGTTCCGTGTTATATGGCGTGGTCCCATGATATCCCCACTTTAAAATCTAAGATTAATAATTGTTTTAGTTCTCACACTAGTCCCATGACTGACCTGGAGTTTATTGTTTTAACCTAAACTCTAGGTACCCATATTTTCCACACGGGCAGCTAGTAGTTTCGGTTTTGCAGATATTATATTCATAGGATCCTGGTTTATAGCTGAAGGGATAATCAAAAAGCTCTTTATCCATGTATTTCTTTCAGTTGTATTTTGTATTATTTTATCGCTGCTATTTAAATGTAATTTAAATCTTTGATATTATATTTCTATTGTGTGTCATACCCTGTTATATTCTTGTACTCTAATGTAAATTGTTGTAATAAGGAATGTAATGTTCTTCTGTTTGTGTTCTGATGAGTGTTGTTCTCAAAACACTCCGGGCTTTCCTTTATGGGGAAGTTTAGGTCGTTTCATTTGGTATCAGAGCTTTGGTTTACAGAGCTCGAGAACAAGACTCATTAGAACCGAACGAAAGAATTCATCAGAGATTGGATTAGTAATATCCAATAAGAATAACTCGTTAGAGAAGGGATCAGTAGTATCCTATAATGAGTCTGAAAAGTGTTATTTTTAAAATAAAAACAAATTTTGTTTTGAAAATTTAAACCTTATTATTCGTATTTGAATATTATATTTTAAATCGATTTAGACAATAGAGTATATAAAGATTTGAATATACGCGTAATTAACGTATATTCAAAGTTTTAATATACTGGATAGATATAGAATCACACTTTAGTCGCCAGGGGATAATTCTTGTGATGTCCAGACATCATCAGTATTTATGTTCGAGTTTCGAAAGTGGGATATCTATATATTTCCAACTGACTGGTGTGAGAACCAAAACTAGCTAGGATTTATTACTGTGATAATTAAATTAACGAATTAAAATATTGGAATGATAATTAATTTAACCAATATGAGAATGAATGATAAATTTAGTTAAATCAAATTTAATATTGAATTGAATTGAAAATTGATTAGAATTGTAAGTTAGTTAAACAACTTTCAGCTCCGTTCCTTTTCGAGGACGAAAAGATTTTATGTGGGGGAGATTGTAACAACCCGGAATTTTGGAACCAATTTAAAAATTTTATTTTAGCAATTTTAATGGATTTTGATTGTTTAAAATAATTTATTTTAAATAATAACGACTAAAAATTTATTTAAGTCGAAGTTAGAATGAATAATTTTATTTTAATTATATAACGAGCCTGAAGTGGCACAACAGTTTGAAAATTCGATTTCAAATTTCAATTGAATGTACAGGATCCAAAATAAAGCGGATTTTGGTAAAACCAAAAATATTTAAATTTGTTTAAAAATATCTTTCCAACGAATCTGAAAAATTGAAATGTCATAACGGAAATCAAAAGTTATACCCAATTTAAAATTCAGAATAGTCACTATGGAATATATATATATATATTTTTAATACAATATATAGCCATTTTGCAAACGACCTCCATTTTCGACGAAACCACTTTTGTTGAATCCGGAATGTCGAATTTTTGTTCGATTCCAATTTTCATAATTTTTGGAATTAATATGTGAGCATGGCAAAAGAAAATGTGTTTCGTCAATTTTAGTCAAATTGGATCGACCAGAAAATGACCATTTTTGAAACAGTCTCCAAATTCGACGAAATTAGTTTTGTTAGGACCATATCATCAAAACATAGCTAGATTTATTTTCCTGGAATTTTTAGAGTCAGTATGTAACCCCGGTAAATTGAAATGTACGTTTTAATTAAATATATTGATTTATATTTTAATTTTGATGAAAAATGATCGAAACAATAGAATTGTCTTACGGGACATATCTCATTGTGTCCGGAATAGGGGTATTTAGCTAGGGGCGATAGTCGTTGGGTTTGATTTAGAGTCCAAATGGATAAACAAGTAAAATTGAGATTTATTGAATTAAATAATGATAATATAAAATATTATAAATACCTCCCCCTAGAAAATTACGAAACCCTAATCAGCTAACATAACAGGCCACCACCACTTATTGGTTTAATGGCCAATATCGTCCCAAATTCAACCACTTAATTCTCCAAATCCGTTAGTTTGTTTTCAAAATCACAAACTGGAAATCATTCTCCTCATCAAGATCTCGACCAACAACGGTGGTGATAGCCTATTACGTGGTGGATGGACGGAAATCATTCCTCAAACAGGCGCACATCACAGTGATTTTTAGGGCGCTAGAGGGCGTCGGGTTCGACGAGACCAAGGGGGAGGGTAGGCGCTGCGGCAGGCTTCGACTGAGTGGGGTCCGATCTGGCTCCGATCAGCTGAGGAGACGGCGGTGGTGGCATTGTGAAGTCGACAGTGAACCTGGAGCGATGAAGACACCATAAAAAGCATGGTTAAGTAAATTAATCTTAATTAGGTTTAAATAATAATATTATTAAATTATTAATGTAATCCAATGTTAAAATGGTGTTATCATATGCATATCAAAATATAAATGGACAAAATCAAATTTGTTGGAACCGGGAAGATGTGATCTACGCTATGGAATGGCAGAAGTCCAGGAACTCTCGATCTGAAATCAACGGCTATTGTAATTTAGGGTAACTAATATAATTAATTCTGATATTATTTTATATAATGATAGTGCAATGTTTAAAATTCTGATTTGAATAAAAATAAATATACATTGTCTAAAAATAAATATGCATTGTTTTTAATAGAAAAATTGCATGGTTTTTAAAAGAAAAATTGCATTGCTTATAAAAATAAGATTTTTATTAAAATCACATTGTTTTGAATATGAAAATCGCATTGTTTTGAATATGAAAATCACATCGTAAATAAAAATATGATTTTTACCGTATATATAGAACAACAATAAAAATATGATTTTTAATACAAACTGCGTGAAACAGATTGTGTTGGAAATTCGGGCAAATCGAAACTGTTCAGAAATTCAGAAATAAAACTAGCGGAGTGGAAACCAAAGGTGAGAACTCCTTCTCACTCTAATTTTGTTTATAGTTAAATATATATTAGGATGCAGACGGTGTTTATGTAACACCCCACGTCCGTTAGTGTCACTCACAAAGGGGATGCACTAAGTTCTGTGGAGCATTTAGGGTGAAAGATGCAGATAAATTACAAAACAGACAGAAATTATACAGCGGAAAGTAAAACTTTGCTTTATTGATAAAATAGTTTGTACAAAGATTTCTTTACAATATCAGAGTATCATCTGTCTTACAAAATAAAGAAGCATAAAAATACATCTATATTCCTCAATGTAGCAAGAACCAGCCACAGCATCTGAAAAGAGAATCCAAGCAAAACTTCGAAAAATCTTCAAGCTGGGAAAGAGTGACAGTCCAACTTAACCTATGCTATACTACTCCCTCCTCTACTACTTGGGGGGGGGGACGGAAGAAAAGAAGACGAAAGAAAAACAGAGTCAGACATAAAGCCTGAGTAAGTTCAGTAACTTCTAGCATGTGAACATGGGAAAACAGAATGACATGAATTAACTGAATACAAGATAACACCATGACGATAGGGTTAGCAAGATTAGACAAGGTTAACACAAGATATATCAAGATAAGATAAACTGGATACGCTCTCTAATACTTTCGCCGCTTCGCTATTTCCTTGTTATACTGGTTTCTATTTCTCTGCACCACCTAACTAGTGTCCCAACTAGTAACGCTAACGTGATCCCAATCCCTGTATTTTCCATCGCCTTCAGGCATCCATTTATTTATTTGTTACCTAGATTTAATCTAGGGTTTTCTACCAAGTGGCTTCTAGATTCAACTAGAGTTTACGCTATCTGCTGAACGCTTCTCGGATTCAGGGTTTATGCCCCCTGGTCCAATCGACGCCCCCAAGTCTAGGACACACTACCTAGAGTGGTATATGTTCCTATACTTCCCCCACGCATGTATCGCGAATCGTTATCGCTTGTCTAGACGCACATGTCCTGTAATGTGCGGTCCGAGTCCTAAGACAGGGCAAATCAAGGAATACAGAACTCGGTCGGGAGCTTTCAGATATCTGCCGATGCAAATACTAAGGTCTGTTTTTGTTCCAGTGGCTACGGTCCCACTTGACCCCTCCCTCAACTTATGAAAGGCACACCTTGAAAAATGAGAACTATACGCCGACCCCGGTTCCCCTACTATCCTATGGCCATCCTCACCCATAACTAGATAGCAAGTATATGGTCTTTTGGAGTTCTCCGCCTTTCCTCTTCACGTATCCCGATTGATTGAAGATGGATGGTAGACGACGAGTTGCTATCACAAGGCTACCGTTTCCTCGCCGAATCACGTCGGTCCATCCTAGTCATTAGGTTGCCATATATTGCAACCAAGGCATACCCCTGGTTCTTCTACGCAGACCTTAACCTCTTTGAGCCCAGGAGGATCATCTGCAGCCTCGCAGAGGGATACCAAGAGTACCCTCACGTCCCCTCGAAGCCTCGGGCTTCGTAACCCAATTCGTTGGAGCCTCCTTTTTACTCAGACGGACATTCGCTCCTATCCGTGTTATACTAAGATTTACTTAGTTTCCAGAATCATTGTTTTCTTGACTAAGGTTTACTACTTAGTTCTCTTTCCCGTTAATTTGGATTGGTTAAGTGTCATTAGTCAATTCAAGCCAACTTAACCCTCTTCATTCATCCCGTTATACTGGTTAAGTGTTATCGGTAATTCATGTTGACTTAACCCCACCACAAACCAAGCTATATTGGTTAAGTATTTCTTATTACTTAACCCAACCCATTCACCCTGTATTGGTTAAGTGTTCCTTTTTGACTTAACCTTGCACGTCTGTTTTAACAAACATGTTATTAATGGTTAAGTATTATCCCTTTATGTTTAGACTTAACCCTATTCTTTTATCACAATCTAATGGTTAAGTGTTCAAGTTTACTTAACCCTACGGTCTAGCCCAGCTAACATATCAAATTGGCTAAGTGTATTAAATTTTACTTAACCCCAACCTCTAGTCTAGTTAACATGTAAATTTGGCTAAGTGTATTAACTTTACTTAACCCCTATAAGTCTCGTTTTGCTACCTTGAGTTTGGTTAAGTGTCTCTATGGACTTAGCCCTCCCATTCTAGCTTGATTGTGTTAAGTTGGTTAAGTGTTCCTATGGACTCAACCCTCCCATCCTAGCTTAACTGTGTTAAGTTGGTTAAGTGTTCCTATGGACTCAACCCTCCCATCCTAGCTTAACTGTGTTAAGTTGGTTAAGTGTTCAGCTTAACTGTGTTAAGTGTCAGTCTGAACCTAACCCCACCCATCAGTCTAGTTATCATGTTGAAATGGTTAAGTGTCTTAGTTAACTTAACCCTACCATTCTTGTTCTAGCTTTAACTAAATAAATTAAAGCCACTACCACTCATATTAGATAGGTATTGTTGCGACTACTGGATGTGTCGGTTGGTTCCGGGCAGGTTTACATCGCAACTCAGTCTAACCTCGGGCTAGGCATATTCGTGTTTTCTAAGTTCAAAGGGTTTCAATTTATTTTCAAATCAAGTTTTGAAAGTAACCATCACGTTCGTCGGATCTGTTAGGGATAGCCAGGGAGAGCAGGAAACTTGTATTTTCCAAACCCAAGCCTAGACACTATCCTCTCTGTCACCCTAGAACTTTCTGGTGTGTCATTAAAAGAGATGTCGTTAATAAACCTTTAGTTTGTCTAAATTTATATTTCCTCATTCAGGTCAAATTCTATATGTAAATTATTTCTAATTTACTTATTTCCTAATTACTCTTTTAATGTAAATTGTCTACATTCATTCCTATGGCCCATTTCCCCTTCTAAATCATATTTATGCTTTTCGGTATGTGGACTATACCAAATTAAGTGTCACTAACCCTGATTTTGCTAAACCTGCCAATTACTCCCAATTATGGCCAATTTTACATTTATGCCAATATACTTGCCGTGCCAAACTAGCTAATCCAATTCCGATTTAACATTCTAATTCTAGACTTATTACTCTAGTTCACTATTCATGTAAATGCTAGATTTACACATCAACATTAGATTCAAATTACATCTTATAATTCATGTCAAATTTATCCAATTTGCATTTCTATGAACATGCCATAATACATGTTCCCAATTTGTGCCAATTTCCTAGTTAAACTATGTTTTTAGTAAATTTCATATTTTTCCCAAACCGCATTCCCTTCGTTCGCATAATCGTGATTCAGCCTAGATTATAAATAAAGCTAGGTTCGTAGAAAATAGGGAATGAACCAAAGATGCTATGCAAAAGATAGACATACTAACTGGAATAAAAAGGATTGAATAACGACGTCGGTTCAAGAACATGGGTAAACCTAACTCAATAGGTAAATTCCCAAGGTCTAAAACCAAGGATAGACAGAATAGAGACGCAGGTTCAAGAACATGGGTAGACCTAACTTAATAGGTAAATTCCCTAGGTCTAAAACCAAAGATAGACATAATAGATGATCAGGTTTAGACCCAATTTCATAGTCACAAAACTTAAGCAATGCTTTCCTAGTCATGAATCACAGATGTCCTTGTTATGTCATAGGCAATAGTTTATATTTCCTAATCAAAGGCATAGGCTTAGTCAAGGAAATAATCCTCATAGTCACAGTCACAGTCATAGGCAATGTTCATAGTCATAGGCAATGTTCATAGTCATAGGCAAATATTCATGGTTATAGGCAATGTCCAAAGTCATAGGCATATGGTTTTAAGGTCCATAGTTTCATAGTCACGGTCTTATTTGTCCTCGAATTCATAACAGTTCTTAATTAGGTCCAAAGAAATAGGCACTGATTCGAAATAGAGGGAGAGAGATTTGGTATATTCTTTTATTCCTTTAATTTCATGTCACGAACAGAGAAAAACATTCAAATCTAGAAATAACTGACTTACAGAGATTAGATTAGAATAGAAAGATGGCGTTGCTATGATTCGTAGAAAAACAGTCGTTGAAGTCGTTTGAACCTTCACTTGAATTCTAGCTTGAATCTCCTCTTTGAAAGTCTTTGAGCAACACCTCCTTGTCTTGATTTATTTTATATACATTATTTTATTTATTATTTAATTAAGAGGAGGAGAGGAAGCCATGTTCACTAAGAATCTTTGCAGCATAAGGGTAGAGAAGAATTGTGAATAGAGAAGGAGTCTAGGGCTGTTTATATAGTGTAGGAGTCAACGAATCTAGTCAGGATGGCGTCCGAATACAGAGAAATGAATCTGGTGTAGAAAACAGGAAAAAGCGGGGGGGGGGGAGGGGGGGGGAGGGGTCGACCCCCAGGTCGACTACCCAGTCGACCTGGGTGCCTTTGGCGGGAAAATTCCCGCCCAGCCCATTCTGGGACCGATTTGAATTTTGAACCTGACCTGTTTTGAAATTTGAACTTCGCTGAATCTTCCGGAGGCCATATCTTCCTCATACGGACTCCAATTTACGCAAACTCGGACTCGTTTTCATGTAGAATTCTAAGACGAACGCAATGGCGCAGCCCGTTTCCCTTGATTTTGATTTTAACTTGTAATTCTGCCTTGATTTGTGAATCTTAGCGTTACAGAATTACGGGGTGTTACAGTTTAGTAGCACCTGACACCTTTGATTGAAACTAGTATTGTTTGTTTTGACTGTATTGTGTTTTGTTCGTGATGCTGAAATGTTTAACACACTAAAAATAATGTTAGCACTTATGTAGTTGTTGAAATTAAATTATAAATATTCATTTATAATTTAAAACAGTGAAAATTGGTTAAGTTTAAAAATAATTCAATCTGAATTAGAATTGGTTAAATTTGTTAACCAATAATTTATTTAAGTTCATTGTTGTTGTTTGAAAACCCCACACAGGTATTGGGATGATATTGGACGCACATAGTCCCAATATTTAGTTGTATGTCAATCGATGGATTGACAGCCTGTGATGAGCGTTGTTTATTTATTTTAATGCTCACATAGTTGTAAATTTCATTTTGGATATGATTGGACTATTTGATGATTATGTATCATTATTGTTGCATACGTGCGATGTATGAAATCCATATAACTGAAAATTATATTGTAATTGATTGAGTCGCATCCCGATTCAGAAAATAAAGAATATTTTAAAATAAAGAATCCTTTAAAATAAAGAATATTTTAAAATAAAATGTTGAAACAATAAAAATTACATTTTTATTGAATGTACAAAATATGAAAAACATGAAATGAAAAGTGTTTGAAACAATAAAAAAATTACATTTTTATTGAATGTACAAAATATGAAAAATATTCATTTAAGAAATGGAAATTGTTTGAAACAATAAAAGTTATATTTTTATTGTATGTACTAATACTCATTGTTTGTAAAAAAGGTTTAATAATAAAAATTCACATTTTTATTTTATATAAGAAATAGGTAAAATGATCATTGTTTTGAAGAAAGAAAAAGAAAAGTTAACAATAAATTTTAAATTTTTATTGTTTATAAGAAATGATGTAAAATGATCATGGTTTGAAATAGAAAGATTTTACAATTAAAAGTTTACATTTTTATTGTATATATATATGTATATGTATATATAAAAAGGTTCTAGTTTACATTAAAAAGTACATTTTAATGCTAGATGAATCATATATAAAAAGACTCAAGTTTGATAAAATTGTGTTTACATTAAAAATTACGTTGTTAATGTAAAGGATGAATCATTAAAAAGATTCAATGTTGACAAAAGTGTCTTAACATTAAAAAATACATTTTTATGTAAAGAAACATTTTTATGTAAAGAATCATTTTTATGTAAAAGAATCAGTTCAATGCAAAAGAAACATTTTTATGTAAAGAACCATTTTTATATAAAAGAACCATTTTTATATAAAAGAACATTTCAATGTAAAAGAAACATTTTTATGAAAAGAATCATTTTTATATAAAAGAACATTTTAATGTAAAAGATCATTTGAATATAAAGAATATTTTAAATAAAGAATATTTTAAAATAATGAATATTTTAAAATAACATTTAGTGAAGAATAAAATTTTGACTGTGATGTCCCTCTTTAGATGGACACAAAAATATAAAAATATGAAGCCAGGTTAAATATAGAAAAGCCATTTTAACCCGAACGGGTTTATCGAACGATTTTATTCATTTTATAATGAATAACGAAAATAGGAGATTTCAAATATAATATTTTGAAAATATTATCATTTTAACATGATAAAGATATGGAATATTCACTTTTGATTTTAAATGGAAAAAGAAGTTGGAAACGTTTTAAAACGAATTTATAAACAATTTATAAAATATGTTTTAAATGGAAATCAACGAAATATATATAACGTATATATTATATATATTTAATGGCCTGAATAGAATGCGCCGCGCAGTGACCGTTCGCGAATTTTGACCATTAACTTCAAATTGGCGTAACGGGAGATCCGACCGTCTGATTCTCCTAAAACCGGAACCATTGGGTTCGTATCGAAAAGATCTTTCAATGAATATAAGAGATTTGAAATCTAACGGTTAGATCTTAAATATGTCCAAATCAATTTTGGAAAAGGTCGCTGTAAATGCAGTTCGGTGGCCGTTATTGGAAACCGACTGTACGGGCCTTAATAAAATTATTAAAAATATAGAAAAATTATGTAAAATCATAATAAGTGATTTGGAAAGTTTTTGGATGAAAAAATCCATATTTGAAAAGATAAAAATATATTTTATCGAAATGAACTAGTTATTAACTAGAATAAAAATCCAATCAATTAATATTTAATTGGAATTAAAGAGAATAAATTAGATTTTGGGTTGTCGTGGACGGTATCTCTAATAACATTGTTCTTAAACCCTGATTAGAAAAGAATAAATCCTTTAAATAAGATTTAATGAAGTTTTCCAATTAATATTTAATTGGAATTAAATAGAATATAATTTTGGAATTTATAAATCTTTTAATTAAGGTTATTAGAGTTTCCAATTATATTTAGTAATTGGAATAAAATGAAATGTGAATTGGGTTTATTGTGAATTGTGTTTTTAAAGACATTCGTTCTTTAACCCGATGAATAGTGGAAATATAATTTGGAATTTATAAATCTTTTATTAAGATTTAAACGGAAAATTTCCAAAGTAAAGTTTTCCAATTTAGTATATTAAATTGGAAATGAATGGAATTCGATTTGGTAATAATCGAGATGAGCTTCTGTGAATGAAGACTATTACTATATATGGAATTTAAAAGGCCTTGCCGTTATTCCATTTATATTATTAGTCTGATACAGAAATTTATATCGATTATATATTGATCTGATTTCTGTGAAGGTTCCATATTTAATGGAAGATGATTTTGGGTTTGTCGTGAACTGTGTTTTTAATGATATTGGCTCTTAAACCCAGTTAAATATAAGATTAATTTCTTAAATTTGAATAATCATTAAGTAATTATTTTTGGAGATTAAAACCAAAATGGTGTTTTAATGTATCTTGTTATTTTCAAGAAGATCAAAGAATAAATTTAAAAGAATTTATCTTTGATAAAATTAATGGGAGCCTTTCCCTAGTAATGTGAATATTTTATTGAAAGAATATTCTGAATTGGAATGAGCCGTTTGATGTGTTTTAATAGTACTTGATTATAAAATACGCGAATTATTCGGAAAGACCGGGTTTAACCCATTCTGTATAATTTCTACAACGATTAAGAGTCGAAGATGAAGATAGTGGTTGAAGACCGTAGATCTTCACATCATTTGGATGATTACTGATGTCTTGATTGGGCCATACATCCAAGACAGGGTAATAAGTGGTGATCGTCCAAGCGTACTATGGAGATTGATGGATATGCAAGGGCCACTCTCCTGTATTGGACATACGGGACGAGGAATAAGGTGCCTCGCTTTTGTTCAGACCCAGAATGGACTTGTAAATGGATAGTATGTCTGACGTTGTATTCCTTTATGCTGTATTCGTTGATCTCTGCTAAATATATATCGGTTTGATGGTGGAGAATTTATTCTCTTGCTTAACACCCTTCTCTGAGATGTATGAGCTTAGAGATTATATATTGGTAGAAATCAATGGTATGGTATGGATTGACAATGTGGCATGCCACGATGCAAATGATCAAGGCTTTTGTTGAAAAGCAGAGTCTTGTGGATGATGATCAAAGCACAACTTTAATTAGCATAGCTTTGTGTATGGCGTTACTTCGCGAGCTTCACGCCCAGGTATGAACCAGAAACGGGAAAAGACAGCAGGGAGGGCATTGCATTTCTTTCTAGCTAGGAGGGGTGTTATGGTTTTGCGAGCTCGGACTTACTCATGTGGATGTTGCTTATTATTACTTGATGGATAGAGGTGCGCCTCAGATATTGTTATGGTCAACATTACTGACCATATTTTATGCCCCATAGGGCGGGGAAACGCATGCTTAGGAAATATTGAATCCACCATCGCACTTAGTGTGGACCGGCCCTACATGTTACCTAGGTGCAGTTGCGACTGAATCCTGAGGCTCGGGCTAGAGAGTCTCGAAATCGGTGAGGATGATCCCTTGGTTCATAGATGGAAATCCAACTTCCAATACGAAATCATGCATTTTTGATTGTAAAACTAGTATGTCGACATGATATATGGTACCCATGCCATCTACGATTGATACATTTATATTTGAAGTTGTTTTTGACACTATGCACTTATAATAATAATATCAAAATAACTTGTTTTATACATGTCAAGCATGTTTGGCTATTATAAGGGAAAACTCTATCCTCCGGCTTGCGTTGCATTGTGTGATGGGACCTGAGTCTTATAATAGCTTCATTTTTCAAAAAGCATGGCGTTGTTTTATTTTAAACTAAGATTCATGTAGAGTAAACCCGTCCGTGTTATACGGCGTGGTCCCTTGATATCCCCACTTTAAAATCTAATATTAATAATTGTTTTAGTTCTCACACCAGTCCCATGACTGACCTGGAGTTTATTGTTTTAACCTAAACTCTGGACGCCCATATTTTCCACACAGGTAGCTAGTAGTTTTGGTTTTGTAGATATTATATTCACAGATTCCTGGTTTACAACTGAAGCGATATTCGGAAAGCTCTGTATACGTGTATTTCTTTCAGTTGTATTTTGTATTATTTTTCCGCTGCTATTTGAATGTAATTTAAATCTTTGATATTATATTTCTATTTTGTAATAATTTTTCATACCTTGTTATATTCTTGTACTCTGATGATAATTGTTGTAATAAGCAATGTAATGTTCTTCTGTTTGTGTTCTGATGAGTGTTGTTCTCAAAACACTTCGGGGTTTTCTTTACGGGGAAGTTTGGGTTGTTTCAGAGCGAAACTGGTAGTAATCCATATCTAACATCCACGATGTTATCGGTAAATTTAATTACCATTTCACGTTCAAATCTAATTAAAGATTTAACTATCGCCTGGAATAAAACGGGTGGTACTCCATTTTCAATCATTAGTTGAATTCGATAAATTTAATTGTCCCATTCACATTTTAATCTACTTATTTATTAAAACTCTAGTCCTGTTTTAATCTAAAAAATCATTACTTAATGATTATTCAATTTTAAGAAATCAATCCTATATTTAACTGGGTTGAAGAACCAATGTTATTTAAAACACAGTTCACGATAAACCCAAATCATCTTCCATTAACTATAGAATCTTCACGGAAATCATAACAGTATATAATCGATATAAATTTCCATATCCAATTAGTACTATAAATAGAATAACAACCAAGCCTTTTAAATTCCATATATAGTAATGGTCCTCCTTTACAAAAGCTCATCTCAATTATTACCAAATTGAATTCCATTCAGTTCCAATTTATTACATTAAATTGGAAAACTTTACTTTGGAAAATTTCCATTAAATCTTAATAAAAAGATTTATTAATTCCAAATCGTATCTTCACTGTCAATTAGTTTGAAGAACTGATATTATTTAAAACATCGCTCACAATAAACCAAAAATCCAATTTCAATTCAATTCCAATTAAATATAAATTAATTGGTAAACTTATATAAATCTTATTTAAAAGAATTATTCTTTTCTTAATTGGGTTTCAGAACAGTGTTATCTAAGACACCATTCACGACAAACCCAAAATATAATTTCAATTCAATTCCAATTAATTATAAATTAATTGGTAAACTTCTATAAATCTTATTTAAAAGATTTATTCTTCTCTAAACTAGGTTTAAGAACAGTTTTATTTAAGACACCATTCACGACAAACCCAAAATCCAGTTTGATATTAAATACAAGGCTCTGAATAGAAATTTTATCGGCTTATATTCAACATCAAATTCTGAAACCAACGGATATCGTATTGGGAATAACAATACCTGTATCTTAAAAATTCCTCACAATATCCGTATAATCACCGAGTCCAATATCGAAATATTCCGAAGATATCATTTCAAATCCATTCCAATGTATTCATTGGAAAATTCTGCTTATATTAAAAACATTTACAAACCCAATTTTTTGTTTCTAAATGATTGGATTATTATTCTAGTTATTAACTAGTTTATTTCGATAAAAAATATATTTTTATCTCTTCAAATATGGAAATTTTCATCTAAAGACTTTCCAAATCATTTATTATGATTTTACACAATTTTTCCATATTTTTAGTAATTTTATTAAGGCTTGTACAGTCGGTTTCCAATACCAGTTAACGAACTGCATCCATAACGACCTTTTCTGAAATTGATTTGGACATATTTTAAAATCTAACTGTTAGATTTCAAATCTATTATATTCATTGGAAAGCTCTTTTTCAATATGAACCCAATTGTTCCGGTTTTAGGAGAATCTGATGGTCGGATTTTCCGTTACATCAATTTGAAGTTAATGGTCGAAATTCGCGAACGGTCACTGCGTGGCGCGTTCTTTTCAGGTCATTAAATATATATAATATAAATATCATCGATTTCCGTTTATTTCGTATTATATAAATCATTTATAAATTCATTTTAAAACGATTCCAACTTCATTTTCAATTTTAAATCAAAATTGAATATTCTATATCATTATTATATTAAAATAATAATATTTTCAAAATATCAGATTTTGAAATCAATTCTTTTCGACAATCATTATAAAATGAATAAAATCGATATAAAAATCCATTCGAGTTAAAAATGGCGAATATCTACTTAACTCGGCTTCATATTCATTTCAGTATTTTCATGTCCATCCAAAATCGGACATCAAAATCATATTTTGATTATTCACTAAATATTATTTAAAATATTCGTTATTTTAAAATATTCATTATTTTAAAATATTCGTTATTTTAAAATATTTGTTAATTTATGAATCGGAATGCGACTCAATCAATTACCATATAATTTCAGTTATATGGATTTCATACATCATATGTATTCCACAATAATGATAAATAATCGTTCAAAATTCAAACATCATACAGAGTGCAATTTACAACTGTATAAGCATTAAAATAAATAAATAACGCTTATCACAACCTGTCAACCAATCGATTGACATACAACTAATTTATTAAGATTAGTGTATGTCAAATATTGTCCCAATACCCGTGTGGGGTTTTCAAACAACACAGTCCATTTAAATAATTCATTGTTTAATAAATTTAACCAAATTTAATTCAATTCGAATTATTTTTCTTATTAGTCAATTTTCACTGTTTAAATTATAAATTGATATTTATAATTTAATTTCAACCACCACATTAATGTTAACATTATTTTTAATACGTTAAACATTTCAACATCACAAACAACACACAATACAGTCAATTTAAATCGTCTATGGTATGTGGACGAGGGAGGTGAGCTAACAGGCACCGAATACAATTTATAATGATTAAAACTGATAGAAATCTACACTGGCAATTCTATATATTTTTATACATGAATACAGTAACATGATAAAATAATTTGAGTGGGAAGGAGTTCTCACATTGGTTTCCACTCCGTCATTCTTTATTTCTGAATTGTTCTGTTTTGATTCAAAATTGCCTCCTATTCTAATTTGCTCCAAATCGCTTCTAGTCAGTTCCAATGCGTAGTGCTCTTTGATATGGTTTCAACGGACTCAGTTTCGTCGAATTCTGACTTCATATGAACGAGTTACAATAATTTATATATCAAACACTTTAATAGTTAATTTAAATAATTAATTATTTTCTTTAATTACATTGTTAAGGGTAATTACCCTTAGGCCACCATCTTCCCTAATTCAGCGTAATCGAACCCAAAACTACCACCCCCCAAATCCAAAATCGCACGTGACTCCAATCCCTTAGACCCCGATCGAACGCCACCACAACGTAGCCGTCATAATCTTCCCCGGTCGCCCCTCCTTCCCTGACACCTCGGTGGGTCCACACCGCAGGGAAATCGTCCCAAAGGCGGTGACTTTGAGCTCCAAATACGAGCAAACCAAGCCACCGTATTTCATCAAACGTATATGGATTGAAAGATCGAAGAAAGTTCTTTGATTTTCACTTAATGATTTTCAAATTTTATTGCGAGGATTGAACGATTTTGAGCGATTAAAACCGAATGATTTCGGCCATCCAATTGATAGTGGCGGCGGATTCTTAATGGACAGGGTTAGGTTTTTTTTAGGGTTATATATAAATTTTTACATTATTTTAATTCGTTTTAAGAGTCAAAGTCGTCATGAACCCCAAATCAAACCCAATGACTGTCGCCCCTAGCTAAATACCCCCATTTCAAATATAATGGGATATGTTTCGTAAGCCTATTCAATCGTTTCAAACAGTATTTGTCAAAACTAAAATATAAATCAATATATATTGAATTTAAACGTACATTTTAATTTACCGGGGCCACATATTGACTCCAAAAATTATAGAAAAATAAATCTACCTGTGGTTTGATGATACGGTCTTAACAAAACTAATTTCGTTGAATTTGGAGACCATTTGAAAAATGGCCTTTTTCTAGTCGATTAAATTCAAACTGAATTGACCAAACATGTCTAATTTCACTGTGCTCACATATTAATTCCAAAAATTATAAAATTTGAAACCTAACAATAAATTGACATTCGAGATCCAATAAAAGTGGTTTCATCGAAAATAGAGGTCATTTGTAAAATGGCTATTTTTAAGGGCTATATATTATATTAAAATATATATAAATTCCATAGCGACTATTTTGAATTTTAATCTGGAGATAACTTTTAGTTTATAAAGTGAAATCTTAGTTTCTTACATTCGTTAGGAAGATATAGTTAAATAGATTCTAATGTTTCGTGTTTCATCCAATTCTGATTTATTTTGAATTATGTACACTCATTTGAAATTTAAAATTGAATTTTCAAACTACCGCGCCATTTCAAGCTCGTTTTATAATTGAAATAAATTTATACATTCTTACTTCGATTTAAACAAATTTTTAGCCATTATTATTTAAAATAAATCGCTTTGAATATTCAAAATCCATTAAAATATATAAAATAAAAAATTTGAATTGGTTCAGAATTTCCGGGTTGTTACTAGTATGTTATGCGACACAAATCTATGATGCTCGGATTTTCACCGTGAGGCTATTGCTTAGGGCGGTTGACGATGGAGTAGGTTTTGGCCAAAGACGAGGTGATGGTCGGTTTCAGAGTGGCAAGGCGCATCAGGCGAGATAGTGTGGAGGTGCTCCGGCGACCTTGGTGGAAATGCGTCGCCTATGGTGATGATGGATTGGCTACGGGTTGGGTTTTAGGAGGAGGCATCGAGTTCAGTATCACGGGGCTAGGCGGGTAGAGGAGGAGTCGGGAAGTTCTCTGGTGGAGGCAGTGCCGGAAATGGGTGGTCGAGGTGGAAGCGGTGGAGGGTCAAAGGCCGGGTCAAATGTGGTATGTACAGGAGGGAAGCGCGATTTAATTTAGGAATATGAAGTGCGGGCTACGTGACGTAAGGGGTAAGTAAAATCATGATCAATAAAATAATTAAATTAATATAATTATATTGTGTTTAAATCTCGTTTTAACTTATAAAAGTGAAAACTAGTTCATACGATGTCGAATTCGCAAACCGTCGGCTGCATTGGGTTCGTAGCGAAGAATACTACGTGTTAATAGTGGATTGGGATCATTCTATAGAGTCTGGAATTTTATCTAATTTCAAACGGTTGCTTGAAATTAGATAAAATAGCATATTATCATCAACTGGAATGGATGGTGAGTTTAACTCATGCTTATTGCTTTACTATTATACCATATAATAGTATTGACTGTTTATTTACATATTTATATATACAATTGATTGTTTGGGTGATTTATTGATTTATTTATGGTTGGCAATATGATAGTTACTGTATTTATATTCATATGACATTATATGAATTGATTGTGCGTAAAGCCTGATTGTGGACCCCATTGATTATATAACATTGTTATATGTGGAATTGTGGTGAAGTGAATATATTATTTTATATAATGTACCGAGTTTGTTTATTTCACACAATTTTTTGTGTTTGGCATAATTGGGCAGCATTGGGAATTCATACGAATTGGAATGGAAATTGGGAAACTGGAATTGAATGGAATATAAAACATGCTTTTGAAATTATCCTTCTTCTTTAAAACCTATTATAAACTATTTTATTACATATACAGTTTTACTTCTTCTTATTTAAAATCTATTTTTAACCTATTTTACTGTATATATATTTTGAAATCAATTAATCATGTTTTATAAGATTTAAGAATGGTTTTGGATTATAACACTCATGTTATAGTCAATGATTTGGAAATCATTAGTAATTCACTGTGCTGAATATTTATTGATATTTACATTTTTAAAGGAATATTTTAAAGACGTGAATAAGTATAGAAATAGTTTCGGGGTTTATCATGACAATGTGTTATTTACGTTCGTCTTTAACCCTCTCCGATTTTATCATCGAAGTTAATATAATCGAATCTTTAAACGAACGTTTAAAGATAATTACAAAAAGGAACTGTTTTGGGTTTGTTGTAAACAATGTTTTAGCAACACTTCTTTTAAAAACCCTTTGAATATAGTTTAACTGGAATTATATATAGTTTAACAAGTTTGAATATACTTAGATCTTTAATAACTTATTTTAAAGATAGAAACAAGTATAGAAATCTTTTAGGATAAAGATAAGTAATAAGGGGTTTAACTTATAAAAGAGAAGAGGTTCATCACTAAACCATGGTTTTAACCTCTTTGATTATATTTTAAGAAATCTTAGAAATAAATTATTGGTATACCTATACCGAAGGGATAAGTATATGAAGACATTTTAAAGTAGAAAAGCTATAAAGGATTAGGGAATTCGTAGAATATATACATATGCCTTCTTATATGTATAAGTTGAATATATACACTAGCATATAAAGGAATATTAATCGAGTATGAGTTATTGATTAATAAAATGAAGTCTCATTAGATGAATGAAATCTTATTTGACAAATGAAGTTTTATTAGTTAAAAGAAGTTTTTACTAATGAAGGAGTTTTAATTAATGAAATGCTAATTAAATGGGAAAGGGATTAGGAGCCGTTTATATGAGTTAATCGTGTTTCAACTGTATTATCATGCTATGTGGCTTATAGTGATTTGGCATTTTGTCATGTTTTGTAACCTTGATAGTGCCTTGAATTTGTTATGTAAACTAAGCGAGGATGTTTCCATATGCAATCGTCTATTGTGTGAATTATAGTCGGTTAATCGACAATAGAACTTGACCTTAAATCTAGCGACTAATTTTAAGGAGATCGGGATTGGTAAGTGTTCTACTTATCGAAAACAACTTCAAAACTAGTATACGGGTTCTATGTTTTGGAAGAGGCTGAGAAGTGAAGTCTATATGGGAATTCAAGATCTGTTGAGATGCTCGAACACATATAGTGATTCTAAGATCTATGAAGGGAACTATGTGTGATTCCAAGATTTAGTGATGTATTGGAATCCATGTGTGATTCCAAGATCTATGAAGGAATCTACGTGTGATTTCAAGATTGATTGTACTGTGGGATTCGGTCTTGGAATTCTTGTTATGTTTAAGTGATGAAGACTATTGTAAAGATGTCGAACGAAACCTCAACATCTGATATGGCTAAAAACATAGTAGGAGCACATTCCGGGGTTTTGCTAACCTACGGCAGGATATATTGACTCCATATCTATTGTATGCTTATTATCCAATCGTTGCAGGAGCTCTTTGAAGTTACGCTTGGTAGTTGGGTATATTTGGTACCACGTGGTGCACTTCGGTGTTTTCGTGCGTGGGCCAGTTGTGTTTACCTTATGGTATATTTTATCTAGAGATATACGACGCTCGGAGGTACTTTCTGACCCTTGTGCAAGGAGTTCGGATCTGTATTGAGAGATCTCCGATGGAAAATCCAATATGCGAACGTGCCTTATCGGTTTTGGTTGTATACTTAGTAGTTGTCGATGTAACTAATGTAACCATTCCTTCTATGTGAATTTATTTATATTCTACACCCTAGACATTATCTATTTTACAACTATACTTCTCCTAATAAATGGTTGGATGCTCCTGAGGGGATTACCGTTGCGAACATGCGTACGGCCTTAGAATGTATTGTGATATGTGTTACTTAAATGTTGAGTTATCTCACGCGATTGCTAGCCTGATCCGGGTTTTATTTTGCGATAATGCTCGGGTCAGATCGAATATATTTGCAGATCATAATTAAATTGCTTTGGAGCTTCAAAAGAGGAGTTGGTGATGAGACGTATACATATTCTTTTATTTATTCCGTTGTGTATGTTATTATATGAATAAGCAATTGTAAGGACAGGTTGTTATAACTAATCAGGCTAATTCATTGTGTACTATGATTGATGTATGTATATTTTAAGGTTTTTTCGCTTTTTGTAAAAGAGCACTGTTATTTTTATAGATTATTCGTTCCGTTGTGAGATTCTGTTCTTCTATCTCCTTTCTTTTCCCCTAACAATCTATTAGTATTGATTTTCCAGAGTTAAAAAGTTGGGTCGTTACATGTGGAGTTAAAGTTAACATGTAATGTAGTGTGTTGGTGATAATGTAATATGTCATATGAAAAATATATAAAGTGATATATTGAATGAAATGTAGCTTGTGATGTGAATGATTTTTTATATGTATTATAATAAATGAGGTATGATATGAAATAATATGTGTAATAATTTGCAGAATGATTTAATGATGATACGTATGGTTGTAAAGGTATTTAAAGTAATATCTAACTATTATGTATATACATATATATTATAAATTATATGAATCAAACAATGGTAATATACATTAATTTCTAGACTTAGGTTAATAATACTAATGAAAGAAATAAAGGATAGTAAATATAAAAATTATATATATATATCCTAATCATTGCTTTTATATGAGGCTAGGGGGGTCTCATTTTCATAATTGGGCTTGTCTTCCGACTGTGGGTAGTGCCGGGGAACTTATGATTGGTTGGAAGGATAATCAATTTAGACTAATTTAGGAAATTCATAATTTGTATTCTTTACATGCCATTTTAGCCTCTCTTTCTTATAATTCCTTCTTAAGTATTACTAATGTATATGGCCTCATACAAAAATAGAGAGGAGACTATTATGGGACGAATGTTTTGATTTTAGGCATCTTGTCCCTAATCAATGGATTGTGGGGGGAGATTTCAATGTCACTAGGATTTTGGGGGAGAGATCACCTCGAGAAGGTTATTTCCCTAATATGGAGGAATTCAATGATTTCATTTTAGAACATAATTTGATTTAGATTCCACTTAATAATAGATCATTTACTTGGTCAAATGTCAGATATAATCCTTCTTTTGCATTATTAGATAGATTTTTTATTAGTACCGAGGTGGATGATAGGTTTTCTATTTGTAGAGTTAAAGGTTTGCCTTTTTATATTATGATCATTGTCCCATCATCCTTTCTTGTGACTCGAATGTTTCTATTAGTAACATTTTTAGATTTGAGAAGATGTGGTTATTGGATTCTAGTTTTATTAATTTAGTATCTGTTAAGTGGGATTCCTTGTTTTATTTTAATAATTTGTATAGGGGGAATTTTGCAAAGATTTTTTGTTGTGAAGCTTGGTAAGTTAAGATTTTGTCTCAAGCGTTGGAATAGGTATCTTTTTGGGAGTGTTAGAATCAGGAAAGATACGATTTTGTGTGAGATGTTAGACTTAGACAATATTAGTGAGTCCAGGATTCTTAACTCTATTGAGAGGGATAAACTTTCCAACCTTAGACATGATCTTAAGTTGATTATGGAGAAAGAAGAGATCATGTGGAAGCAAAGGGCCCGTGTTGAATGAATTAAGGAGGGGGATAATAACACGAAGTTCTTCCATAGTGTAGCCAATAAGAGGAGGCAGGATAATTTGATTTATTCTATTTTTATAAATGATGTGGAATTGTCCGTTCAGAGGGATTTAAATGAGGCTTTTACTAGGTATTATAAGAAGATTTTTGGTTCTAAGATTAAGAGAAGGATTAACGTTAGATGGAATGACATTTATCCATCGGATGTAAAGGTTGATTTAGTGGATCTAGATAAGCCTTTCTTAGAATAGGAAATATGGAAGGCTATCTATGATATGCCTAGTGACAAAGCTCCTAGGCCTGATGGTTTTTCTGTTCTTTTTTATAAGAAGTTTTAAGAGGTCATGAAATTTGATAATATTAACTTATTTAATGATTTTTATAGTGGCGATATGCGTTTAGGTAGTTTTAACTTTGCTAATGTTATCCTTATTCGTAAGAGAGAGGGTGCTAATTCTCTAAAGGATTTTAGGCCTATTTCCTTACTCAACTATTCCATCAAGATTTTTACCAAAGTCCTAGCAAATAGGCTTAGTATCAAGATGAACGAACTTATTGATTGCTCCCAAACTGAAACACCCTACCCTCCATTAAGGTCACCCACAAAGGGAATGCCTTAACTTTGGTGGAGGTTTGTAAGTAAAAGTCACAGATAAAACACAAGACAGATATAAACACATATATATTAGCAGCGGAAAACAAACAAACTTTTTATTTCATAAATACGTGTTCATACAAAACATTTCCATAACTGTCACATAATAACTTCCAAAACATTACATCATCATTTCTGTCTTGGTTATTAAATAAAGAAGCATAAAACATAATTAAAACTGCATAAATCCCCATAGAATGTGTCCAACAGCCATAGCCAAGGAAAGAGAGTCCAAACCGTACATCAACTATCTTGAAGCTTGCAAAGAGTCTGACTAAGCTGGGTTGTTTCCTCCCTGTGGACCTGGGGGGGGGACGGAAGAAAAGAAGACGAAAGAAAATAGGGTCAAACATAAAGCCTGGTAAGTCTAGTGACTCTTCAGTATGAAAATAAGAAAAAGGACATGGTAGGTATAAACTGGAAATAGGAAAGTATCATAAACTAAGATAAAGTAGTTTAAACGAATATTCTATCGCACCCCACACTATATCTTTGCACCTACTTGCATTGTCTCAACTGGCACCCGATGATCGAGGTGAAGTGATCCCCCTTTTCTAAAGATCGGCTCCTACTCGCACAATCATCTGTGTCTTACGGCCCCAAAAGATTGTAGATACCTATGTTGGTCTCACCATGGGGTGTATCAAGTCCCATGGTGGCGGCCCGACACAATCCTTAGAATGCATAGGTTATACTACTGGTGCCCCCAGTGCCTTGTTTGTCTGCTCTGAAGTGTGTGCACACCCGCACTCCGTTAGAACCCACACTGTTGCACCCGCTGTCGCTTTTGACCGCTTACAATCAGCCCAGTAATCGTGCCCCACCCTGCCTAGTTTCAGGGTACCATGATACCTAATTGGGTTACTGCTGAAATGGGTCCCCGTTACTATGGTTTTCTAGTCAAACATGTTAAGTGGTTAAGTGTCTGCATTTACCTAACCCCACCCACCAGTTTAATTAGCATGTTGAATTGGTTAAGTGTTTTAGTTAACTTAACCCTACCATCCTGACTTGTCTGTCCTTAGCTTTTTAAAGCACCAACCACTCACATTAGACAGGTATTATTATGGTTACTGGATGTGCCGGTCGGTTCCGGGCAGGTTTACACCGTAACTCAGTCTAACCTCGGGTCCTTATTGGGCTCAATGCTTAACCACCCACATTGGATAGGTATTGTTGTGACTACTGGACAACCGAGCGGGTCTGGGCAGGTTTACATCACAACTCAATCCAACCTCGTGTTAAGCATACTCGTATTTTCTAAATTTACATATTTGTCTTTATTACTTGTTATATGTAAACTTGCTAACAATTAAATGTTATGGCCCCACTTTTCAAGTTTAACATTTTTGGTATAAGAATTTATACCATTCAAATGCCACCAATTTTGGCATGTGACAAACATGCCAATTTCATATATTTTCACCAATTTATGTCAAGTTACCAATTTTCCTCAACATTACCCCGTCTAAATATTAGGCTAACAATCTTAGCCTAATTTTTCGTTCGCATGGTTTTTAACATATAATATTAGGCTAAAAACTTAGCCTAATTTAGCGTACACAAAATTGGCATTCATTAACATAAACATGACATAGGTGTAAACTTGGCATTATCGACATAGTCAATATGAACATCATAGGTGTGAACTTGCAAAATATTAAACATGAATATCATAGGTGTGAACTTGTATTGAAATAGGGATCTAACCAAATAGGTGTCACATGAATTAACATATAGTTTTGACAACATAAGCCTAAACATGTTTAGATCTAGGCATAACATCGAACATCACTAGCATATGACAATAATATAACATGTCCATAAAGTATGTATAATTTCATCGCATGTGTGAACTAGATCCAAATCATGTTTATTACTATAACATGAAACTTGTAATAAAATGGATCTTGGCATGGATCCAATTATGAACTTTGCAACTTTTGTATAAACATATTAGCATGTATATGAACTTAGGCATAGAGGTTTTAGCATAAAGTATATACATGAGATCTTAACTTGGACATATCACATACAACTTATATAATCACATAAACATATAGGTGTAGATTATAACATGAACTATACAACTTGCATGTGATGTTGTTTTCATTTGAATGGATCCAACACCAAGTAAATTCAACCACAAACATTCCAACCATTCACAATACAATCATTTCAATACAAAGATATGAATTAACATCATTGTTGTACAATAACACAATTCCATTTCCATTTTACATCGAATCAAATCCTAACTTTTATTCACATCGGAAAAATCACTATATTTATAACAAACGACGGTCTTGTTTTCTGATTTCTGAGTTCTGAATTTGAATTTCTTTCCTTTGGGTAGACAAACGTTGTTTTGATTCTTGTTTTAACTTTAATTTGGCTCGTCTCTAAGCTTTCTCTAATTGACGGCTACTCTTAGTTTCCTCCCATCAGCATGACGACTCTAGTTTTATATTATTTGTGTGAATTTAGGTTGAGTGTTGAGTTATATTTATTTATAGAATTTCAAACTAATTAGGGTCGTCGATGAAGCTAGAGTTGATCAAGGCCATCCATCTCAAGAGAAGCCAATCATAAAACGACAAGTCAACCCTAGTGACACAGCCAAGCCTCAGAAATCGACCAGAGACTGACCAGGCCAGCCAGGGCCAATCCAGGTCGACTGGGCAGGTCGACCCCCAGGTCGACCCTATGGCCGACCTGGTTACCCAGGTCGACCCCCAGGTCGACCCCCAGACCGACCTGGTGCCTGGGCGGGAATTTTTCTGCCCAGCCCAGTTTGGGTCTGAATTCGAAATTTGAACTGAATTTTGAACTGTTTGAATTTTGAATTGAATTCTGAAACTTCCGGAGGTCATAACTCCTTCTTAAGGAGTCCGATTCATGCAAACTCGGACTCTATCTCAAGCAGAATTCCAAGACGAGCGCAATGGTGTAACCCGTTTCCCTTAATTCTTTCATTTAGAATTAATTATACTTTAATTTGTTAATTTACAGTTAATAGAAAATTCGGGGTGCTACATTCTCCCCTCCTTAAAGGATTTCGTCCCCGAAATCTCCAAGTCTGAAAGAATGTATATCCTAACATCCAATCATCCATATACTCAACCATCAAACACAGGCGTCCATTATCCTTAAATGTAATGACCCGTATTTTCTGCCTATTTATTTGGAATATTTTAATTATTTTAATTATTTAAAACATTGGTTTGAATTTAAATAATCGAATTTAACGATTTTATTTGGAATATATTATATAAATAATAAAATAATATTTTAATTTCTAGAATATTAGGGAAAATATAGAATTTGCCACATATTGTGACTGGGCAGTTTAAATTGGTCAAATATTGGTTATATTAAATTTACAACGACGATTTCGTTTTTTAAACGACGGTCGAGCGATATGGTTTATAATTTAATTAAATAACGAGCTGCAGCGGCGCGGTAGTTCGCGATCTGGGGTTTTGAACTTCAATTGGTCGTACCGGGTTCAAAATAAGTCGGATTTCCTCGAAACAAGACACGTCGGGACCGGTTTGGCGATATCTTTCCAATAGCAGAGAAAAATCCAGTTTTCATCGTGTAGATTTTATTTTATGTCCAAATCAAATTTTGAAAAGGTTGCTATGAAATTTTTATATATATATATTGTATCGATTATTTATATAGAATAGAGGGTTTTTAAATATTTTAAATATCGATTTGGCTTGGAATTCAACCCGGGATATTTTATTATGGTAATATACGATATTCTGGTCATGTATGGCCGATTTCAATATTAATATATTGAGGTATTTTAAAATTGGTTTATTTTATTTGAATTGGCCAGTTATAAAAGGGACATTTTTCAAACAACCTTCGTTTTCGACGAAACAAATTTTATTGGGACCGCAATAGTAAATTATTGCTAGATCTCAAGTGGCGCGTCAATTGGGGTTAATTTGTGAGCATGGCAAAATAAAATACAAATATAAACGACCATTTGCATGTGAACGAGCGCCATTCGAGCAAACGAACTCGGAATTCGACGAAACAAGTTTCATTAGGACCGTATCGTCAAATTATACTATGTCGTCCATTCGCATCTCGAACGGGGTTCGTATGTGAGCGCAACAGCGAATAAATGACTTCGAAAACGCGATAGACAAGAAATAAAATATCGTTAGTCAACATCGCTTGTCACGTCGACTTAAAATATTTATATTTACACTTATATAAAGCCCCCAACTCAGAATTTCCAGCCAAGCTCCATCTTTGTCATGTAATTTTGCAAATAAGTCCTCCATCACAAAATCATTTATATCTTCAATTCTGTCAAGAAATTGAGGAGGGTTCAAAAGGCAAAGTTGTAGATCGGGTCGAGCGGAAGCTGCTATAAAAAGTTGGCAAGGTTTCGTGGTCTGAGGTGACCGGAATCGGCTGAAAACCGTGAGATCTGAGTTTCGGTTTTCATGATTTTGGAAGCGATGTGGTCGATTTCAGGTGAGGAGACTAGTGGGAGGTGGAAGAGGGAAGACTGAGCTTTCATTGGACGGTGGTCCGGTCGTGTTTCGACGTGTGTGGTGGCCGGTAGAAGGGGATGATCGGAGTGACAGGTTGTGGGGAATTCGGTGGAAGTTGCGATCGAAAATGGCCACATCCACGGTGATTGGTGGGGTTTTGGACGAGGGAACTTGAAGGGGGACGGAGCGTGGTGGTGAGGCGGAGCGATTGGCAGAGGTCTGGTCACCGGCAGTGGCATGGCGACAACGAATTTGGGGTTTAAACGGAATTGGGGGAAACTCAGTTGAGTTAAAGAGGTCAAGTTATGTCAAGTACTGAATTAGCAAAAGCTCATGTATTCACACTATTGTTATTTGATAGTTAAATCACCGACTATCAAACCTGACCAATACGATTGTTGGTATGGAAAGACCGGAATCTAATTTATATTCGAATACCATTCCGACCAAGGAATACGTGAAGATGGTAATTGAAGATGGAGCAATTGAAGGTCGTGGATCTTCATAAGCTTTTGGACTACTCGTCAAATTCCTCTGGCTTGCAACTAGAGTTATTTTGATTTGTGATTCTGTCGTGGTTGAAATCTACGGATTGTGTAACACCCCACGTCCATTAATGTCACTCACAAAGGGAATGCATTAACTTCCATGGAGGTTTTAAGTGAATATAGAACAGAAAAATTACAACAAGGAAGATAATAAGTAGTACTTGGAATTCTTAAACTTCATTTTATTGCAGCGGAAATTAAACATGTTTGTTTCATCATAAAACCATAAATCAGAGTCAAGTACAATATCCATCTTGATAAAACAAAATACATAATCCCATTACATAAATAGCCATTAAAGAAGATAACAAACTGGACTTAACTTCAACGGTCCAAGCTTTTCCAAAAGAGAGATAAAGCAATCCAATCAAACTCCGCTAGAGCTGGGTCCACCCTGAGGACCTGGAGGGAGAAAAAGGATAGAAATGGAGGGGGTCAGACATAAAGTCCGGCGAGTATGATAATTCTAACAATACTATTATCAAAATAACTAGACTAAGGCATAAGCTGGAAAACAAGGAAATGTCTGTGAACTATTGGGTATGGGAGAGCAGATAAAGATAACGTTAAAGGCACACCTAATTACTAACGAATAATTACTACACTGCACCACACCAGTCACCCTCAAAGTTGATCCCACTTGTTTCACTCAGAAATTATATAAATAGCTTCGTGTACCCCTAGTTGACTACATAGGTGCCGCCTGCCCCTATCTCCACTAGGTGTACCCCGTTACCCACTTTCGATCGGCTCCCTACTCGTAGATACCCGTGCTGGCCCCATAATGGGGTGTATCACTCCCCTAAAGTGGCAACCCGATACAACTTGAGAATGCACGGCTTATACCTACACGATGCAACAACGTCTTACCTACCAGCCCGTATCCACACACGCATATGAAACCCGTTGGACTACCACCGCTACCCCGTTTTGGCCTTTTATAGTCAAGCCCAGTATGCGTGTCCCGTCCTCGACTTGGGTCGAGCCCACAAAGATACGTTTGGGTTACTGGTTGAAATGGGCCCCCACAAGCTACCCACCTAAGTTTGTCACCACTAGTATATCCCACTTAACCCTCTTAGTCATGTTCATTTACATGTGTGTTTGGTTAAGTCTTACTAATCGTATTTCAAATGCAACTAAAGGCAACCACTAGATTCCTCATGCCACCCAAGGCACCTACTTAACCCCCATGTCCCACCTTACATGTTTGTCTGGTTAAGTATTTTTTAATTCATTCAGGCCATAACCTAATAAAGACCTCTCACATTAGACTGGCATTTATAGCAGCTGGATTTGCCGGGCGGGTCCGGGCAGTCTTACACCATAAAATATTCTAACCTCGTGTCTTTACAACTGTTATGCTTTAATTTGGGCCTAGGACTTCTCACATTGGGCAGACATTAGTGACCACTGGATTTGTCGGTCGGGTCCGGGCAGGTTTACGTCATAAACGAGTCCAACCTCGTGTCCTAATCATTGATTATCACTTATAATCTTTTACCCCAGTTTTGAATATATCCCTATTCAAATTATTAATTAACTCCAATTTTAATGATGTCCATAATTGACTCAATTATGGTCATCCACTCATGGCATGCAAAATCATATCAATTGCACCCCAACTTCTTAATATTAAATCCTTAATATTACCCCTACCCCACGTTATACGTTCGCTTATTCAACGAAAAATATACGTTAGACTCGAATAGTCTAACTCATAGCACAAAGATAAATTATCACAACATATAGACAAATAAAATAGATATAATCATAATAGGGGTGAATCTTGCATAAAACTTCACAGGTTATGGATCTAAAGGTGTCAACTTGTTTGGTTAAATGTCACAATTTACATGATATGATCATAACCCTAATTCATGTATAGACTTGCATGTGGGGTTTTATGCAACATAATGATGGTGTGAACTAGCATCTAACACATAGAACTCACCCATGTCATAGCATAATTATAGATCTAAATAGATGTCATGGCATATGTTCATAATCTTTACTAATCAATCTAAACTTGCATACATGATTTGTCATATAAATCAACATAGCCCAAATAATATCAACATTATGATTTGATTAACATGAACTAATTAGCATAGATAATAACATCATGGCTTTATAACATGTATGATTTATCACAACTTAGCATAGAAAATTACAACCTATACAATATCATCATAGCATGATTTACAACATATAGGATATCATCATCACATAACATAGGATTTACAACATACATGATAGCATAAGGTTTACAACAACATATATGATGATAATTCACATCATTCACTTATAATCCATTCATAACTTAATCTAATTAGTTTAATAATAATCTTGTTAAGATCATCATACTCACAATTAGAGAAGAAAGAGAGTCTTGATTTGCTTTAGAGTTGAGTAGAATTAGGGTTTTGATTAGCTTTCTTCCTTCTTAGTTGGCGGCGGCTACACTGAGCTTCATGGCGGCGGTATGACGGTGGCTATTCTATTTTTCATGTGAGTTTAGAGTGAGAGACTACCTAGGTATTTATAGAGTTTAGGATTTATTTAGACCGTCAGATCAACTCAGAACTAAACTGAACCGTTAAATTTGCCAACTCAGCCCTAAAGACACATCAGCAGCTCAAGATTGGGCTCAGCCAAACCCTAGCCGACCTGACCAGGTCGACACCCAGGTCGACTGCGCAGTCGACCTGGTCCCTGGGGTGTCGACTGCCCAGTCGACTCCCCAGTCGACCTGGGTGCTGGGCAGGGAATTTCCCGCCTAGCCTGTTTTACTTCGAATTTTGAATTTAAAATTTTTTGAAATCTGTTTTGAATTTTCTAAAACTTCCGATGGCCATATCTCCTACATACGAAGTCAAAATCACGCAAACTCGGACTCTATTTCAACCAGAATTCCAAGACGAACACAATGGCGCAACCCGTTTCCCACAATTCTAACGTCTGAGATTAGTTATTCTTTATTTTGTGAATATTAATATTAACAGAATTACGGGGTGTTACATTCTCCCCTCCTTAAAGGATTTCGACCCCGAAATCTTCAAGTCAAGAAGAATGTATATCCTAACATCCAATCGTCCATCTACTCAACCATCAAACACAGGCATCCATTGTCCTTATAGACTTCTAATGCTTTCATGTTTAAATGCACAGTGTGTGTATATGTCCATATCTAATGCAAAATCAGGCGGTCCACTGATTCACTTGACCTCCTTAATGCAAATCATGATAGTGCCATGCGTCCATGATGTATGCAAAAGTTCCTTAATGCTACATATTATCTCTATATGCGTGCACAATCATCATCTGAATGCAGCATCCATATGATAAAAACAAATCCTCATACATCCATTTTACTAAATACATCCATATATATGCAATATGCAATATGAAGTGACTGAGCCGATCTAGTGCCTAATAGTGTGTGTATATGCGTCCACGAGCAACCACTAGCAAACACTTGCATCCACTTTGCATCCATCATACATAACATGTCACAAACACATGCTTCAACCATAGGATTATCCTAACTAAAGGTCAAGGATACTAGCAAGAGGATACTCTAAAGGTAAGATAAGTACAAGATAAGCGATAAAGGAGAAATTAAAAGACATACCCTCGAAAAGAAAAGGGTACAACGAACGCATCTTCTCTTCCGTCTCCCAAGTAGCGTTGCTCTCATCATCTCCCCATTGTACTTTGACTAGTCTGACCTCTCGATTTCTCAGCTTCTTAAACTCTGACCCAAGAATGCGCGTAGGAGCTCGTCGAATCATCGCATCACGCTCTATCTCCACCTCTCTAAGCAAGTTCGGATCTACCACCTCCGCGGTCTCGTGCAAGCACTTCCTCAAATGTGACACATGGAATACGTCGTGTACACCACTAAGTCTCTCAGGCAACTCCACTCTATACACCATCTGCCCAATCCTTTCCTTAATAGGGAACGACCCTACGAACTTTGGTGCTAACTTCTCAACGGACCCAAAGCGAACAACGTTCCATAATGGAGACACTTTGATAAAGACCATGTCCCCAACATCAAACTCAAGATCTGTCCTCCTCTTATCTGCATAAGATTTCTGCCTATCTTGCGCTGCTTTCATCCTCCTTCGAATCAAGTCGATCTTCTCCGAAGTCTCCCTAATCATATCGGGCCCAAGTAAGATCTTATCTGTAGCTTCCCACCAACATGTAGGCGAACGACACGGCCGTCCGTAAAGAGCTTCGAATGGTGCCATGCCAATGCTAGACTGAAAGCTGTTATTATATGCAAATTCTACCAACGGAAGATGCTCTTCCCATGTACCCCCAAAGTCTAGGATACATAGCCTCAATAGGTCCTCTAGAATACGATTCACCCTCTCGGTTTGGCCGTCCGTCTGAGGATGATATGCGGTGCTCAAACATAACTGAGTCCCTACCGCCTCTTGCAAGCTTCTCCAAAATTCGCTAGTGAAAATAGGACCGCGGTCGCTCACTATGCTAGAAAGAACACCGTGCAAACGAACTATTTCTCGGACGTATACAGAAGCTAACCATGGAGCAGTCCTCTTACTCTTCACGGGAATGAAATGGGCGCTCTTAGTAAGTCTATCTACTATAACCCAAATCCCCGTATTACCCTTCCTTGATCGCGGCAATCCATCCACAAAGTCCATCGAGACACTTTCCCACTTCCATAGTGGAACCTCCAATGGGTGAAGCAACCCACCGGGTTTCTTTTGCTCCACTTTTACTTGTTGGCACACCAAGCATCTAGCGACATACTCAGCCACATCTTTCTTCATACCGGCCCAAAAGAAAACTCGCATCATGTCTTTGTACATCTTGTCCCCGCCGGGATGAATGGTCATCTTCGAACGATGTGCATCATCAAGAATAATCTTCCTCAAGTCCTCGTCTCGTGGTACACAAAGTCTACTATCCCTACGTAACCAACCCTTATCATCTAGGGTATACCTACAGAGATGGCTTGATGACTCCCCTCTTTTGAGCTTTTCTACTAACTCAACCAACTGTGGGTCGTCTCGTTGTGCCTCGCCAATCCGTCCCAAAAGCGTAGGTCTAGCCTCTAAGGATGCTAGCAAACCGGGTACAAAGTCAACGGAAGGTCTAAAGTCAAACATAGAGATGAATTCTAAACTTCGCCGCTCAACAAACAAAGGACTTAAGGATAATCTTTTTCTACTTAAGGCATCTTCCACTACATTACCCTTGCCAGGGGTATATGCTATCTCGAAGTCGTAGGATGCTAAGAATTCCATCCACCTTTGCTGCCTTAAGTTCAAGTCCTTCTGAGAGAATAAGTATTTTAAAGATTTGTGGTCAGTGAATAATTCGAATTTCTCGCCAAGAAGATAATGACGCCAAGACTTAAGCGCGAAAACAATAGCGGCCAACTCTAGGTCATGTGTAGGGTAATTTTTCTCATGCGCTCTCAACTGCCTTCCACCATAGGCTATTACCCTACCCTCTTGCATTAAGACTGCGCCTAGTCATGTCCCACAAGCATCGGTATAAACAGTAAATGGCTTACTCCCGTCTGGCAGCACTAAGACTAGAGCTGAGGTCAAAGCTTTCTTTAAACGTTGGAACGCATCATCACAATCTACGTCCCACGCGAAGACTAGGTTCTTCTTCGTCAGGCGTGTCAATGGAGCTGATATTTTTGCGAAGTCTTTGATAAACTTCCTATAGTAACCAGCCAACCCCAAGAAACTTCTTACTTCGGTAGCATTTTTAGGGACCTTCCAATCTTGGATGGCCACCACCTTCGCGGCACTACAACAAATAAGGGATTTCATAGCATTTGAAAAATGCTATGATACTCTACCGTAGCGTTTCAGAGAACGCTAGTGAACGACATGCTATGGTAGGCCTTCCACTTTAAATAGCAGTGACACAAACGCTATGTAAAATAAATTTTCTACAGCATTTTTCTGTGCTATTAAACTTAAAACGCTATAAGAAATATCATTCCATGCTTACTTTTAATAGCGGTTTTTGACATATTTACATAGCGTTTTCTGTGAATATTTTAGCGTTGCTTATGATTAGTTTCTATAGCGTTTATTGTACCATAGCATTTTTCAAACGCTATTAAATTTATTGTTTATTTGCGAATTTATTTAATATTATTTCTATTTCTGCCTTTTTGCATATATAATGCCCACTAACCTAATTCTGCTCTGCATACATAAAACTAACATATTTTCATAGATAAAAAATATGTAAATTACATCACAATATTTTATGTATATTTAAACAACTTTTTCCTCATATATACATAGATTTCATGCATGCTCAAACTTTCGGCATATCCAAATATATAGTATTTCATACGTATCCATATAATTTTACCATATCCAAACATAGTATTTCACTCATATTGTTCTAGCAACTTTTCCTATGTTCATACATAATATTTCATATATACTTATATCGACTTACTTATAAACTAGTCAAAATTTTGATTTCTTCTTGATTTGCTTTTGATATTCTCTCTTAACATCTGCAATACAAATAAGCAATCAAGATATTACTAATTGTTTTGTCAAATATCCACAAAGTAAAAGAGTCCCAAATGAAGAAAAAATGCGTAGTTAGGACTTAATATGATACAACAAGTTAATATATGGGTATTGCACGTAATTAAACTATATATATATACACACACACATACACACAAAACTATGTGTAATTTTTTTAGTGTTAAAGTAAAAGAGGCAGCATGTCTTAAGTAAGTTTCCACTGCGACACCAATTCATGCAGTAGTTATATAAGAACGAAATTGAGCACTACAAATATCATTGAAGTAAATAAAAATTACTGAGCAAAATCATGTATTTCCTCCATTTTATATTCTCATTTCATCTAACATCTGCCTTTTTCTCTGTTTAATCATTTGCACAGGATTTTGATTTTTACTTCGTCCAACAATTAAGCACCTAAATCATGATCATATATAACATTTAACTGGGTGTGCCATTACTTGTACATCTAAATTGTGATAATAATGGCAAGGGAAATATTGTGAAATAGAGGCAAATTTCTGTTATACTATGAGTGGCAAGGCTGCTACCGATTTTCGGAATCATGGATTATGGCCCAACGACAAAGATGGAACTAATCCTTCCAATTGTGATTCTACCCCGTTCTTTCCCTCCCATTTGTATTATGTGGACTTATTATCTGAAACTATTTAGAACTATATCAATTTATATTGAAAGTTAAAACTATCCTACTAAATCCAATCATAATGTACATCTAAATATGCAAACAGAAAGTCAAACTACACCTTGTAAAACTAACTCATCTAGATATACATACTTTAATTCCTTAAGACATGAATACATGCAGCATTTTTATTAGTTAATATAAAGCGAAATATTATGCAAATAAGAGACCTGTTAAGAAGAATGCAAACAAATTGGTCGATGCTAGGCTGCCCAACAACGGCAGGATCAAATTAAGGACACATGAAATGGACAAAACATGGAACATGCTCCGAGTCCATACTGGATGAACATGGCTACTTCTAGTGGGCTCCTAACATGAAGAAACAAGCGAACCTTCTACAAATAATGCAGGATTTGTCCCTGTACATGAGAAATTTATACACTAATCAGATTTTACAGATGTTAATGTATAACTTGGAATTTTGAACTTGGTTTCCAAAGATTAACAGATATTGATGTATAACCGAAAATGTACAAACTAGCAAAATTCAACTAATGGCAATTGATAATACTAGAGAACATGAAACCGTATGAGCTGATGAATGTTTTAAGGACATATGTATCATTAATGGTAGTTTGTGATCTGACAGTAAATTATAATAAAAAACTATCTGGTAAAACGATGAAAAATCAATTGACAATAACGTGTTAGTTCTGCAGAATAATGCAACCAAAATTTTGTCTAATTAAGATAATGAAGAACATGGTTATAGCGTTACACCATATGTCCCTCTGTCCCCGCATATGGTTGGTTCTTAAGAGTCAAAGCACGATAATCTACATTTCAATTGTCGTTTGAACTCTTAATAAAGGAAAATAAACCTTTTTTCAAATTTAAAGAAATAGGTTGTTGGATCCACATACTGGTATATAGTTAGCGATCAAAAGAATCTACTTGACTTAACAAATGAGAATGAAAGCCTAATAGAAGAAAAAAGTAATTAAGGATATTTTTTGGCTATGACAGGTCTTATATGTGAAAGCAATCGTTTTGTGTATGGCTGAGCTTTGGCATTTGCAAAAATTAAATGTCAAAACAGCGAAAAGTTTCTTACTGCATTGACACAAAGCACTTTAATTAACACTCACATAAATCACTGTTATAAGAAGTATGATTTTGAACAGAAATAGCAGTAATGTGTATACAGCAAAAAGATGCAAATGACGAAAATTTAAACTAAAAAAACACTGAAAAGGTATCCCTATCGATATATTTTTTAAATCCCTGCTACTGTTATAACTAAAATCCTATAAGATTTCATATGGAAAATACGAAAAATAAATTTAAAAAATCTATCCTAAAATACTAGTTGGAACAAGAGTCTCTAGATTCACAAGTCAGAACAAACAATGGTGATTCTCGGATGTAAGAGAAGTTGGTAGTAAGTGTATTGGTGGTCCATTCATTCTGTTGTTATCTTCTTACATTGAATTAACATTTGTGTACTAAGCTAGGGTTAATCTAGCCTTATCCGAATAAATCTACAATTTTATTTTAAAGTGGAAACATCTTCCTAAGTTCCTGTCATTACTTATCTCTTAATTATTATTATTTTCCTTATGGCTTCAACATTAATAAATTTGTATTACTTTCATTTTTTTCATCAATAATTTGACTTAATTTTTTCATATCTTTACCGTTTTAATCTATTTGCTTTGATGCAGCAAGCCAATGCAGTGGGTACTATATGTAATTAAACAAATATGTGTACAAATTATGTGTAATTATTTAATGTAAAATAAAGTAAAACATGCACCATATATATAAGTAAGTTTACATTGTGACACTTATTCATGCGGTAGGTTTATAAATAAAACATGCAGCGGGTCTATAACTAACGCATGTCGCATATTTATAAGTAATCTATACAAATTATGAGTAACCTACTTCATGGTGTTCAACAACTAATTTCATTCTATCATCTATTCATGTTAAAAAGATGATATTTATAAGAATAAAGGATGTGTCTGCACGTAATGAAAAAGGGGTTATTGATATGGACATTTTTAATAGTCCTAGAGCTAAACAACAGTTTTACTAAAAAAACAAGGTTATGATGATGAATAGGGTGCGTCTACAAGTAATCTATGCAATATCTTAATGAAATATAATAAGAACTAAGGCTATGTTGTTTACCAGTCATAGAAGTAAATGCATAAGTTGCTTTACAGGATATTAAACAGCATTGGGAAGCTGCAAAAGAAATTCCTAAACAGCTTACTTTTTTAAAGTGGTTCTTACTTTTAGTTCTGCTTCAATTTAACATCCATCTTGAAGAAGTTTCTTTACAGGATATTAACAATCATCCTACATTTAATCAGAGTGTAGTTTTGATATTTTCCAGTGCATCAATTAAATACAATACAACATGCATGCCTCATCAATTAAATACAATACAAATGCACGCCTTAGTTTTCACCTGATCCTATCAAAGTTGATAAATTCAATACAACATGCTACATTAATATTAGGCCGTTGTACATGACGTGAATGGCACCAATTTGCCACACATTGCATTAGCCAATGCTGGCACATCTAAGTAGGCAATATGCCATACATAACTCCACATGCATATGTAGTTCAGTATTTCAATCGCATTATTCTAGAAGTGCCTGTCGTTTTTTTACTAATACTAAAATCAATTTTTCTGTGCCCCAATAGCAACATTTCCTCTCGTATGTAATATAATAACTGGTAGCCACTTAGTAACCAACATACAATAATTCCTAACCAAACTTGCCATATTACATCTAGTTTAAATAAAACACTTCAGTGAAATCCAAAAAAATCAAACAAAATGCATGAATTACACCATATCCACACAGAACAACCAAAAAATCATCAAAAAAATTACCCAGGGCAGTCCTCTTATTATGACAAGCAGTAATCGCCTCATCCGCCTCCTCTTTACTCGGACATGTCAAAAAACAGCAACTTGCATTATTCATTTAAAAGTCAGGGTCTCCACCCTGAAACGAAACATAATACAAAATGCAAATATCGAATAAGAACCTCAAGATGCTTTGGTAGTAGCACTAACTAAAAACCTCGAGATGCCTTGAGATACCTTGGTCTTGTATTACCTGATTATTCAGCTGCCCATGCTCTCTGTGCTGAAGGGTATGCTTGGAAAGCCACTGGGACACCTTGACATCATAAAGACAAAGTTGAATATTATAAAATCAATCATCTCAATGGTCTTGTTCTTTATGGCTGGTCTGTGCAAGGAATATCTAAGGAGGCATGTGGTGTTATAGACGATTGAAGATGATGCCATAAATTTTTATTTTATTTCGCTCATGGTAAGTTCAGTTAAAGCAAGAAGGAGCGATCAAGCAAAGAAAAGAATACATATGCAGACAGAAAATAATCCAAGTAGAGGAAAGAGGGTTCAATTATGAAAGTAGCAGTGTGCTTTGTAAATTCAAGACTGCATAATGTATCATAAGTTGACCATGGTGCAAATTTTGAGTTTATATATTTACACTACCGAAAGAGTTCCTATGTTCTTGATTGTTTCAATCACCTTTCATATTAAAAAAAAGGTATCTCATAACGTTTGAGTTTGTGTTAGTGTTATTTTCATTTTTGATATTGTTGTGTTCATCTATTTTCAGTTTTCTCAATGCTTCTATCTTTGGACTGTTTGTTTCTGTGTTCATTCAGTTTTCCCCCTTTGACCTTTCAATTACATTAGCATATATTTTTTAAAAGTACCTTAGTACATGTATTTGTCCTTGTGCATTTCAGTTGGCGTTAGTTTTTCAGTTTACTCTACATCTTCTATTTTTCTTATTTGTAGGAAAAAAAAACAGAAACATTGCTATTTGCAAGCTTTTTATTCCATTAAATTTTGCAGCAATTTTTTCTTTTTTCACTTTTCTGCCTACCATTACAATTTTCACATTCAGTTATATACAATCCAAAACTTTCTGTTTTTGCTTACATCTTATTTTCATTCTCAATTTAGCATCATAATACATTCAAACTCTCTTCTTCAGCCTTAAAAAAAACCATTAGGCTAGTACATATAACTCCTGCTTCCTTTCCAACCTGCATGTTCAGACAGCCTAAACTTCAAATTGCACACATACAACTCCTCGACTCGATCACAACAAGCTTTGCTAACACCTCCACCTTTATAAGCAGCTTCAAAGACTGTTCGCAACCTATTCACCATTCAACAAATAGTTACTCCCAATCAAACCCTGTCAACTTCCTGTCAAAATTCACATAACCAACATTCCAATCCATCCTCAGTTTACATACTTTTCACATCATCGTCATCAACCTGGTCGCCTAACGAGTCCTACATCACTGCCGTACACCCAATCGAAAACTTTCAGTTCAGCCGCTTCAAAAAAATTTCGTTACCTACCAAAATTCCACACATCCTACCTTTACTTATTCCCTTCCGGCTCCATAACCTGAATCGACCAAACCAGGTCCTTCTCCATTCGCAGACAAAAATCTTATGCCTCATCATATTAAAATGATTAGCCGCATCGTATTAAAATGGATCTTCTTTTGTTTACAACTCGAGTATATATATGGTGCAAAGGTGTAGTTGTAGATGTGTAAGAGAATTGTGTTAGAATGTAGTGAAGACTGCAAAATCTAATGCCTGTAATGTGTTAGTGGAAGCAAAAAGCAAATTAAGATATCCATGTTAAAATGGATATAACGACTATAGTTTTGAGAAAAGCTAAGTTAGTGGTAGAATACTGAATATTGCAGAGAGTCGGTGGTATTAACAAAATTTGTGTAGTAGTCCACTTTACGACTTAGCGATACCTAGACAGTAAACAATAAAGTACGGTGTATTGGTTCTATAGCATAAAATCGGCATAGCCATGAAACGTGGCTTGCGAATAATTACCATGTTTTAAAATGATGTTTGAGCAGTTGCAGTCACTGATAATATATGAAGTTAGGATGGCAGCGATATAGAAGCAAGGTGGTAATAAAAGATACAAGGCTAACGATGCTAAACCAAATTGGATAGAATGAATCATGTGAATGCAATTAAACAGGATGGAACAAAAGTTGCTGCAGTGACTATAATGAAACGCAAGGCTATGGTTAATGAACCAGCATAAGGAAAACGGAACTGAAGTACGTGCCAAACCAGTTTTTCTTCTTCTGAGTTTCAAGGAGTCAAAGAGAAAGCCCAACTAACTGATAATTGCTTTGGATGTATTTTTGGCAGCTTAGAAAAAACCATAATTTTGTTGGACACGTGTTTTACACCTTATGTATCAAACTAAATTATACTCTTTTAATAGAAATTAATCACCTTAAAATATATGTGAATAACACATTCATAATTCCTACATGATCTAACGAACAATCATGGTGGTTTAGATTAGATACCATTCTTCTGGTCTCACTTGATAAACATAAAGCAGAAATTAAAAAACTTTTTATACACTAAGGGTACAAGCAATAATGCGTTGTCGAACAATACATGTTTATGAACACGACTTGCATTCACATACCATAATCAACAAGTGATAAAGATAAGCACTTACTTGGTCAATAAGTGAATAATTTGTCTCTTTTGTTTCCTTGTTACCCATTCACAAAAAAAGTCCAACCTACAAAAATAATAATTATATGTTAATTTTGAATATTTAAACTCTAAAAATTGTTCGGTAATCCAACAATTATTTCAACATGCGTTTTACATTATTTATCAATTCTCTTTTTTTTTTTATATGATAAGTTAGCATAAAACTGACCTCATGTAAACTTCTTTGATAATCTCCAATTGTAAGATGAAATATCTATTGTACATTTTTTGTTTCACAATCAGAAAAAAATGCAAGTAAAAAATACATTAAAACTCGTTTTTTTATAAATGCAACATTGAGAATAAAGTATCATAAGATCGTATAAATGACTAGTCAGACTTTTATCAACTAAAAGGATTTCTAATTTTAAAAAAAATAGATTTAAGTACATAATGTCATAAATCAACTAAATACATAAGTAATAAATTGTATTTTTATCAACTAAAACATATGTTGGAGTCGTTGGTGAGGAGACTAGCAATGGAAGATAGTTGTGAATAGGTTGGTTGGAGGCGAATAGATGTGTTAGCGACGACGATGAATAGGCTGGCGAGGCTGATTTCAATATAGATTTTTCTTTTTTGATGCTGAAAGAACAATATTTCTCCGTATTGAAGACGAGATGAATAAACAATTTTTTTTTGCATCTATTGGATTTGAAAACGTCCATATTGAACCAAATACTGATGAAATGGCAACTCACCTATAAACCTATCAAATAAGTCCATACCTGCATAAAAAATGTTAAATGACCTCAATGGCAATTTATGGATGAAATGGCAAAACATATTAAAGAACAAGGAAAACCATATCGTATTCCAGAAAAAGGTACCCCACATGCTTAAGACATATGATTCACAAGAAGAAGCCTAAGAATACAATTTAGCATTCCACAACTCCTTCTTAAAAGACATAAAAGGAGCTCGACTTCAATAAAGCGAATACTTGCACTACAAATGCTAGAGATCTGAATATAGATAGCAAAATGCTATTTATATTCAAATTTCCCTAACCTCATACCCTATCATTTACAGCTTTATATGAGCTGAAATTAGCAAAGGCAGACATCAAAATATTCATGTCTAAAGTTTCACCATATTGATCTTCGATTAATATAATAATGACACAGAGATCAAGGGTTGAATTTCTGTCATCATCAATGCTAAATTCGAGATTTTCACATCTCAGTCAAGAGTTACACACGTGCTTACCAACAACATTGGATTTCAATGTACAGTTTCTTTTATTTACGCAGGTAACACTTGTATAGAAAGATAAACTTCTTATAACATCTTACACTTAATGCTTCTTTGATTTAATCATATGCCTGGGATTGCCTCGGATTGCACTCTTGACTATAGCATTGCTCTAAACACTAAAGATAACAAAGAGGGCTCTATATTCCTTCGTTCCATCTTAGGTTTTAAAAAATTGTCTCTTCCAATGTGGACTTAAAGAATGTTCTTTGCAGAGCTGCAAATGTATGTAGTGGAAAAAAAGCATGAAAAGCATCTTAGATGAAGTTTTGGTGAATCTAGAATTTCTCCAAAATTTCCCATACTTGACAATTTAGCAGTGTTTACTATTCTGAGCGACCACGCTCCAACTCCAATTGCCTTTATAATCTTTAACATACAAACATACCTTTCTGACATATGGACACATGGTGTAACACTGAAGGTTACTATGATTGTGTGCAGAAAGGAATGCAAGGTACCATGTAGGGAGATAATATACAAATTATTACTAAACTTCTATGGATAAAAGACTATCAAAAAATGAAACAAGCGTAATTAAAAGGAAATCAGGTTTTGTTCACTGCTACAACATGCCTACAGCCACGTATTTTTGTAAACTAATGATGATCCCAACAGCCCTAATTTATATGAAGGCATGATGCCAATTGACATGGAGTTAAAGAAAAACATTATTATACAACCTGGAAAAATATGCATGTTATGGGCAATTTCGCCCATGAAACTAAGGTTTTGACATGGTTAACAACAGTGACTTGAATGGTAAGGCTTAGCAAAAATGGAAGGGATAAGAAAATAAAGTGTAAGAAGAAAAAGGTCAGACCTCTTCTTTGTCCATCCATCAACAATAATCAAATTCAAACCAATTGAACCACATACAACATCTCAACAAAGCATAAAAATCGTTATTTTGAGAATATTTCAGAAACTATAGTTAACAACAATTCACACAGTACAATAACAAAAACCTAATATACCAAAATAGTATGGAAAAAAATATAATAACCGCTGCAGTACCTCTCGTGGTGGTTCAAATTGGAGATGCATGGATCTAGGGTTTTAGGAAGTGGAAACGGTTGTTGTGCTTAAGGTTGGGATTGATTGTGTGAGAGAGAGGTTACGGCACCAAAATGGGATTATAGAATTTAAAGTATCATGATTTGAAATCTAGCATTACTGCTCCAGGAATCGCATACTCTGGCTTAAGGATTTCTGGGAGTAGCTGTTTTCCAGGGAAGAAAATGAAACGAAAGAAGAAAGGAGTTTTCTGAAGGAGGTCAACAAAAAAAGACACATTTTCTTATTTCCAGTACAAAATTAATTGTTTGCCGCTTATTTCATCGCACAGCGTTCGAGTATTTGAGAACTACTTTTTTAAACAGCGGTCGATAACCTAGATTAGGTCCGTGGTTGGATGGCAAACCCAAAACGCCATCCCATGTTGTTATCAAACGTCCATATTCTTGTAGTGCGGGATCCACAGCTATCCCTTCTTTGGAAACCACGTGCCCTAAGAATCGTACTTCCTTCCTCCAGAAGTGACACTTAGAAAACTTGGCTTTAAAATTATGCGCTCGTAGGGTCTCCAACACTTCCCTAAGATGTAGGGCATGCTCTTCTTTATCCTTAGAAAAGATCAAGATGTCGTCTACAAAGACTACCACGAATTTGTTAAGGTACTCCCTAATCACCCTACTCATCAAATCAACAAAGTATGCGGGGGTGTTTGTCAAACCGAAGGGCATCACTAGCCATTCATAGAAACTGTCCGGAGTCCTAAAGGTAGTCTTGTCTATGCTATCCTCAGCCACCCTCAATTGATGGAAACCAGTGGCTAAGTCCAACTGCGAAAACACTGAGGCGCCAACTAACTGATCGAAGAGATCGTCAATCCTCGGCAGTGGGTGTCTGTTTTTCTTAGTCAGTTTATTAAGTTCTCTATAGTCCACACAAAGTCTAAGGGACCCATCCGCCTTCGTGGCAAATACTACTGGAGCACCCCACTCCGACATACTTCGTCTTATGAACCCGTTCTCAAGCAACTCCTTCACTTGCTTATCGAGTTCCCTCCTTTCACGAGGAGTCATGTGGCGTACTGGTAAAGATACTGGTTTTGCATTATCCACAAGATATATTCGAAAATCTATCTCCCGCTTCGGAGGCAAGCCCTTCACCTCCTCAAACACATCCGAATATTCTCGGACCACTCTAACAGATCGTAGATTTTCCACCGACGCGTCAAGCGATTCTAGATAACTAGCATAATGGAATATATGGGATTACAAAAGATTTCGAGAGCGTTACCAAGGCGAGTCAAGAGCCTAACTACTCTCCTTTCATAATCAAGAACGGCCCCATTTCTGGATAACCAATCCATTCCTAAAATTAGCCCATAGCCCGTGAAGCCCAAAACATAAGCATCACATCTAAACTCAACGCTAAGTATAGAAATTTTCAAATCCAAACACATCATGGACGAATAAGCTGAGCCCCCAATTGGATTCGAAACAACTAAGGGATCCTCTACTAAACTGGTGTTTAAGTGCAGTGATTCAACTAATGATGTAGAGATAAACGAATGCGATGTGCCCGAATCGAATAAAGTACGGACATGATGATCAAACAGAAAAACTAAGCTTTCAACAGAAATGGTTCTACCTCGTTCTTGCAGCTGTGGGACCGTGAGAGCCTGAACTTGTCCCCTTGCCTGCCCTGGTGCCATAAGAGCCTGCACCTGTCCTCCCGAGGTAGACCCTGCCGTCTGCCCCTTCTTTGGGCAGTCCTTCACTAGATGTCCCGCTTCACCACAGTGAAAACAGCCAGTCTTCTTTTTCTTTCTGCAATCCTTGCTGAGATGGCCTGGTGTCCCACAGATAAAGCATTTCTTCTTTCCTTTGCCATTATTGTCTTTACCACCCTTCTTGTTTTTCTGTTTTGGTTTCTTCTGATCCCCTTTCTTCTCGGGTGCCTTATCAGCTTTAGTGCCTTTCTCCTCGTGCATGAGTGCCATGTCTACTAGCTTCTCAAAGGTGGCCCCCATCGGGATGTGGGTCATAGCCAACCCCTGCAACGGTTCATTCAAGCCATTAACGAACCTCAGAGCCTTCTTCTCCGGCGTGTTCACTAAGTCCAAGCCAAACCTTGCTAACTGATTAAATTTGTTGACATATTCTTTCACTGATGAGCTTCCTTGCTTTAATGTCAAGAACCTTTCCATATATGGATTCTCTTCTGCCCTTGAGAGAAACTTTGCCTCAAACCTACGTCTGAAATCCGCCCAAGAATCAACAGGACGCTCCCCATTAGTGACCTCCCACCAAAACGAGGCCTCTCCCTTCATTAACCAAGCTGCTAATTTGACTTTCCTCCCTTCTTCTACTTCAAAGATTTCTAGCAATTCTTCCACCTCCTTAAGCCAATCTCTAACTTCCACAAACGTTTCTGACCCTTGAAAAGGTTTTCCACCCATAGCCTTAAATTCCTTGCACGTCTTTGCAAAAGTATCAGCGCGAGGAGGAGGAGGAGGAGGAGCGGGTGCAACTGGTGGTGGAGGAACATTGGCTGGACCTGCAGCGGCCCTAGCCTCTAATAACCTCCTATACCATCCTGGTATCATTACACCGTCCGGAAGGTTAAGATCTTCAGCCATGCTGAAAAAAAGGAAAGATTCAAAATGGAGAATTCGAAAGATAAAGATATGGCTATTGGAGATTATGTTTTTCTTAAAAACTTTCCTCTTTAAATTACTCATTAAGACATGTTTTTGAAAACACTTCTTCCAAAAATACTTTAGAAAAATAGTTTTCTAAAAAAAAAATATCTGTTCTGGTAACCTAGCTCAGATACCACGTGTAACACCCCACGTCCATTAATGTCACTCACAAAGGAATGCATTAACTTCCATGGAGGTTTTAAGTGAATATAGAACAGAAAAATTACAACAAGACATATAATAAGTAGTACTTGGAAATCTAAAACTTCATTTTATTGCAGCGGAAATTAAACATGTTTGTTTCATCATAAAACCATAAATCAGAGTCAAGTACAATATCCATCTTGATAAAACAAAATACATAATCCCATTACATAAATAGCCATTAAAGAAGATAACAAGCTGGACTTTACTTCAACGGTCCAAGCTTTTCCAAAAGAGAGATAAAGCAATCCAATCAAACTCCGCTAAAGCTGGGTCCACCCTGAGGACCTGGAGGGAGAAAAAGGATAGAAATGGAGGGGGTCAGACATAAAGTCTGGCGAGTATGATAATTCTAACAATACTATTATCAAAATAACTAGACTAAGGCATAAGCTGGAAAACAAGGAAATGTCTATGAACTACTGGGTATGGGAGAGCAGATAAAGATAACGTTAAAGGCACACCTAATTACTAACGAATAATTACTACACTGCACCACACCAGTCACCCTCAAAGTTGATTCCACTTGCTTCACTCAAAAATTATATAAATAGCTTCGTGTACCCCTAGCTGACTACATAGGTGCCGCCTGCCCCTATCTCCACTAGGTGTACCCCATTATCCACTTTCGATCGGCTCCCTACTCGTAGATACTCGTGCTGGCCCCACAGTGGGGTGTATCACTCCCCTAAAGTGGCAACCCGATACAACTTGAGAATGCACGGCTTATACCTACACGATGCAACAACGTCTTACCTACCAGCCCGGGTCCACACACGCATATGAAACCCGTTGGACTTGCGTTGCCACCGCTACCCCGTTTTGGCCTCTTATAGTCAAGCCCAGTATGCGTGTCCCATCCTCGACTTGGGTCGAGCCCACAAAGATACGTTTGGGTTACTGGTTGAAATGGGCCCCCACAAGCTACCCACCTAAGCTTGTCACCACTAGTATATCCCACTTAACCCTCTTAGTCATGTTCATTTACATGTGTGTTTGGTTAAGTCTTACTAATCATATTTCAAATGCCACTAAAGGCAACCACTAGATTCCTCATGCCACCCAAGGCACCTACTTAACCCCCATGTCCCACCTTACATGTTTGTCTGGTTAAGTATTTCTTAATTCATTCAGGCCATAACCTCATAAAGACCTCTCACATTAGACTGGCATTTATGGCAGCTGGATTTGCCGGGCGGGTCCGGGCAGTCTTACACCATAAAAGAGTCTAACCTCGTGTCTTTACAACTGTTATACTTAAATTTTGGCCTAGGACCTCTCACATTGGGCTGACATTAGTGACCACTGGATTTGCCTGTCGAGTCCGGGCAGGTTTACGTCACAAACGAGTCCAACCTCGTGTCCTAAGCATTGATTATCACTTATAATATTTTACCCCAGTTTTGAATATATCCCTATTCACATTATTAATTAACTCCAATTTTAATGATGTCCATAATTGACTCAATTATGGCCATGCAAAATCATATCAATTGCACCCCAACTTCTTAATATTAAATCCTTAATATTGCCCCTACCCCACGTTATACGTTCGCTTATTCAACGCAAAATATACGTTAGACTCGAATAGTCTAACTCATAGCACAAAGATAAATTATCACAACATATAGACAAATAAAATAGATCTAATCATAATAGGGGTGAATCTTGCATAAAACTACACAGGTTATGGATCTAAAGGTGTCAACTTGTTTGGTTAAATGTCACAATTTACATGATATGATCATAACCCAAATTCATGTATAGACTTGCATGTGGGGTTTTATGCAACATAATGATGGTGTGAACTAGCATCTAACACATAGAACTCACCCATGTCATAGCATAATTATAGATCTAAATAGATGTCATGGCATATGTTCATAATCTTTACTAATCAATCTAAACTTGCATACATGATTTGTCATATAAATCAACATAGCCCAAATAATATCAACATTATGATTTGATTAACATGAACTAATTAGCATAGATAATAACATCATGGCTTTATAACATGTATGATTTATCACAACTTAGCATAGAAAATTACAACCTATACAATATCATCATAGCATGATTTACAACATATAGGATATCATCATCACATAACATAGGATTTACAACATACATGATAACATAAGGTTTACAACAACATATATCACAATTCACATCATTCACTTATAATCCATTCATAACTTAATCTAATTAGTTCAATAATAATCTTGTTAAGATCATCATACTCACAATTAGTGAAGAAAGAGAGTCTTGATTTGCTTTAGACTTGAGTAGAATTAGGGTTTTGATTAGCTTTCTTCCTTCTTAGTTGGCGGCGGCTACACTGAGTTTCATGGCGGCGGTATGACGGTGGCTACTCTATTTTTCATGTGAGTTTAGAGTGAGAGACTACCTAGGTATTTATAGAGTTTAGGATTTATTTAGACCGTCAGATCAACTCAGAACTAAACTGAACCGTTAAATTTGCCAACTCAGCCCTAAAGACACATCAACAGCTCAAGATTGGGCTCAGCCAAACCCTAGCCAATCTGACCAGGTCGACTGCGCAGTCGACCTGGTCCCTGGGGTGTCGACTCCCCAGTCGACCTGGGTGTTGGGCGGGGAATTTCCCGCCTAGCCTGTTTGACTTTGAAATTTGAATTTTTAATTTTCTGAAATCTGTTTTGAATTTTTTGAAACTTCCGATGGCTATATCTCCTTCATACGAAGTCCAAATCACGCAAACTCGGACTCTATTTCAACCAGAATTCTGAGATGAACACAATGGCTCAACCCGTTTCCCACAATTCTCACGTCTGAGATTAGTTATTCTTTAATTTGTGAATATTAATATTAATAGAATTACGGGGTGTTACAGATTGCAAGGACTTCTCGTTACTGATCCATGGGGTGATTCCTATATGAGATGCAGTAGGAGAGTACCTTCGGTTCATCCTGTTCCTGGATGACTTGTATGGACATATGTCTGACAGAGTATTTCCAAAGGAATTACATGCGTTGATTTCTCCAAACGTACCATAGTTGATGGCGGAGAAATGGTTATTCTTTAGCCAAATAAACTAGAGTATTTTTGTGGACGTCAATCAAGTGTGACCTGGCGGATCTGATGATGTGGCATTCAAAGTGAATGGTGGCCAGATGTTTGAAAAGGAATTCTAGCCTCAAGCCTCATCAACCGGGAAATGGCACAAATCGGGCAGGCAGCATGGCTATGTGGGTCACTCCCATTTGGGTGTATGATAACCTATATAGAGAAATTCCATTTGCTTCTTTAATCTATATTTCGATGCTGTCCCGTTTCGGGAGGCGGTTGCTGATCCCAACCGTCGGTGATATACATTTGATACACTCAAGAGAAATGAGTGGTCGGTCATGTGTGGGCCAGGTTGCAAGACGTTCTTGTTGAACCAGTGTATTCGCCTCTAGAGATACACGTTCAGAAGGTAGTCCTATACCTTTTCAGGTTGGAATCCAATATCCAATAAGTGCCCGTGGTTTTCGATTGTATACTATATATGGGGAGCATGAGATGTAAGCGTTCCTCTAGATTGTTATTTATTTGTAATTAGACATTATGATAATATCAGAATAGCTATGATTTCAAAACTGTTTTGGGTTATAGTAAGGTAAAAACCGTCCGTGTCTATGTGTGGGCTGGTCTTACTATTATCCTTTGATTTCAGAAAGAATTTTCCAATGTTAAACAAGTATGTGTTCTGTGAATTTATCACTGATAGTATTCCAGACTGACCCGTTGTATTTTGCTTTGCTTCAAATGTGCTCAGGTCAGACCGAGTGTATTTACAGGTTATATTCGCTTGGAGTTTCAGGAATTAGAAGCAGGCGGCCTCACCGCTAGTTATATACAGATATTTTTCCGTTGTGACTGATATATGTTGTACTCTGATTATTGGTATGTATATACAGTTTTTGTATAAAGAGATTTGATATTATATTTTATTCGTTCCGCTGTGAGATTCTGATGAGGTGTTCTTCTTCTTTCTCCTATTCTAATATTTCTTTCTTTCTATTCTCACCCTCTATTTTCTTTCTCATAACAATCCATTGTTTTCGATGCTTGATTAGTCGACATGGTAATTTTATGTCAATTTTCAGGGTCGAAAACCTTGGGTCGTTACAGTGGTATCAGAGCTGGTTGCTTAATTGGTACAGATGATAGGGGGTTCTCGCTTCGCGTTTGGTGGCGAACGGGAGACTCTTACCCCTACATCTCCCGACAATGTGGGTTGGTCGAGTCGAGAGGTTGGCCGTAAAAGCAGTTCTGAGGTATCTCTGTAAGCCACGGTGGGAGGTTAGCCCACTGCCTTGGGTCGTTACAGTGGTATCAGAGCTATTGGTTTAGAGATAACCTTGGCTATGTGGCGTGACTCAATAGAGATGGGGTTAGTAATACCCTAGATTGAGTTTGTGTATATATACGAGAGCACATATTTGTAAATTTGATTATAAAATTATTTTTGAAATTATTTTTGCCTAATTTATTTTATAATATAATAAAAGTAATGATTATTATAGTATAGGCAAATTATTTTGATTTGTTGATGTTGATTGTGTGGTATATTGGGATGGTGTGCTCGATCTCATGGATATAAACCTGAACATGAATCGATTTGTTTAAAACCAATATTCGAATAAATCAATCCAGATAATTAAATCTGAATGGATAATTTAAGAAATAAATGGATGAATAAGAAGTGATTATAAATAATTATAATCTCGTGTGGTTTGAATTTTGTGGATGATATGGATGCTTTGAACATAATTGACATTGGTTTTGGGAACTAATAAATTGGTTTGAGTTGAGAACAGGTGCAGACGAGCCAGTTCAGCTTTAAATCAGTTCAAAGCAGAAATTCTAGAATTAATCGAATCCAAAGCTGCACAATAATTGAGCAAGCTCAAGAATAAATTATCATATATCGCGTAATAACGCTCGCAAAAAGGTATGCCTACGCAAATATGAAATTTTGGTTTTGTTTGGATTTTGGGATTCGATTTTGATTTTTCCGACCATGAGATTCGATGTATATATATTTTTTTAACCTGCGATATTGCAGATGTCCTCCGTACAGGGGAGACTCTGCCGATTTTTTTCCAAAATTTATGGTGTTAGAAAATTTATGAAAATTTTTGGGAAATTTTTTTATTTGAAATAAATTGGTTTAAAAACCAATTGAGTCAGTTTGGAAATAAATTCGAGATTTAAAATTAATTATTTTTGGAAAGATAAAAGGGATTTAGCATTCTTTCTGCCTTAGCAATTTCGATGACGAAATTATTTTAAGGGGGAAGGAATGTAACGACCCGTATTTTCTGCCTATTTATTTGGAATATTTTAATTATTTTAATTATTTAAAATATTGGTTTGAATTTAAATAATCGAATTTAACGATTTTATTTGGAATATATTATATAAATAATGAAATAATATTTTAATTTCCAGAATATTTGGAAAAATATAGAATTTGCCACATATTGTGGCCGGGCAGTTTATATTGGTCAGATATTGGTTATATTAAATTTACAACGACGATTTCGTTTATTAAACGACGGTCGAGCGATATGGTTTATAATTTAATTAAATAATGAGCTGCAGCGGCGCGACAGTTCGCGATTTGGCGTTTTGAACTTCAATTTGTCGTACCGGGTTCAAAATAAGTCGGATTTCCTCGAAACAAGAAACGTCGGGACCGGTTTGGCGATATCTTTCCAATGGCAGAGAAAAATCCAGTTTTCATCGTGTAGATTTTATTTTATGTCGAAATCAAATTTTGAAAAGGTCGCTATGGAATTTTTGTATATATATATATATTATATCGATTATTTATATAGAATAGAGGGTTTTTAAATATTTTAAATATCGATTTGGCTTGGAATTCAACCCGGGATATTTTATTATGTTAATATACGACATTCTGGTCGTGTATGGCCGATTTTAATATTTTAATATTATTATATTGAGGTATTTTAATATTGGTTTATTTTATTTGAATTGGCCAGTTATGAAAGGGACATTTTTCAAATGACCTTCGTTTTCGATGAAACAAATTTTATTGGGACCGCAACAGTATATTATTGCTAGATCTCAAGTGGCGCGTCAATTGGGGTTAATTTGTGAGCGTGGCAAAATAAAATACAAATATAAACAACTATTTATACGTGAACGAGCGCCATTCGAGCAAACGAACTCGGAATTCGACGAAACAAGTTTCATTAGGACCGTATCATCAAATTATACTATGTCGTCCATTCGCATCTCGAAACGGGTTCGTATGTGAGCGCAGCGGCGAATAAACGACGTTCGAAAACGCGATAGACACGAAATAAAATATCGTTAGTCAACATCGCTTGTCACGTCGACTTAAAATATTTATATTTACACTCATATAAAGGCCCCAACTCAGAATTTCCAGCCAAGCTCCATCTTTGTCATGTAATTTTGCAAATAAGTCCTCCATCACAAAATCATTTATATCTTCAAATCTGTCAAGAAATTGAGGAGGGTTCAAAAGGCAAAATTGTAGATTGGGTCGAGGGGAAGCTGCTGTAAAAAGTTGGCGAGGTTTCGTGGTCTGAGGTGGCCGAAATTGGCTGAAAACCGTGAGATCTGAGTTTCAGTTTTCATGATTTTGGGAGCGATGTGGTCGGTTTCAGGTGGCGAGACCAGTGGGGGTGGAAGAGGGAAGACTGAGCTTTCATTGGGCGGTGGTCCGGTCATGTTTCGACGTGTGTGGTGTCCGGTAGAAGGGGATGATCGGAGTGATAGGTTTTGGGGAATTCGGTGGAAGCTACGATCGAAAATGGCCACATCCACGATGATTGGTGGGGTTTTGGACGAGGGAGCTTGAAGGGGGACAGAGCGTGGTGGTGAGGCGGAGCGATTGGCGGAGGTCTGGTCACCGGAAGTGGCATGGCGACAGCAAATTTGGGGTTTAAACGGAATTGGGGGAAACACCGATTTCACGGTGGTCGGGGCACGTTGGAGGACGGCTTTTGGGGTGTTGGTGCTGGACGTTGCGGCGGAGATGATGGGCGGTCGAGGGTGGTCCCAGGCTTAACGATGGAGGCGCAGCGATCAATAGTTGGTGGCGAGATGTGTTGGGCGTGGTATAGTGAAGAGGAGGATGGAGTAATCGGGGTAGAGAAATTTTGATCCAGGAAAAACACATGAGGAACAGTATTTGATGCTGATGTGGACATTAAAAAGGGTAAAACGTTTATTTAGGTTAATTAATTAATTATTAGTATAGTTAATTATCGTTTAAATTTTATAAACTTTGAACTAGCGTAACTAATTCATAGGTTAACGGATTTCAATGAAACTGGATCCGTTGGGATCGTAGGGACGAGGCCTAGACGATGGCACTGACCAGGCACTGATCTGACGCAGTTGAAAATTCAGCTAATTTTGAATGTCCATTCCAGAATAAATGCAACAAACACGTCAACCGTCAACCAGAATTAACACTGGTGAGTTAATTCTCACACCTTCTGGAGTCCTGTGATATGATAAATCCATAGAAAAATATAATCTATAATTTACTGTACAAATTGGTTGAATGGTTGCGATGGATGCAAATCGGTTGTTGTGGTTTGATTGGTTGCAGTTATTTATATTTCGTCATTTATTTAATTCGTATATTTTTATCAACTGGTATCTGTGATGCAGAGAAGGACAGGTTGGAGGGATCCGACCGGATTCCTCAAATAAACTGTATTTTTTGTTTGTTGTGCATATATATGAATTGTTCACTCCGATTGACACCAAAACCTGTCTGTATGTGGATAGTTGAATAAATATCCACCTGTGTTGTGTTTAAAATCAACCGACAGTGTTGATTGGGTAATTGGCAGTGAATGGCCTAAAATGTGTTGTTTCTGTCGTCAGTTGATCAATTGGTGAATTGACGCAGTTGAAAGTATAAATACTTTTATAACTGAATTAAAGTTCTTCAATTATTTTGTGTAAATATTTAGATTTTCAAACTTACAAATATATGTTTTAAATCAAGTTTATATAAGAAATTATATAAGTGGTTTATACAGGATTTAAAAGCTAGAAGGGCAAAGAAATTACCTACGGGTTGGTAAAATAGAATAATTGTTTTTATAACAATTAAATAGTGATTTTAAATTAATTAAATTGTTTAATTAATTTAAACGAGAAATGACAAATGGAAAATCAGTTAATAGTTAACTGGTGTGTATGGTTGGTGGAATCAACCGTTTTTAACTAAAATAAATAAAGGAATTAATTTGAATATTCGTTAAATGAATTGAATAGTATAAACATTAGTTAATCTTCGATTAACTATAAATTATGGAATTATTGAAGTATTTAGTGTTAATAAAATTAATCTCTATTTGATAAGCTTTTTAAAGGCATTAATTATTCTATTTATAATTAATAGCAAGGTTAAATATTTTTAATATAGTTAATGTTAAAGTTAAATCATTATTTGAATTAATAATAATTAAAGAAATGACCTTTAATTGAAAATCCATTTGAAGTAATTAAGTGGTGGTGAGTTCGGTTGAAGTTAAATCAGGTTGTGGTAAAGGGATTTATAACCCAAATTTCAAACGAAATTGGTAAAAGGAATTTAGAAGGGAATGCAAGGATTTAAATAAGGGTTATCCTTAATGTGTAATTTAAGTTAAGTAAATTCAGTCGTATGAAATTGTTAGGGAAGATGGAAAATTGATTTGTAGAATAAAATCTAAGAAGCTGGGAAAAAGATGGTAAATGGATTATTCAAGCAAACTTTTGAAATGAGGTCCTTAAGACTAAAATGATTACTTAAAAGTTGAAGAATTGAATTAAGCGAAGTACGGTAATTGAAATAAGAATTTCCAACACAAAGAGAAAACCATACAATAGCTATGGTATTAAATAGTGATAAATGGATTTTTGGAAGTAAAATCCAAGTTTTTAATAAAAAGGTCTTATTACAAAAGAGGAATAAGCGGATTTTAATTATAAAATCCAAGATAGAGTTGTTATAGAAAGGCTCAATAGATGGAAGCAAAGTATTTGATAAAGGATTCTTATTATAAATCGAAATGTTATAAACGAAATAATGATTTGAGTTAAAAGTTGTGCTTTAATGGATATTTACTTAATCAAATGAATTAAGTAAATTGAGCGAGGATTTCAAAAGTATGAAACGATTTATAAACCAGGAGTTGAAATCAAGGGGTAAACGAGATTTGAATATCAGTGGTTAAGTGTCAAACTATTATCTGTTCTGAGATAAGAACGTTGTCGATCAAGGTCTGAGAGGTAACTAAAATACCCCAACTTGATTGGCTTCACTATTATCGAGGAATGGTATTAGTTTGGAGCGAGTAAAGGTGTTGAAATTGGTTTTAATTTATACAAGGAATATCAAACTCTAATGCAAGGTTTTGGGAAATATATAATATTGCAATATTAGTTTCAAAAGAAATAAGAATATTGATTTCAAATTATATTGAATATTTGTTATTCAATTAGAGTTGATCAAATATAGTATTTGAGGTAGAGTAGTCAAACATAGTTATTCAAGAAGAGTTGCCATTGCGTACGACTGCTAGCGTAATTCGCAGGGCTGCAAATAGCCTATGGCAGTCAGATGTTTCCTGAGGGAATCATGCATAACCATTGTGATTGCTGTGATCTAGAGTCAAGCGAATGGAGTTAAGTCGAATATTTGTTAATCGATAGGAGTAATCAAGTCGAATATTAGTTAATCAATAGGAGTAATCAAGTCAAGTTAGTCTAGTTGAGTTAAAGAGGTCAAGTTATGTCAAGTACTGAATTAGCAAAAGCTCATGTATTCACACTATTGTTATTTGATAGTTAAATCACCGACTATCAAACCTGACCAATACGATTGTTGGTATGGAAAGACCGGAATCTAATTTATATTCGAATACCATTCCGACCAAGGAATACGTGAAGATGGTAATTGAAGATGGAGCAATTGAAGGTCGTGGATCTTCATAAGCGGAAGGACTACTCGTCAAATTCCTCTGGCTTGCAACCAGAGTTATTTTGATTTGTGATTCTGTCGTGGTTGAAATCTACGGATTGCAGCTACTGATCCATGGGGTGATTCCTATATGAGATGCAGTAGGAGAGTACCTTCGGTTCATCCTGTTCCTGGATAACTTGTATGGATGGATGTCTGACAGAGTATTTCCAAAGGAATTACATGCGTTGATTTCTCCAAACGTACCATAGTTGATGGTGGAGAAATGGTTATTCTCTAGCCAAATAAACTAGAGTATTTTTGTGGACGTTAATCAAGTGTGATCTGGCGGATCTGACGATGTGGCATTCAAAGTGAATGGTGGCCAGATGTTTGAAAATGAATTCTAGCCTCAAGCTTCATTAACCGGGAAATGACAAAAATCGGGCATGCAACATCGTTATGTGGGTCGCTCCCATTAGGGTGTATGATCACCTATCTAGAGAAATTCCATTTGCTTCTTTAATATATATTTCGATGCTGTCCCGTTTCGGGAGGCGGTTGCTGATCCCAACCGTCGGTGATATACATTCGATACACTCAAGAGAAATGGGTGGTCGGTCATGTGTCGGCCAGGTTGCAAGACGTTCTTGTTGAACCCAGTGTATTCGCCTCTAGAGATACACGTTCGGAAGGTAGTCCCATACCTTGTCAGGTTGGAATCCAATATCCAATAAGCGCCCGCGGTTTTCGATTGTATACTATATATGGTGAGCGTGAGATGCAAGCGTTCCTCTAGATTGTTATTTATTTGTAATTAGACATTATGATAATATCAGAATAGCTATGATTTCAAAACTGTTTTGGGTTATAGTAAGGTAAAAACCGTCCGTGTCTATGTGTGGGCTGGTCTTACTATTATCCTTTGATTTCAGAAAGAATTTTCCAAAGTTAAACAAGTGTGTGTTCTGTGAATTTATCCTTGATAGTATTCCAGACTGACCCGGTGTATTTTGCTTTGCTTCAAATGTGCTCGGGTCAGACCGAGTGTATTTACAGGTTATATTCGCTTGGAGTTTCAGGAACTAGAAGCAGGCGGCCTCACCGCTAGTTATATACAGATATTATTCCGTTGTGACTGATATATGTTGTACTCTGATGATTGGTATGTATATACAGTTTTTGTATAAAGAGATTTGATATTATATTTTATTCGTTCCGCTGTGAGATTCTGATGAGATGTTCTTCTTCTTTCTTCTATTCTAATATTTCTTTCTTTCTATTCTCACCCTCTATTTTCTTTCTCATAACAATCCAGTGTTTTCGATGCTTGATTAGTCGACATGGTAGTTTTAGGTCGATTTTCGGGGTCGAAAATCCTTGGGTCGTTACATTAAAAGTCTTCTATTGTTTTATGATCATATGCATAGTGTGTGTTCATGTCCTTATCTAATGCAAAATAAGGCGGTCTACTGATTCAGTTGACCTCCTTAATGCGAATCATGTAAGTGTCATGAATCCATTATGTATGCAAATTTTCCCTACTCATAATTCTACATGAGTGCGCAACCATTCATACAAATGCGACATCCATATGACAACATATCAAGTTTCAACCACATACAAATATGAATACATATATGCATATGCAATATGAAGTGACTGAGCCGATCTAAAACCTAGGTTGTGTGTGTATATGCATCCACGAGCAACCACTAACAACCACTTGCAGCCATCAACCATAACATGTTTCAAATACATGTTTACATCCAAAGGGGTTTCTACCTAAGGATAAAGGATAATATCGAGTAGATATACCTAAAAAGATAGGTACAAGCACAACTTAAGGAAAAGAGAAATCAAAAGATGTACCCTAAAAAAGAAAAGGGTAGGTCGCGCATATTCTGTCCTCAGTTTCCCAAGTCGCGTCTTCCTCGGCGTCGCTCCACTGAACGTTAACGAGCTTGACTTCGCGGTTGCATAGCTTTTTGATTTCAGTTCCTACAATTCGATTTGGAACTCTTCTTATAGTTGCTTCGCGTTCCACTTCGGCTTCTTCTAGAATGCTTGGCTCCACCACTTCCGCAGATTCATGTAGACATTTCCGGAGATGAGAAACGTGAAAGACGTTGTGAATTCCAGCCAACCCTTCGGGCAGCTCTACTCTATAAGCCATCTTTCCAATCTTCTCGATGATAGGGAATGGTCCTACAAATCTTGGTGCTAGCTTTCCTGCAGATCCAAAGTGAACGACGTTCCTTAAAGGGGATACCTTAAGGAAAACTCTGTCCCCAACCTCAAACTCGAGGTCGGTCCTTCTTTTGTCTGCGTAGGATTTCTGTCTGTCTTAGGCAGTCTTCATTCTTCTTCGTATCAAGTCCACTTTTTCTGAAGTCTCTCTAATCATGTCTGGCCCAAGTATAAGCTTGTTAGTAGACTCCCGCCAACAAGTTGGTAATCGGCACGGTCTTCCATATAGAGCTTCGAAGGGCGCCATACCAATGGTGGCTTGGTAACTATTGTTGTAGGCGAATTCCACTAAAGGAAGATGATCCTCCCAAGTCCCTCCGAAGTCAAGAACGCATAGTCTCAAAAGATCTTCTAATACCCTATTCACCCTTTCTGTCTGACCATCGGTTTGGGGGTGATAGGCCGTGCTCAAGCATATCTGTGTGCCTACAGCTTCTTGCAGACTCCGCCAAAATTCACTCGTAAAGATGGGGTCTCTGTCAGTCACTATGCTGGAGGGTATTCCATGGAGTCTAACTATTTCCTTGAGATAAAGAGAAGCTAGAGATGAGGCAGTCCTTCTACTCTTGATAGGTATAAAGTGGGAGCTTTTAGTAAGCCTGTCCACTATTACCCAAATGCTAGTATTTCCTCTTCTTGACCTAGGCAACCCGTCAATGAAGTCCATTGAATGCTATCCCACTTCCATTGCGGGACTTCTAGAGGATGAAGCAGTCCTCCAGGCTTCTTTTGTTCCGCCTTGACCTGTTGGCATGTCACGCACTTAGAAACGAAATTTGCCATGTCCTTCTTCATGCCGCTCTAATAGAAAACTCTCTTTACGTCCTTGTACATCTTGTCTCCACCTGGATGTATTGTCATCTTGAAATGATGTGCTTCTTCGAGAACCATCTTTACCAAAACCCTTGCTTGTGGGACGGATAGTCTTCCATCTCGCCTTAGCCAACCCTTATCATCGATGGAGTACCTATTGAGGTGACTGGAAGTCTCACCCCTAATTAGTTTATCAATCACATCCACAAGCTGAGGGTCTTCGCGTTGTGCGGCCCCAATTGAGTCTAACAGAGTGGGCCGTACTTCTAGGGATGCCAGTAAACCAGGTATAAAATCGGAGGAGGGCCTAAAGTAAAAACTGGCTATATACTCCAAGCTTTGCCTTTCAACAAAGAGAGGCCTTAGGGTCAGCTTCTTTCTGCTCAACGCGTCTGCTACTACGTTGCCTTTGCCAGGAGTATAGGAAATATCAAAATCATGCTAGGCAAGGAACTCCATCTACCTTTGCTGACTCAAGTTAAGATCTTTCTACGAGAAAAGATACTTCAACTATTTATGGTCAGTATATAATTCAAACTTCTCACCTAGGAGATAATGGCGCCAAGACTTAAGTGCAAAGACGATAGTGGCCAACTCAAGATCGTGGGTTGGGTAGTTCTTTTCATGAACTTTCAATTGTCTTCCACCATAAGCTACTACCCTCCCTCCTTGCATCAGAACAGCGCCTAGTCCTGTACCACAAGCATCCATATACACCGTGAACATCTTGCTTCCATCCGACAAAGTCAGAACTGGGGCTGTTGTAAGAGCCCTTTTTAATCGTTGGAAAGCAAACTCGCAATCCAAATCCCAAGCGAACGCCAGATTCTTTTTTGTTAGCCTTGTGAGTGGAGCTGAGATTTTCGCGAAATCCCTAATGAACTTTCGGTAAAAACCGGCTAGCCCAAGAAAGCTTCGGACTTCGGTTGCATTTCTTGGTGTCTTCCAATCTTGCACTGCCACTACTTTCGCGGGGTCCACAGCTAACCCTTCTTTGGACACTATATGTCCAAGAAATCTTACTTCTTCTCTCCAAAAGTGGCACTTGGAGAATTTGGCTTTTAGCTGATGAACTCGAAGATTTTCCATGATCTCTTTCAGATGCTGAGCATGTTCTTCCTCATTCTTTGAGAAGATTAAAATATCGTCTACGAAGACAACCACAAACTTATTGAGGAACTCTCTGAACACCCTGCTCATTAGGTCTACGAAATAAGCGGGTGCGTTTGTCAAACCGAAAGGCATGACAAGCGACTCAAAGAAACCATCTGGGGTTCTAAACGTTGTCTTATCAATGCAATCTTCAGCTACCCTTAACTGATGGAACCCAGTAGCCAGATCAAGTTAGGAGAAGACCGACGCACCTACAAGCTGATCAAACAAATCGTCTATTCTGGGAAGCGGGTGTCTATTCTTTTTAGTCAGCTTGTTTAGCTCCCTATAGTCCACACAAAGACGTAGTGAATCATCTGCTTTGGAGGCGAACACCACTGGAGCACCCCATTCCGAGATACTCCGCCTTATAAACCCCTTCTCGAGAAGCTCCTTAACTTGCTTACTGAGCTCCTTTCTCTCCTTTAGAGCCATGTGTCTAACAGGCAGAGCTACGGGCTTTGCATTATCAACAAGATATATGCGGAAGTCTATTTCCCGCTCTGGAGGTAAGCCTTTCACCTCTTCAAAGACATCCGGATATTCCCGGACCACTCTAACCGACTGCAAATTCTCAACACAAGCGTCAAGCGACTCTAGATAACTAAGCATAACAACATTCAAGCGATTACAAGAAATTTCTAGAGTGTTACCGAGCCGAGTCAAGAGTCTAACCACTCTTTTCTCACAATCAAGAACAGCACCATTACTGGATAACCAGTCCATGCCTAAAATCAGTCCATATCCTGAGAAGCCCAAAACAAAGGCGCTACATCTAAATTCAACACTTAGAATAGAGATTTTCAAATCCAAGCAAACCATCGACAAATAAGTCGAGCCCCCAATTGGATTTGAAACAACCTGTAACACCCCACCTCCACCAGGGTCACTCAAGAGTGATTGCACTAGCTTTGGAGGGATGTTGTCTAGGTAAACATGCACAGATATATCACAAGACAGAACATAGATAAATAAATAAGTAAAGCAGTGGTAGAAATTTAAAATCCATAGTTAACCATTTCAAAACCAAAGTCAACTTACATCAAAATACTTTAGTCATCATTTTCCAACTACCACAAGTCTAGAAACATAAACTGAAAATAACATAAAGTAAACTATCCCCAAAATAGATGTGGTGAAGCCATAGCAAGCTCAAGTCCAAACCGTACATGAGCTGTCAAGAAAGCAAGCCAAATGTCCAAGCTAAGCACTAGTGTTCCCTCCCTGAGAAACTGGGAGGGGGGGAGGGGAAACGGAAGAAAAGAGGCGAAAGAAAAAGGGTCAGTCATAAAGACTGGTAAGTCCTACATACTATTAGTATAAAAACTGATGATGTTAACTAGACATGAGAAACTGAGATGAAACATAAAGATGGTAACTAACTGGCATGATAAAAAGATAACAAGGTAGATCAGGTGTGGCATCACATATACAAGGTTTAGTTTTGCACCAATAGTACTAGTATTCTAACCCATGTCAAGTATAAACAAGAAATGATCCCTTGGCCCAATATCATGAGATGACCCAAGTCAAGGTCCAACTATACGGTCTAGTCGATCGGCTCCCTATAAGCCTAACTCGTCGAGTGTCGGTGTCATACAGCCCAATCACGGAATGTAGTCAACTGTGCTAGGTCCACCCTAGGGTGTATCAAGCCCTAGGGTGCCAACCACTGACACAAATCGAGCACGCACAGTCTAAACCTACTGGTGCCCGTGTCTGTTTTTTCAACTCCGGACTATGTGCACGACCATAGCCCGCCTGAACCTACACTGGCGCACCTACTCAGCCGTCTTTCTAGTCGCTTACAATCAGCCCAGTAATCGTGCCCCACCCTAGCCTAGTCCCTAGGGTATCGTGATACATCTAAGAGGGTTACTGCTGAAAAGGACCACGTAACTAGGGTTTCTAACGGGTTAAGTGTGGTTAACCCTATCCAATCATGTATCAAGTTGGTTAAGTGTATCCAAGTGGTTCATGACTTAACCCTATCATGTGGCATTAATTAACTTAATGCGCCCAACCTCTCACATTAGACTTTGTTGTGGTTACTGGATGTGCCGGGCGGGTCCGAGAAGCTTTACACCACAACCTAGTCTAACCTCGGGTTTCAAGCGCGATATGACCAACTACTCACATTGGGTCCTATTGTTTGTAGCCACTGGATTTGCCGGGCGGTTCCGGGCAGATTTACGCTACAAACTCAACCCAACCTCGAGTTGGCCACTTTATGGTTTTCTACATGTCATGACCACATTCAAGTTTTCAAGCATAATCAATTTTCATGTCACATTTCAAGTCATGTTTTTCATGTCATTTCAAGTTCACCTAACTACCCATAACGTATTCCCATCGCACGTAAATTCGCATCAATACAAATAGATCAAGAAGGGGAACATAACAATATGACAAAGATGGGCATAAGGTGGTAAAGTTGGTCATAAGTTAAACATGATGATATTTGAGGCAAAGGTGTTCATCACAACTAGCATATAGGATTATTGGCCTCAAAACATGTATGACGTCAAACTTGGCAAATAAGGTGATAACATGGTAATAGTTGACATAGAGTGATAAACTTGTGACTAGCATGTAGTTCAACATCATAGGCAAGTTAACATCAAGGTTATGAGGGGTTCTATGTTGCATTATGCATAATCCCCAAATAAAGCTCATAGCTTTCTATCCAAAAATCAAGATGAACGGTACTAGGTTCATGATAGTTCCACAATCATAGATCAAAAGAGTCATGAATGGATCTATGCATACAATTATAGACCAAAGACAAGTATTACACAAGAATCCCATTTCAACTTGCTACATGTTCATATTAATTTCATAGTTTAAATCTAAGAGTAGAGTGGGGCTTACAAATCGTGGCTATCAGAACTAGAACAAAATAGAACAAGATAGAGACGTTGTAGAAGCTCTAGGAATGATGTAGCAACACTAGCAATCTCCAAACAATAATAAGCTCCACACAAAGCCTTGAGAAATAAGTAGCTCCTTTGATTTGATGGAGAAAGATTGCTCCTTTGCCTTAGATCTAGTTTAGAACTCTCAAGCTCTCAAGATGAAGATGGAGGTCATGATTAGGGAGCATTTTGGCAGTACTTAGTGGTTAGGATGATTTTTAGTGGTTTAGGCTAGGTCTTAGGGTGTTTTTATAGGAGTAGAGACAAGTTTAGGCCATAGGATTAACCCTAGTTTAGATCTGAACCGTCAAATCTCGTCATGGCCAGCTGAACAGACCCAAAGGAGCAAGCAGGTGCACCAGGCCAACATGGTCCGACCAGGGAAGTCGACCCCCAGGTCGACACCCAAGTCGACTGGGCAGTCGACCTGGGGCTGGGGTAGGTCGACTCCCCAGTCGACACCCCAGTCGACCTGGGGCTGGGCGGGAAATTTTCCCGCCCAGTCTGTTTGGGGCTGAATTTGAATTTCGGGCTGAATTTTGAATTTTCTGATATCTTCTATGGGCCATAACTTGGTCATACGGACTCCGATTTACAAAATTTCGGACTCGTTTTCAAGCAGAATTTCGAGACGAATGCAATGGAGTAACTCGTTCCCATTGATTCTTAACTTATAATTTAATTCTGCCCTGATTTCTTGTTTTAACATGTAATAAAAATTCGGGTTGTTACACAACCAAGGGATCTTCTACCATACTAGCGTCTAGGTGCAGAGATTCTACGAAAGCAGACGAAATAAAGGAGTGTGATGCACCAGAATCAAAGAGAGTGCGAACTGGATGATCATAGAGATAAACTAAGCTTTCTACAGAAATATTTCTACCTCGTTCCTATGGAGGTGCCACCAGCGCGTGAACCTGTCCCCTTGAGGTGGATCCAGTCCTCTGTCCCTGTCCCCGCTTCTTTGGGCAGTCCTTAGCCAAGTGTCCAGACTCGCCGCAATGGAAACAACCACCATTCATCTTTGCCTTCTTTTTCCTGTAGTCTTTTTCTATATGTCCAACAATGCCACAGAAATTGCACCTTCTCTTTTCACGGGATTTGTTGTTCTTCCTGCCTTTCATGAAGTCTGTCTTCTTAGCATGTAAACCCTCTTTCTTTTCCTGAGGCACTTCCACCTTTGCCTCTTTCTTGCCTTTATCTTCCTCGTGTAGTAGCGCCATGTCAACCAAGCTTTCATAGGTCGCTCCCATGGGTATATGGGTCATAACAAGGCTGTGTAGAGGCTCATTCAGACCTTTGACGAAGCGAAGGGCCTTCTTGTGTTGGGTGTTTACTAAATCCAGCCCAAATCTAGCCAGCTGATTAAACTGATTGACGTACTCCTTGATCGTCATACTTCCTTGTTTAAGAGTTAGGAACTTCTCCATTTGCAGGCTTCTTTCAGCTTGGGAGAGGAATTTCATCTCAAACCTCATCCTAAAATATTCCCAAGTTTCCACTGGCCTCTCAGCATAGGTAACTTCCCACCAATAGGAAGCTTTATCTTTAAGCAACCACACTGCTAGTTGTATCTTTTGCCTGTCGTCAAATTCGAAGATGACGAACAAATCTTTGGTCTCCTTCAGCCAGTTCCTTGCTACCACAAATGATTCAGTTCCATAAAAGTCCTTTCCACCCACAGCCTTGAAGTCTCTACACGTCTTAGCAAAAGTATTTCCACAAGGAGGAGGAGGAGGAACCGCTGCCACTATTGGAGGAGGAATGTCTGCTAGGCCCGCACCATTGGCCTTAGCTTCTAGGTACCTTCGGAACCAACTAGGGATCGTTACTCCTTCTAGAAGGTTAAGATCTCCAGACATGCTGGAACAAAAAGGAAAGTATTCAAGACCAAAGGATAGGGAGATAGTGCATATGGCTTTGGGGAATTATGCCTTTTAAAAACAACACTTTTTCTAGAAAACAATGCTTCTTTAAACTTCTTTTTGAAAATATTTTCAAAAACTTTATTTAATATGGTAAACCTGTGCTCCGATACCAAGTGAAACACCCCACCCTCCATTAAGGTCACTCACAAAGGGAATGCCTTAACTTTGGTGGAGGTTTGTAAGTAAAAGTCACAGATAAAACACAAGACAGATATAAACACATATATATAAGCAGCGGAAAACAAACAAACTTTTTATTTCATAAATACGTGTTCATACAAAACATTTCCATATCTGTCACATAATAACTTCCAAAACATTACATCATCGTTTTTGTTTTGGTTATTAAATAAAGAAGCATAAAACATAATTAAAACTGCATAAATCCCCATAGAATGTGTCCAACAGCCATAGCCAAGGAAAGAGAGTCCAAACCTTACATCAACTATCTTGAAGCTTGCAAAGAGTCTGACTAAGCTGGGTTGTTTCCTCCCTGTGGACCTGGGGGGGGGGGAACGGAAGAAAAGAAGACGAAAGAAAATAGGGTCAGACATAAAGCGTGGTAAGTCTAGTGACTCTTCAGTATGAGAATAAGAAAAAGGACAAGGTAGGTATAAACTGGAAATAGGAAAGTATCATAAACTAAGATAAAGTAGTTTAAACGAATATACTATCGCACCCCACATTATACCTCTGCACCTACTTGCATTGTATCAACTGGCACCCCATGAACGAGGTGAAGTGATCCCCCTTTTCTAAAGATCGGCTCCTACTCGCATAATCATCTGTGTCTTACGGCCCCCAAAGATTGTAGATACCTATGCTGGTCCCACCATGGGGTGTATTAAGTCCCATGGTTGCGGCCCGACACAATCCTTAGAATGCATAGGTTATACTACTGGTGCCCCCAGTGCCCTGTTTGTCTGCTCCGAAGTGTGTGCACACCCGCACTCCATTAGAACCCACACTGTTGCACCCACCGCCGTCGCTTTTGACCGCTTACAATCAGCCCAGTAATCGTGCCCCACCCTGCCTAGTTTCAGGGTACCATGATACCTAATTGGGTTACTGCTGAAATGGGTCCCCGTTACTAGGGTTTTCTAGTCAAACATGTTAATTGGTTAAGTGTCTGCATTTACCTAACCCCACCCATCAGTTTAATTAACATGTTGAATTGGTTAAGTGTTTTAGTTAACTTAACCCTACCATCCTGACTTGTCTGTCCTTAGCTTTTTAAAGCACCGACCACTCACATTAGACATGTATTGTTACGGTTACTGGATGTGCCGGTCGGTTCCGGGCAGGTTTACACCGTAACTCAGTCTAACCTTGGGTCCTTATTGGGCTCAATGCTTAACCACCCACATTGGATAGGTATTGTTGTGACTACTGGACAGCCGGGCGGGTCCGGGCAGGTTTACATCACAACTCAATCCAACCTCGTGTTAAGCATATTCGTATTTTCTAAATTTACGTATTTGTCTTTATTACTTGTTATATGTAAATTTGCTAACAATTAGATGTTATGGCCCACTTTCCAAGTTTAACATTTTTGGTATAATAATTTATACCATTCAAATGCCACCAATTTTGGCATGTGACAAACATGCCAATTTCATATATTTTCACCAATTTATGTCAAGTTACCAATTTTCCCCAACGTTACCCCGTCTAAATATTAGGCTAACAATCTTATCCTAATTTTTTGTTCGCATGGTTTTTAACATATAATATTAGGCTAAAAACTTAGCCTAATTTAGCGTACACAAAATTGGCATTCGTTAACATAAACATGACATAGGTTTAAACTTGGCATTATCGACATAGTCAATATGAACATCATAGGTGTGAACTTGCAAAATAGTCAACATGAATATCATAGGTGTGAACTTGCATTGAAATAGGGATCTAACCAAATAGGTGTCACATGAATTAACATATAGTTTTGACAATATAAGTCTAAACATGTTTAGATCTAGGCATAACATCGAACATCACTAGCATATGACAAGAATATAACATGTCCATAAAGTATGTATAATTTCATCGCATGTGTGAACTAGATCCAAATCATGTTTACTACTATAACATGAAACTTGTAATAAAATGGATCTTGGCATGGATCCAATTATGAACTTTGCAATTTTTGTATAAATATATTAGCATGTATATGAACTTAGGCATAGAGGTTTTAGCATAAAGTATATACATGAGATCTTAACTTGGACATATCACATACAACTTATATAATCACATAAACATATGGGTGTAGATTATAACATGAACTATACAACTTGCATGTGATGTTGTTTTCATTTGAATGGATCCAACACCAAGTAAATTCAACCACAAACTTTCCGACCATTCACAATACAATCATTTCAATACAAGATATGAATTAACATCATCGTTGTACAATAACACAATTCCATTTCCATTTTACATCGAATCAAATCCTAACTTTTATTCACATCGGAAAAATCACTATACTTACAACAAACGACGGTCTTGTTTTCTGATTTCTGAGTTCTGAATTTGAATTGCTTTCCTTTGGGTAGACAAACGTTGTTTTGATTCTTGTTTTAACTTTAATTTGGCTCGTATCTAAGCTTTCTCTAACTGACGGCTACTCTTAGTTTCCTCCCAGCAGCATGACGGCTCTAGTTCTATATTATTTGTGAGAATTTAGGTTGAGTGTTGAGTTATATTTATAGAATTTCAAACTAATTAGAGCCGTCGATGAAGCTAGAGTTGATCAAGGCCATCCATCTCAAGAGAAGCCAATCAGAAAGCGACAAGTCATCCCTAGTGACACAGCCAAGCCTCGGAAATCGACCAGAAACTGACCAGGCCAGCCAGGGCCAAATCAGGTCGACTGGGCAGGTTGACCCCCAGGTCGACCTAGCGCCTGGGCAGGAATTTTCCAGCCCAGTTTGGGTCTGAATTCGAATTTTGAACTGAATTTTGAATTGTTTGAATTTTGAATTGAATTCTGAAACTTCCGGAGGTCATAACTCCTTCATACGGAGTCCGATTCATGCAAACTCGGACTCTATCTCAAGCAGAATTCCAAGACGAGCGCAATAGCGTAACCCGTTTCCCTTAATTCTTTCATTTAGAATTAATTATACTTTAATTTGTTAATTTACAGTTAACAGAAAATTCGGGGTGTTACACAAACTGCCTTTATTAAAGGCAGAAACATAGTGGATGGAGTGGCCGTTTTGTAGGAGTATATTGATGCCTGTTGTAGAAATAATTTTTCTTGTGCTATTTTGAAGATATATTTTGAGAAGGCGTTTGATTCAGTTGATTGGGATTATATTTGTGAGTTATGTCTTGCTAGGGTTCTTAGTGTTAGATAGATTAATTGGATCATGCTTTTGCTTAGGTATGGTTGCTCTAATATTGTTGTTAATGGGGTTATGGGCAAGAATATTCAATCTAAGAGAGGTCTTAGACAAGATGATCCCCTATCACCTCTTCTGTTTAATTTAGTGGCTGATATTTCTCTAGAATTATTAAGAGAGCTATGAGATTATGTGTCTTAGGTTGTATTGGTAATGTGGAATTTAATAATGATTTATCTATTCTCCAATTTGCGGATGATACATTATTATTTTCCTCTCACTTGCCCAAGCATATTATTGCTCTGAAGTTTATTCTTTATTGTTTTGAGATGTTATTTGGTCTCAGAATCAATTTTGATAATAGTTCTATTATGATTCTTAATGGTTTTGACAATGTCGAGTCTCTGGTTGCTGACACCTTGAACTGTTCTGTCATGAAATTTCCTTTTGATTATTTGGGTTTTAAGAATAGGCCTTCGAAACTTAAGGACGATTGGTTAGTTATTATTGATAAGATCAGTAATAGATTATCGAGTTGGAATAACAGATTTCTGTATAGAGCAGTTAGATTAGTTCTTGTTAATTCAGTGTTGTTTGCTATTCCTACTTATTGGATGGCCGTTTATCGATTTCCTAAATGGGTTATTGAGAAAATCGACAGAATTAGGCTTAATTATCTTTGGAGTGGAGTTCTAATTTGTAGAAGTTATAAATGTTTAGTAAACTAGGAGGTGTGTTGTAAACCCAAGAAGGATGGGGGTCTGGGGATCATTAATTTATATAATTTTAATTCGTCCTTGTTAGCCAAATGGTTATGGATATTTAGGTGTCCAGATGTGTCGGCTACTTGGAAGATTATTGTTTCCAAATTTTATTATTTTAGGGGTGAGTTTATTGTTGGTTCTAGTTTTAGGTGGATTAATAGATTATCTTATTTTTGGAAGTCTATTTTGAATTATTTTGATTTTTTTAATTTACGTTGTAAGTTGGTTGTTCACTCGGGGAATCTTACTTTCTTTTGGCATTATCCCTGGATTTCTCGTATGCCTCTTAAAATTGAATTTAGAGAGCTTTTTGAAAATTTCTGCTTTAAGAATGCTTTGATTATGGACGTTTATAGTGGGGATATAGATCCCCCATGGGAGTTTACCTTTGATAATATTTTAGAAGGGGGAATGTTAAGGCAATTAGCCTTACTAAAAGCTAAGTTAGCTTTGTATCATTTGGATGAAAATAGAGATTGTATTAGTTGGGGTCTTGATAAGAGTCTAGTGTACTCTGTTAATTCTATGTATAATTTTCTTATTTTTCTGGTGTTTCTTTTTTCCTCTTTAATTTTCTTTGGAAGTCTAATTCTCCTCCTAAGGCTAAGTTTCTTATGTGGTTGATTATTCATAAGAAGCTTAATACGGTTGACCTTTTAAAGAAGAAGAATATTATTTTGATGTTAAGTGTTGTTTTTGTAGTCTTTTGGATGAAGATGTTGATCATTTATTTTTCTCTTGCGATATTACCAATTATATTTTAAATATGGTTTTAAGGATCTTTGTTTTTTGGTTGTTTAATTCTTTTAGTAGCTGTGTTGATTATTGGGATTGTTGTAGATTTGTTTATAATTCTAGGCAGAGATATGTTTTAGATTCTTTAGTTACTATCATTAGTTGGTTCATATGGTTGGAGAGGAATCAGAGATTTTTCCACTCAAATTCTGTTTTTGCTGGTAATTTAATCATTAGGTTTGTTACTTATTATCTGGATTGGATGTCTAACTCTCACTATAAGTTTTTTGGTGAATCGCATTTTGAGAGTTTTTTGATTAAGGTTAGATTTAATTTGAGTTTATTTATTATAATCAATAGTTATTTTAGATGTAATAGATATCGCATTTGTTGTTAATTTCTCTTTTTTGGTGCTGCTTGATTGTCACTTTTTCTTTTTTATTTCTTCTTCACATATATGTATGGATATATATATATATGTATGGACATATATACATATATATATGTATATATACATATATATATATATATTATTAGATATATATATACACATATACTCATATATACATATGTGTGTGTGTGTGTGTGTGATGGTTACTTATGGTTTGGCTAGTTTCTTTTCGGTTTCTGGTAGTTGATTATAACTAAGGAGCTTAGTGGGAAGCTATCTGGAATGGTGGTTGATATTTTGCTTTGAAGATTTTTGTGTGTGGTTTTTGGAGAGTTTTTGGGGATGTTCTGTTATCTTTTTTGTTGTATTTTGTTGGGAGTGACTAGTTTTTGTATTAGAGTAGATATACTTCACCATCGGGTGGTGGCTTTGCTGGAATTCGATATTAAAGTATGATGGGCGGTGGTTAATCCAGAGCTCATCTATCTACTTTCATTCACATTCATATAGTCACGTTTGGTGTTGCTTTTGGTCTCCTATTGGTTTTGTAGTCAGATTTTGTAGCCCTTTTGTTTTATATTATATATGTGTGCACTCTTCTTTTTAGAAGATCACTCATTTTTTCTTTCAATATATATATATATATATATATATATATTCATGATAGTTAGTAAAAATATAAGTATTAAAACTAATTTTATAAGAAATATGAATATAATTTTAATAGGGTGCTTATTTAATAGAGTAAAAATTGTAGATCTTTTTAAAGAGAATATAAAATTATATAAAGTACACTATAAACATAATAGTATATATAAAAACTGATTTAAAAAAGAACTTAAAATTCAATTAATTATGAGATATACACTAATCTTTTTGATACAAATTAATTTTAAATTTAAACTTTAGAAATCCAAACACATTAATTTGCTAAAGAACAATTTATATGTTAAAACTTTAAAAGAAATATATAGTTATAATAAAATTATTTTAATGAAAACTGATAATTTGAAGTAATGTATAAAGCTATAATTTTTTATATTTAAACTATATTTTTAAGACATAAAAATCATATATATATTATTTTTATACTAAAATATTAGGTTAAATATTCAAGCTTGTATAAATATTAACAATAAATCAAAATTAATATTAAAGTACAAATAGTATTTGTGATAATGTAACCCAAAATTGTTATGAAATCAGATGGATAATATACAAGTTAAACTATGTATGTTTAAACTATATATATATATATAAAAGATAAATAAATTTATATTTTATAACAATATCAAATGTTTGAAAATTTTATATTAATTCTATATATCTTATTACATGTCTATATTATTTTATTAATTTATATATATTTTGAAACAAGATATAAGAAAATAAGTAGACACAAAGTTAATAACTAGAATTTGAACTAGTTTCTTATTTAAAAGATGGAGGGAAGTTTGAAAGTTTAAGCTTTTGAATCTAAAAATTTGATTTTCATTTTACAAGCCTTTATGTCGACATAAGGACATATGTATGTCGACATACATGCATAAATTTCAAAGAACATATGGTTTTGTGACTTTGGTTTTCAATTATCGATTTATATTTCAGGTTTACTATTTCTTGAAATAATATTAATCCTAACAAACAGTCAAATTTTATTTTATTATTATATTTATTATTTTATTAAAATTTTGAATTTCAAAATTTGAATTTCAAATTTGAATTTTAAATTTCTAGTTTAAATTTTAAAATTTTAAAGTTTTAAATTTCAAATTTAAAGCAAAGAAAACAAGAAAGACAATTAAAAGCATTTATTCAACCAAAAAAAAATAAAAATTAATTAAAGCGTACCCGGTTTTTTAGATCCATTTCTTCGATATTTTTTGAATTCTGAATCGTTTTGAAACACATATTTGGATTTCCAGTTTCTGCCTCTTCATCGCTTGATGATGAATCTTAATTATCTAGATAAGGACACATCCTTTTTACTAGTCAACTTGGCGTCAAAATTTTGAATTTGAATTTTGAATGAATGAATACTTCAACTACTATAAGCCCAAAAGTCATATCTCTTCATAAACTCTTCTTTTCTCGATTGGTGAATGATCATCTTGTTGTCTTTTAGCCAATGGTCCTCAACTATAACTTCTTTTCCTACAAAACAACGTATCTTTTCAAAGAATCAAGTGACTTTTCAAAAATAACTAATTGTAATTTGAAATAATAATATCATGATGATTCTGTGATATATTTATTTAAACTTTTCAAGAAAACATATCATGATAACTTGATTTCTCAATAAAATTGAATGCAGACTTATCTAATACTAATAAAATGCATGAACTTAAAATAATTTTCAAAATTTGCCATTTAATATTTTTAAAAATCAGATTATGAACTATTTGGAAAACTTTGCTCTAATACCAATTGTTAAGGATTGCGGAATGGATCGTTAAAGCAAAACTAACACTAGAGGGGGTGAATAGTGTTTCTGAGAAATTTAACAAAATCTAAAAATTATATGATCTACTATATGAATCGTACACCACATAAATAATCACAGACACTGAATCAAACACAAACATAATGATAAACAAAAATAAAATGCAGAGAAGGAAAGAACACACCGGATTTTACACTGGTTCTGATTACTCCTACGTCCAGTCCCACACAATGCTGGATTGCGCAGAGTTTTATTACCATATCAATATCCAAGTAAAACACCGTTGATTTCACGACCACAAGGTTAACACCGCTCCGTTTCCTCGATTTCAAGGCTACAAGGAACACACTATTAGCGATTGCGGAATGGATTGTTAAGGCAAAACTAACACTAGAGGGGAGGTGAATAGTGTTTTTGAGGAATTTAACAAAATTTAAAACTTATATGATCTACTATATGAATCACACACCACAGAGATAATCACAAACACATATTCAAAAAAAACACAAAACTAAACAGAGATAAAATGCAGAAAAGGAAAGAACATACCTGATTTTATACTGATTCGGATTACTCCTACGTCCAGTCCAAAAAAATGCTGGGTAGCATAGAGTTTTATTACTATATCAATATCCAAGTACAGCCCCTTGATTTCACGGCTACAAGGTTAACACCGATTCTAAAAACCCTTGATTTCCCGGCTACAAGGTTAATACCGCTCCGTTTCCTTGATTTTAAGGCCATAAGTACACACCTTTTCCCAAACAATTACAATAGCCCTATAACTCTTTAATAACACTTTGATTCAGAGTGTAATGAGTAGAGAGTGAGAAGAGAAGAAGTTTATGTAAATAGAATTGAATTCGGTAGAGTGTAATTGTAGAAATCATAAAAGTAAGAAACAATAATGGTGTAGAGAAAGGGGATGAAGATGGAGAAGAAGAATGGTTAAAAAAAAAATCAAAATCAGCCCCTATTTATAAGATTTGAATGGTTGCAATGCTTCTAGAACGTTAAAATAGTGAAAAGACACTTCTTTTCAAAATAAAAAATATGACAGTTGTGACGACCCCAAACCCCATAAGACGGTAGCAAGAGTAATCTTTGGAATATAACACATAAACAGATAACAGAAATAAATAAATACAGCAGATAATGTACAATAGAATACACTGGACAAACATAATCATCAGAGTTACACAGTATATAGGATCATACTTAGTACAAAATACAGTTCAGCTATACATAAATGTCTACAGCGGAAAACAGAACATAATATGTACAAAAGGAGCTGAACAGCATAAAAAGAGATAAATGATAGAATCCATCTTCAGCTCCAGCTATCCATAAAGAGCCTGCTAAAACCTAAATACAAGGCTGCCCGTGTAGAAATAAGGGCACCTGAGTTTGCAAGTGAAACAAACTACGAGTCAGTCATGGCACTGGTAAGAGAAATCTACTTAACACATTTTACAATATGGCCAATCACAGGACCACGCCACTTTTGCGGAACGGGTTTACTCCATTGGATTGCCAGTGCTTTAAAACAAGTAAATCTTTTAAACATCGCAATGCTTTTTATAAAAATGAAGCCATTATAAGACTCAGTTCCCATCACACAATGCAACACAAACCGGAGGATAGAGTTTTACCTTATAATGGCCAAAATATGCTTGATACGAATAAAACAAGAGCATTTGATATTATTACTAGTGTTTATATGCTTCAATAACAATTTCAATCATAATTATCAATCATATACGACATTAATGCCCCATACCACTATGTCGCCATATATAGGTATACAATCAAAACCGCACGATGTCGTATTTGGAAATTGGATTTCCGTCATGAACCGAGGCAAGGGATCGTCCTCTCCGAATTCGAGACAATCAAGCCTACCATGTCTCAGGAACAGCCGCAACTGCACCTAGGAGCCACAGGGGCAGTCCACCGATGTGGATTAAAATGCCTGAAAACTATGTCTCCCCGCCCTTTGGGGGCGTAAATGAGTCCTATGACTCCATCGGCTGCACCGATATATCCGAGGCGCCTCGCAACAGCAACAACCACACAGGTGAAAATAATATAAATGTCAGGGCTGGTAGGTCACTGACACCACCCTAGCTAGAAATAGAGGCATGTTCTCCCTGGATCCTCTCCCGTTTCTGGTTCATACGGGGGTGTGAGGCTCGCGAATCAACGTTATACACAAAGTTATGCCACACAGGCCGCGCTTTGATCATCACCCACAAGACTTTGCTTTTCAACAGAAGCCTTGATCATCTGCCACTTAGGCATGACACATAGGCAATTCACTCCATGCGACTGATTTCTATCGATATATAACCTCTAAGCTCATACATCTCAGAGAAGGGCGCTAAGAAAGAGAATAAATCCTCCACCGCCAAACAGATATATATTTAATAGAGATCAATCAGCACAGAACAAAATCCAATGTCAGACACATAGTCCGTTTACAAGTTCGTTCTGGGTCTGAACGAAACCGGAGGCACTCAATACCTCACATATCCGTACAATCAACAAGTATGTCCAGACGACTACTACTTTAGCCCCCTCAAGGTAGCTACTCCCATCATGAGCATCAGTAGCACCCCTCCATTCGACGTGCAGATCGTCGGTCTTGCACCGTCTTCATACCTTCGACTTTCAATCGTCGGTCTTGCACTGTCTTCATACCTTCGACTTTCAATTGTTGATCAATTATTTGAAATGAGCATTAGCTCGGCCTTTTCAAATAATTCACGTATATTTAGAATTTCAAATCAATTCATTTCAATGGTTAAATTATTCGACAACACTAATTCTGTTCTTTAATGTAATTTTCATGCCAAACACATTCAACCATCAAATATCACATAAACCGTGGAAATTCAGTTTATTTCCATTCCATATTGTTTATAATATTTTATCACTATTTATCGCTATTTTTATCTATTTATAAATAGCCAATTCATTCAAACGATGCTTCAGGCCATAACGCGGCCTTGGCGCTATTTTTCTTCAGATTTGATTTACAAATATTTGAAAATCTAACCGTTGGATCTTCACAAATTTTATGTCGTTGGAAAGATCTTTTCAAAACGAATCCAACGTTTTCAGTTTTGGGAAAATCCGACGGTCGGATCTCCCGCACTAATTGTTTGAAGTTACGATTTCAAAATATGAACTGTAGCGTCGTTATTCGATTTAATTTAATTATATTTATATATATAAAAATATAATCGATTCTGGCGCTGTTTTTCTTCAGATTTGAATTAAACATTCTAGACAATCCAACCGTTGGATCTTCACAAAGTGGATGTCATTGGAAAGATATTTCCAAGGCGAACCCAACGGTTTCGGTTTCGGGAAAATCCGATGGTCGGATCTCCTGCACTAATCGTTTGAAATCACGGTTTCAAAACACGAACTGCAGCTTCGTTATTCACTATATTTTAATTATATTTATATAAATTTATATAAATATAATTCATTCTTCGATTTCAAAACTATATTCATTTCATATCTTTGATAAAAATGATATTTTTATCACCAAAAATATTTATTCAACACATGAATATTTTTAGCACTTCATATTCACAATAAAAATGTAGATTTTATTGTTCAATCTGTATATTCAACACATGAATGTTTTTGACTTCACACATACGATAAAAATATGATTTTTATCATTTTAGTCCTTTATTCAACACATGAATATTTTATATAATTGATATATATAATAAAAATGTTATTTTTATCTTTCAAAGAATTCATTCAACACATGAGCTTCATTCAACACATGAATTTCTATTCAACACATGAATTTCTATTCAACACATGAATATTTTCTATGGTTTATATATATAATACAAATGTGATTTTTATTGTAAAACAATTTATTTCAAAACACGATTATTTTATATAGTTCATATATAAGGTAAAAATACTATTTTTATATTTCAAAGAATTCATTCAACACATGAATATAGTTTCAACACATGAAAATAATTCTAACACATGAATATTATTGAAAATTTCGGCAGTATAACGGCAGGGTAGTTAAAACCCGCACCGTCCCTAGTACGGCTCCTCGCTCTACCTTAAAGCCTCGCAGCTTTTGACAATGGGGATTTTCAATATCTAGTTCGTACACAGACGAATTTTCCCATATACTAATCCTATTGGGATTTCAATCACAATCAATCATTTCCAATCAACCATTCATGGCATTCACCAAATTTCACATCAACCAATCCAAACAATATCACAACCAATATATATCGTCCATGGTCTGTGGACGAGGGGAGTGTGTGTATATATATATATATATATATATATATATATATATATATATATATATATATATTCGTATATAAATATATTTCAATTTCATTTCACTTCATTTCTATTCATTTCAACGCATATATAACTTATACATCGAACATACAACTTATACAACGCTTATACATGAGGTGTACAACGCTTATATAACTAATACATCGACTATATAATTTATACATCGTCATTTCCATATCGTTTATAGTTTAGAAATTTCACATTGGGTTCCACTCCACCAAAAATAGCAGAAGGCTCAGAAAAATATACGGTCACTTCTAAAATGTAGAAGACGTCCGCACGAGTCCACTGTCTCTTGTTTCACTGAATTTCGACAAGAAACGAAAAAGATATGATTTTTAGAAGTTTGCAACACTTAAAAGTGTAAAAATAAGTTTAAATAAACTAAAGTCGTACACTTTTCAAACCTGTTCAAAATTAGGTTTGCGTTTTTCGGCAAATCCGTGAAGCTATAGCACGATCGGACTTCACCACGTTGTAGTGCTTCGAGAGAGCTTTCCAGCCCCTGGGGTTTAACCCAACTCGAGCTCGAGATGGAAGCACGGCGGCGAGCTAAAGGCGGCGACTTCCCGGGTTCAGATCTTCACAAACTCGACACTATAAATCACGAAATGGGTATGGATTTGAAGATCCTAATGAGCACTACGAAATTCTCCAAAGGAGGGTGGGGTTTCGTTGAGAGATGGAAGAGAAAAAGAGGAGAGAAGATCAGAACTGTTTCCGCCGTCGCCTGGAGGGTTTATCGGGGAGAGAGAAAAGTGTGGTGGCCAATAGGGTTTTTTCTTTTATTTATATATTTTTAAAAATTCGAAAATACCCCTTATCTCATACGAACTCCAATCCAAACCCAACGACTGTCGTCCCTAGCTAAATACCCCCATTTCGAACACAATGAGATATGTTTCGTAGGCCTATTCGACTGTTCCAGTCAGTTTTCCTTCAAATTAAAATATAAAACTTTCAATATTTGATTTGAACGAACATTTCAATTTACCGGGGCCACATACTGATCCCAAAAATTCCAGAAAAATAAATCAGCTATGTTTTGACGATACGGTCCCAACAAAACTAGTTTCGTCGAATTCTGAGACCGTTTGAAAAATGGCCTTTTTCCAGTCGATCCAATTTAACAGAAATTGACCAAACACATTTTCCTTCGCCACGCTCACATATTAACTTCAAAAATTATGGAATTTGAAACCTAGCAATAACTTGACATCTCGGATCCAACAAAAGTGGTTTCGTCGAATTCTGAGGTCGTTTGCAAAATGTCTATTTTCAAGGGCGATATATTCTCTATAGCGACCTTTCTGAAAATTCATTTGGCCATAACTTTTGATTCCCGCTATGAAACATCGATTTTTCAGATTCGTTAGAAAGATATTCATAAACAAATTTAAATATTTTTGGTTTCACTAAAATCCGTTTTATTTCGCACCCGGTACAGCCAGTCAAAGTTTGAATTGAAATTTTGAAATTGCCGCGCCATTTCAGGCCTTGTTTATAATTTAAAATAAATATATTTATTTTCAAACATCGATTCAAACATACTTTTCATCGTTATTATTTAAAATATTTATTTTAAATATTTAAAATCCACTAAAATAGCCAAATTAAATTTTTTAAATTGGCACAGATTTTCCGGGTTGTTACAACAGTTATATGTCGACATAGGCAATAATGTATGTCGACATATCCTTGTATAAATTTGAGTTTTGAGCACTTTTGAAGTGTTTTGATATATACATATAATTCTGGAAATTCTTGAATTAAAACATAGTGTTATAAATGAATATTATACAGTAAAAAATCATATAAAAACGTAAATATAAGATATATAAACATATTCATAAAATTATAAAGTTTCAAACAATATAAATATAAGTATTTTAAAAATATAAATATATAAAACTTATAAACTATAAAACTTGAGTTTAAAATTAAAATAGAGAAACTTAACAAAGATTAACGATAAGATTATAAATCAGAATTTGAAAATCAGAAAATAAATTTGAATTTTAACCTGGAGTGTTATTCAGAGTCTTACATAAACAAGACTCTATTACTATATTTATCTTGAGATCTCGAACTCTTGTAATCTTGATTACTTATGAGTCTTGAATCATCTCTAAATTCTGAATCTCTAAAATCTTTAAAATGTGCAGTCTTCAGTATTAATTCCTATATATAAATCCTGCATATGTGTGTGTGTATATTCTAGATAAAAGTGTTAGTATACATTTTGTAATCAATTAATATTGAAATAAGGTTATTGTCATCAAAATTCCATTCTCCAACAATCTCCCCTTTTTGATGATGAAACCTTAGTTTATAAAATATCATAGCTGTACATACCTGTTAAAGATGATCCTTCTAGTACTTCCTCTGTCCATATGAATCCTATAAACTAAGTCTATAATTTCTCCCCCTTTGGCATTATCAAAAAGGAATCATAAAAATACCCCCTTGATCCTATGACTATCTAAATAATTCCTATACTAAAGTAAAGTACTGCCTTTAATACTAAATGTATATCATATACTTCCTCCTAAATTCATGATTATACATCAATCAAGACTAAGTATCAAAGGATTACATAAGTTTTATGTCATATATACAAACCAAATCAAATCAAACAAACCAAATCAAAGCACACCACAATATATGTTTAATATATACAAGTTTTAAGTCAAGCAATCCAAACCAAACAAATTCAAACAAATTAATCAAATCGTACCAATTAATTAAACGTTTCTTGGAACTTCTACCCAACCTTCTTCTCTAAAGATCAGATCCTTCTTGATGACTTCCCAATCTTCATCTTCTTTGGTTGGTGGTGCCTTAGCGAGATTGTTATCTTCATCTCGGAAAAGAAAGGAGACTAGCTACATCATTGCATCAAAGTGCTTCTCTTGCTATTCAGACATCTTTATTTGACTTAATTCAAGATGACGCTGGTTTCGTAGAATTATAAAGAGAATATTCGTGAAGGAATTCAACGTTTCTTCAAGATTTTCACAAAATTATGAATTAGATTTGCTATAGTTTTGATAAGAAATGATCAGAGAAGGAGGAGAAATGAAATAATGAAGTTTTCTGGAAGAAATGGGCTTAAATAGAGTCTGGAATTCGTTGGATTTTGAATGGACATGAGTTAGTTATTTAATTTTAAATTTTGAAAAGTTTTGAAAATCTGTTAGTTATATGTCGACATAACAAAGTATGTATGTCGACATACTTGCTTTTAAAATTTTGAAAATTTCAAATTTTGAATCTTTTTGTTTCTATATTATATTACATTTAATTCTAAAGTTTTTGCAGTAACTTAAAGATAATTTAAACATAAATAAACCTCCATTCATTACTTCATAAAAGCAAATACGTCCAACTAATTAAGACACAATAAATACGAGATTCGAAAGAAAATACAAGCGAATACATAAAGATAAATTAAACTAGATAGACTAGCTTTCAGCGGATGATGATGAGGAAGATGAAATTCCAAGCTTTCTTCCTATCTTGACCATGAACTTGGTCATTTTGGAAAAATTCATTTTGAGCATCTTTTTATTATTGGCAGTCTTCACTTGATTATGAACAATCATCTCTCTCTAAATGGTTCTAGTGTTGATCGGACATTCAACATTTTTTAAAGATGTTTCTTCTTCTTTGACTTCCATAGGTGCTTGTTCTTGTTGCATTCAATCTTGTTTGGCTTCGAATGTCTCATACGGTTTGAAAGTGAGAGGAATTTGCATGAGATGTATGTTTGAAGAGTCAAACACTTTTCTTGGCACAAATTCTTCTCTGTGAAGATCAACTCCAAAGTATTTGAAAATGCGGGCGAGATAAACTCCATAGTAAAGAGTGTTATCTCTTGATGAAGTTTATATGGGCTTGATTTCTCAAAAGATGATGTCAGCCCAATTGATGTTATAGCTATCAATAATAACAAAGAGGGCTTTTTAGACCTTAAGAGTTGGATTATTAAAGTTTCCGAAACGAGGAGTCATGGTATGTTGGAGGAGAAAGTTTACGGTTCTTGTTTTTGGATGGAAAAAGCGATTTTTGAAATCCAATTGTGCATCGTCTTCAAATATGTCGTTATAAGTTTCTAAATCGGTTTCATCGATAATGAAATCCGAAAAATCCGAGTCTATGCTTCTACAATTTAAGATATTGCCCAAGATTTCGGCATCTAGAACAATTTGCGTGCCTTTGACACTACTCCAAATTTGGTCTTCGTTGCCTTCATAAAATCCATGATTAAGATTCGCATAGAACATCTTGAATAGCTTCGGATAACACACTTCATCATTATCCCGAGCGTCAATTAGACTTAAGACTTCGTTGTGTTGAAAGAGGGAGATAAGGTCATATGAAGGAAAATCTTCAAAAACGGCGAAAGCTTCTGTATTGACTTTAGTTTTTGCTAGATAGTCAACATAGGTTTTGATAGCATCTCTATCATTATGAAGATAACCGTTGATGGTTTTGGTTAGCTTCAATTTCTGAGACGAACTAGAGGAAGCCATTGAATTGATTGGTTTGAAGAGAATAGGTATGAAGAATATAGTTTCAATTGTGAATGAAAGGTAGAGAGAGAATAGATGTATATATAGAAATTGAATGGATATGAATTGAAAGGCACAACTTTTCAGAATTCAATGACGTCTTTTCAGACCTTGGGAGTTAGTGAAAAGTTGGAGGGAAGTTTGAAAGTTTAAACCTTTGAAATTCAAAATTTAAATTTCAAATTACAAGTAAATATGTCGACATATGAACATTTGTATGTCGACATATGTACTTATTTTCAAAGTACATTTGTTTTTGTGACATGTGGACTGAATTATCGATTTATATTTCAGGTTTAACGATTTTCTAAAATAATTCTAATCCTTGCAAACATCTAAAAAATATATTTTATTATTTTATCTATTATTTATAGTCATATTATTATTTTGAATTTCAAATTTCAAAATTTCAAATTAGAATTTTAAATTTCAAGTTTGAATTTCAAATCCAAAACAAACAAAGCAACCATTCAACCAAAGAAAATTAAAAAATTAATTAAGGCGTACCAGGTTTTTAGATCCTTTTCTTCAAAATTTTCTGAATTCTGAATTCCCGTGAAACACGTATTTGAGTTTCCGGTTTCTGGCTCTTCATTACTTGATGTTGAATCTGAATCATCTAACGTTGTTGCGTAAGCTTTCTTTCTCTTCTTTGATGAATTGTTGTTGTCCATTTGTTGAGTCGATGTAACGACCCAAAAATTTGCGACCTTAATTATCCGATATACAACACATATCGAACATCAAGAGTCGAAAATACCGGATGGTTAATGAAAGAAGTTAGAGGGTGAGAATAGATAAGACAGAAACTTAGAATAGAAGAAGAAGAAGAACACAACATCAGAGTAACATGAACCTCACATGGGAACGAATAACATATAATATATATAACATTACTTTGAAATATAAATATGTACTTGAATATACATCATTATCAAAGTACAACACTTACAACACAGCGGAAATAAACAATAGCTATATGATCATGAAGCCTCATGCTCTAGCTCTTCAAGTATTGTAAATCCTGACTACTTGACTGCCCGTACAAAATTGGGCACCCAAGAGTTTAAGGAAAACAAAACAAAATAAACTCCGGGTCAGTCATGGTACTGGTATGAGTAAAACAATTTAAAAATAGTTCGAACAAGTAAATGATATCTCATAAGACCACGCCGTATAACGGAACGGGTTTTTCCCTTATGAGAATCCAAAATATCTTTATATCAAAAACCTTTTGATATTATGGTAATGTCTATCAACCACAATATAATAATCATCTAGCAGAAACGCTTTCATCTCACGTTCTACATATATAGTATACAATCAAAACTGCAAGCACGTATTGGGTAATGGATTTCCAACTATGACAAGGTATGGAACCACCTTTCATTAGTGTACCTCTAGAGAGGAATACATTGGGTTCAACAAGAACATCTTGCAACCCGGCCACACATGACCGACCACTCATTTCGCTTGAGTGTATCGAATGTATATCACCAACAGTTGGGATCAGCAACCGTTTCCTGAATGGGACATCATCGATAATAGATTTTTAGAAGTAAATGAAACTCTAGATCAGGTGATTATACACCCTAATAGGTGCGACCTACATAGCCATGCTGCCTACCCGATTTTTGTCAATTACCGGATGTGAGGATAGAAGCTACGCTTATCTTTTACGTGCCACATCTTCATTCACTTAGAATGTCACATCGTCATACCCGCCAAATCACAAATTGATTTATCCAAAAATAACACAGGTATACAGCTAAGAGAAACGAATTCCTCCGCCACCAAACGTGAATACGTTTGAAGAAATCAACTTACGCAATCTATCAGACATACTCTGTCAGACCTTCATCCATACAAGTTGTCCTGGGACTGGACAAACCGAAGGCATTATTCAGTACATCCATCTTAGTCAATTGTTATCTAAGATTTATACAATAGCCCTTGCACTTTACTCCGTCTTCAATTATCTTTGGCATATATGATTCGCAACGCTTATGCCAATACAGAGTGGTTCTTTGGATAATAATCCAACCGGTCTCTCCATATTAACAACGTTAGAATGGTCAAAAACTTTGATAGTCTGTGATTTAACTATCAAAGAAAACACGTGTGCAAATAATGATATTATTTCCAAGTGGAAATTATACCGATCAATCATCATTTAACATTTATCTCTTTAGTTCATTAATTTACTTATCTCCTGTTTCTATATATTCTAAATTCTTATTTTCTATTATCAGAAAACATTTCTGGTTCTTACTTGGAAAACATTTCCAAAACTCCTTCACGATCAAACCCTACCATTCCTTAGTTAAGAAGGAAGTCAATCAAGTTGGGGTATAATTATCTCTCAGACCTTAACTGTACAACGTTTCAACTTCGAAATAGTCAAAGTTTATCTTTTAAACCTTTAACAAACTTCTTTACGAAACTTTCAGATTCTATTTACGAATCCCCTTCTTTATTGAAAACATTGGTTATAACGATAATGTTATAATCCCTACTATCGAAATATCTAACTTCCATTATAACTTTTATTCTTTAATGTGAATAAATAAATAAACACCTGATTTATAAATAAATAAATCTTAAACACTGGAAAGTATAAGTACTTTCCCGAATTCGATATAATCGAATTCGACGATTAACTCTCTTCGAATAACTAATATTCGATTAACTCACTTCGAATAACTAATATTCGATTACTCTTTCTTTCGAATAAACGATATTCGATTAACTCCTTTCCATTAAACTAATCGATAACTCCTTTCTACTCGATTTGAATAACTAATATTCGATAACTCCTTTCGATTAAACTAATCGATAACTCCTTTCTACTCGATTCGAATAACTAATATTCGATAGCTCCTTTCTACTCGATTCGAATAACTAATATTCGATAACTCCTAATTCGACTAACTCTAATCGATTTATTCTAATTCGATTAACTCTATTTAATTACCCTATTGGCTAACTCTAACTGGTTTTCTCTAATGAATTACTCTAACTGGTTTTCTCTAATCAATTACTCTAACTCGATTAACTCCTTTTTATTAACTTTAACTCGATTAACTCTTTTCCATTAACTCTAATGGATTAACTCTAATCGATTAATTCTAACTCTAATCGATTAACTATAATTCTATTAACTCCTCTAACTCATTTTGATTAACACATTCTGATTAACTCCTGTGATTAACTCTAGTCCATATTCAGTTTCAAATAACGATGTTCAAATCGATTCTTACTTCTCTATATAAGTCCTGAATTATATATTCCATTTATCCAATGGATAAATATTTTACTTAATTTATAAAATATTATTTATAAATTAATCTTCCCAATTTATCTGTTGAGAGAATATTTCTATTTAATTCCACTTTAAATAATTCTTTTTCATTTATCTGTTAAAAATAGATTTCCATTTCCTATTCATTTTTCTAAATATTCCTTCGATTAAATTCCATTTATTTCCAAATAAATATTCCCTTGATTTAATCCTATTTATTTAACAAATAAATATTTACTTTCAATTCTATTTATTTAACCAATAAATATTTCGTTTTAAATCCTATTTGTAAATGTTTTTACAAATATTTCCTTTCCAATTCCATTTGTAAATGTTTTACAAATGTTTTCCCTTTTTATTTCTATTTGTAATTGTTTTACTAATATTCCTTTATATTTATTTACAAATAATTTCCTTTATATTTGTTTAACAAATATATTCTTTTTAACTCTTTTGATTTTATAATTTTATTTCCTTTTATAAAATCCTTTTTCCCTTTTTTATATAAAATACATTAATTTTATATAAATAAATTATTTTCAAAATATACTTTGAAAATCTCCTTTCTACATCCCAGTATTTCTTACGGTATTTAATATACCAAACTGCAATGATCGATATCATTTAAACACACATAATCAAACAGATTATATATCACATCATATATTATAATACATGAACAGAACAGTATTATAAATATTGAGGAGTCCAGTTGGACCCCTCCAACCTGTTTCCCAGCATCACAGATGTTAATCAACATAATATCATCGATTTCATTTCGATATGAAATATTCTGATAAACAGAATCAATATTCGATTAACGATCTATATAAATATCGTTATCTATAATTTCAACCAATACACAAGTAATTCAGCCAAACAGTTAACACACAGCAATCAGTCATCGTTTATCAGTTCTAAATATACGTTATAAAAATAAAACTGTTCAGAGTTGGTGAGTTTTACTCACATTGGCAGTTCATCGTTAAAGAACGATAAACTGTTTGTTTGATTTGAATCAAACAATTTATTTCGCCATAAGTTCAAACGAGCTCCAATCCACTTCAAGTCAGTTCCATGTTGTAGTGCCCGTCCATACGATCCCAACGGATCCTCTTTTATTTCCTCGGCCCAAGGCCCATTCACCTATCGACCTGCCTCCAATATTCCAATTCCAGAAGTTGTTTTCCCCCTACGCAACAAGCCGATCACTCATTCACGGTTTTACTTTTTCTCCATTCTTTAAAATACTTTTACCTATATTTTGATGGGCTTATACATTGGCCCAACCGTTCATCTAATACCCAGACCCGCTTGCTTTGGTCTTCTTCCCCAAACATAAATCTCCTTCCAGGTATTAACGCAAGTTGCCAACTAATTTTGATGGCCATCATATCGAAAGCTTCCAACTCCCACTCCTCACCCTCTTTAAAACCATATAAATATATTTACCATCACACTCCTCTTCTTTGGTTCGATCTTCCGAACCCTTCCGCTTCTTTGCTTGCCGCAACTTTCATGGTTGCGATTCCAGTATGGTACCTACTCACGATGGTAGGTGGTGAACCCAAAATTTCATGAAGACCCTTAGATCCTCAATTATAAACCGAACTATTACCTTACACCACCCCCACAATAACACGCGTCCATCTTTTCTCCAGCGATTTCCGCTTCAGATAAATGTATGCCTCACCATTGCAAATTTGTTTTTACACCTCAGTTCAAAATTTGATCGCAGCCTCAATAGCTTCACCCCTTTATCATCTATACACACAACGCTCCACTGTTAAGCCTCACTACACAGCACCTATTTCCTCTTACCACTGAACCCGCGTCCCCCTGTGATGACTTGGAACCCTCCCGTCCAACCGCTTGTCCCCCTGAACCCAAAACCGTGAAAATAACAGCTAGTTTCCGCACTTGCCCTTTTTGAATTGATTTCCCTTTCTGAATTTGTTTTCTATTCTGCGTTTTAGCTGAGAAGCTAAAGGAGTTGTGACGGCCGTATTTCGAGAGTGGAAAAGATTGGTATTAGGTTAGGTTTGTAAAGACATTATGTAGTGATTTTCTTTTATCCAATATGTGGCTGAGAATATGAAAGGGACATGGCCCTCTTTATCTTCACAGAAATCTTAGGATATTTTATTTTTATTTGTGAAATTTAACGCACCCCATTATATATAATTTTATCCATATACGGGCTGCTACAAACAGGAATAAAAACGTCGGTGAGACGAGCAATGTCCCACAATCCAAAAAATATAATAATACCGGTAGATTTACTCATATTGTGAAACCCCAAAATCGCTGATTAAGGGTGCAAAATACTCCAAAAAAAAGTCGCCAATTTCATTAGTTAAAAATTACAGTAAAATTCTAAAAATTAAATTATCATCACATCTCAAAAGAACCTTGTCTAAATTCAAACCCGATATTCAAATATTTTTAAATAACCATTTTGGCCACGAACGAATATACCGTTGTTTTACTGAATATTTAATTTGGACATAAATCAAAATCTACATGAAGAAATCCCGAATTTTCTCTTCCACTAGAAAAATATACTTCACCAGCTCCTAACTTTTCTTGTTTCATAGAAATCTGATTTAAAACAGACCTTGTATATTCAGTTGAAGTTCGAATTGCCAATTTACGAACTACAGCGCCATTTCAAGCTCGATTTTAATTATATTATAATTATACGTTCAAACTTCTTTTATATAATATATTCGTGAATATAATTCAACTCTAAACTGAATTATATATTTTAAATAATCTAATTCACACAATATTGTGAATTCCACTATTTTTTATTATTTCTGAATTTAATATATTATTCTATTATTTATATTAATTAAATATAATTATTATTTAATTCCAGCTATCGATATCGCCAACTCGATATTTAATAATTAAATAAATTAATTATTCGACATCTAAAAATGCGGGTCATTACAATCTTTCACCCTTAAAAAAATTTCATCCTCGAAATTGCTAAGGTTGAAAACAAACCTTATCGGCCCGTTAGAACTCATTTGTTCACTTCTTAACTTTAGTTTCAACTGAACCAATTTAATTTCAATTAAATTATTAATTAATTCTTATCAACGAAAATTTTCAAAAATCCTGAAAATTTTCTAACGCCTTAACTTTTCAAAAAAATTCGCCAACACCTCCTTTGTACGGCTCAATCGGTACAACCACAACTCGCCTCTCTGGGCCATCTCCAACCCAAAAGAAAATTAAACAACCAAGCGGCTTGCCAATTCGGCTCATAAATCGTATATTCAATAGAAATATAAACTTGTACCTTTTTGTCGGCATATCATTATATCCTTTCCACCTATTATCAATTCAGCAGATACAAGGGTCATCCCAATCAAATTCCAATCTGTTTTTATCCAAAAATCCAACCATTCGCTTATACCTAAGTCGAATTCAATTTCAAATCAAAGTTCCATTTTCGATTTTTAAATTCTTAACTCATCAATCCAATACCATTCCAGATTCTATCTCACAATTCAAAATTTGATTCTACTTGATATATCGAATCCAATTCAATTTCCAGTTAATTGGTTTCAATTCAGTTCCAGCTTGGTTTCACAAATTTCTATTTAAATTTGTTTTTAATTCAAACAGTCTCTTCCTAGGAGTTTTAAACAGCTTTGCTTTTCAAAATCAAATATCTCCCTTTTGAAATTCAACACAACTTGTTTTTCCCAAAACAAATTCAAAAACAAAATCCTTTGGTAGTAATCCGTCACTCAGCAACTCGAAAACGAACACTGATGAAGCAGCTGTCATCATCAGAAATATTTCCTAGCCATCAAAGTGAGTTCAATACTATATCACCTTTCAAAACCATTTCTAACACTTCCATTTTGAAATCAGTTCAAAATATCATTCACAAATGCTTGGAATACAGTTTAAAATCTCCCAAGATCTTAAAATTTACATATATTTAATCCAAGTCTGTTTACAAACTCTGTTCCAAATTTCTAGGGTTTTAATTTCAATTCTGATTCAGATTCAGATTTAATTCATTTCGTAGCACTTATACGAATTCTGATTGGTTATTTACATAACCATTTCTATTATAATCTTCTTCGATTATAATAACAACTAACACATTCAATCTATGATAATATTTCAAATATTAATCATCTTTTTATATCAAAATATAATTTGGGTAGAATTATTTCATTTACCCTCTTTTCAAAACATACCATGTCGGTTCATCGTATTCGAGTGTTTATAAACCCCTACTGATACGGTGGATCAAACTGATCGATCAGAACCCATAAACGACTCTACCAATAAACCTCCACAATATAAAACAATTTTTTTTATATCAAATAAAAAATACGTTCACTCGTATATATACACTAAACTCAATCTAGTGTATTACTAACCCCATCTCTACCAAGTTACGCCACAGAGCCAAGGTAAATACTTAACCTTAAGCTCTGATACCAACTGTAACCACCCGAAAATTTGCGACCTTAATTATCCAATATACAACACATATCGAACATCAAGAGTCGAAAATACCGGATGGTTAATGAAAGAATTTAGAGGGTGAGAATAGATAAGATAGAAACTTAGAATAGAAGAAGAAGAACACAACATCAGAGTAACACAAACCTCACAAAGGAACGAATAACATATAATATATATAACATAACTTTGAAATATAAATATGTAATTGAATATACATCATTATCAAAGTACAACACTTACAACACAGCGGAAATAAACAATAGCTATATGATCATGAAGCCTCCTGCTCCAGCTCTTCAAGTATCTGTAAATCCTGACTACTTGACTGCCCGTACAAAATTGGGCACCCAAGAGTTTAAGGAAAACAAAACAAAATAAACTTCGGGTCAGTCATGGGACTGGTATGAGTAAAACAGTTTAAAAATAGTTCGAACAAGTAAACGATATCTCATAAGACCACGCCGTATAACAGAATGGGTTTTTCCCTTATGAGAATCCAAAATATCTTTATATCAAAAACCTTTTCATATTATGATAATGTCTATCAACCACAATATAATAATCATCTAGCAGAAACGCTTTCATCTCACGTTCTACATATATAGTATACAATCAAAACCGCAAGCATGTATTGGGTAATGGATTTCCAACTATGACAAGGTATGGAACCACCTTTCGCTAGTGTACCTTTAGAGAGGAATACACTGGGTTCATCATGAACATCTTGCAACCCGGCCACACATGACCGACCACTCATTTCGCTTCAGTGTATCGAATGTATATCACCAATAGTTGGGATCAGCAACTGTTTCCCGAATGGGACAGCATCGACAATAGATTTTTAGAAGTAAATGAAACTCTAGATCAGGTGATTATACACCCTAATAGGTGCGACCTACATAGCTATGCTGCCTGCCCGATTTTTGTCAATTACCGGATGTAAGGCTAGAAGCTACGCTTATCTTTTACATGCCACATCTTCATTCACTTAGAATGTCACATCGTCATACCCGCCAAATCACAAATTGATTTATCCAAAAATAACACGGGTATACAGCTAAGAGAAACAAATTCCTCCGCCACCAAACGTGAATACGTTTGAAGAAATCAACTTACGCAATCTTTCAGATATACTCTGTCAGACCTTCGTCCATACAAGTTGTCCTAGAACTGGACAAACCGAAGGCACAATTCAGTACATCCATCTTAGGCAATTGTTATCTAAGATTTATACAATAGCCCTTGCACTTTACTCCGTCTTCAATTATCTTTGGCATATATGATTCGCAACGCTTATGCCAATACAGAGTGGTTCTTTGGATAATAATCCAACCGGTCTCTTCATATTAACAACGTTAAAATTGTCAAAAACTTTGATTGTCTGTGATTTAACTATCAAAGAAAACACGTGTGTAAACAACGATATTATTTTTAGGTGGAAATTATATCGATCAATCATCATTTAACGTTTATCTCTATAGTTCATTAATTTACTTATCTCCTAATTCTATATATTCTAAATTCTTATTTTCTATTATCAGAAAACATTTCTGTTTCTTACTTGGAAAACATTTCCAAAACTCCTTCACGATCAAACCTTACCATTCCTTAGTTAAGAAGGAAGTCAATCAAGTTGGGGTATAATTACCTCTCAGACCTTAACTGAACAACGTTTTAACTTCGAAATAGTCAAAGTTTATCTTTTAAACCTTTAACAAACTTCTTTACGAAACTTTCGGATTCTATTTACGAATCCCCTTCTTTATTGAAAACATTGGTTATAACGATAACGTTATAATCCCTACTTACGAAATATCTAACTTCCATTATAACTTTTATTCTTTAATGTGAATAAATAAATAAACACCTGATTTATAAATAAATAAATCTTGATTTAAACACTGGAAAGTATAAGTACTTTCCTGAATTCGGTATAATCGAATTCGACGATTAACTCTCTTCAAATAACTAATATTCGATTAACTCACTTCGAATAACTAATATTCGATTACTCTTTCTTTCGAATAAACGATATTCGATAATCTCTCTTTTCGAATTCTATATTCGATTAAATCCTTTTGATTAAACTAATCGATGACTCCTTTCTACTCGATTCGAATAACTAGTATTCGAAACTCCTTTCGATTAAACTAATCGATAACTCCTTTCTACTCGATTCGAATAACTAATATTCGATAACTCCTTTCTACTCGATTCGAATAACTAATATTCGATAACTCCTAATTCGACTAACTCTAATCGATTTATTCTAATTCGAATAACTCTATTTAATTACCCTATTGGTTAACTCTAACTGGTTTTCTCTAATCAATTACTCTAACTGGTTTTCTCTAATCAATTACTCTAACTCGATTAATTCCTTTTTATAAACTTTAACTCGATTAACTTTAACTCGATTAACTCTTTTCCATTAACTATAATGGATTAACTCTAATCGATTAATTCTAACTCTAATCGATTAACTATAATTCTACTAACTCCTCTAACTCATTTTGATTAACACATTTTAATTAACTCCTGTGATTAACTCTACGTCCATATTCAGTTTCAAATATCGATGTTCAAATCGATTCTTACTTCTCTATATAAGTCCTGACTTATATATTCCATTTATCCAATGGATAAATATTTTACTTAATTTATAAAATATTATTTATAAATTAATCTTCCCAATTTATCTGTTGAAAACAGATTTCTATTTAATTCCACTTTAAATAAATCTTTTTCATTTATCTGTTAAAAACAGATTTCCATTTCCTATTCATTTTTCTAAATATTCCTTTGATTAAATTCTATTTATTTCCAAATAAATATTCCCTTGATTTAATCCTATTTATTTAACAAATAAATATTTACTTTCAATTCTATTTATTTAACCAATAAATATTTCCTTTTAAATCCTATTTATAAATGTTTTTATAAATATTTCCTTTCCAATTCCATTTGTAAATGTTTTACAAATGTTTTCCATTTTTATTTCTATTTGTGATTATTTTACAAATATTCCTTTATATTTATTTACAAATAATTTCCTTTATATTTGTTTAACAAAAATATTCTTTTTAACTCTTTTCATTTTATAATTTTATTTCCTTTTATAAAATACTTTTTCCCTCTTTATATAAAATCCATTAATTTTATATAAATAAATTATTTTCAAAATATACTTTGAAAATCTCCTTTCTACATCCCAGTATTTCTTATGGTATTTAATATACCAAACCGCAATGATCGATATCATTTAAACACACATAATCAAACAGATTGTATATCACATCATATATTATAATATATGAACAGAACAGTATTATAAATATTGAGGAGTCCAGTTGGACCCCACCAACCTGTTTCCCTGCATCACAGATGTTAATCAACATAATATCATCGATTTCATTTCGATATGAAATATTCTGATAAACAAAATCAACATTCGATTAACGATCTATATAAATATCGTTATCTATAATTTCAACCAATACACAAGTAATCCAGCCAAACAGTTAACACACAGCAATCAGTCATCATTTATCAGTTCTAAATATACGTTATAAAAATAGAATTGTTCAGAGTTGGTGAGTTTTACTCACATTGGCAGTTCATCGTTCTGATTCTGATGATTCTGTTTTGATTAAGTGTGACTTAGCTACTTGTTACTTACGGAATTGGTTGTTACTGAGTTCATGTCTCTTCAAGTGTCAACTGACTAGTTAGTTAATGGTTCTAACAGGGGAGAGAGCCATGGCCCCAAGGCTATGGCGATCGCAAGAAGCTAACTAGGTGGGTAGTAAAAACATAAGTCTTGAGCGGAGGGTTTGATCCCTGGAGCGAAGCCTTAAATCTGCCCGCCTAGTTAGCGTGGTATTGTTATACGGGCTAATAGGGGAGAGAGCCATGGCCCCAAGGCTATGGCGATCGCAAGAAGCTAACAGGGTGGGTAGTAAAAACATATGTCCTGAGCGGAGGGTTTGATCCCCGGAGCGAAGCCTTAAATCTGCCCACCTAGTTAGCGTGGTATTGTTATATGGGCCAATAGCCTCTTTTGGTTATAAAGACTCTCTTCTTCGGATAAGGAGTGAGGAGTGAAGCCCTTGCCTAGTCGGCACGGGCGAGTGGATCACTCCGCTCTCTGGATTCGTTGAATGACTGCGAAGCTAAGGGACACGAAGCCCTTGCCTAGTCGGCACAGGCGAGTGGACCGCTCTCAATAAGCATTGAGCCTTACGCAGTGTAGGCCCGAGTGCCCGAGCCCGTCGCACACATAAAATGTTTGTTTGATTTGAATCAAACAATTTATTTCGCCATAAATTCAAATGAGCTTCAATCCACTTCCAGTCAGTTCCATGTTGTAGTGCCCGTCCATACGATCCCAACGGATCCCCTTTTATTTCCTCGGCCCAAGGCCCATTCACTTATCGACCTGCCTCCAATATTCCAGTTCCAGAAGTTGTTTTCCTCCTATGCAACAAGCCGACCACTCATTCACGGTTTTACTTTTTCTCCATTCTTTAAAATATTTTTACCTATATTTTGATGGGCTTGTACATTGGCCCAACCGTTCATCTAATACCCAAACCCGCTTGCTTTGGTCTTCTTCCCCAAACATAAACGTCCCACCAGGTATTAACGCAAGCTGCCAACTCGTTTTAATGGCCATCATTTCAAAAGCTTCCAACTCCCACGCCTCAGGCTCTTTAAAACCACATAAATATATTTACCATCACACTCCTCTTCTTTGGTTCGATCTTTCGGACCCTTCCGCTTCTTTGCTTGCCGCAACTTTCATGGTTGCGGTTCCAGTATTGTACCTACTCACGATCTTTGGTGGTGAACCCAAAATTTCATGAAGACCCTTAGAACCTCAATTATAAACCGAACTGTTACCTTACACCACCCCCACAGTAACACGCGTCCATCTTTTCTCCAGCGATTTTCGTTTCAGATAAATGTATGCCTCACCATTGCAAATTTGTTTTTACACCTCAGTCCAAAATTTGATCGCAGCCTCAATAGCTTTACCCATTTATCATCTATACACACAACGCTCCACTGCTAAGCCTCACTACACAACACCTATTTCCTCTTACCACTGAACCTGCGTCCCCCTGTGATGACTTGAAACCCTCTCGTCCAACCGCTTGTCCCCCTGAACCCAAAACCGTGAAAATAACAGCTCGTGTCCGCACTTGCCCTTTTTGAATTGATTTCCCTTTCTGAATTTGTTTTCTATTCTGCGTTTTAGCTGAGAAGCTAAAGGAGTTGTGACGGCCGTATTTCGAGAGTGGAAAATAATGGTATTAGGTTAGGTTTGTAAAGACATTATATAGTGATTTTCTTTTATCCAATATGTGGCTGAGAATATGAAAGGGACGTGGCCCTCTTTATCTTCACAGAAATCTTAGGATATTTTATTTTTAGTTGTGAAATTTAACGCACCCCATTATATATAATTTTATCCATATACGAGCTGCTATGAACAGGAATAAAAACACCGGTGAGACGAGCAATGTCCCACGATCCAAAAAATATAATAATACCGGTAGATTTACTCATATTGTGAAACCCCAAAATCGCTGATTAAGGGTGCAAAATACTCCAAATAAAAAGTCGCAAATTTAATTAGTTAAAAATTACAGTAAAATTCTAAAAATTAAATTATCACTATGTCTCAAAAGAACCTTGTCTAAATTCAAACCCGATATTCAAATATTTTTAAATAACCGTTATGGCCACGAACGAATATACCGCTGTTTTACTGAATAATTCATTTGGACATAAATCAAAATCTACACGAAGAAATCCTGATTTTTCTCTTCCACTAGAAAAATATACTTTACTAGCTCCTAACGTTTCTTGTTTCACAGAAATCCGATTTAAAACAGACCTTGTATATTCAATTGAAGTTCGAATCGCCAATTTATGAACTACAGCGCCATTTCGAGCTCGATTTTAATTATATTATAACTATACGTTCAAACTTCGTTTATATAATATATTCGTCAATATAATTCAACTCTAAACTGAATTATATATTTTAAATAATCTAATTCACACAATATTGTGAATTCCACTATTTTTTATTATTTCTGAATTTAATATATTATTCTATTATTTATATTAATTAAATATAATTATTATTTAATTCCAGTTATCGATATCACCAACTCAATATTTAATAATTAAATAAATTAATTATTCGACAGCTAAAAATGCAGGTCATTACAGTCGATTTATTTGGATATGGACACATTCTCCTTATATGTCCTGGTTTATTGCAGTTATAACATCGATCGTCATTTCTTCTTGAACTTCCTTAGTTATTATTTTGAAAATAATTTTTCCTTCTATAGTTCAGAAATTTTCTAAAATGTCTTGTCATAAGGGTCATTTCTTCATCATCTTCACTACTTGAGTCAGAATCATTTGTTGTTGCATTAAATGTGACGGATTTCTTCTCAGTTGGCCGGTTTTCCTTTCTTTTCTGTAACTGGACTTCAAGAGACATCAGATTTTCGATTAACTCCTCAATCTTCATTTCATTGACATTATTGGCTTCTTCAATTGCTAATGTTTTCTGATCCCATTCTGGAGTCAATGAATTCAATATTTTTCTGACTTGGTCTTCTTCAGGATAAGTTTTTCGAAGTTCTGTTAACGAATGTGCTATCTCTTGAAATATGCAATACATATCGGAGATAGACTCATTCTCGTTCATTTTGAATAACTCAAACTGATTAACTAACATTGATATCTTTGTTTGTTTAACTTTACTAGTTCCTTCATGAGTAACTTGTAAAGTTCTCCAAATCTCATAAGCAGTTTTATATACTGACACTCTATTAAACTCATTCCTATCTAATGAACAAAACAACATATTCATGGCTTTAGAATTGCTTTGTGCAACAACCTTCTGTTCATTTACCCATTGTGCAAAAGCAGTTGTGGGTTCAGCAAACTTGTTCTATGTACTATTCCATGTGTCTAATCATACTGATTGTAAATATAGTTTCATTCTACATGCCTAATACGAATAATTACTACCATTAATCAGGGGTGGTCTAACAGTGGACTGACCTTCTACAAAAGAACTATTATTTCTACCAGCGTTGGTTGCCACTACAACTATTCTTCAAAAATCAGATTATGAACTTTTTGAAAGTCCTTGCTCTGATACCAATTGTTAGCGATTGCGGAATGGATCGTTAAGGCAAAACTAATAGTAAACGGGAGTGAATAGTGTTTTTGAGTAATTTAACAAAATCTAAAACTTATATGATCTACTATAAGAATCATACACCATAGAGATAATCACAGGCACAGATTCAAACACAGACACAAAAATAAATAGAAATAAAATATAGAAAAAGAAAGAACACGCTGGACCTTATACTGGTTCAGATTACTCCTACATCCAGTCCCACGCAACGATGGATTGCGCAGAGTTTTATTACTATATCAATTTCCAAGTACAACCCCTTAATTTCACGGCTATAAGGTTAACATCAATTCCAAACACCCTTGATTTCCTAGCTACAAGGTTAACACCGCTCCATTTCCTTGATTTCAAGGCTATAAGGTCACACCTTTTCCCAAACACTTCTCAAATAATTACATTAGCCTTATAACTCTTCAATAACACTTTGATTCAGAGAGTAATGAGTAGAGAGAGAAGAGAATAAGTCTTATGTAAATAGAATTGAATTCGGCAGAGTATAAGTGTAGAAAACATAAAAATAAGAAATAATAATGGTGTAGAGAAAGAGGATGAAGATAGAGAAGAAGAATGATGAAAAAATTCGAAATCAACCCCTATTTATAAGATTTGAAAGGCTGCAACATTTCTGGAATGTTACAAATAGTGAAAAGACACTTCCTTTCAAAATCAAAAATACAACAGTTATATGTCGACATAGGCAATAATGTATGTCGACATATACTTATATAAATATATGTTTTGAGCATTTTTGAAGTGTTTTGATATATATATATATATATATTTATATATATATATATAATTCTGGAAATTCTTGAATTAAAACATAGTGTTATAAATGAATATTATATAGTAGATAAACATATAAAAACATACATATAAGATATATGAACATATTCATAAAACTTTAAAGTTTCAAACTATATAAATATAAGTATTTTAAAAATATAAATATATAAAACTTATAAACTATAAAACTTGAGTTTAAAATCAAAGTAAAATGGAGAAACTTAATAAAGTTTAAAGATAAAATTTTAAAATAGAATTTAAAATCAGAATTTGAATTTGAATTTTAACCTGGAGTGTTCAGAGTCTTACATAAACTATACTCTATTAATATATTTATCTTGAAATCTTAATTAATCATGAGTCTTGAATCATCTCTAAATTCTAACTCTCTAATATCTTTAAACTGTACAGTCTTCAATATTAATTCCTTTACATAAATCCTGCATATGTGTGTGTGTGTGTGTATTCTAGATAAAAGTGTTAGTATATGTTTTATAATCTAGTAATATTGAAATAAGGTTGTTGTCATCAAAACTCCATTCTCCAACATGCACCTTTCCCAAACACTACAAACTATTACAACAACCCTATAACTCTTCTATAGCACTTCGATTCAGAGAGTATTAAGTAGAGAGTTAGAAGAGAAGAAGTTTTATATAAATAGAATTGAACTCGCAAGAGTATAAGTGTAGAAATAATAAAAATATGAAATATTAATGGTGTAAAGAAAGGGGATGAAGATGGAGAAGAAGAATGATGAAAAAAATTCGAAACAGACCCCTATTTATAAGATCTGAAAGGTTGCAACGCTTCTGGAACATTACAAATGGTGAAAAGACACTTCCTTTCAAATTTAAATTTCTGACAGTTATATGTCGACATACCCATGTATGTATGTATGTCGACATATCCATCATTTTTTTATGATTTTAAACCATTTTTTAAAGTATTAAAACCAATATTTTAATTCTGGAAATTCCTGAAACAAAACTAATTGCTAAAACATTATTTTTCAAGTATAAAAACATAAGAAAATATTATTTAAACATATGATTAAAAACTTTCCATATATGTAATATAAAACTATATATAATGTAATTATAAACATATATATATTGGAATTTATAATGAGATATTTATAAACTATATATAAACCAAAAAGATTATATGAAAACTTAGAGTTTAAATAAGAATATTATAATCCAATATAAACTTAGTAATATATATATATGATTAATAAAACTAAAAATAAGAATACTTGTGTTTGAAATCATAAGTTTTAAATTCTTAGAAGATTAAATTAGTTTGAGAGAAGTTTGAAATCAATTTGAAAATAGTTTTGAAATCAATTTTGAAAAGAGATAATTTAAAAAACAGTTTGAATCTGGAGTGCTATTCAGAGTCTTACATATAAACTAGACTATATTATTATATTTTTCTTGAACTCTTTAACTCTTGATAGCTTGATAACTCATGAGTCTTGATTCTCTTCTGAATCCTGAATCTCTTGAAACTCTATAACTGTACAGTCTTCAATACTTAAGTCCTGTATACAAATCCTGCATCTATATATTCTAGATAGGGATGTTAGTATATATTTTGTAATCAGTTAATCTTGAAATAAGGTTGTTGTCATAAAAACTCCTTTCTCCAACACAAACATTCAACACAATGTATATTTTACTGTTTTACGCTGATTTAGACGGATAATATGAATATACTTATATTTTATGTTTTCGTGCGGTCAACATTGTTTTTATTTTTATTTTTATTCTAAATTTATTGGTTTGGTTAAGTAAATAACCAAACATCCCTATTTTTGCATTCAATCTTGCCAAAAGGCTCCAATCTTACAAAAAGACCTTTGGTTGTAATCATTGTAAATTATGCCTAATTAGTGGAATTGACATATTTCAAAATTACTAGAAATATATGTACATATATAATTTGAAATAATTGATGCAAATTACACACAAATATGTATATATATATAATATACGTACATTTGCACCACTTTTCCCTTTTTGATCTTTTTATCACACCTCTTGTGATTTCAAAATAAAGCTTTTTTATGCAAAAGGAGGAATACGGTATATTACAATAATTAAGCAAAAACCCAACAATATTGAATACAAACAGGCATATTTTTATTACTACAATCACATAATTTACCAAGCGTACCTTTTTATCCAAATTCATATACTTTATTATTGAACACTGAACTAGAGATCTGAAATGCAACTGCATCTAATTGGTATTTAATGGGACTGAATTCTAGATCTACAGTGCTTTACAACAATTGCAACATATTTTACAACATTACTGTAGGAATATGTGTAAGCAAGTTTAAGAATCCTACAACTAATACTTATGCTTAACCACAGTTCATAATATTCAAGTTTTAACAATATTTACAATCAGATCTGATGGGTGTTAATCCAATTACAATAATTAAATTAACAGATCTGATAGGAAATAGGCATAAAAATTTAGATCTAATTCAAACAAAATAGATAAGTTATTATAATTATATTCGTAAATTTCCCAGTCACCTTATAGCATCCAAACCCAAAGTTTGAACCCCTTTCAGGCCTACAATCCTCAAAATCTTATGAATCTACAATTTATCTGGAAAGGAGAAAATTTCATATCTATAGAGATGTAAGAAAATAGGAACACTACAACAAAACAGCCTTTTTACAACGAGCAATGCCCATTGTAATATGGTTTTCGCAACGGGCATCCTGGTTGTTGTAATAGGCCATGTTGTAATAGGTCACCTTTTACAGCGGTTATTATCGGTTGTAAAAAGCCTTTTTACAATGGGGATTGGCCGTTGTAATATGCTTTTCGCAATAGTCATTGCGCTCATTGTATTAAACCACGTTGTAATAGATCACATTTTTACAGCAATCATTGCCAGTTGCAATAGGCTCTACAACAACAATTAATGTCCATTTTAAAACATTGAAACTTCCAAAGGGTTGAAATATATAATAATGGCGAGAACTAATATAATTAGGAAAAAATTCTAATTTTGAATAGATATTTTATTCAAACAAATATTTTATTACACTTTTGAATAATACGTAGTTTTATTTCTCTCTATACACAATCACTATACAAAATACTCATGTGTACAAACATTGCCTCACTACATACACTTAATTACACTCATTTGTTCTCATACTTATCCAGAATTTGTCCAATTGTCTTCATCTTCAACAATTTATCCAGAATTTTTCCAATTGTCTTCATCTTTAGCAACTTATCCAGAATTGTCCAATTGTCCATTGTACCTACCAAAGTAGAATAACGCAGTATACTGAAAAAGAAGCAATTTATAATTACTTGATGGGTATACAACTAAAATAAGATTTCATCTAAGTCGGTATTGTACAAAAGCAAATGCAAAAAGGGATAAACGGATAACTACATACACTTATATACCATGACATAGGGAAATATATAAAAAAGTGAGTTTTGTAGCACTCATATCATGACACCTCAAGACATCTCAGATTATGAACTTTCCTAATGAAATTTTGGAACTCAGTGTAGAAAATTGTCCGTGTCGCACTAAGCTCCATGTTCACTAAATGATCAGTATAATAGCCAGTCTTATAATAAGATTTTAAGGCTAAAAGAAGCATGTTTTAAGGCACTTATATCGTGACACCCTAAGACTCGTATTATTACTGTAGCATATTTAAGTCGCTTAAAAAACTCAATATCCATCCAAATTTTCACTTTTCAAGTTCCTGAAAATTTATAATCTCCTGGACATTCTTTGCAAGAAATAAGTCTCCATAGAGACGTGGGAAAAAGGCACGAAGAAAAATCAAATTGTATGAATGAAAACGATTATGTAGAAACTTGTATGTCTTACCTGAGAATTCAATTAACAACTGCATTTCTAACTTTATTATGTGTTGCCAACTCAATGCATCCAAAGACTAAAAATAACCCATAAATCAACTGATGAAATACATTTCTCATTTATTTTATATCTCACATAACAAATATTTCGACGTATGCTTATCGAACATGGATTGTTCATTTTCAGTTCAACTAATACAACTTTGTTCATTCAAATTTTATTCATTCACAGGAAAAATTTACCTATAAATGAACAATCCACATTTGATAGTTGAACATACTTATGTTCATTCAGGTAAACTAATAATCAATTGTACACAATCACTTAAAGCCAAACAATTTATTACCTGAGGTAAACATATGGATTGTGTTTCAACTTACATGTCCAAGCAGAATTACAATATTACATATATGTTATGTCTCAACATCTAAAAAAGTATAAACAAAGATAACATTGTTGTCATGTAATTTTACATAAATAACAAAGCTGCATTTTAAATCTTAATACTATTAGAATTGTCATTTACGACATGTACCTTTTAATTCACTTAAGTTGTCATATATAATGAACTTTTTAAATCATTATTATTATAGGAATAAGTTGACCAATGAAATGAATTAATTGATGCTTGCCCCTATTTTCCATCACTTAACTCAGACCAATCCAAACACTCTTAACGGATGAGAGGGTAAGATTGAATTTTTTTGTAGCATCCAAATAATTACTTATCCAGTGATTTCTATATATTTCACCAAAGAAATTATAGGGAAAAAATTTAAATATATAAATGAACATAAGTATGTTCAAAGATGAAAGCTTTGTTCATTTTTAGTTCTGCTTATCAAATATAATATAACCTTGTCACATAACCTTTAGTGGGAATCAAAAATATCAGAAGAAAAATGCACCTAAATGATGACAGCAGCTCAACGACTTGCAAATTCATCTAATAAAAAGGGAGTAGAACGAGATCCACTGATTTCTAAAACTCGTGCAAAATGAAGATGGGAAGAATAGCATCTCCAAATGGTCAATTATATCGCAAGAATAGCAAGGTCTGTAAGTATCTCGAGATTGAGGAGGGATCGCAAATTTAGGGATTAGGGAATTTGGGAAATAATAATGGAAATGAAAAGTAAGGGGAGAAGGCAGAGCGACATGGGACGATGCTTTATGTGTGGTTCAAGATCCGGGTTGGATCAAAACAAATAGGGCGAAGTGAAATTTTTTAGTTTGGAGCCATAATTTTCAGTTTGGAGCCAGAAGGAAAATTGGATGCTTCATGCATGGTTCCATACCTGGGTTGGATCGAAAGAGTTAGGGCGGAGTGAAAATTTTCAGTTTGATGCAAAATTTTCAGTTTGGAGACGAAAGGATAATTGGTTCTGAAATCAAAAGAAATCTGTATGCCTTCAACATATAACATGTTAAGTAAATTAGATCAGACGTAGAATTGTCAACGAGAACCTAAAAAAATTTAAATCTGTTTGCATATGCATCCGAGATATGAAAAATTATTTGATATTCAGAAAGCAAAAGTGAATACATATATAGTCATATCCACATATAATTAATGGCTTGGTTTAAATTAATATTATAGTAAAATTTTCATGTAATTAAGCAAATAAAATTATTGTCACTTACTATTATGTATGAGTAAATTTTTCATGTAATTCGAGGCAAGTGGTCTTGTCGATTTTGAAGTTAATGATGTTTTCAATTAAGGTTTGAGAGGAAATTATACCCCAACTTAATTGATTTAATTATTAACCGATAAATAGGAGGAATCAGTCTCGAAGATAAATGTTTAAAGACATTTAGTTGAATGAAATATTTTGGGTTGTTGTAACTATGTTTTATACAACATTCATTTTTACCCAAGTAAGTGGAATTTTGGAAATATAATAAATTAATATTTCCTGAGTGTAGAAATGAACGGTCGTGAAAGAGAAAAGTAATTGGGATGTTCTCCGATTATAAATATAATATATTTTCTAAGCATAGAAATAAAAGGAGGAATATGAAAATGTTCCCCAATTAGTGTAAGAGGCCAAGATGATTATTGAAAATATTTGGTTAATAGATATTGATAAGGAAATGAAGAAGTGATTTAATTAATGAAATATTAATTAAGAGGCCCAGTGATTTGTTTGATGCTTTGAATGAATGTTTGTTTTTCCTCGATATTTAAATAACCGACTATCAAAGTATTTTTGAATATTGTTGTCAATGTGGTGAGATCGGTTGGATTATTATCCAAGAACCACTCTGTACTGGCAGTAGCGTTGCGAATAAGATTATATAAAGAAAATCGAAGATGGAGTAAAGTGCAAGGGCTTTTTCTTTTAATCCTTGGTAGAAATTTCCTAAGATGGATTAATGGAAATTGTGCCTTCGATTTCGTTTAATCTCAAAATGAACGTGTATGAACAGAAGTCTGAAAAAGTATTTCCATTGATCGCATATGTTGGTCTGTATAAATATATATATAGTGGTAGAGAATTTATTCTCTGAGCATAATATCCAAAATATATTTGTGCAAATCAATTAATGATTAAAGTATATGACAATGTGGCATTCAAAGTGATTGTGCTATCAATGAATGGTAAGTAATCGTAGCCTCAGGCCTTAAAAACCGAGAAATGACAAAAATCGGGCAGGCAACATGGCTTAGTGGATAGCTCCTAATTAGAGTGTATTATCACCTATCTAGAGAAATTCATTTCATTCTTTGTTATATTCGATGCTTTCCCTTTTGGGAAACGATTTCTGATCCCAACTGTTGGTGATATACATTCGATACACTCAAGCGAAATGAGTGGTCGGTCATGTGTGGCCAGGTTACAAGATGTTCTTGTTGAACCCAGTGTATTCTCTCTAGAGATACACTATCGGAAGGTGGTTCCATACCTTGTCATGGTTGGAAATTCATTACCCAATAAGTGCTTGCGGTTTTGATTGTTGTTAGACCCAAAAGTGGCTCTAACACCCAAATTATCTGAATAGGTAGAGATTTATATTTAGAAATGCAAAAAACGCAGAAAACACACAAGATTTATAGTGGTTCGACATTAACGAGCCTACGTCCACTTTATATCTATGATTATACGTTAGATTTGAGTACAATCAATGATTTTTCTCTTAATCTCATTTGTACAATGATGATTCACTCAATAATTTCGGGCTAAGACTGATAAGAAATTGCAAGATAATAATAATGGGGGGAACAGTACTTAAAACTGCCAAAAGATCCTAAAAATGTCAAGCACATGGCTATTTATAGCTGATATCTGCAGGTGGATCATGGTCACACATGGCACAAATCCTGAGGATCTCGGACTGGCTCGAAGTTGATGGAGAAATGGTCAATATGACGGTTGTAGACAGGTGTCCTTAGATCCTGTATTTTCGGATCGTGGAGGACCAGGTCACTGCTTTCACTCTCTTGCTTCTAGGATCGGATCATGGAAGAATGGCGTGGAGGGATCGGATCGTGATAGGGAGTCGCGATCGTTGATGGGCGCCACGAGTCGGGGAGGACAATGTGACCACAATCGAGTGTTTAAGGGTTCTGACATGCGAGGCTTCATATTTCCTTCGTGTGTGAACCTTGGTGGCTTGGTCCAAAAGCTAGCCAACATTTTGCCCCCTCGAAGTATGTTTTATCAAGGAAGAAACATGCTTCGAAGATTCTGAATGGACCTTTTCACGAAACAATATGAATCAATTGTCACATCCATTTATAGTGTCACACTGTTTCAAATGGTTACGCCTCTTGAGGAGTATAAATATTAGATTAATCCTTTAATCACTTCTTTATTCGTCAGTTGATTCCCATCTCTTAAACTTCCAGAAAATATTGCGATCATTCAGTCGAGTAAGTTTTTAGATCTTTGTAAATATTTCCATTTCTCTTATTTCGCGATCATTCTCGAGTCTGGGCCTTTGGAATTCCGCACGGTTTGTGACCGTCGTACGTGTCATGGACCAATCAGGTGAGAGGACCGCCATCTAAGCTTCGATGGGCCTTCACGAACACTCATGGCCCGTGGATCTTCGTGGACCGAGTCGCAACTAGAAGGGGGAGACCAAGAGCCATCTCCATATCTATATAAGCCAGGCTCCCCCATCCGCACCCTTCTTTCTCCTTTTATTTTTTCACTCTTTCTTTTCTCTCATCATTCTTACTGCTTTTACCCAATCCCACAAAACCCTAGCCTGCGATTTTCCTCCCAAACCCGCGAGATCCGAAGACTATCCATCAAACTCAAAAAGGTAATTATAGCAAATATTTAAGCTTTTCCTTCGCCCTCTCTTGGTTTCCACAGATTTCATCTTGGCTGGTGGTCTCGAGACTGTAAGTGATGGCATAGGGGTTCAGAGGTACTATTGGGAATTGGTTGAGGGAGGTCGCAGAAGGGAATTAACTGTCAGATCGAATTGTGGATAAAAAGGGAATCGGGCTCCTGATGAAAAGGAGCGAGGCCACGATGCAAATCGTGTGGTGTGGGTTTGCAGAGAGTAGAGGAAGGGAGATTAAAATGGAGTGTTAAATTGGATAGCGGATCGGGTCGTGAGAATGGGGGAGCTTCGGTTCGTGGAAACAGGAAGTAAAGTGGATCGAGGGGGGTCTGTCATGATCCGTTCAAGTAAAGCAGAATGGGTCAAGAGCTTAAGCGCCCCACGATCTGATGCCTTTCCACGGGATGGTGCTTTCCCACGAACCAGGACTTGCTTCATGAACCAATGATGTATCACGAGCCAAACCCTGTCTCACGAGCCAGCTTGACCAACGATCTGATATACATGTTGACCAGAAAATACAATGTAATTGTGATATACCAATGGATAGCTAGGTTAGAGCCTTCGAGGTGAACCTTTTGAACTGGAAAACAACATAATTCAATAGCATATAATGACCAATATCCCGTTTATCTAACTAACTTCATGTTTTTCTTTAATGTATGCACATGCACACACTTGCACTTACACATACGGGGAACGGGTAATTGTATTCTAACTTCTCACATTTTCTCTCTAACACAGTTATGTCAGATAAGCAATCAACCGAAATGTCAGAGAGAGATACAGAATCCGAGTCATCAAAGCACTATGATCCCGATGTGGTTCCCACAGATTCAGATTGGGAAAATTCTGACCTCGAATATGAGATCGACACTGATATTGAATCGACAACTTCTAAAAGTACATCTCTTGAAGACGAGGAAGAAGAAGATGATTGGGCTCCTGACGAGATACCAGGTGTTGAGGAAGTGGAGGAGAAGAAGCTCAGTGATTCCCTGGCTTCCAAATTAGATGACATAAAGCTTAAGAAAATATGCATAAGACACGGATCCCCTGGGACGATGTTAAGACTCCAGGAAGTGAGGATAGACTTCATTATGCCCCGCCAGGGTATATGACTGTCTGTAGGCTAATGTGCTGGGTAGGCGTTATTCCTCCATTTCCACCAATCATTGTTGAGATCTTAAGACGATTGCGCATTGCCCCTATGCAGCTTCATCCTAACGCTTACACAGCTTTGTATACTTAATGCATTGCGTATGCGGAGATTCTACATACTGAGCTCACTTTCAAAGATTTGAAATTCTATTATCTCTTCAAATACTGTTCCACAGCGACTCCAAACTTCTCTTTCTTCGAATCGGTAGCCAATAGGAAGGTTTTATCGGAGGGTCACAACAGCATAGGGGATCCCAAAGCCAATTGGTTCTATATAAAACACCAAGCCGAGTGTGTAAGGAAGTGGCTAATATCAAGTAAGCTTTAAGCCTCTAGATGTGTGACCTTATTACGTAACCAAAGCACTGACATGTTTCTTTTCTCTATACAGCTCATAGCTTCCCAAAAACGGAAGGCTCGGTATATGATGATCGACTGTCCCGCCTTCTCAAGAGCAAATAAGACTTCTTAAAAAATCAAGAAATGTATCACCGACGAGAATCTTCACAAGCACCGTCTTCTGGATATAAGGTTCGGACTTGGTGCAGGTGGTATTCCTTATAAATATGTGCCCCCGACTAAAGGTGAAGGGACCTCGGGGGTCACGAAAACCACTGAACTTTGCAAGAGCCACTCACCAATGATCGATCAGGATGATGAGGATTTGAATGTGTATAAAGGAGTCGAGGTCCGAGCCGATGAGCCAAAGGAAGTCCTAGACACTGAGGGACAATCTCCCTTAAGGATTTCACCACCAGCTGAGCCTCCTGCTCATGATGAATTAAAAGAGGAACATATATTCGGGGAACTAAGCAAGATTCCTCTACCAGACGACATTTACACACAAGAAGACTTCGAAGGGGAACCATTCTTTCCCATCTCTGAGGAAGTGAATGTTCCAGTTGGGGAAAAAGAAAACACACAGACGAGCCAGACTCTAGGCCTTGGTCTGTTAGGGGGATTATATGGGATGCACGAATCACTTACACCACTCGTCACAACACTTCTACACCACCAGTATTCATGATTCTGATACACATTTGTTTTCTTTGCAGGGAAAATGCCTTGTAAACAATCATATCCTTACCGCTCTCTCCGAGCAAGCACACCGAGGCTTCTTTCTGATTCTGAGCATGCTCGCAGTGATAGCCGGGGGAGAGATGGTCATCGACCCTTTGATCCTTATCAAACTCATTCTACATGGTCTCGTTCTCCATCAAGGCAAGATGCTGGGAAGTCCCATAGTCGTCCAGGGCCACCGGCGGGGGTAAGAAACTTCCCAAAGATTTGATTCCTCTGAAAAGTACACCCTCTCATAGCAAGTCTTCCAAGAAACACCATGAGCCGAAAGATAAAAGCAAAGATCCGAATAAGGATTTAGAAAAGGAGAAGATGCCTATTGTCCCCTCTAGCCAGCGCAATTTGGATACTACCGCAGCGCAGAATGTTGGCTACACTTCTGAGAATCAAGTCAAGCTGGAGCATTTGCGGAAGTAGTTTCCTGATATTTTCTTCGAGAGGATGATGTATGTTCTAGATCTCGAACCGGTTCCCGAGGACTGGGATTTAGAAGTCATAGGGCAGGTGAGTCATGTGGCCAAACAATATAGGGCGATGAAGAAGCATGTCGCCACTCTTTCTACTGCCATCCGCCACCTGGAGATGGAAGCAGCCAGAACCAGAGTGAAGATTGATAATGATGGTACGGCCAGGAGCAGAATGGAAAAGGAACTAGAGGATACACAAGCTCAGCTCGCTTTAGCTCGGCGGGATGCGGAAAATTACAAATCAGAGCTAGAGAGTGCTAGGAAGTATTTTCACACTGAGCTCGACTCAAATAGCCAAGAACGTTTGGCTTTGAAAAAAGAAGCGGAGGATCTCAGGACAATCAATACTGAATTGAAGACAGCACATGAACATTTTGCTGCTGAGAAGGCTTCCTAGGAGAAAGAGAAGGCGAGCTTAAAAGACAGTCTCTCTCTTGTTGAAAAGGAGAAAGCAGCTCTGAATGATTAACTTGTCCAAGCCGAAGAGCGCGTAGCTCTTGCTGAAAGTAATGCTAATAATGCTCTTGAATCGGCCTCCGCCACTACCGATGAGCTTGCTACAACCAAAAAATAGAAAGAAGGTTTCGAAGAACCGCTATTCAACTTCTTTGGCCAAGTTATTAAGACCCGAGACATCTCATGGATTCAGAATTATCGTATTACTTTGGCCAACATATGGGATATGATCATTGAGGGCAAAAAGCGTCGATTGAAAACCGAGGAAGTTGATGAAAAACAGCTCATACAGACTTATCTCAAAGGTGAAGAGCCTAAGGCTTTGGAGATAGGCAAACGTCTGATCCACGAGGAAATCGAGAAAGAGAGAACAAAACTCAAGGGCAAGGATAAATTTAACGAAGGCTCTAGCTCGGTTGTGGATCCCAAGGCCTCCGAAATCGAGGAATACAATCCTGATGATCCGCCGATTCCCTTGGCTCCCACCCCCTCAGTTATCGGAGATGTTATCACAAATCTGGGCGAGGAGTCGGCTAAAGGTATCTCCATATTCTCTCCACAGTTCGTCAAAGTAGTTATAACTTGTCATCGTATCACAGGACAGACAACTGTGATGACCACATTATCTCCCAAATCGCTAACATTTGCTTCTCATGACATAGGTGGCAAGCCGATCGAGAAGGATGTGGAAGAGAAAGTAGAGGCGGAGAAAGTTAGTGTTCCCTCAAGTGCTGGTGCTGAAGTCTCTGAGGTTCCAAAGCAAACCGAGGATACAACAAGTGAGAAGGCTACTGTGGCACATAGCACTGATGCTCCTGCGGGTGCCGAAGTCATTGGGGCTTTGCAAGACACCGATGGTGGTCATGGAGATGAAGAGGATGACTTAGTCATCATAGAAGAAATCAAGGATGACGATAACGAGACCTTGGCTACTATGCAGCCAGGAAAGAGAAACAATTGGCTTTGAAGAAGGAGGAGTAGGACCCTCTATATGTGCCTCCAATTTTAGAAGTTGATCCCAAAACTGGATTGGTTATAAGATTCTCTTCCAAATCAATAACTGTACAGCTTGCCTCCCAGCATTCTAATTCTCCCCAGGAGTCTCTTGTTGATAAGAGGAAGAGGAAGAAGGGTGACCGCTTTAATGCTGACAAGGAGGAGTTGGAGAAACAGAAGAAGGAGAAGAAACCAAAATCGTCTCCCAAGCGTAAATAGGATGCACTTATTAGCTTATATTCTTGCTTTTAGGCTTTCCACTGGCCAAGAAATGTAGTTGTGAGAATGGCCCTCACTTTTGTTTAGCTTTTTGGTCTTGTAAACCTGCTCTTAGTGAATGAAAATTTGTTTCTTCTGCACCATTGTATACCTGCAAGTTTAACTTATTGTACTTAGTCATAAACCTTCAGATCATAACTAAGTTAAAATCGAACCATGAAGCATTGCAACAAAAATTTCAAACAACAAAAAATTTCAAAGTTTCTGTGACTGCACAAATATGTATGTATATATGCCCCCAATCAATCATTAATATGATGCCTGACCAGGGCTCATTGAGGATTGATTAGAGTCATGTGTGCGGTGTCCCTCATTTTCAGAAATGAGGGGTTCGAGTTATTCGGCGGCATATGTTGCGGCGCCTTTATACTTTTCTGATCCTTTGGTTGGGATAGGAATTCTCGTGGTGCTACGTCTCTAGCACCTTTATACTCTCCCAATCCTTCAGCGGGTTAGAGTTCGAGCTCGGTTCTTAGTCTGCTCACCGATCCTTTAGCGGGGCAGAAATTCTGGGGGCGCTAAGTCTCTAGCGCCTTTATACTCTCCCGATCCTTCAGCGGGTTAGAGTGTCATCAAGGCGGTTTTATCATGGTGCACCTTCACGCCTTGGTTCGTTATATCTGCGTCCTTTATACTCTCTCTCCAATCTCGAGAGTTAGAGTGCAAGTAGTAGTGTGATTTACCTAGCTGCACCTTTTGGAACTTTGGTTATCGCTAGCCTTCCAATTTGATAAGTGGAACTTTGAATTAGGTGTTTCGAAATCGCTGCATAGTTTATGACAAACCTCGAAATGATAATGATTGATGTTAGTTAAAAATAAAAGAGCAGATAAGAAACGGTGTAGTAAAGGTAAATGACACGCAATATTTTTATAGTGGTTCGGTCGAATCATGACCTACGTCCACTTTATAATCTTTTGCTCAAGAAACTAGACTGTTCTAGGAAAATCGTGCCTTTTTATATGGCCCTAAAACCAAAAGAGTAAAATTGACAATTTCACGTCAGATAAGTCCGCAGATGTTGGGCATTCCACACTCTAGGGATTTCATCTCCATCCACAGTTGCTATCTTGAAGGTTCCATTATCAAGCCTTCGTAAAATGGAGTACGGTCCTTCCCATTTCTGGCCAATATGCACTGGGGGTGGAAAGACGCGTTTCAGGACCAAATCTACGGGTTTAAAGGTTCGAGCTCGGACTTTTTTGTTGTAATACTGAGCAACCTATTGCTTATGTCTCAAGGTGCGTAGATCGGCTTCGTCCCTCTTTTCTTCAACCATATTCAGAGACTCAAGGAGCAACTCATTGTTGGTCATCAGGTCATAATAAGTGATTCGATGAGATGGTACTTCTAACTCGACCAGGATGACCGCTTCGGCTCCAAAAGCGACGGAAAAGGGCGTTTGACCCGTTGCCGACTTGTATGTTTTCCTGTAGGCCCATAGTGCCAAGGGTAATTCATCAACCCACATGGCTTTGGCCCGCTTCAATCTTTTCTTCAGAATAGATTTAATCACTTTGTTCGCCGCTTCGACCTGTCCGTCCGATCGCGGATGTGCCAAAGAGGTGTATCTTTTCTCTATATGGTATTTCTGGCAGAAATCTCGAAACTCGGTGCTATCAAACTAAGTTCCATTATCGGCTATGACGACTTTCGGAATCCCGAATCGGCATATAATGTTCCTAATGACAAAATTGATCACTCGCTTGGTTGTGATCGTGGTCAATGGCTCAGCCTCGACCCATTTGGTGAAGTTATCCACGACCACAATGGCGAATTTTGCTCTGCCCTTTGCTATGGGGAGGCTTCACTTAATATCAATTCCCCAAACAGCAAAGGGCCACGGGCTCATCATCGTCTTCAACTGGCTAGGAGGTGCCCTAGGGATCTTGGAAAACTTCTGACACACATCACAACGTCGTGCATACTAGGCTGCATCCTTGTTTATGGTGGGCCAAAAATAGCCATATCGCAATATCTTCTTTGCCAATGTTTTTCCTTCAGTGTGGTCACCACATTCACCTTCGTGGACCTTTTTCAGTGCACGCTTGATGTCGTCATGGGCGAGCACCGAAGGAGGGGAATCGAGAAACCCTGTCTGTACAGGACTTCGCCTTGCAACACATATCGGGAAGCCTTTCGAATAACTGCACGCCGCTCACTTTTCTTTGTTGGAAGCGTTCCATTCGTCAAAAAATTCTTTAGAGGGGTCATCCATGACTCCCTCTTGGATTCAATCTCTAGCACCGGATTAATTTCCATCTGATCTACACTAGGGGACTGTAGCACTTCAATCGGGACTAGCTCTGTATCTTCAGGATTATCAGAGCTAGCCATCTTCGCTAACTTGTCTGCCTTCTAATTCTCCGTTCGAGGAGTATGAGATATGCTGCTGTAATCAAAATTGTCCAGTAACTTCTTCACTTTTTCCAAATATGATATCAACCTCGGACTCTTGCCTAAAACTCTCCAGTGACCTGGTTCACGACTATCTTGGAATCGCAAAAGATGTCCAGCTTCGTGATCTCCAACTCCTTTGCGAGCTTCAGCTCGGCAATTAGAGCACTCAGAGTCGTTATTAGTGGCATGGAACTCCAATCTAAGAGCATAGTATATTAGCTGTTTCTCTGGAGTTTCAAGCACCACTCCGGCACCAGATCGTATGTCGTTCTTAGCTCCATCAGCGTACAATTTCCAGGCATTGGGGTCAAGGAGTAGTTTTGGTGGGTCGGCTTCTTTACTTACAACATCATCTTCTGGGATGGTAAACTCTGCTATGAAGTCTGCAAGTACTTGCCCCCTTTCGATCGTCGGGGTTGGAAGTTCAAATCGAACTAACTTAGTTTAATATTCCACTTAAGCAGTCTTCCTAATGCTTCTGGCGTTTGTAGAACCTGCTTAAGCGGGTGATCGGTGTACACAGTAATGGGATGAGCCTGGAAGTAGTGGCGAAGCTTTCTAGATGCGATCAGTAAGCTATACGCAAGCTTTTCTATTCTTGGGTAGTTTCGTTCGGCTGCCGCCAGTTTCTTACTCACATAGTACACTGGTCTTTGCACCTTATCTTGCTCTCTTACCAAAGCCGAACTGATCGCGTGGGATGACACTGCCAAGTACACAAATAAATCCTCGTGATCCACGGGCTTAGACACTATCGGGAGTCTTTCCAGATGATTTAATAGGTTCTGGAATGCTTCTATACAATCAGGAGTCCATTTAAAGTTGCTTTTGCCTCGCTTTATCAGCTCGAAAAATGGGATGCATTTATCTGTGGCTTTGGAGATGAATCTACTCAGCGCTGCCACTTTTCCAGTGAGGCTTTGCACATTTTTAATCTTCCTTGGTTCTTGAATATTTCGGATTGCTATAATTTGATCTGGATCGATTTCAATTCCACGCGAGCTGACGACGAATCCTAGGAATTTTCCAGATGCTACCCCAGATAAGCATTTCAAAGGATTTAGTTTCATCCCATATTTCCGGAGAATCTCAAACATCTCTACTAAATCGGCAGTATGGTCGGATGATTGTCTGGACTTTACCAACATTTCGTCGACGTATATCTCCATCGTTTTCCCAATTTGGTTATAGAACATCCTATTCACCAATCGCTGATACGTAGCATCGGCATTCTTCAGACTGAAAGGCATCACTACGTAACAGTATAATCCCAGATCTGTAATGAAGCTGGTATGCTCTTGGTCCGGGACGTGCGTGGGGATTTGGTTGTACCCTGAATAGGCACCCATAAAAGAAAGAAGCTCATGACCCGCCGTTGAATCCACCAGCTTATCGATTCCAAGTAACGGAAAGCTATCCTTTGGGCAAGCTTTGTTTAGGTCTGAGAAGTCAATGCATGTGCGCCACTTTCCATTGGCCTTCTTTACCAGAACCAGGTTTGAAATCCATTCAGGGTATGTTGAATCTTTAATGAACCCATTACTTCTCAGCTTCTTGACTTCTTCTTTCAATGCAGCAGACCTCTCTGGGCCAAGCATTCGCCTTTTCTATTTGATGTGAGGATGTTTCGGGTTAATGCTTAATGAATGACTCATAATTGAGGGAGATATTCCACACATGTCCGCATGGGTCCCGGCGAAAACATCCAAGTTAACTTTCAAGAAATTTATTAATTCTTTGGTTCGAACAGGGTCCAACTGGGATCCAATCTCCAGGACCTTCTCTGGGTCACTATCATCGATTGGTACATCCACAATCGCTTCATTGGGAGTCACCATTCTTCCCCCAGGCTCTTCATCCTCTCTGGGATCTATATCCTTGGGCAATTCTCTGGGCGACTCTCCCAGAGTTACTTTCTTTACTTGCTATGACGTTTCCTCCCTTGGAGGGGAAGAAGCGCCCTTTTTTTCTACATCTCTTCCTTTGCGGAGCAACTTCAGCTCCGCTATGTAACATGCTCGTGCAACCACTTGATCTTCTCTGACTATACCTACACCGGCATCCATCGGGAACTTCAACGATAAATACCAGGGTGCGATGCAAGCCCTGAATTTGGAAAGGGCCGGTCGACCCAAGAAGGCATTGTACGGCGACTCAATATCCAGAACCACAAAGGGGAGGATCCTCACTCTCTGGCGTTCTCCTTCCCCAAGGGTTACTGACAGTTCCACGTATCCCATCGGAGCGGTTGAGGCTCCATTAAATCCATGTATCCAACCCTCACATGATTTCAAATCCTTCGGCTCGAGTTTCATTTGGTCGAATGTTTTTTTCAACAGAATGTTAACCGAACTCCCGTTATCCACTAGGTCTTATACTCTCTCGGTCACGAAATATGACGTCATCAGATATCGTCTTCTATTGCTTAATTGGGGCATTATCCTCGAGATTGCTACATTCTCCCACTTCAAAGTGCTGTTTAGCCGTGTTCACGTACTGATCCATAGCCCTGAAACTATGCCCTGCCAGATGAAGCCCACCAACTATGGTATTGATAATGATATTTTTTCCTTTTTGCTGAGCCGTTGGTCTGGCGGCAGGTTGGCTTTGGTTAGGGGCTTGTGTGGCTTGCCCCTATCTCTGGGTTTCACCTTATACTCATCGAGTTTTCCTTCCCGGAGCAGCTTTTCAACCACATCTCTCAGACGACAACATTCGTTTGTGGTATGGCCATGTGTCTGGTGGAAAAGGCAAAATTTCCCAGTCTCACGTTCCTTTTCCGTCGAATCTCTCGGGGGAGGCCTCTTATACTAGATAACGTTGTATATATCCAGGAAAATATTCTCCAATATATCGGTCAATGGTGTGAAACTCTCAAATGTCCTAGGCCGAGATCTCTCTGAGAGTCAGTCCCTCGATTTCTCTTCCGATTATTGTTATTATTGTTATTCCCCAATTGGTGGCCACTACCTTGATTCTTGTTCCCGACATTGACTTCAACCTTTCCCGATCTGTCTCCTGTCTATTTGATGGCCACATTACTTTGGATATCCTCTTTATTAGTAGCCTTCCTCTTTCGGTTGGCGTAAATTTCCTCCCAACGCAGGCGGATGTTGGCCTTTTCGTAAAATATTTCTCTGGTCAGCGGTAGTTTACCGGCCAGGTATCTTCCAAACTCAGTATTATTATCCACCCTGTCAATCAAGGGCATCAAAACAGTTTGTTCATGGGGATCTCTAACCTCCGTGTCTGCTAGATTGAAGCGATCTAGATAGAACCTCAAAGATTCGTCCAGACGTTGCTTAACGAGGGATAATTCGATGACATTCTTAGATCCCTGAGTATGCAGCCGGAACTGATTCACGAACTATTCACTTAATTCCCTAAAACTAGAGATCGATCGCGTTGGCAAATGAGTAAACCATATTAATGTTGTATCCTCCAGAAATATCAGGAATGCCTTACATTTTACAGCGTCGGAGGCAGCAGCTGCATTCGTGTACCATGAATATTTCATTAGGTGCTGGACTGGATCCGCACTTCCTGCATAGCAGTTTATAGGTGGCATGTTGAATTTCCTGGGGAATCGAACCTCTAATATGTCATCCGTGAAAGGCATATGACTGTGGCCTATACCCCAATCCTCATTTCTTTGTCTGCAGTTTTCTACCATCACTCGTCTAATCATGGCCTCAACATTTGCATGGGTCATGTTGGATTCGGGATCAGCACTTCTTGCCCTGCGGGCCTCTCCAGCATTTCTTTGATGTGCTGTTGCAAGGTCTGGGGCCTGAGTAGAACTTCCTTGTCCCCTATTGTCACAGTTAGTCATACGACGAGCAGGAGGAATGGGTTGATTCTGAGCCGGGTCAACAACGTCTCCATTCCTAGGTGGTAGGACGGGCTCATTTAAGTTACGGTTATTAGTTCCCTGATTAAGCGTCTCTTCCTCTCAAGAAGGAAGTGTCCCAAATTGGAGCTGCTCTATATTCTTAGCCCTTTCTAACGGAGGCCATCGCCGGTTTCTTCGAGGTTCTTCAGACGAGGATGTGTGTTCCGGGGAAAAAGGGTGAGCTGGCGGTGGCGAAACCTGCCTATGAATATCGTCAATTTGTCTGCCCAGGGAAGTAATATTCTGACGCAGCAACGAGCTCTCTCACCTTTGAGGGGCCAATTCATCATTTTGTCTGTCCAATGCTTCAATTATGCGAGAGAGATCTCCTTCTGTAGATGGGGCAGAAGGGTTGAACTGGTCATCATCATCTTCTCTTATACGCAAGGAACTTGAGCCAGGTCGAGTAGAAGTACCAGCATGAGCGGAACGAGCCATAATCTCCTTCCCAGATCGAGTAGTGGTCTGATTGTCATTTCGGATCGTGGTCCCCCTAGGTTGATGGCTCGTGGTACCCTCTTAGCGTCAGTTCGTGGTGGTCCCTTAGGTTCGGATCGTGGGAGCATTGGCAGGAAGGAGGGTGGCGCTATCTTGAGAACGGGTCGTTACGCCCTCCGTCACATGGCTCTTGGTACATCTAGCGGGTTGGATCTCCCCTTCCATGTCACGATCCGGAGAGTCAACCTCGACCCGCTCCTGAACGTTGTTGTCACGAGCTTCGTTTGTAACTTCATCGGCTTGCGAAGCCCGTACATCCTTGGACTTCTTTCCAGCCATAATACTTTGGATTTGCTGAAATCTTCAAAACTCGAAATAGTGGGGTTTTGGACTGTCTTCTTCGGATCTGATTATCCAAACAATAGAACAACAATCCAATATGCTGAGACTTCGCTCTCAGTGAAAGCACCAAAATGTTAGATGCAAAAGCGGCTTTAACACCCAAATTATCCAAATAGGCAGAGATTTATATTTAGAAATGCAAGAAAACGCAGAAAACACACAAGATTTATAGTGGTTCGGCGTTAACGAGCCTAAGTCCACTTTATATCTATGATTATACGTTAGATTCGAGTACAATCAATGATTTTTCTCTCAATCTCACTTGTACAATGATGATTCACTCAATAATTTCGGTCTAAGACTGATAAGAAATTGCAAGATAATAATAATGGTGGAAATAGTACTTAAAACTGCAAAAGATCCTGAAAATGTCAAGAACAGGGCTATTTATAGCTGATATCTGCAGGTGGATCGTGTGACATCGTGGTCACACGTGGCACAAATCCTGAGGATCTCGGACTGGTTCGTAGTTTGATGGAGAAATGGTCAATATGACCGTTGTAGACAGGTGTCCTTAGATCCTGTATTTTCGGAGCGTGGAGGACCAGGTTGATGTTTTCACTCTCTAGCTTCTAGGATCGAATCGTGGAAGATTGGCGTGGAGGGATCGGATCGTGATAGGGAGTCACGATCGTTGATGGGCGCCACGAGTCGGGGAGGACAATGTGACCACGATCGAGTGTTTAAGGGTTTTGACATGCGAGGCTTCATATTTCCTTTGTGTGTGAACCTTGGTGGCTTGATCCAAAAGCCAGCCAACAATTGTATATTTTATATATGTGGAGCGTGAGATGAAAATGTTCCACTAGACTGCTATTTACTTGATTTAGACACTATTATAATATCAAAAGAGTTTTGATATAAAGATTATCATTTCTTTCAAAAGAATTTTGAAAGTTAAATAAAGTTTTTGGATTCTTATAAGGGAAAAACCCGTTCCATGTTATACGGCGTGGTCTTATGAGATATTGTTTATTTTCTCAAACTTTTTTAATTTTGTTTACTCACACCAGTCCCTTGACTGACCCGGAGTTTATTTTTGTTTTGTTTTACCTTAAACTGTTGGGTGCCTAAATTTGTACGTGCAGTCAAGTAGTTCAAGTGTTTACAGATATACTTGGAGGAGCTTGGAGCAGGAGGCTTTAGAGTTATATAATATTGTTATTTCCGTTGTGTTGTAAGTGTTGTACTCTAATAACTGTATGTTTTACAGTTAAAATTTTGTATTTTAAAAGTTATGATATATTATATTTTGTTCCGTTACGATGTGAGATTTTGTGTTGTTGTTTATGTTCTTCTTCTATCTTTTTCTTCTTTATCTCATAATGATTCGTATTTCTATGCAATTTGGGTTGGACGTGTGGAGTATTTAGTCAACTCAAATTGTACGGATTTGTAGGCCGTTACAAATCAAAACTTTCTATTTAATTGTTTATATATACTACTACTATTATTTTTTAATATTATATTTTAACTGTCAATTATTATTATTTATTTATTACAAAAAAATATTGATTAATAACTAGCACTAACTTAATAGTGAATTATTTATAATTTATTAATTATTAACTAAATAGTTCATATTACTATAGAAATAGTAATTACAAATTAATAATTACTAATTACTGAATATATTGCAAAATAGTAAATTAATCATTAATAATTGATAATTAATTACTAATTATTAAACTATTGTAATTAATAATAATTACTAAAATTGTAGAGTAATTAAATATATTAAATAGTTAGCTTTGATTATTAAAATTAAATATTAATTTTTTTACTAATTATTTAATAGTATTAATTATTAATTATTTAATATTAGTTATTAATTTTATTTATTAATCACTTAATGCAATTAATAAATATTAAACGTAATTTACTTATCATTAATAATTAACCATAAAAAATTATTAAATATAATTTTCCATTGATTAAAGATAATAATTAATAATTATGTATTATTTATTAATAATCATTAATTATTATAAATTTCAAATAATATTTCATATAAATTAACATCTACACAATGGGCTTTTCTTAACCGTTGTAAAATTAGCATCTATTACAACGGTCATTTTTTGAACGTTGTAAAATTAACATCTATTGCAACGTGCCTGAAAGGAATGTTGTAATAGCATTCTATTACAATGGGATGTCATTGCCAGTTGTAAAAATAGCATTGTATAGGACATCTATTACAAGTCCTGAATTGACCGTTGTATCTATTACAACGGGCAGAAAATGCCCGTTGTGAAAGTGAGGTTGTAATAGAGTTTTTTTGTTGTAGTGGAAGAGAGGGGAGAAATCAATTTACATTCTTTTCCATTAGATCGGAAAATCCTCTCAATTTCATACGTATTGGATTTGATTTGTTTGTATAAGAATATATTTTAGATTAAGAAATTAGGTTTGGAGAAGGAGGAAAATGGCAGAGCTCTGCTGCCGCTACATATTTGTGTGGAAAGAATGAGGCCTTACCCCTTTATTTATAGGGGTGGAATTGGGCTTGAACCATTGGATTCGTTTTAATTTATATCCATCCATCCGTTTCACAAACTTTATAAACAAACCTATAAACCTAGCCGTCACTGGGCGATGTGACGCCCAACGGGTCGACCATAGCGGTCGATCGCTATGTTCGACCGCCTGGTCCATCAGATGCCCAGGTCGGCTAGTTATATAAGGTATAATATATACATAATAAATTCTGGTTTATTTATTTTTCGTCCGTTTTCTTATTTCTTCCATAACCTTTTCATACGGACTCCGTTCATGAAACTCCAAACATGAAAGTTAACCAAAATTACAAGATGAACGCATCAGTTGAATTTTTGTAGTCAAATTCCATCGTTTGCAGAAATTACTATTTTTGAGATTCTAATAATTAATTTATATCGCTAAAATTTCGGGTTGTTACATTCTTCCCTCCTTAAAAGGAATTTTGTCCCGAAATTCTGATGCCTATAGTCCTATTCCACACAACCAATTTGTCTACATCCACTTCGCAACCATATGTACTTGTGCATGGTGTACATAATGCAATTCAACAATAAAATATGCATGCAAGATGATTCTAAATCAGATCCTCCTATATATTTGCATTAAAATTTTGAAATACTTTTGAAAACTTGATGCAAAACATCTTAAATATACTGGAAACTCTATATGAATGCAAATTTTGAAAACTCTTTTCATCCATTACACTCACACAATTACGAATAAAAGTGTGAAACAACCAATTTTGCATCCAAACCCTTCCATCCAAAACGTCACGCAATCTAACCAATTCCTATTTAATTTCTCCTAAACCGGAAAAAGGAAAGTGAAGCGAAGTATTTTAATATTTTTCGTGCTTACAACTTTTCCGTTTCCCGCCCTACATTGGAATTTTCACCTCAACTACCCAAAATACTCAGAAAAATTTCAACCTGTAGACTGCAAAGGAGGCTTAAAACAAGTTCTAAAACGAATGAGCTAATTAATAGCTTGCGTGCATCGTTGACAAGGTATGGAAATAATGTTTCTAAGGCTAAAACAGCTTTTTCCTTGCTACCATTAATGTTTTTATCGCATCGTTGGTCCTATTGCATGGCTAAAACGCGCACACAAAGCATCCAAAAATCTCCCTTACACCATTCATGTGATCAAAAATCGAATTTTTCATAAAAATAAATTCCCTCTTTAAAGCCTCTTATGTTTATTTTGAAAATTTCTTTTCAAAGCCGTTTCACTTTCCTATAAAATAAGAAAATGATAAAAGTTTTTTTTTCAAACAAAATTTTCCAAAAATTTCAAAAATGTATTTTGCGGAAATTTAAATGATTTAAGTCAAATTTTGGCGAAGAAGGAAGTTAGTCGCGCAAAAATGCGAAAAACTAAAATCACACGAAACACCAAGATAAATTTAGTTTCAACAAGGGGCGGTTATTTATTTATTTATATACCCGTGACATGGAACCGGTCCTTTACTAAAATTTATCCAACATAGAATTCTATTCTTTCCAGCTCTAGGACAATTGCTAGCTTATGAACGAGATTTCATTCAAATAAGTATGCGTGAATGACAAAACACTTTTAAATACAGAAATCTCATTAACTAACATTGCGCGATTTTCATTACTAGCAGTTACAAACATAACAACTACTACAGAGATAAAGAAAAATGGTGGGAACGGAAACACGCGATACAAGATATAATTTGCATATGGCATGTACTAACAACAACAACGATTATGACTTCCCACTATAGGCTGGTCTCCCTCCGCGGCTGGAGCCTGATCCATTACCATGCCCATGCCAAAAGTGTAGTATGGCGGAGATGGAGCCAATCTCATGCGCCTATCAGCGTTGCTCGTCGCGAACCTCATGGAGCTCAGCTTGCATGGCGGAGAAGGCGGTGAGATCTGAGCTATAATGACCAAGATGCTGTGGCTGCTAAGCTGGAGCGGGTGGTGCGAGGACATGAGCATCGGGCAGATGAATGCCCATCTTCTAGAGAGTGGCAATGCTAATAGCGGTCGACACCTTACTCACCGGTGTCTCCCCAGAAAGTCTCACCTAGAAGTGTCGGAAGACGCGAGTGAGCAGATGACTATAAGGAAATTAGCTATGCGGGGTGCCGATGAAGGGCTCATAAAGATGGATCAGCATGCACGCCCAGTTGACGGCTATACTACCAAGAATAGCATAGGTGGCGCGACGAACAGAAGGATATATCTGCACCAAGCTTCCCGTCTTCGCGATGACATTGTGTTGCAGAATGCGCACAACTACACGGGCTATTGGTCATAGATTGGTGGTGGTCCAGGCTCCGGGATCTCCAAGGAAGATACGCTGAAGGATCTGAGGATCCTCCATCTCAATAGCATCAAACTCGGCTCCGACTGCCGAGATACCCAAAATCTTGCAATAACGTCGCAATATACTGTTACAAACTAGTACCTCCCTTGATAATAGTGAAGTCGTTCAAATCGGGGTATTTTAATTACTGTTCAGACCTTGACCGACAACGTCCTTGTCTCAGAATAGTTAAAATTTTGAAACACAAAACTGATATTAACGCTATCAATTCCATTTACTATTTTATTAAAAATATGGTTTAATAACCATTCCTTGCATTTGGCACATTTATTCTCCATTTAAATCTATTTTACTTTTTAGTTAAGTAAGACTACTAAATGCAAACTCTTTTACTTTTTAGCCTGTTTAACATAACTTATTAACACTTGCATTTGTTTTGAAATCCATTTACTAAGTCCTTTATATTAGAGTTTATGCCTTAGAGGAAATTCATTTGATGTGATTAATAACGTTGTTGATGTTATTGTTTTATTTGGAATAAAAATATTCCGTTATGTTATATTTACTATGTAATATAAATATTAACATAATAGAAGTCCTTAGAATAATAATACGGAATTATATAGTTCAAGTAAATGACTTGAACATGAGATTATATAATATATTAAGTATTATAATTCTTAAATGTCCCTAGTCAAGTTTTATCGTTTATATAGGATAAAACATTGAGACTAGTATGTTGATTGACTGATGATCACATCTTATTGATCATTAATATTTGTGATATTAATGTCAAGACAAAAATACATATTGGAAAATAGCGTATTGGGCTGACCCAACGCGAGAAAACTACATGGAATATAATTAAATGTATCATAAGTTATTCTCATAGTGACAGTGATGTAATGGTCCTCAGACCTGAAATTATTATAATTTTATTCGAAGATATTTGTGTTTTGATATCATCTAAAGGTGCTTTTAACCGAGTAGACGATAACAGTGATTATTAGATACATCTCGAATCTAATGAAAATTATGAATCCAGATGGAATTTAACCCTATAATATAATTGTAGTGATATCCGTGGGCCTCTTGATTGAGTAAGACTATGAAAAGCATGGTCGTGCTCAAATATTGATTTGTTTTATGTAGTCTACTCACCGATTAATATAAAAACTAAATTATAAAGAGGATGATACGATCCATGCCTCCAGTTTTATCCTGGATATATTGGTTAAAAGGATTACATTACACCGATACACTGGTCACAAAAAGGTTGTATCGAATCGTCAATATTATTATAACTTGGGTAGCAACGATGTATTACTAGATGCCCTTTACTGTTTATGATTTTAAATATAATTTAAAATCATTGCCAACGTTTTAATAACCTATAGAGTCACACACTTAGAACATTGTAAGGAGAAGATTGTTTTTGTTTTAGGGTAAAATAAAATATCAACGGTTGATATTTTTTTGAACAGGTATAAGGAATTGCTCTTTATTTATAGTACACATGTATATATTAAAAGGGGTATCTACTTCTTTTATAAAAAAACATACGGATACAATTTTATTTTATCTATTCCTTAGAAAACCCTAAATTGACATTAAAAATGGCGGCTAGCACCGCTGACTTCTCCTCCCCTTCGACCCAATCGAAGAACGTGTTCATGTGGATACCAGTAGAGGGATGGTGATTTGGCGAGCCTTGCGATTTGAGCTTCATCTTTTCTTCCAATTTGATACATTTGGTTCTTCATGGATTTGGCTTCGAAGGTATAAAACCCTAAACTAAATTTATATATGTTTTGGTTTATTTTTCCTGCATAGATCCTTGTTTTAAGTCATTAAAACAATTTTATTGGATGCCGATGTGATCGATATTTCAACACTTTATGCAAAATTTAACTAAGCTTCTTACCTCTACAAACATTCTTCACATATAAAATCACTTTACTTAATCCAATACCTTAAAACTTGTTTTAAACCATTATCTAAGTTTAACTTTTTTATAAACTTCGTTTACGAAACATGGATTCAATTCTAAAATCTTCTTATAAAATCTGTTAATCACATTTCATTTACCTTCATTTCACATAATTAAGTAATACTTATAAGAAAAATAACATATTAGCTTCACAACATCGCTCTTAACACAGTTAAGTTTCATTTCAAACTCAATTGCTTCTTTATTGACTTCCATTTAAAAAGTAAATTACCCAAATCATTATTAATTAAAATAATAATTAACTTCATTATTGATTGAAATAAAACAGTTTATCCCATTATTAATTAAACATAGGTCAGTTAATCATCTCAATACCTACCTATATTAATGGTTGTTAATTTAAAAATCATTTTTAATGTTGTTAAATCAAAAAGATAATTAGTATTTAAGAAATATCATAAAATAATTATTCATTAAACCATTCCTATTAAAATAACTGAAAGCAGATTAACCTAATACCAATTCTAATTAAATAATTGACTTAGTCAGCTTAAACATCAGTTACTTATTTAACTGATTTTAATTAATCCTTCTTAGATTAATATAATAATATTGCTTAACTATTTTATTTAAAAACAGTTATTTCAAAACAATAACCCGGAGATTAAATTCTGATTTCGATGCTTATAAATCTTATTAAAACATTAAAATTACTATTATATACTTATTTTCATAAACATCATTTATAAACATCAATTTATTTTAGAACATCTATTTTAATAAAAAATATAACTTTAAACTATGCTTCAGGAATAAAAATAATTTTATAATTCCGATTACATCGATTCGCCTAATGGAGAATTAACGTTTTAAAAACCCGGCTTTAGACCATCTGCTGCCAACACTTAATCAATATCGTCTATTGATTAAAAACTTCACATCAACGTTGAATTTCAGTTCAATGTTCAATATCTAATCAACCATTAACATCCAATTAGGATATAATGTCAATTGGGGTAAACAGTTCATTTCTGAATAATATGGAAAAATAAACAACATACAATATATTTGAGCAATCCAGTCGGATCCCTCCAACTTGTTTTTCCATGCATCATCGATTTTAATATCGTATGATAATAACATATTAAATAATTATTTAAATCAACATCATCCAATATGACATAATAAATGTTGTCAATCATTGAACTACCAATAAGCAACCAAGGCATCCAATCATCAAATTTATATTATTAACTATGAACTATTTTTATATGAATTTAACACATTATAGAATTCCAGAAAGCATGAGAGTTAACTCACCGTTTATTTTCGATTGACGCTTTCAGCATTGTTTCATTTAATTTTAAACAGATGTTTAAAATTAAACAAAAACCAAATTACATCCGATTCCATCAGAACCAGCTTGGTTGCGTAGCGTCCGTCGCCACGATCCCAATGATCCAGTTTCGAGTAATTCTATGCACGAACGAACAAGATATGTTATTTACAAGTTCATAATTTAATTTAAGTAATACATATTTAAAATAAACTAAATTAACCATTATTTATTGATTACTGTAAATATCCACTAATCTATTTATTATCTTCATGTGGTTAGTATTGTTCATCACGTTTTGCCCGATCTTCCCTACCTCGCGATTGTTACTTCGTGCCTTCGAAAAAAAACATGTCCCCAATCGATAACCGCCGCCATCGTTCTGATCATCTGGAGACTGTCCCTGTCACATCAACCATTTCGCCATTCAAAGCACCACCACTGCCCGACATCTCGACCCCCAACATGTCATAACTTCGCCAGAAAACCCTTTGAACCGTATCTCGTTTATGCGATCACCCACGCCGCCACAAGCAATTTCAACCCATCGTCGATCGATCGACCTCCCCTCCGGCTTCTAATCACCTTCAGGCTCCTTCATCTAATTCGATTTCCGTCAACAACAAATCAAGTAATCCCAATTCGAGCTACCCAAAATCAATGTTTTCGATCAACTCATAAATCTGATCACCATGGTCAACAATAGGTGATTCGGCCAACATGAAAAATGTCCCCCATCTTCTTCTCTACAACATTGCTTTAGGACCCTTCATCTGAAATAAAACCAACTACACACAATTCAAGAAATTTCAAAACCCCTATTTCACGGTTTATGGTGATTTCTGGTCATTAAAACCCACCATCGGCCACCAAATTTTGGCTATAGCTTCTCCTCATCATTCTCTCCAATTCTCAAGCTACGCCTTCTACTGATTCTCAAGTATTAGAGATATATAATTTAATTCATGGAAAGGGGTTAAACTGCAAACTGACCAACTAATGAATGTTTGGGCTGAGATGGGTGGTATATATATAGCATGGTTAATGTTAATTTAGCTTGATGTGACTGAAGATATTTTACTGAAAGCGACTAACGATTTTTATTCGTGCCTATCATTAATTCCATACTTCGTTTATTGATTCGTATGACTACATACGAACACCATTCGCGACGAAAATGGACGTCATGGTATAATTCGACATTCTGGACCCGATGAAACTTGTTTCATCGAATTCCGAATCAATTTGCTCTAATAGCGCTTATTCTAGTTCAAATGATCAATTTATTTACGTTTAATTTTTGTACGCTCACAAAATAACTCGAATTGGCACGAAACCAGAAACCTAGCAATAACTATTTATTACAAATTTAATAAAATTTGTTTTGTTGGAAATGGAGATCGTTTGAATAATGTCCCTTTTTAAGGGTCCAATTAAATTAAAATAAATTAATTTTAAAATATCTCAATTTAGACATTACAAATTATTATAATAGAACATATTCGAGCAAAATCTCATTCTAAAAAAATTACTCTAGGTCGAATTCTAAGTCAAAATGATATTAAAAACCCTTTTGTTTGTAAAATAAATCATTGTAGTTTATAAACGAATTCAATAGTGAACTTTTGAAAATTTGATTTGGACATGAAACAAAATCTACAATATGAAAACTGGGTTTTTCTCTTCCATTAGAAAATTATAATCCAATCGATTCCGACGTTTCATGTTTCTAAGAATTCCGACTTATATTGGATCTTCTACATCCATTTAAAGTTCAAAACGTAATATTACGAAATTCCACGATGGTGCTTCTCGTTTTATAATTAAATTATAAATTATACGTTCAAACATCGTTTAATAAACGAATATGTTAATATAATTCAATTCCAAACATTAGTTGACCCTTTTATATTGCCAATTCATATAAAATTGCAAATCCAACATATTCCCAAATATTTCGGAATAAATTTATTATTTTATTATTTAGATTAATAAAATATTCAAAACCATTCAATTCAAGTTATTAAAATTCCATGTCAACATTTAAAACCATTTTTAAATGCTCAATATAATTGTAAAAAATCTGTTCCATTACATGTTTCAACCATATCCTATCATATATAGGTTTCTACTAAGATCAAATTCAAAGGAATTTGAAAGGTGGAACCTAAGAGCTAAAGATGGAAAAAGTTTGGAATGCACCATCAAAAAGATAACGATAAGATACACACATCTCCTCCTCTAGTTCTCAAGTGGTCTCGTTAGAGTCGCTTCCCTATTGAACCTTAACCAATCTCACTTCCTTGTTTCTTAGCCTCTTGTTTTCCAAATCTAAGATTAGCCAAGGTGCTTGCTAAATATATGCCTCCTGTTTGATCTCCACGTCCTGTAATGCACTAGGCTCTACTACCACTACTGAATTCTGCAAGCACTTTTACAAGTGTGATACATGGAATACGTCATGAACACCTGATAGTCTCTTCGGTAGTCGAACCCTATAAGCCATCGTACCTACTCTCTCCATGACCAGGAATGGTCCAACGAACCTCGGTGTCAACTTGCTTGTGGAGCCAAACCTCACTACGGTCTTCAACGGAGAAACTTTGATGAAAACCAAATCATTAATAGCAAACTTTAGGTCGATCCTTCTTTTGTGCGCATACGAATTTTGTTTATCATGTACCTTCTTCATCCTCCTTTTAATCAAGTCAACCTTATTGGAGGTTTCTCTAATCATTTTCAACCCAAGAAACAATAAATCTGTCGAATCCCACCAACACATCGGAGATCTGCAAGGTGTTCCATATAAGGCCTCGAAGGGTGTCAAGCCAATGCTTGTCTAGAAACTATCGTTATTAGTGAACATTACAAGGGGTAAATGATCCTCTCATGTCCCTCCGAAGTCCAAAATAGACATCCTTGATAGGTCTTTCAAAATCCTATTCACCCTCTCAGTCTGTTCATCCGTCTGAGGGTGAAAACAGTACTCAACCTGAGTTGTGTCCCTAAAGCCTCTTTCAGACTTCTCCAAAACTTATTGATGAAAATTTGGTCTATGTCACTCACAATACTCAAATGAATACCATGGAATCTAACTATCTTGCGAATATACAAAGAAGCCAACCACATAGCCTTCATATTACTCTTAACTCGAATGAAATGGGTGATCTTAGTCAGTCGGCCCACAAAGAGGCAAATGCCGGTGTTGCCCTTTCTCGACTTAGGCAACCCGTCCATAAAATACATAGAAATTCTCTCTCGTTTCCATAATGGTATACCCAAAGGCTGAAGCAGTTTAACATGCTTCTTTTTCTCTTCCTTGACTCTTTGACAAGTCACACATCTAGCCGCAGATTCTTTCATACTATTCAATAAAAGGCTCTCATCATATCACGTTACATCTTATCACCACTCGGATGGATAGTGTAACATCCCATAAATTTCGACCGTTTAAGTTATTGAATTTAACTTAATTACTGATTTAAAGCGGTTTTAAAATAAGCATTAAACGATAAACGTAATTTAGAATGTATTTATTTGGAAATTAAAACATGAAATTTATTTATAATGAAACACTGTTCTTTATATTATTTTTATTTTTTCATATAGAAGTGATGTAGACAATTTTATATTGAAAACGTCAAAGTTTGGTCGCTCTGTTTGAATCTGTTTTTAACGATTATTTACGGTAGCGACAACCGATATATCTCAAATAATAATAAAAATGTAAAATTAAAATAAAACTAAAAATCCAAAATTAATTATTTGAGATGCGCCTAACTAGACATAGCGTAGGAATGAATTTCATTGGAAAGTACGCAAGTTCATTCCGTTCGTGTTAATTTAATTAAAAAATTTAATAAAATTGGTATGAATATACCTTTATCGGAACTTGAGCGAATTTAAACTAAAAATACTAGACTGTATTCTAAAGAGAAAATTTTTCGTTTCATGAAATTTGAACATACGAACCACTGTATGCATGTTGGTATATACAATTTTGTAGAAAAGGGGGTCCTTATCGAGTTTTTGCGTCATGGCACTACAAACTGTGTATTGTTGCGTCCGCCTCATCGCGCGGATCACCGAAGTAAATTTATTTGTCAGTATCGGTGCTCGATGCGCCACAAAATTACGAAAAAGCTTGTTAGTTCATGTTGGAAACAGAACCATTTGCGTTCGACGTGTCCCTGTTTAGGTTCATCATAATTTTTTTAGTTATTTTGGGTCTACAAACCTGATTAGTAACCTCACTCAGTAATGGAAAGGTAAAAAATGGAATGAGTTGGAAACAAAAAGGAAAGAAACGCATGCTACTGTTAATGCATGCCATTGTATACGTTCTAAATTTAACACAATTAGCCAATGTCCACATCCCAAACATATTTTAAACCCCATTAAAATAACAACATAACAATAATAAGTAGTATGAATTATAAGAAAAGACAGGGTTAGATGCATGAAAATAAAGAATGTCTGGCATACTTGAAAATAAACATTGCAGTGTTGTGTGGCACACGCATGCAGCACATACTATATTGTTTATACATGCAAATGCCGCATTACTAAATAACAGGAAGTTATGCTTGAACCGGTAGAACTATATCCTTGATTCTTGGAAAGTTGAACTATTCTCCAGCAAATATCTCACTTTATTACCAAACCATGTATAAAAACAAAAGAAAAGAAAAATGAACGAAAATTAAACTGCCGAGATCCATTCCATCTTCTTCCCTACTTTGTCGAACGCCCTTCCTTCCACCGATCACCGCCTCTTCCCCTCCTCAGAACGAACACCTCCTTCATCTTCTCCACACCCAGGCAGCCACCGTATATCATAAAAAGGGGATTTTGCTAAAAAAAGTTAGAGAAGAAGGAGAAAGAGCGTTGAGATCGGGTAGCTCAGATCGGTGTCGTTGAGTGTAATCGGTTTTTGCCCTGCATAGTGGAGGTGAGTGTTTGTTCACACACGCCTAAAATCCATCTAATTTTATTAATAAAACTACGTTAAATATGTATATACACACACACACACTTACATATGTGATATTATATGCATATGTTATGCTAGTTAGGTTGCTTCACACGAAAATGTATGCATTGTGTATGTATATAATAGGTGGTATATTGTTGGGTAATGCAATTGATGGATATAAAAAGGGGCGGATGTAAATTGCTTAGGAAATGGGTTAAGCATGTTGTTGGGTGATATGATACTAGATAGGTTAAACTTGGATATACTTGTTGTGGATGTTTATATAAAAAATTAGAGTTATTGAATGAGCATGTAATGTTCTACACATAAAGGGATAGGTGCATGTTGTGTACATATATTATTTACCTATACAACATTATATTATATGCCTATAAAATATGATAGTTTGGTTACTGTGCATATATGTGCAGACTGTATATGTATATATTAGTATAAGCTGCTGGGGTTGTGTATAATTGTGGCATACATGGGTTAACCAATCAATTGCCTAATTTTGGCCTTGAAATTGATTATAAGATGGGCTTTAAGCTTATTTTATAAATAAGAATCAAGTCTTTACATGATATATATATATATATATTTCATGTAAATGATCATTGAAATGTAAATAAGAATGTACGTAAGAAAAAACAAGAAAAATTTGTGAGACTCTCTTGAATTTAGCAACATGTTTCTGAATAAATGAGATTTCTATTTAATTAACTTTATTTGGGAATGAACATTTGTTTTAACAAATGGACGATTTAAATTAATTATTGAATTGAGTGAGATTTAAAATAGAATTATTTCAAAAAGAAAACGGATTTGAAATCAAAATATTTTGATGTAAGGTATGGATAAATAGTGCGGTGTGTAAAATAAACCTTTGGCATTACCTCACGTGTCTTGTCATACCTATTGCTATACGAGACATTTTGATTTCGTTTTGCAAATTTAATGTGTTAATTTGGGAAATATGAAGCTTGATGCTATTTTTAATATTTATTTCATCGACAGACATTAACTATTTTAGCGTATAATATCATATGAAATAGTTTAATGGACCTTTAGGAGATGAAATAATCGTAGCATCTCTTTATTTACTATACATTGATTTATTGACTTACACAAGAATGTTAAGGCTGACTCAATTGTTTTGTGTTTTGCATGAAATGCTCGGTTTAGAGCCGAGTGTTGCAGATCTAAATATTTCAGTTATCGAGGTTAGAAGCACGTGAAGACGTGCTCGCTTTGGTTCGTCCTTTTGTTTATGATTTATTAAATTATGTATGTATACTAATCTCCGCTGTATAATAAAATTTTGTAAACTCTGATATTATTGTTATAAAATTCCGATGTGGGATATTGTAGTTTATTTGTTTTGTGATTTCTGTGTCTAATTCTGTTTAAACCCTGTAAGCTAAATAACAATCTATCATTTTGAACGGTTCCAGTTGGTTTAGTTACCAACTTAAAGAGGTCGAAAAAGTAGGTCATTACAGTTGGTATCAGAGCCAGGTTGTACAAAGCTAAGCTTATCATATTTAAAAAAACTCATTACAGATAGGGTAGTAATGCCCTAGAATGAGTGGAATCGTCACTAGAATCAGTGCAGAGAGAGCATATTTGAAAATATAAATTATTTTTAAAATTTAAATCTTTACGAATTCACACTCTTTTAAATCCATTTCTCCGATTAGATTTTTCCTTCGCTTAAAATTTGGATCTCGTTCGAAAACCATTTTCGAGATTTATCAGAAGAATTTAAGTATAAGTTATAAGAATCAACAACTTGACTTATTAACTACTGAATTTGAAACGATTAGATTGAATTTACCATAGTACATGAATAACCTTAAGTGGAAATTGAACCTTAAATATGATTTAGCAAAGTGTCATAAATGATTTTGTATTAAAGAACTTAAAGATAATAAACTACGGATGTCGCAGCAAGCTAGATTATAAATATTGAAATATTAACTCGTTGTAGTAGGACACTCATAAATTTATGGTTAGAATTGAGTGTGGATAAATATGTATTCGTTCTGAAATTGCTTTGTGTAACACCCTGTAATTTTAAAATATTAAAACTAACAAATTTAATAACACTTAATTTTTAGAAGAAGAATTAAAGGAAGCGGGTTAAGCCATTGCGTTCGTCTCAGAATTCTGCTTGAGATAGAGTCCAAGTTTGCGTAAATCGGGCTCCGTATGAAGAAGTTATGGAGCATAGAAGATTTAAGTTTAAATCAGAATTAAATAAATAATTAATAAATCAAAATTCGAATTCAAACTAGCGAAAATAAGTGGGAGAGAAAATTCCCGCCAGAGGGTGTCGACCCCCCTTAAGGGGTGTCGACACTGGTGTCGACCCCCCTATAGGGGTGTTGACATAGGTATTGACCCCCCCGTAGGGGTCGACCACTGCTGACTTTTCTGGACAGTGACAATTTTATGAGTCGCAGGGCTACATGGCGACTTCTGATTGGCCTGATGTCGCATTTTCTTGGACTGGATGGTTTGGATGGATCCTAGGTTGATCTAAAGGCTCAAATTAATCCTATCTTAATCACATCGGACCTAAACCCTAACCAAAAGTAAACTGATTCTTGAGCCACCATGTTGTTGCATCCCAAACTAATCTAGCCTCCACCTTAACTAATCAAATTCAAGATTAAAGATAAAGATCAAAGCCTACATCAATGGATTAGCTTATCAAATTCAGAAATCAGATTCCAAATCTTCTCTTCTTTCTTAATCATTGTGAGTTTATGTAGCTTTCACAATATAATTAAACTAAAGTAATTATGATAAGTTGTAAATTGTGATCATATGATTATACCTATAATAGATTTTATCAAATTTGCAATTTGTCATCTTTTTTTATTCATAGCCTATGCTTTTCTGATCAATTCTATCACTTCATTCCTGTTCGTGCTCGTATATTTATGCCTATTTTGATACCTCTTCCTTTTTCCTTTTTCTTTTTTATGAGTTAGGCTAACTTCAAGCCTAACATATTATGCGAAATTCACTCACGTATAATGCTTGAATGATAGGGAAAAAGTTGGGGTAATGTTGAATAACATGTGATTTGTAAAAAGGCATAAATTGATGATGGCTATGGTTTGGGAAAAATTTTATATAATGAGCAAACATGAGACTTGACGTAAATGGGTTTGGGTGTAAACTTGTGATAATTTGGTAAGTTCAGTTATTTCTCAGATTTGGAACATGTAATAGGAATCATGACTTGTAATGAATCGAATCTAGAACAATGCCTAATTGTAAGATAATCAATTCTGATTCATGCTCATCCTTTTCTTCAAAACTGAATTACCTATTCCTATGAGACTGTTGTGATGGAACCTATCATGTTGTACACCAAATTGGTGATTCTTTTATGTTCAATTCTATCGAATCTTTATGCCTATGATGTAACTTGCTCAGTTTAGTCATACTTATTGTTAATGTACAACATGTCTATTGGAAACATGATTCTTGAGTTGGGTACACCTTTACATGCCTATTTTGTTCCTTATGTCAATTCTTGTGTTTCTCCTCTATCCCTCTCCATTTTATTTTTGGACCTTGTTGTACGTGAGATTGAAACGCGAGGAATTGGGTATAACTTAATTAAGTAATTTTGGGCATAACAAGTAAATGTGGCATAGCTTGAATTAACCACACTTATGGATAATTTACATATAAATCTAGACTTGGACAGTAAATATGTAAATTGGCTAAAAGATGAACGCCTAAGACACGAGGTTAGACTTGGTTTGCAGTATAAGACTGCCCGGAACCGCCCGGCATATCCAACAACCGCAAACGGCAGTCTAATGTGAGAGGTCAAAGGCATAAATTAGATGCTTAGACATGAGGTTAAGTCTGGCTCGTTGTGGAAGTCTGCCCGGAACCGCCCGGCATATCCAGCAGCCACAAGTGATCGACTTAATGTGAGAGGTCCACGCATTAATAACTAATTAATGTTGAATATGATACCAAAATGAGTTAGGTGGGTGGGGTTAAGTTAACATGGGTAAGAAGACAACTTAACCAATATTACATGAACAAATGAATAAGGTTAAGGCAAGCTTAACCAATAATACATATGGATTTGATAAGTAAAAGGGTTAAGTAAATCTTGGGTAGGTGGGTAATATTAGTATATATAGGACCACAAACTTAACCGTTAAATAAACATGTGTGAATCAGTGGGAAGGTTAAGTGACATATGGATAGGCGACACTTAACCAATACAACATGTTAATTAAACAAATGGGTGGGGTTGGGTTTAATTGAGAACACTTAACCGTTATAACATGTTGGTTAAGAAACCCTAGTAACGGGGACCCATTTCAGCAGTAAGCCACATAGATGTATCATGGTAACTTGAACAAGGCAGGGTGGGGCACGATTACTGGGCTGATTATAAGCAGTCAAAATAGCGGCAGGTGGTACGTCAGTGTAGGTTCCGACGAAGTACGGGCGTGCACGTGCTTCGGAGTGGAAAAAGCAGGCACTGGGCATTAGTAGTCATACGCTGTGCATCTTGAATTGTGTCGGGTTGCCATCATAGGGATTGATACACCCCGTGGTGGGATCAACACAGGTATCTGCAAATAAGCGGGGCCGAATGACACAAGTAATGAATACATACGAGTTAAGGAGCCGATCGATTAAGCGATAAGTGGATAGTGTGGGGACATCTAGTGCTTAGTAAGCTGTCAAGGATTGTATGGGGTTGATACCTCTTACTAGATGTTACGCCTGAGTGTTACCAATTGCGGGGTTGGGATCAACTTTTAGTATGGAATTAGTAACAGTGCGATATATTTAGCATTAGTGCAGTGTAGTAATTACCCTATAGTGATTAGAAGCGCAATCAACGTTTATCTTATTCATCTTGCCTACATTGTCATGCATGCTCATGTACAATCATTTCTTACTTTCCAGTTTATGTTCTTATCTTGTTACTTTAATGATTATATTGTTAAAGTTATTGGACTCACCAGACTAATGACTGACCTAGTTTGTTTCGCCTCTTTTCTTCCGTTCCCTCCCCCCAGGTTCTCAGGGAGGAAATACTCAAGCTTAGTTCAGATGTCTCTTTCTTCCAGCTTGAAGTTGAAAGATGTATTTCTTGGCTTTGATTCTGCTTATGGCATTTTCTGTTGGGGATTATGGCTTTAAAATTTTGTACTCTAAAGGCTTTTGTACAAGACTGATATTATGTACTTGGTTTTGTTGTTTTGAAGGTGTAACAAAACCTATTTCTGTTTCCGCTACAATAAAGTCATAAAATTTTCATGTACTACTTTATCCGTCTTGTAGTATTCCATTTTGTTTACTTATAACGCTCCACGAAACTTAATGCATTCCCTTTGTGAGTGACATTAACGGACGTGGGGTGTTACACTTGGTATCAGAGCTGAAGGTTACCAGAACAGATAAAAGATTTTGAAAACCGTTTTCAAAAGCATTTTTATAAAGAAGTATTTTCAAAAAAGACATGTTTTAAAGAAGGAGTTTTCAAGGGAAAGGCTTATTATGAAAAAAAATCCCCAAAAAGCCATATATCTTTCTTTCGATTCATTATTTCGAATCTCTTCCTTTTTCCTTCTTGAGTCTCTTTCCCCGCGTGTAGATGCTTTTTCTAAGATATGTAAGGACTTACGTGTGATGAGCGGAAAACCGTTTCATAGGACTGAGACGTTTGTCGAAGCTAGAATTGGCTCAAGGAAGTGGAGGACTCGTTTGGTATCTTTGAGATAAACGATGGAAGGAAGGTTCGGCTAGCTACATGGTCGATGAGGGAGTTTAGGCTAAGGAGCACAACCCAAGGATGAGGAATTTGTTGATATGGCTTTAATCCACAAAGAAGGTAAAGGAGAAAGCGGAAAGAATAATTAGTCCCGTAACAAAAGAAAGGCAGTAAGAATAATAAGGGCCAAAAGAAAAGGAAGTGCCACAAATGTGGAATACCTGACCACTTAAAGAAAGACTGTAGGAAGAAGAAGAAGCCTGGTTGTTTACATTGCGATGAGGCAGGATATCTGATTAAAGACTGCCCGAGGAGGCAAGGATAAGGACAGGGCAAGGGCAGAGGACATGACCTACTTCCGGAGGACAGGTTCATGTTCTCATGGCACCAGGACAGGAGAGAGATAGAAACATTTTTGTTGAAAGTTTGATTTTTCCTTTTTGATCATCCTGTTCGAACTTTGTTTGATTCTAGCACTTCACATTCGTTTATATCTGCTTTGTTAGTTGAAAAACTACACCTAAATACAATTCTAGTTGTGGATCCCATTGTAGTCCCAAATCCTATTGGTGGTTCGACTCATTTATCTATGGTTTGTCGGGATTTAAAAATGTCTATCTTCAGCGTTGGGTTTAAATGCAATGCCTTCGTTCTTGGTTTCATGGCCTATAGCTTGATTCTAGGGATGGATTGGCTAGCCAGGCATGGTGCCATCCTAGACTATGTAAAAAGGGTAGTTAGAATGTTAACTCGTTGTGGAAAGACCCTTGATATTTCTTGTGACCTTAGAGGTCCGGTGATGCTTAGCTACCTAGAATCACTTGACACATCCATCGATAATTTGGAATCTGTTCGAGTAGTCCGTGAGTATGGTGACATCTTTGATGATGTTCGGGGTTTAACCCTAAGGCGCGAGATAGACCTCCATATATACTTAGAAGATAATGCAAAGCTAGTTGCATTACCAGTGCGCCACATGGCTCGGAGGGAGGAGGGAACTCAGTAAGCAAGTAGGGGGCTACTTGAGGAAGGGTTCATAAGAAGAAGTATTTCGGAATGGAGTGCTTCTGTTGTTTTTGTTACGAAGGCTGATGGTTCGCTTAGATTGTGCATGGACTATAAGGAGCTGAACAAGCTCACGAAGAAAAACAGACACCCATTACCGAGGATAGATGACTTGTTCGATCAGTTGGTTGGCGCTTCGATTTTCTCGCAATTGTATTTAGCTACAGGATTTCGTCAGCTAAGGGTGGCTGAGGATAGTATAGATAAGACTGCATTTAGGACTCCCAACGGTTTCTTCGAGTGGCTCGTCATGCCTTTTTCGTTTAACAAATGCACACGCATATTTCGTAGATTTGATGAGTAGGGTGTTTAGGGAGTTTCTAAATAAGTTTGTGGTAGTCTTTATAGATGGAATTTTGATTTTCTCTAGAAGTGAGGAAGAGCATGCCCTACATCTAGGGAAGTCTTAGAGACTCTACGAGCGCATCAACTCAAAGCTAAGTTCTCCAAATGTCATTTTTGGAGGAAAGACATGAGATCTTTAGGACAGATGGTCTCTAAGGAAGGGATCTCAGTGGACCCTGCGAAGGTGGTGGCAATCCAAGATTGGAAGGTTCCTAAAAAAGCAACGGAAGTAAGAAGTTTTTTAGGGTTGGCGGGCCACTATAGGAAGCTTGTTAAGGACTTTGCAAAGATATCAGTCCCAGTCTTGACTTTGCTAGATGAGAGCAAACCGTTCACTGTATATACCGGTGCTTGCGGGATAGGGCTTGGAGCAGTTTTCGATGCAAGAGGAAAAGGTGATATGAAAAAGGTGGTAGGTACGCAGTTATGTTTGAGCATCGTGTATTGTCCACAGACGGATGGACGGACAGAAAGGGTGAATAGAATCCTTGAACATCTTTTGAGGTTATGTATCATAGATTTTGGAGGGACATGAGAAGAGCACTTTCCATTTGTGGAGTTCGCTTATAACAATAGTTATTAAGCTAGTATTAGGGTTTTTATGGACGACCGTGTCAATCACCAACTTGTTGGTGGGAGTCTACTGATAAAATTTTGCTTGGACCCGAGCTGATCAGAGAGAAACTTCAGGGAAGATGGACTTGATTCGAAGGCGAATGAAAACGGCACAGGACCGGCAAATGTCATATGCTGATAAGAGATGAACCGATCTTGATTTCAATGTTGGAGACATGGTTTTTATTAAGGTGTCACCGTTGAGGAACGTAGTTTGCTTTGGAGCTGCAGGGACATTAGCACCAAGGTTTGTAGGACCCTTTCCCATTATAGAGAGGATTGGACAGATGGCGTACAGAGTGAAGTTGCCGGAGAAGCTTAGTAGTGTTCATGACGCGTTTTACATGTCGTATTATTGGAAGTATTTACATGATACCGCGGAAGTAGTGGAGCCGACCATGCTTAGAGAAGTGGAAGTGGAGCGAGATGCCACGATTAGACGAGCTCCTACATGCATCCTTGGATCAGAGATCAAGAAGTTACGCAACAGAGAGGTCAAGTCGGTTAAAATCCAATGGGGGGATGATCAAGGAGACGCGACTTGGGAGATGGAAGACATGATACGTGCGTCGTATCCTTTCCTTTTGTGAGGATATGTTCTTAACTTATCCCTTTTCTACCAATTTTTTTATACTTGTTCTATCGTTTAGTATGTCCTCTCGTTTACATCCTCGATCTTTAGATAGGAAAATCCTATGGTTGTAAACATGTGTTTGAGAAATGTTATGTTTGGTGGATGCAAGCGGATGCAAGTGTTTGCTAGTGGTTGCTCGTGGATGCATTTACACACACATTAGGCACTAGATCGGCTCAATCACTTTCATATTGCATATGAATATGTGTGCATATTTAATTAAATGGATGTACATTGAATGTGTTATCATATGGATGTTGCATTTGAATGAATAGTTGTGCACTCATGTAGAAATAATATGTATAATTAGGATACTTTTGCATACATAATGGACGCATGGCACTATCATGATTTGCATTAAGGAAGTCAACTGAATTAGTAGACCGCCTGATTTTGCATTTGGGTAAGGACATATACACACACTATGCATATGTTCATGAAAAGCATTAGAAACCTTTCTAAGGACATTGGATGTCTGTGATTGAATGGTTGAGTAGATGGATGTTGGATGGTAGGATATACATTCTTCTTGACTTGGAGATTTCGGGGACGAAATCCAACACCCCGTAATTTTAAAATATTAAAATTAACAAATTTAAGAACACTTAATTTTTAGACGAAGAATTAAGGGAAGTAGGTTACGCCATTGTGTTCGTCTCGGAATTCTGCTTGAGATAGAGTCCGAGTTTGCATAAATCGGGATCCGTATGAAGAAGTTATGAAGCTTAGAAGATTTAAGTTTAAATCAGAAATAAATAAATAATTAATAAATCAAAATTCGAATTCAAACCAACGAAAAGAAATTGGCAGGAAAATTCCTGCCAAAGGGTGTCGACTCCCCTTAAGGGGTGTAAACACTGGTCTTGACCCCCCTATAGGGGTGTCGACATAGTTGTCGACCCCCTTGTAGGGTTCGACCCCTACTGACTGTTCTGGACAGTGACGATTTTCTGAGTCGTAGGGCTACGCGGCGACTTTTGATTGGCCTAATGACGCATTTTCTTGGACTGGATGGTTTGGATGGATCCTAGGTTGACCTAAAGGCTCAAATTAATCCTATACTTCTATATAATCACATCAAACTTAAACCCTAATCAAAAGTAAATTGATTCTTGAGCCACCATGCTGCTTCATCCCAAACTAATCTAGCCTCCACCTTAACTAATCAAATTCAAGATTAAAGATAAAGATCAAAGCCTACATCAACGGATTAGCTTATCAACTTCAGAAATTAGATTCCAGATCTTCTCTTGTTTCTTAATCTCTGTGAGTTCATGTAGCTTTCACAAGATAACTAAACTAAAGTAATTATGATAAGTTGTAAATTGTGATCATATGATTATGCCTATAATGGATCTTATCAAATTTGCAAGTTGTCATCTTTTTTGATTCATAGTCTATGCTTTTCTGATCAATTCTATCAGCTCATGCCTTTTCTTGCTCATATATTTATACCTATTTTGATACCATGATTCTCTTCCCTCTTCCATTTTCTTTTTTATGAGTTAGGCTAACTTCGAGCCTAACATATTATGCGAAATTCGCGCACGTATAACGCTTGAATGATAGGGAAAAAGTTTGGGAAATGTTGAATAACATGCGGTTTGTAAAAAGCCATAAATTTATGATGGCTATGGTTTGGGAAAAATTGTATATAATAAGCAAACATGAGACTTGACGTAAATGGGTTTGGGTGTAAACTTGTGATAATTTGGTAAGTTCAGTTATTTCTCAGATTTGGAACGTGTAATAGGAATCATGACTTGTAATGAATTGAATCTAGAACTATACCTAATTGTAAGATAATCAATTCTAATTCATTCTTATCCTTTTTGTCAAAACTGAATTACCTATGCCTATGAGACTGTTGTGATGGAACCTATCATGTTGTGAACCAATTTGGTGATTCTTTTATGTTCAGTTCTATCGAATCTTTATGCCTATGGTATAACTTGCTCAGTTTAGCCATACTTATTGTTAATGTACAACATGTCTATTGGAAACATGATTCTTGAGTTGGGTACACATTTACATGCCTATTTTGTTCCTTATGTCAATTCTTATGTTTCTTCTCTATCCCTCTCCGTTTTATTTTTGGACCTTGTTGTACTTGCGATTGAAACGCGGGAATTGGGTATAACTTAATTAAGTAATTTTGGGCATAGCAAGTAAATGTGGCATAGCTTGAATTGACCACACTTATGGATGATTTACATATAAATCTAGATTTGGACAGTAATATGTGAATTGGCTAAAAGATGAACACCTAAGACATGAGGTTAGACTTGGTTTGCGGTATAAGACTACCCGGAACCGCCCGACATATCCAGCAACCGCAAACGTCAGTCTAATGTGAGAGGTCAAAGGCATGAATTAGATGCTTAGACACGAGGTTAAGTCTGGCTTGTGGTGGAAGTCTTCCCGGAACCGCCCGACATATCCAGCGGCCATAAGTGATCGACTTAATGTGAGAGGTATGTGCATTAATAACTAATTAATGCTGAATATGATACATAAATGAGTTAGGTGGGTGGGGTTAAGTTAACATGGGTAAGAAGACAACTTAACCAATATTACATGAACAAAGTGGATAGGGTTAAGGCAAGCTTAACCAATAATACATATGGACTTGATAAGTAAAAGGGTTAAGTAAATCTTGGGTAGGTGGGTAATATTAGTATATATAGGCCCACAAACTTAACTGTTAAATAAACATGTGTGAATCAGTGGGAAGGTTGAGTGACATATGGATAGGCGACACTTAACCAATACAACATATTAATTAAACAAATGGGTGGGGTTAGGTTAAATTGAGAACACTTAACCATTATAACATGTTGGTTAGGAAACCCTAGTAACGGGGACCCATTTCAGCAGTAACCCGCATAGATGTATCACGGTACCCTGAACTAGGTAGGGTCGGGCACGATTACTGGGCTGATTATAAGCAGTCAAAATAGCGATGGGTGGTGCATCAGTGTAGGTTCCGACAGAGTACGGGTGTGCACATGCTCCGGAGTGGAAAAAGCAGGTTCTGGGCATCAGTAGTCATACACTGTGCATATTGAATTGTGTCGGGTTGCCATCATAGGGATTGATACACCCCATGGTGGGATCATCACAGGTATCTACAAACAAGCGAGGCCGAATGAAACAAGTAATGAATATATGTGAGTTAAGGAGCTGATCGATTAAGCGATAAGGGGTAGTGTGGGGACATCTAGTATTTAGTAGGCTGTCAAGGAATGTATGGGGTGGATACTTCTTACTAGATGTTACGCCTGAGGGCTACCAATTCCGGGGTTGGGATCAACTTTCAGTATGGAACTAGTAACGGTGCGATATATTTAGCATTTGTGCAGTGTAGTAATTACCCTATAGTGATTAGAAGTGCAATCAACGTTTATCTTATTCATCTTGCCTACCTTGTCATGCATGCTCATGTACAGTCATTTCTTACTTTCCAGTTTATGTTCTTATCATGTTACTTTAATGATTATATTGTTAAAGTTATTAGACTCACCAGACTAATGTCTGACCTAGTTTGATTTGCCTCTTTTCTTCTGTTCCCCCCTCCCCCCCCCCCCCCCCGGGTTCTCAGGGAGGAAATAATCAAGCTTAGTTCAGATGTCTCTTTCTTCTAGCTTGAAGTTGAAAGATGTATTTCTTGGCTTTGATTCTGCTTATGGCATTTTCTGTAGGGGATTATGGCTTTAAAATTTTGTACTCCGAAAGCTTTTGTTTACGATATTATGTACTTGGTTTTGTTGTTTTTAAGATGTAACCAAACCTATTTATGTTTTCGCTGTAATAAAGTCATAAAATTTTCAAGTACTACTTTATCCGTCTTGTAATATTCCATTCTGTTTACTTATAACGCTCCACGAAACTTAATGCATTCCCTTTGTGAGTGACATTAACGGACGTGGGGTGTTACATTTTGCCTTTGTTAGTAATATACTTCAAATTATATTATTGGAATATTAACTAAGGATGCTTCAGAATTATTTTAAGAAAATATCATTTAACTACCGCATTATTGAAGATGGCAAAGACCGAGGCACAGAAGGCAGCATGTCGAGAACGAAGAGCAATTGCCCGTAAAGCAAAGGAAGAGGCGATTGTAGAACATGAAAGGATAATTAGAGAAAGACAAGGACCAGGTCCATATGATAATGTCATACATTATCGATGCTAGAAAAAGGGACATTACGCGACTATGTGCAGAGAGAGAGACAAGGGAAAGAAGAAAGAAGGTAAGATTTGTAGATCCGAGATTTTTTGTTTTAAATGTCGGCAGAAGGGACATTTTCACAGTCACTGCCTTGAAGTGAAAAAGAAGAAGCCTAACACTACTATAACAGTCAACAAACCAATTATCTGCCACCATTGCAAGCAAGTTGGACATATAGCCCAGAACTGTTCCGAGAGGCAACGTGGAAGGCAAGTCGTGTTGCGCCCTGTTAGATCAAAGACCATGAAGTATGAAAATGAAAATGGAAGCATCTCATATTATTGTGGAAATTGCAAGAATTGGGGACATGTTGTTGTGGAATGCACTAATCCTTTTGTGGAGATACTTTAAAGGGTGAGTACTGTGGAGTCATTCGTGTGAAGGTGCAGAGTAGAGAAGCAGAGTAGGATAGATCTTGATAGTTCTGAATCTTAACCAGTTTGGCTAATGACTCCTCATATGAGATTCTTTTGTATCCTTAATTTCTGTAAGCTTGTTGTCGTTGTTGTAACAAACTTCGTACAATTGATTACCTAATGATCTCTCTCATGTGATAAAGGATGTACTCATCGTAAGAAGAAATAAAGTTTATTTTTTTCTATGAATATTATGCAAGTCGTCGATTTAAATTTTATTATCTAAGCAATTAGATAGTATTATTGATTCATAATATTTAAAGAAAATATTGTTCAAGAAATATTTAAATTAATGTAATGATCACTATATGAATCATGAGAAAATTTCTTAAGCTACTGATTTTTTTTTGAAATCATGAAAGATTTGAATTTGAATAATATTCGATTTGAGAAACGATTATTGAAACCATATTATGAAATCAAAGCTGAATTAACATTGGAATATCAGACAAATTGATTCGGAATGGATTATCTCTTGAAGTCATTATTTTTCTTTACCACTAATATATAAATTTACACTATTTTTCCCAAACTATAAAATTTAATTTATTTAAACTATTTTGAATATAAACTTAGCTATCTTATTCAACTATTCTACAATAAACATATTTAGTTTATTTAAACTTTTTTTAAAAATTTATTTGTTTTAATTCAAACCTATTTTATATCAGGCCTATTATTTTATTGAAACTATGTTATATTTAACTTAACTATTTTGAAGATAAAAATATATTTCCTATCTAAGCAATTTAAGTCTGAAATGATCGAATGTAAATATTAGTTGAATAATGATATTCATGACATGTAATCTAAATTGAATTTGAAGTTTTAATGATGAATTGATTTGTCAATCTGAATTTGAAGTGATATCAAATATCTTAATCGATTAAGAAATCAAAATGAATTTGGTATTGAAATGGAATGTAAAAAATCTTTGATTTTTGAATATTTGATATGAAAGTTTTGAAACTTATATATGAACTATTTACATAAAAATGTAGTGAATTCACTATTGATTTGGAAGGTAATTGATATGAAATGAAATTATATATAATGGAATTGTAAAAGAATGACATATTAGCATGATTCGAGAAATCTTATGTAAGTGAAATTTTATATCATTATGATATATACGAAGTGAAATGAATGTTACATATAGTATCATATGATTTCAAATCGAAGACATGAGAAGTACCTTTCATTGAAAATCAAGGTCCTATTCAGTAGGAACTCTTGTTGATATTTCTTTGATTGTGGTTGTCTGGACGTAATACTCATGAGTTTTCCTTTGAACTCAGCTGCATAGAAAAATTTGCAGGGCCGCGAAGGCCTACGGGACGGATGCTTCCTAGGGGAACCAGGCATAACCATTGTGTCTGCTGCGATCTAATGTTGTTTTACAATAGCGAAATCCGCAGGGCTGTGAACGGGTACGGATGTTCCTTGTGGGATTCAGGCATAACCATTGTGTATCTGCGGTCCACATGACGCAATTAGTAGGGCAATGATTGCCTAAGGTTTATGGGTGATAGAGATGTAACCACCAGTGTTACTAGACATAAACTGTGATCCATTCGATTGTTTTGAGGTGTTATGGCGAAATGCATAAGGCACTGATTGCCTAGCTACCTATGGTCGTGGAACTTTGTCCTCTCGACCTGGTGATAGAGCGACCTTAGGGGCTACATTTCATGATGATTTCAGGTTTTCTATTTTATTTCTATTGATTCATTCCATTGATTGTTCGTGACAAAATTCGCAGGGAAGAGATTTTCTATGGGTACGGATGCTTCCTGGGGGACCCAGGTGTAACCATTGTGTATCTGCGATTCATGAATAAGTTTCGTCGGTTGGTTTATTGTATGGTACTTCTTTTATCTATTTTATTGTTTTTCAAGTATGTTCACTAGATGTTGAAACGAGTTTACTTAGTACTTCGAGATTTCTAGTTTTGCGCCTGATCACCTCATTACTAGATTCTTGAAGAACGATGATAAACTTGTGGATATCGAGTTATCAAAAACCATTTTTCATATAAAATATTTTTGTTATAAAAGAAATTTTTCAACGAATTTTCTTGTTTTATATAAATCGAAGACAACTGAATTAAATACAATGGTTTAACTAAAAAATTAATGAACTATAATGCGTTAGTGTGCGAAAACCATTCTATTCGCATAACAATTTTGATTTAGTTTGAGTACACGATTTTGATTCCAAATAGACTTGTTTGCTCGATTCTCGATGATGAACACTGATAAGAGTTTTTGATATGAATGTGGAATTCTCTATTATAGTTTATTGTTATGCAAGGAGAATAGAAGTTGTTAATAAAGAAGTCAAATCAGAAGTCCGCACTAGAGTGATCAGGTTACAAATACTAATTAGAAACAAAATTTTGCGTTTGAACAAGAAATTGAAGTTGATATGCGTATGAATGTTACATCGTTAAATTACTTATTCCATATTTCGTTCCTTTTCGAGGATGAAAAGTTCAAAGTGAGGGAGATTGTAACATCCCGTAAATTCGGCCGTTTAAGTTATTGAATTTAATTTAATTATTGATTTAAAGTGGTTTTAAAATAAGCATTAAACGATAAATGCAAGCTAGATTGTATATATTTGGAGATTAAAACATGAAATTGATTTATAATGAAACACTGTTCTTTATTTTATTTTTATTTTTTCATATAGAAGTGCTCTAGACAATTTTATATTGAAAATATCAAAATTTAGTCGCTCCGTTTGAATCTGTTTTTGACGATTATTTGTGGTAGCGGCACCCGATATATCTCAAATAATAATAAAAATGTAAAATTAAAATAAAAATATGAAATTAATTATTTGAGATGCGCCTAACTGGGAATAGCGGAGGAATGAATTTCATTGGAAAATACGCAAGTTCATTCTGTTCACATTAATTTAATTAAACATTTAAAAAAATTGGTATGAATATACCTTTGTCAGAACTTGAGCGAATTTGAACTAAAAATAGGAGACCGTATTCTGAACAGAACATTAATTTTCGTTTTGTGAAATTTGAACATACGGACCACCGTATGCATGTCTGTATATATTATTTTATAGAAAAGGGGGTCCTTAATGGGTTTTTGATCAAAGTGTCATGACACTGCAAACTGTGTATCGTTGCGTCCGCCTCATTGTGCTGGTCACCGGAGTATATTTATTTGTCAGTATCGGTGCTCGGTGTGCAAAAAAATTAAGAAAAAGCTTGCTAGTTCATGTTGGAAATGGAACCATTTATGTTTGGCGTGTCCCTATTTAGGATCATCATAATTTTTTTAGTCATTCTAGGCCTGCAAACCTGATTTGTAAAGTTCACTCGGTAATGGAATGAGTTGGACACAAAAAGAAAGAAACACATGCTATTGTTAATGCATGCCATTGTATACGTTCTAAACTTAACAAATTATCCAATGTTCACATCCCAAACACATTTTAAACCCCATTAAAATAACAATATAACAATAATAAGTAGTATGACTTTATAAGAAGAGATAGGGTTAGATGCATGAAAATAAAGAATGTGTGGCACACTTGAAAATAAACATTGCAATGTTGTGTGGCACACGCATGCAGCACATACAATATTGTTTATACATGCAAATGCCGCATTACTAAATAACAAGAAGTTATGCTTGAACCGGTAAAACTATATCCATGATTCTTGGAAATTTTAATTGTTCTCTGGCAAATGTCTCACTTTATTATCAAACCATGTATAAAAAAATGAACAAAAATTAAACTACCGAGATCCATCCCATCTTCTTCCCTACTTTGTCGAACGCCCTTCCTTCCACCGATCACCGCCTCTTCCCCTCCTCAGAACGAACATCTCCTTCATCTTCTCCACACCCAGGCAGCCAAGGGGATTTTACTAAAAAAAAGTTAGGGAAGAAGGAGAAAGTGCATTGAGATCAGGTAGCTCGGTTCGATGCGTCGAGCCTAATCGGATTTTGCCCTGCATAGTGGAGGTGAGTGTTTGTTCACTCACGCCTAACATCCATCTAATTTTATTAATAAAACTACATTAAATATATATATACACACACATATATATATACACATACTTACATATGTGATATTGTATGCATATTTTATGCTAGTTAGGTTGCTTCACACGAAAATATATGCATTGTGTATGTATATAATATGTGGTATGTTGCTAGTGACACCCCACGTCCGTTAATGTCACTCACAAAGGGAATGCATTAAGTTTCGTGAAGCGTTACAAGTAAACAGACACAAAATATTACAAGACAGATATATAGAATAACAGTGGAATAAAAAAACTTTATTTATCATAAGATTCTGTGGTCCAAAAACATCACACGTCTGAAACATAAAAACCCATTACAACGTAAAAGTTACTATCTTGTACTTCAAAAATATCAGAGTACATAAAAGAAGTAAAATTCCCCAAGAACAAAATATAGCCACAGCAACAAGGACAGGAGCTTGAGCCATATATATCAACAGCTCCAGCAAAAGTAAGCAAAATCACGGTCAAGCCTGAGTGTATCCTCCCTAATCACAGTCTTTCACAATTTACTTTTATTCATTTAAACCTAAAAGTAACCAACTCACAGTGTTTGGATTGTTAAGAAGATAGAAAAGAACTTGTTGTTGAATCTATGCTTGAATCTCAGAATTTGATTTGCAAAGCTAAAAGATGTAGGGGATTAACAGATCCAATTCAGTTCACACACCAGCAGAGTTTGGCCACGATGAATTCATAATGAAGAAAATATGAGAAATAATCACGTATATATAGCTGAAAAACACTCTGAAACTGACTGCCACCTCATCCCTAGGGGTGTCGACACCCCTGTGGGTGGGCTGACCCATGGGTCGACACCCCTTAAGGGGGGTCGACCCCGATATCGACACCCCTCAAGAGGCGTCGACCCCCTAGAGCGGGAAATCTGCCGCCACTTTTCAAAGTTTGAATTCGAACTGTTCTGGATAAAATTATGATTCATCTCTGACTCATGTGTATATATATTTTCTTTCTGTGCGTATACAAACTTAAAACCCTCATAACTTCTCCATACGGTGTCCGTTTTATGCAAACCAAATGTATATCTTAACCAGAATTTTAGGATGGATGCAATGGCGCCGTCCATTTTCCTTAATTCTGAATATTAAATTAATTATAATTTAATCTATTCTCTTTTTGTGTCATTAAAATTTGGGGTGTTACATTCACCCATACTCATAGGATTTCGTCCCCGAAATCTCTAACTTGAGAAGAATGCATATCCTACCATCCATCATCCATCTACTCATCCATCCATCACTGGCATCCATTGTCCTTAAAGAATTCTAATGTTTATATGAATATATGCAATGGTGTGTGTATATGTCCTAACACTAATGCAAAAATCAGGTGGTCTACTGATTCAGTTGACCTCCTTAATGTAATGTATGTTAGTGCCATGAATCCAATATGTATGCGAATAATCCTATTATAACATGTAAGCTCAATATGTGTGCACACTCGTTCGTCCAAGTGCAACATCCATATGCTAATTCATCCATTTTCATCCATAAAAGAAAAGAAAATGCACACAATTCCATATTCAGTATGAGAGTGATTGAGTCGATCTAATGCCTAATGTGTGTGTATATGCGTCCATAGGCAACCACTAGCAAACACTTGCATCCATCAACCATAACATGTCTCAAACACATGTTTACATCCATAGGATTCCTATCTAAAGGTCAAAAAATACAATGGATAAGATATACTTAAGTGATAGAAACAAGCATTGATAAAACTTTGAAAAGGGATTTAAGAACATACCCTCGAAAAGGAAAGGGTACGAAGCACGAATCTTGTCTTCGGTCTCCCAAGTCGCATCTCTGGGTTATCTCCCCGTTGAACCTTTAGCAGCTTGATCTCTTTATTGCGTAGCTTCTTAACTTCTGATCCAAGAATACGGGTAGGGACTTGCCTGACTGTCGCCTCCCATTCCACTTCTACTTCTTCCAACACACTCGGCTCAACAATTACTGCGGTGTCATGTAGGCACTTCCGCAGATGAGAAAGTGGAAAACATCATGAATACCAGATAGATTTTATGGGAGCTTTACTCTATAGGCCATTTGGCCAATCCTATCGGTTATGGGAAATGGTCCCACAAACCTAGGTGCCAACTTCCCTACCGATCTGAAGTGAACCACATTCGTCAGAGGTGACACTTTGATAAAACTAAGTCTCCTACTTCAAATTCGATGTCAGTCCTTCTCTTGTATGCATAGGACTTCTGCCTATCTTGAGCTGTCTTAATCCATCGTCGAATGAGGTCAATCTTATTGGACGTTTCTCTAACTATATCTGGTCCAAGTAATAATCTTTCTGTTTATTCCCACCAATAAGTTGGTGATCTACAGCGTCGTCCGTACGATGCTTCGAATGGTGCCATGCTGATACTGGACTGATAGTTGTTGTTATAGGCAAACTTTACTAAAGGAAGGCGCTCTTCCTAAGTCCCTCCGAAGTCTAGGATACACAGCCTAAAAAGATCTTCAAGAAACATTTTCACCCTCTCCGTCTGTCCATCGGTCTGTGGATGATAAGCAGTGCTCAAACATAATTGTGTACCTAATGCTTCTTGCAAGCTCCTCCAAAATTCACTGGTAAAGATAGGGTCGCAATCGCTTATGATGCTGGAAGATACTCCATGAAGATGAACTATCTCACGAACATAAATTGCTGCCAACCATGATGCCATCCTCTTGCTCTTAACTGGAATAAAGTGAGCGCTCTTAGTGAGTCTATCTACCACAACCCAGATGCTGGTGTTTCCTTTCTTCGACCTAGGCAAACCATCTATGAAATCCATAGAGACGCTCTCCCATTTCCACTGAGGAATCTCCAAATGATGAAGTAGACCACCGGGCTTCTTTTGCTCAGCTTTGACTTGATGACAAACTAAACATTGAGAAACAAATTCGGCCATATCTTTCTTCATCCCAGCCCAAAAGAAAACCCTCTTACTGTCTCTGTACATCTTATCACCGCTTGGATGAATGGTCATCTTAGAATGGTGGGCTTCTTCTAGGACTTCTTTATCAAACTTCCAGTTTGAGGAACACAAAGCCTTCCATCTCGTTGCAACCATCCCTTTTCATCTATGACATATCTACTGAAGTGACTAGAAGTCTCCCCTCTTCTGAGCTTTCCTACGATGTCTAAAATCTGTGGGTCACCTTGTTGCGAAGCTCCTATCTGGTCCATAAGAGTTGGTCGTATCTCCAAGGATGCAAACAAATCAGGCAAAATCTCGATGGAGGGTTTAAAATCAAAAGCTGATATGAACTCCAAGTTCTTTCTCTCACAAACAGAGGACTCCGGACCATCCTCTGCCTACTTAGTGCATTTGCCACCACATTACCCTTACCAGGGGTATAAGTAATCTAAAAATCATAAGAAGCTAGAAACTCCATCCACCATTGTTGCCTTAAATTGAGGACTTTCTACGAGAACAGATACTTGAGAGATTTATGATCGGTGTATAACTCGAACTTCTCTCCAAGTAAATAATGGCGCCATGTCTTTAACGCAAATACTATGGCAGCTAGCTCTAGATCATGGGTGGTATAATTCTTTTCACGAACCCTCAACTGTCTGCCCCTGTAACACACCACTTTCCCTTCTTGCATCAGAACCGCACTAAGCCCTGTACGACATGCATCGGTGCAAACAGTAAAAACTTTACTCCCGTCAGGCAAGGTCAAGACTGGGGCTGTTGTCAGAGCCCTCTTCAGTCATTGGAAAGCAACATCGCAGTCTATATCCTACGAAAATGCCAAGTTCTTCTTTGTCAGCCTGGTAAGTGTGGCTGATATCTTTGCGAAGTCCTTAATGAGCTTCCTATAGTAACCTACCAACCCAAGAAAACTTCTCACCTCGGTTGCATTTTTAGGAATCTGCCAATCATGCACTGCAACCACCTTTGCGGGATCTACAACCATCCCTTCTTTGGAGACCACATGCCCTAAGAATCTCACCTCTTTTCTCCAAAAATGGCATTTGGAGAACTTCGCCTTAAGCAGATGGTCACGGAGAGTTTTCAAAACTTCTCTCAAATGTTGGGCATGCTCTTCTTTACTTTTGGAGAAGATCAAAATATCATCAACAAAGAGTACAACAAATTTATTTAGGACCTCCCGAAACACCCTACTCATCAGATCGACAAATTAGGCGGGTGCATTCGTCAGCCCAAAAGTCATCACTAGCCATTCAAAGAAACTGTCCGAAGTTCAAAAACAGTCTTATCTATTCTATCTTCATCCACCCTTAATTGATGGAACCCCGTGTCCAAGTCTAACTGAGAAAATACCGAGGCACCAACAAGTTGATCAAATAAATCATCAATCCTCGGAAGTGGGTGCCTATTCTTCATAGTGAATTTTTCATCTCTCTATAATCAACACACAAACGAAGTGAACCATCCGCCTTAGTCGCGAATACTACTGGAGCACCCCATTCAGATATGCTTCATCTGATAAACCCTTTCTCAAGCAGCTCCCCTACTTGCTTACTCAGCTCCCTCCTTTCCCTCAGAGCCATGTGGCGCACTGGCAATGCAACTGGCTTTGCATTGTCCACCAAATATATATGAAAGTCGATCTCGTGCCTTTGAGGTAGGCCCTGAAACTCATCAAAAACATCAGAATAATATCAGACTACTGGAACTGATTGCAAGTCATTGATAGATGCATCAAGAGACTCTAGGAAACTAAGCATAACCGACCCTTGTGGGTCTCAAGAAATCTCGAGGGTCCTCCCATGACAAGTCAAAAGCCTAACGACCCTCTTCTCACAATTCAGAATGGCACCATACGTGGTAAGCCAATCCATTCCTAGAATCAACTTATAGCCCATAAACCTAAGAACATACGCGTCGGATTCAAACTGGACGCCTAACATTCAAACCTCGACAAATCATAGATAAATGAGCCGAATAACCAATGGGGTTTGAAACAACTATGGGATCCACTACCATAATAGTAATTAAGTGCAAAGATTCAACTGCAGAACTAGATATAAATGAATGTGAGGCACCAGAATCAAAAAGTGTTCTAATAGGATGGTTCGAAAGAGAAATTAAACCTTCCACAGAAATTTTTCTACCTCTATTAGGAGCATTGATCGCGAGAGCATGCACCTGCCCTCCAGAAGTCCCTGTCCTTTGACCCTGTCCCTGTGGTCCCTTTTTCTTCGGGCATTATCTAGCAAATTGCCCAACCTCTCCACAATGGTAGCAAGAGTTATTCCTTCTCTTACAGTCTTTGATCAAGTGACCTTCCTTCCCATAGTTGTGACATTTTCTCTTATCCTTGCCTTTGTCATTCTTCCCTCCTTTCTTCTTCTACTATTGTTGTTGCTGCTGCCCCTTCTTGGGCCACACCTTCCTATTTTGCGATGTCTCCTCAGCCTTTGCTTCCTTACTTTCTCCCTTGTCTTCCTCATGCATTAAGGCCATATCGACAAGCTTTTCAAAAGTGGCCCCCATTGAAATATGGGACATGGCTAACCCATGTAGAGGCACATTCAGCCCTTTAGCAAACCGCAAAGCCCTTTTGTGCGGTGTATCGACCAACTCTAACCCGAACCTGGCTAGTTGGTTGAATTTATTCACATACTCTTTCACCATCAAGTTTCCTTGTTTGAGTGATAAGAACCTCTCCATCTGCATGATTCTCTCAGCTTGGGAGAAAAATTTCATTTTGAACCTTAGTCTAAAATCTTCCCAAGTTTCCACCGGACGTCCAACTTGAGTAACTTCCCACCAAAATAAGGCTTCGTCCTTCAGTGGCCAGACAGCTAACTGAACCTTCCTTCTATCCTCTACTTCAAAGATTACGAACAAGTCCTCGGTCTCCTTGAGCCAATTCCACACTTCTACGAATGTCTCATTCCCATGGAATGACTTCCCTCCCGTAACACGGAAGTCTTTGAAGATCTTGGCGAAATTATTTGCTCTTGGAGGAGGAGGAGGAATGACTGGTGCAGCCGGGTGAGGAACATTTCCTTGGCCTTCAGCATGCACCGTGATCTCCAAATACCTACGGTACCATCCGGGTATCGTGACGCCCTCTGGGATATTAGGAATGTTTTGTTCTCCAAACATGCCGAAAAAAGAAAAGGAAGAGATTTAGACAAAGGACCAAAGGATATTACATATGGCTTTTTGGGGAATGTTTTCAAAACAGATTTTTCTTTTTGAAAATGCTTTCTTTTAAAATAATTTTGAAAATAATTTTCAAAAACTTATCTAATCTAGTAACCTTCAGCTCTGATAACAATGCTAATATGATACCCCATGTTTATATTGTGTCAAAATGTGGACCACGGCAGAGTGGATTAACTTAAAGGTGAGTGGCTATATTGGAAGTCTGAAACCCCATTGATAAGAATGTTTAGGCTTGTCCTAGGGACAAGAGGAAATTATAGCATAGGTTAAAATAAACGGGTAGAGAAACTTATTAGTGGACCTTAGTTAATGGAACTAAGTTAATAAGTAAACAATGATAAGTTGTATTGATAATGTAAAATGGAATTATGATCAAATAGGAAAGAATGAGGAAAACTTATAAAATGAAATAAGTTATATTTAATCATAAATGGTAAGTGACATGTTAGTTAGAAAACATGTGAATTGGATATACTTTATTACATATTAAGTAAAACATATGATTGTAATGATGAGATCAATAAGAAGATAAAAAGGGGTTGTGGATTATTGACCTTAGGACACTATCTAGAGAATAACATGTTGTGGGCTTATTAACAAACTTAAATGGATTAAGTTGTATGACTGAAATTAATAAGCAAGAGAACTTGGTAATTTGAATCATAATTCAATATAAATTGGAATGACCAAGTTAAGTGGGAACCTGATGAGGTGAGACAAGCGCGTAAAAGAATGTTTGGACATAGGGTCTAATAACATATTAAAGTGAGGTGCTTGAACCAGTCCGCACGTTTGAGGGTGAATAACCCAACGGGGTAGATCATCGTGGTGTTATAAGGCACGAAGGGGAGCGCACATTCATCTGATTGTTCTGATGGCTCCGAAGGACTGGAAGGGGAAGCATGCGGCTTTCGTAGGTACGTAAGGTGCTTATAGTAGTCCTCTGTGCGGCGACAGATGTCTTAGGCTGTGTCCGTAGAGGTTGAGTCTGCGCATAACTACTTGGATGGTGGGCCTTGACTGCATATATAGATATGCAGTCAGAATGCTATGACGAGGTGACACCAGGGTGGTTTGGTGGTTGCCTCGCGAGGAGGCAGAGGGTCACAACTAATAAGGATAGTAGACCGTCGGACACCCACCATCGGTAGTTAGTGGGATGCGGAAAGACTCGAACTAAACCCAAGATACCATTTCACCCTTCACTATCGGGGTAAAGGGTTGAGGGGAGACGCCGCATGGATGTTTAGATTGTTTGCGTAGGGGCAGTCACTTAGCTCTGGTAGTCTTTACTAGTTAAGGGAGAGGCCGAGGTGGGGCTATTGCTACCACGAAAACAGACCCTAGTTATATCCGTATATAGAGGCTCTTTAAAGATGGGCCTGTACAGAAATGGAAAAGCTCCCGACCGAGGTCCGTGCTTCTTGTATCGCCCTGCCGTGGAACTCGGTGGACATTAGAGGACGTACGATTGAGGCATCGAGCTACAATTGAAGATACGTATAGTAGACAGTCTAGATACATGCATGTCGGCTCTGGGTGGTGTATCGTAGACTTGAGGGCATTACTCTGGTATGGAGTCTGATTCGAGCAAGGCGGCAGTAAGTACGTTTACGTAGCATAGTAATGATAGATATATGCAGAATGTAATATTGTTATCCTTACGTCACTACGACGTAGGATGAGGGACTGCGTATATTCCGATGGTGTTACGTTGGAGACCGTGCGAGTGCGGTACCATGGGGTACGCCTCAATATTGGGGGTAGCTACATATATATGGTATTAGGTTAATCCACAGGGAAGTAAATGGGTGCGACGTGTGTGTAAGCCTTGAGTGCTGATAACCCAAGTAACCTAATAAATATGAAAATATGATTGAACGGTATATGTAGGATTATCCAAAGTGTATAGTTTAAATCTAGTCACCAGAACTTGTGTTTAGACCCCCTCCTCATAACATACTCGCAGGTTAGGTTTGTGGTAGGGACATGATAGCCTTGGATACTGGTTAGGCAGTATTATTAATACAGTGAGGCTATATTTTGATTACATTATATTTTATCCATTCCGTTGTGAGACAATTTCTGAGCTTTGACGTGTTTTAAGTCATTGTCTTTTCTACAGGATACCAGAGCAAACCAATCCGAGTTTCGATAGGTTGGAATTTTGAAAAAAAACCGATCTATTGGAATTGGGGTTGTCACATCTGGTATCAGAGCTTAGGTTTAGGATTCCTATATAAATAGTGAGTGAACATATTTGTACTTTTAAAAATATAAATATATTATATATATATATACACGTAGATACATAGAGAAATCCACTGAATAAAAATAGTATAAATGGGATGTTTGTTTTGTACACTAAAGGAATGATTAAGGAATTAAGAATAGAGTGGATGTCTGCACCTTGTAGTAAGAGACTAAGCCGACCTTATACGTGAGAACAAGTCATTAACCCGTTGGAGAAAATAGTTGTCCGTATCTACTCCAATTTTGTGATTTGAAAAAAAAAATGATGATTTACATTTTTAAGATGACATGTTTTTGTGGTTTGGAAAAAGTAAGTTTTCATAAGGAAAATGATATTTTGACACTTCTGAATTTTTGGAAGAAAATTTAAATGAAAACGAATGGCCAAAACATGTTTTAAAAGTATGGAGTAGGTAAGGGTTAGTGCCTAGGAAAGACGGCAAAAGTTTTGAGGCTATAAAGTAAATAGAAAAAATTATCTTGGAATAATGGTGAGTTCCCGTAAATGCGTAAGCATTGAATAGCCTGGGGTGTTGCTTGAAATAATTGTTGGTACACAGCTAGGATTAGTAGTGACTACTAAATAGTAAAGGGCAAGTAAGTGTTTAGATCATCTTGCTGATTTCCACGTTAAGGGTAAAACACGTTACTACATTTCTGTGGGGATCGTTCCGTTATTTTGTTGGGTAGTCAGGGTAACACCTAAATCTATCGTAAACCCCATAGTTTGGACTTTTCTGATTGAGGGGAATATAGTCCCAAGATTCTTGGCCCTTAGTAGTAGCTATGTAGGGTGTTTGTTCTCCTTTTTTAGTTGGAAGACTAGAAGCATATTTAAATTTAAACTAAGATTAGATAAATAAACAAGCCAAGAAAAGAGAAAATGTACAACTGAAAAAGGAAACAGAAAATTTAATAAAGCAACAAAAATGGAAAATTGTGAGAAAAGATGGATAAAGATAAAACTTTCCAAGACAAGATGAAAAAGGAAAACAGTAACAAAGAAAAATTTCTTGTGTGGGCTGTGCTTGGATAGGAAAATAGGGAATCTTTATAAATAGTTACATAAAAATCCTAGTACGGTTAGAAAAAGGTTGAAAAAGAAAAGCGGAAGATGCGGAGTTTTTCATTTTCCAACTTTTTGTAACATAAGAAATCGAATTTGGAAAATAATATTTTTCTAAAATTCGAAAAATAAAGTTGGTTAGTAGGATTATGGATGCAACAATTGGATGAATTATGCTCTTACTCGGTAAGAGTGTGGGAAAATTTGGATGAAAAAGCATTTTTGATTTTCAAAATATTGCATTCATGTGGAACTGCCAGTATATTTAGGATGCGAGCATCATATTTTAAAAGGATTTTTGAAAAGCTTGCATACACATAGGGGGTACCGATAAGGCATGCATGCATTATTATGTTGTACTTCACTTTGCACAAGTGCACAATGTTTGCGAAAAATTGGATGCACACATGATGGATATATTTTATGCGAGCAGGGGCGTAGCCGGGATTTATTTATTGGGGGGACCAAAAAATTCGAAGCATGCAAGCAAAAAGACTGAACATGCAATGAATCTACAAAACACACCAGTTGCTGAAGCACGAGATACCTTGTAGAAGACAAATCCCAAGCAACTATCAGAAGTAAACTATGACCAAGCAGAGAAACATAAAAAACAATCTAATAAGCTGAGCTGAAAACTTTCAAGGACATGGAGCTACTCCAAACAAAGTCGACAGACAGAAACGTAAAGAACTTCAGGAAGACACAAAACAAACTACACATACAAATATGAAGCTAGTCCGAACGGTCAACTCAAAATTATGGAGCTTTTGGTGGTTGACTAAGAATAGTACTTGATTTTTTGGTTTAAAAATATAATCTTGGGGGGGCCATGGCCCCCACTGGTCTTCAAAGGGCTACGCCTCTGTATGCGAGGGGTTAATTTATTTTACCCTTATTAAATTTCGAGGACGAAATTTCCTAAGGATGGGAGAATGTAACACCCCGTATTTTTAGTGTAAGATAATAAAATAAGAATAACTTAATTAAATATTCAGAATTTAGTAAAACGAACTACGCCATTGTGTCCGTCTCGAAATTCTGGTCAAAATCGACACCTGGTTTGCGTAAATTGAACACCGTATGAAGAAGTTATGAGCATTAGAAGTTTGTATACATATAAGGAGCTTCTATGTTTATATATATATATATATATATTAAATAAATATATCCATAAAATCCAAAAATTAGTCCAAAAATCAAAATGGCGGGTGGGAAAGTTCGAATGGAAAATGGACCGTTGGGTGTCGACCTAGGGGTCGCCCCACCAACAGGGGTGTCGACCTAGGGGTCGACCCACCTGAGGATCCAGAAAGTTCTTCTGACATGTTCGGTTCTGATATCTTAATTTTTGATCTGAGGGTCCTGGTTCCTCCGCTACTCCTATAAATAAGACCCTAGACCTAACCTTAAATGTCATAATTCGGTATCTACGCCGGAGCTCTGCCATTACACACTCTCTCTCTCTCTTCTCAAATTTATTCTAAAAATTGAAATACTAGCCTAGTAAAATTATGAATTCAGATTTGGAAGAGATAATCAACATCAATAAAAAGGATTATTGAATCATGAAAGCAATGTAAACTTCTTGATCCAATCTATTCAATTCTTCATATTTCTTTCCCTTCTTTTTTAATGAAAATAGTCGATCCACGTTATTAGGTTTCAAATCAAATTAAAGGGGAAAGGAAAAACCCTGGATGATAGAACGGATCAGATCCAAAATTTGGGAAAAGCATGAAAGGTGAGTGGGTTTAAACTAAAGTCTTTAGATAATGTTATAACTATCGTTTAGCATTCCCCTTTTAATAAATTGTGAAATTGCCAGTTTAATTATAAATTGCTGTTATAACAAGTTGAGACGTTAATATGAATAGATTCAGAAATTCATATATTGAATCTATTAAATTGGGGTAATGATTAGCACGATATAACGTCAAATTGTTAATATGAATAATTCATATATTGAATCAGTTGAAATGTTGGAATATTTTTTATAATATTAATTTGAACATGTGGGAAAAATTCATATATTGGATTTGTTGGAGTGCTAAAAAGTTTACATGTAAATTTGTCCCAATTATATATAGGAATAATTGGATTAAGTATATAACTATATGGATTCATGTTAACATGGAATCAAATAAATATGGGTTTGGGGCATCGACCGAATTATGTTTAAGGATCTTAAATTGGATCATAAGTATAGAAAAATGATTTGGGCACAAATGGGATCATATGTAAAATTTGAATTCGCATAATTCAAATAATACGAATTTAGACATATAACCCATCATGAATATAATTGGCTAAATGGGCATTAACACCTATAAAGGCATAGGTTTAAATAATTGATTAATAATGAATGCCTAGGATTACAATTATAAATTGTAATTGCACTTATGACACGAGGTTAGGTTGCACTAGTGGTGGAAGTCTGCCTGGATCCAACCCGCATATCCAGTAGCCACTAATGTTGAATCTAATGTGAGATGTCTAAGTGCGCAAATACAAGATAGGCTATGACATGGGTTAAGCCCAACTTGTGGAAGAAGTATGCCCGGACCCGACCGACACATCCAGCATCCACAAGTTGTTGGCCTAACGTGGGAGGTCTAGACCATTATAAACCATAAATGGACATGGTAATGAATTGGACTACTTAACCTAATCTAATCCATAGGGATTGTATGAATATAAACTAAAGTTAGGGTTAAGTAAAAATTGGTTGGACAGTGGGTGGGCTAGGCAAATCAAAGGGGGCGGGTAATATTTATATATAGGCCCGCAAACTTAGCCTGATAAGGTTATATATTTAAGGACACCTAGTGGTATACATAGCCGGTAGAAATAATAAAGTTATGTAATCAAAGGCACCTTTTAGAGTAAGCATAACTTGTATAAATATTAATTACCTATTATAAATAAATAACATTAATGAAAATGTTGTATAATAGGTAGACTTGTCCTAGGGACGTGATGATTATAACTTAGGTTATAATAAACTAATAAGGAAATGGGATAACTGGCGAAATGAGATAAGGGACACTTAATTGTAAATTAAGTAACTGGTAAATGGGGAACACCAGAAACCAATTGAGAAAAGGGCTCAAATATACGAAATATAGGAAGTTGTACTTAATTAAAAATTAAGTAATCTGTAAGTTTGGAGGTCTAAAACCCCGTTGATAAGAATGTTTAAGCTTGTCCTAGGGACAAGAGGAAATTATAGCATAGGTTAAAATAAACTGGTAGAGAAACTTATTAGTGGACCTTAGTTAATGGAACTAAGTTAATAAGTAAACAACGATAAGTTGTATTGACAGTGTAAAATGGAATTATGATTAAATGGGAAAGAATGAGGAAAACTTATGAAATGAAATAAGTTATATTTAATCATAAATGGTAAGTGACATATTAATTAGAAAACACGTGAATTGGATATACTTAATTACATATTAAGTAAAACATGTGATTGTAATGATGAAATCAACAAGAAGATAAAAAGGGGTTGTGGGTTATAGACCTTAGGCCACAATCTAGAGAATAACATGTTGTGGGCTTATTAATAAACTTAAATGGATTAAGTTGTACGACTGAAATTAATAAGCAAGAGAACTTGGCAATTTGAATAATAATTCGATATAAATTGGAACAACCAAGTTAACTGGAAACAGGATGAGGTGAGACAAGCGTGTAAAAGAATGTTTGGACATAGGGTCTAATAACATATAAAGTGAGGCGCTTGAACCAGTCCGCACGTTTGAGGGTGAATAACCCAACGGGTAGATCATCGTGGTGTCATAAGGCACGAAGGGGAGCGCACGTTCATCTGATCGTTCTGATTGCTCCGAAGGACTGGAAGGGGAAGAATGCGGCTTCCTGAGGTATGTAAGGTGCTCTTAGTAGTCCTCTATGCGGCGGTAGATGTCTTAGGATGTGTCCGTAGAGGTTGAGTCTGCGCGTAAGTACTAGGCAGGTGGGACTTGACTACAGATGTAGATATGCAGTCAAAATGCTGTGACGAGATGACACCAGGGTGATTCGGCGGTGCCTCATGAGGAGGCAGAGGGTCACAACTAACAAGGATAGTTGACCGTCGGACACCCATCATCCGCGATACATCCAACTGTGGGGCTGACACAGGGTATCTACGGAGTAGGGAGCCGATTAATTAGGGTGGTGGTTAGAGTACATTTGGACATATGCCTAAGTCTACGACCTTATAGTGGAAGGGATCATCTCATTCTGTTTATACTAGTAATAGTGCAGAGTAATCATTAGGGAAGCGTATATACCCTATCCTATCTACCTTGTCACTCCTGCCATTTATGTAGTGATCACTCTTATCCACTTTATATGCCTGTCATGCTACTTTTATTTATTTACTGGCTAAAAGTAACTAGACTCGCCAGACTTTATGTCTAACCCTTTTTGTTTCTCCTTCTTTCTTCCGTTCCCCCTAGGTTCTTAGGGAAGAAACACTCAGACTTGACCGTGATTCTGCTTACTTTTGCTGGAGCTGCTGATATGTATGGCTCAAGCTCCTGTCCTTGTTGCTATGGATATATTTTGTTTTTGGGGAATTTCATTTCTTTTATGTACTCTGATATTTTGAAGTACAATACAGTAACTTTTATGTTTTAATGGGTTTTTATGTTTCAGACATGTGATGTTTTTGGACCACGGAATCTTATGATAAAAAAAAAATTATTCTGCTGTTATTCTATATATCTGTCTTGTAATATTCTGTGTCTATTTACCTATAATGCTTCACGAAACTTAATGCATTCCCTTTGTGAGTGACATTAACGGATGTGGGGTGTCACATTGCTGGGTAGTGGAATTGATGGATTTAAAAAGGGGCGGATGTAAATTGCTTAGGAAATGGGTTAAGCATGTTATTGGGTGATATGACACTAGATAGGTTAAACTTGGATATACTTGTTGTGGATGTGTATATAAAAATTTAGAGTTATTGAATGAGCATGTAATGTTCTACACATAAAGGGATTGGTGCATGTTGTGTACGTATATTATATGCCAACACAATATTATATTATTTTCCTATACAACATGATAGTTAGGTTACTGCGCATATGTGTGCACACTGTATATGTATATATTAGTTTAAGCTGCTGGGGTTGTGTATAATTGTAGCATATAAGGGTTAACCAATCGATTGCCTAATTTTGGCCTTGAAATTGATTAAAAGATGGGCTTTAAGCTTATTTTATAAATAAGAATCAAGTCTTTGCACAATATATATATCACGTAAATGAACATTGAAATGTAAATAAGAATGTACGCAAGAAAAAACAAGTAAAATTTGTGAGACTCTCTTGAATTTAGCAACTTGTTTATGAATAAACGAGATTTCTATTTAATTAACTTTATTTGGGAATGAACATTTGTTTTAACAAATGGACGATTTAAATTAATTATCGAATTGAGTGAGATTTAAAATAGAATTATTTCAGAAATAAAATGGATTTATTTTGGATTAAAGTGTGGATAAATAGTATAAACTGCATTATAAAAAAATCGAAAGACTAAAGTTTTATTTCATCAAATATAAATTGTTTGGAAATTTATAATGACCAAGCGGTATGTAAAATAAACCTTGGGCATTACCTTACATGTCTTGTCATACCTATCGCTATACGAGACATTTTGATTTCGGTTTGCAAATTTAATGTGTTAAGGTGGGAAATATGAAGCTTAACGCTATTTTCTATATTTATTTCACTGACAGACATTACCTATTTTAGCATATAATATCATATGAAATAGTTTAACGGACCCTTAGGAGATGAAATAACCGTAGCATCTCTTTAGTTACTATACATTGATTTATTGATTTACGTAAGAATGTTAAGCCTTACTTGATTGTTTTGTGTTTTGCATGAAACGCTCGGTTCAAACCCGAGTGTTGCAGATCTAAAGATTTCAACTATCAAGGTTAGAAGCACGTGAAGAAGCGTTGGCTTTGGTTCGTCCTTCTGTTTATGATTTATTAAATTATGTATGTATACTAATCTCCACTGTATAATAAAATTTTGTTAGCTCAGATATTATTGTAATAAAATTCCGCTGTGAGATATTGTAGTTTATTTATTTTGTGATTTCTGTGTCTGATTCTGTCTAAACCCTGTAAGCTAAATAACAATCTATCGTTCTGAATGGTTCGAGTTGGTTTAATTACCGACTTGAAGCGGTCGAAATGGTAGGTCGATACAGATAGTCATCCGAGAGTGATGGGCCTCGGCTAGTACCGCACTTATCAAATCAATTATGCGGGGTACACATAATCTTCTATCCCATCAAGCCAGCCTCTGCAGTCCATAGTATACCTAAGGAGGTATCTAGAAACCTCTCATCTACTCAATCTATCCAAAATGTCCAAAATATTGAGATCCTCTCTCTGCCTCTTGCCAATTTGCTCTAGCAAAGTAGGTCACACCTCTAATGACGCGAGAAATCCTAGAGTGAACTGTAGATGGTCGAAAATCGAATTCGACTATATACTCCAAACTCCGCCACTCAAAAAATAAAGGAATCAATGTTGCTCTTTGTCTGCTCAAAGCATCAGCCACTACGTTTTCCTTGCCACGGTAATAAGAAATCTCGAAATCATATGATCCATCCACTTTTGCTGCCTCAAATTGAGATCCCTCTAAGATAATAAATACTTTAGTGACTTGTGGTCTGTAAAGAGCTTGAACCACTTGCCAAGTACACAGTGTCTCTAAGACTTAAGTGAGAATACTATAGTAGCTAATGCCAAATCATGCATAGGGTAATTCCTCTCATGGACCCTTAACTGCCTATTACCATAGCAAACTACTCTACCCTTTGCATCAATACCGCACCTAGACCAGTCCCACAAGCATCAGTATAAAATGTGAACATCTTAGATCCATCGAGTAATGTCAAAATTGGTGCACCTATGAAAGCGGTCTTCAACCTAAGAAAGGCATCCTCACAATCCATACCCAAAGAGAAAGCCAAATTCTTTCTTGTAAGTTGGGTCAATGTTCTAGAGATCTGCATGAAGTCCATTATGAACTTCCGGTTGTAACCCGCTAGGCGAAGAAATCTCCTCACCTCAGTCGCATTCTTGGGCATCCTCCAATTCTGTACCGCCACTATCTTGGCAGGATCAACTGCTAACCCATCTTTTGAGACCATGTTCCCTAAGAAACACACTTCTTTACTCCAAAAATAACACTGGGAGAATTTCGCCTTCAACTGATGAACTCAGAGAGTACGGAGAACCTCTCCCAAATGCAAAGCATGCTCTTCCTCACTCCTCTACAAGACAATGATATCATGCACAAAAACCATCACAAATTTATTCGGAATATATCCGAATGCCCTATTCATCAAATCCACGTAATACAATGGTGAGTTGGTCAACTCAAAAGGCATTACCAGCCACTCAGAGAAGTCATTAGGAGCCCGAAACACCATTTTATCGATGTTATCCTCTTCCACGTGTAACCGATGGAAACCAGTAGTCAAATACAACCAAGAGAATGTAGATGCGCCTACCAACTGATCAAACAAATCATATATTCGAGGGAGTGAGTAACCATTCTTCTTTGTGGGCTTATTCAACTCTCTATAATCCATGCATAAACAGACAGAAATATCAGCCTTAGTGGTGAAGACAACAGATAGTCTCCACTTAGAAATACTCTTTCTAATAAAACCCTTTTCCAAAAGATCACCCACTTGCTTGTTCAACTCTCTCCATTTCCTCGGAGATAAATTCTGAACAGGTAGCGCTACAGGCTTCACGTTCTCACTAAGATAAATTCGAAAATCGATCTCTCACTTAGGTGTTAATCCTCTAACCTCCTTGAATACATCCGGATACTCACAAAAAATGGGCATATAACAAATATCGTCTATAGAATAGTATAAGGAATAGAGAAAACTCAACATGACAGACCCTCGTGGATCATAAGAAATCTTGAGGGTCCTACCACTACATGTCATCAAACGAACAACCCTCCTCTCAAAGTCTAGTACAACCCCATACATGGCTAACTAATCCATCTTTAAGATCGTCCTATACCCTGAAAATCCCAAAACATAGGCATTACAATCAAACTCAACACCTAATATAGAAATTTTCAAACCCCTGCAAATTATCGATAAGTGCGTCGAACCACCAATAATGTTTGAAACTACTATGGGATCAGTAACTAGTGAGATTCCTAAGTACAAAAAGTCAACCAAAGTACTAGAAACAAATAAATGAGAAGCTCCTGAATCAAAAAGTGTGCATATAGGAAAATTAGAGATAGAGATCAAATCTTCAACATAAACCTTCCTACCTCTGTCTGGGCCACTACTAGTCAAAGTTTCCTCTAACACATGCACCTGGGTTGTCAACGGACCAGTCTCCTATTGTAACACCCCATATTTTCTGTAAACATACGAATAACAAATCAAGGCAGAATTAAATTTTAAAACAAGAACCAAGGGAAACGGGTTGCTCCATTGCGTTCGTATCGAAATTCTGCTTGAAAACGAGTCCGAGTTTTCGAAAAACGGAGTCCGTATGACCAAGTTATGACCCTCTGAAGTTTCAGGAATTTTCAGAATCGAAAACAGCTCGAAATTCGAATTCAAAATTCGAATTCTAACCCAGAAGCAGGCTGGGCGGGAAATTTCCCGCCCAGGACCCAGGTCGACTGGGGAGTCGACGGGGTAGTCGACCCCCCTGACCAGGTCGACTAGGGACTCGACTGGGTAGTCGACCCCCCCTGACCAGGTCCACTGGGGAGTCGACTGGGTAGTCGACCCCCCTGACCAGGTCGACTGGGGAGTCGACCTGGGGGTCGACCTGCCTCCTGAACCCACTTCCTGAACCTGATGCATTCTGATGTTTTTGGCCCAATTTTCTGACCAGATTCATGACTCTAAACCTATATAAACACCCCCTAGCATCATTCTCTCTACACCATTTCATTCTGCCTATACTCTGCCTTTGTTCTAATTAAAATAAAAATGGCGTCGCTACTCTGCTGAAATCTGAACTGGAACTAGGACTAAAGCATCTTCTTCCAAACTGAATAAAATTAAAAGAGAACAACTGCAACTCTTCTTCTTCTTTAATCCAATCAAGGCAAGTGCAGTTATTTTCTGATATAAACTTTAATTTTGATTGTGACATGATTGTAACTCTGAATTTGAGGTTATGTATGTTCTGTTCGATTTGGATCTATCATATTCTATATCTCTTTCTTCTTTCTGTTCTATAGCCAGGCTACCACGAGCCTGCGCCAAATCTCATAAGAGATTAACGCACGAACGTTAAAAATAATGAATGACGGCATAAATGGGACATGGCTAATCTGTGACTGATTTAAGATAAAGGACATAGGTTGTAAACTAGATTTAGATCTGTGCATATTCTGTGAGTTGGGAGAAGAGGAACCATTGTATGTTAACATATGACTTGAGACTTTGACATAACGCATATTTTGAATTAAGATCTAATTTTGAGGATATAGTATATGTTGAGGCATATTTTAAGAAAAGGAAGATATGCGACTTAGGCGTAAAAATCTATAGGATAACTAGTAATGTGAATATGCCTAAAACTGGACTTTTTGATACTTGGCATCAAAGGATATAGTTTGGCATAATTCATATTGTTTATCAGGATTTATGGGTTTTGGAAAATATTCTGTGCTATGCAATGTTTAACTAAAACGTAGGGTATATGATCGTCATGACAATTATTTAGGCATGTGAACTTAGGCCAAATTTATAGTTAGGCAAGATATATCAATGAAACTTTAAGGAATGATTAAATCTGTTATATTGCCTAATTTGCTAGTTCTGCTATATTGCCTAATCTGCTAGATTTGTTCATCTGCTATATCTGTCATCTGCTAAGTCTGTTGAAAATGCCTAATCTGTTATATGCTAAATCTGTTAAATTGCTTAATTTGCTAAATCCGTTAAGTCGCCTAATCTGCGAAATTTGTTATCTGCTATATCTGTTGAGTTGATATATTTAGTCTGTTATTGACATAATCTGAATTGGCTATAGTTATGAATAATTGACATGTATATTAGGCATGGGCATAAATGGTAAATTATTAATTAATTGGCCGCAAAGATAAACATGGATAACTCGAGGTTAGAATGAGTTTGCGGCGTAATCCTGCCCGGAACCGCCCGGCACATCCAGTGGCCGCAAACAATAGGTTCTAATGTGAGAAGTTAATTATAACGTGCTTGAAACCCGAGGTTAGACTCAGTTTGTGGCAGAAACCTGCCCGAAACCAACCGGCCTAACCAGTAGCCGCAAAATGTCAGTCTAATGTGAGAGGTCTGGGCATTAATATTTAATTAATGAAAATCTGAGATAAATATGATGTCTAAAACGTGTTGGGTGGATAGGGTTAAACCAACTAGACAAATGAAATTAATAAACCCGTTTCATGAATCTGTAGGCCCAGTACAAAGTTAGACAAGTCTGTAAATCTGTTAAATCTGTATGTCTGATCCATTAGTCTGAAAACTTATTAACTTGATTTTCTGATCTATGAACTAGTTGACCTGAACTCTGTATGTCTGAACTTGTAAACAAGTTAATCTAAAATCTGTTAGTCTGGGGGCACAAGGTTAGGAGGGAAAATACTTGTGTCATCTGTTGTTTGGGACCCACATTAGTCAGTAACCCTTTCTGGTATCAAAACTTCGACCCAACAGTAGGTAGGGTCCGGGCACGCTTACTGAACTAATTATAAGTGGTTCATTCTGATAATGGCGAGGGGTGTTGATGGTGCGTTCCAACCGGGTCATGTGCGTGCATGGATCCCGGTCTGCCTCTGAGGATGTAAGATGCCGGGACATCTGTAAATAGGTCTGTGTCATTTAAAGGTTGCCACTTTGGGGAGTGATACACCCTTTTTGTGGGGCTGGCACAGGGTATTTATGTATTAGGGAGCCGATCGCTTGGGGTAGGGTTTTAGGGTACACTTAGTTCTGTCTGTTTCTGTTGGTACCGTCTGTTTCTGTTGGGTGGTAACACCTGTCTGTTTCTACGTGGTACCGTCTATTCGGGTTGTAAAGGCCCATTTACTAGTTTACACCTAATTCTACATTCTGTTTCCATAGGGATTAATCTGTTTCTGTACCTTCTGTTCGGGTGGTAAAGGCCCATTATTAGCATTCTGTTTCTGTCAGTTTTTGTTGGGGTGGTAAAAGCCCATTACTAGCATTCTCTTCTATGGAAATTATTCCGTTCCTGTTTCTGTTCAGTTTAGACATTGGGGTGACACCTAATCCTGTTATACTAGTATTAGTGCAGAGAGGTGAAAAGTAGTAGCTTACATTATTCTGTTCTTTTTTTGTTTAACCTAAGTATATCTGCTACTCCTGTTACTGTTATCTCGCATCCAGTTTTATTTTCATGTCATAATTATTATTATCTGTTCATATGCTAAAAGTCACTGGACTTGCCAGACTTTAAGTCTGACCTTGCTTGTTTTCGCTCCTTTTTCTTCCGCTTCCCCCCTCCCCCCCAGGTTTGTAGGGTGGAAATCTAGGAGCTTGATTCGGATCTTCTCTGCTTGAAGTATCGTCTGGCTTTGGCATGGCAATTTATGTTGGGGATTATGATTTTAAAAACTATGCATTCTGAAGGCTTTTGTACAAGACTGATATTTTGTACTTGAATTATGATATTGTGATTTGAAAGGATATAACCAAACTTACTTCGGTTTCTGTTGTAATAAAGCTATAAATTTTTCAAGTACTGTTTTATCTGTCTTGTAAGTTTCTGTTCTATCTACTAAAACGCTCCATCAAAGTTAAGGCATTCCCTTTGTGAGTGTCCTTAACGGAGGTGGGGTGTTACACCTATCAAGCCTTTTGTGCACATGCTCTACTAAAATGCCCTGCTTGCCCACAGTGGAAACACATGCCCTTGAACTTCTTCAATCTCTAATAAAATGTCATGCTACCCACATCCATTGCACTTATTTCAGTCTTAATCTGCTTTTTTTTTTTTAGGATTACCAACTTGCTTTTTTTTGTCCTTCTTATTCTACCATTTTTTTAGGACTAGAAAACTTAGGATCTCCACTCTTATCATCCTTAACTTCTTTTTTCTTGTCCTTATGCATCAACGCTATCTCAACCAAAGCCTCATATGTCACTCCCATAGGAATGTGAGTCATCGCCAAACGTTGGAAAGGTTGATTCAACCCTCTCGCAAATTGGATAACTTTCTTGTTAGTTGTGTTAACCAAATCCATGCCAAATCTCGATAACACGTTGAATTGGTTGATGTACTCATTTATCTATAGATTTCCTTGCTTCAAATTCAAAAACTTCTCCAACTACATTCCTTCCTTAGCACGTGATAGAAAATTCCTATCGAACCTATTCCTAAATCTGGCGGCCTCTAAAGAATCCCGCCAAAATGAGGTTTCCTCCTTGAATTGCCAAGATGCAAGTTGAATTCTCATCCTATCTCAAATTTCCAACAACTCAAAAATCTTCTCAGTCTCTCTAATCCAGGTGCACGCCTCCAAAACATCTCGGAACTCGAAAAAGTCTTTCTGCCCAAGTTAGAGAAGTCCTTACGAAAGCTTATAAATTCGAGGCTCTAGGTGGGTTGGGAGGAACCACCGTAGCAGGTGCTGGTATTTACGCATGGTCTTGTCCCTCAACGGGCACCATAGCCTCTAAATATCTACGGAACCAACCGGGGATATGAATACCCTCAGGAAGATTAGGGGATCCCGACATGCTACGCAAAAGAAAGGAGAAATTTAGAATTTGAAGGAATTAAAGTAATGTTGTAACTTTACTAGAGGGGATATATTTTATTTTCAAAATAACTTTTTGGCTTTTGAAAAATAGGTTTTCTTTTAAAACAAATTTTAGTGATCTTCCAACCTTAAGCTCTAATATCAAATGTGACACCCCATACCCCTTAATGTTATCCTGATGTAGAATCCCGCAAAGAACTATGAAGCATTGTAGGTATAAAGATATAAACATCACATAGACTAAGATTTCATAAGACATAAGCAAATAAAATTCACAATGAAAGAAGAAGACAATTTTCATTAAAATAATAAAGCTATTTATTCCAACATAACCAAATTGTCTCAAATTACCGTATCTCAAATCTTTAGCCAAAAAATAAATATCATCAAAATACATAAATATTAAAAATTCCCCTGCATATCCAAAGTAACAATAAAGCCATGGAAATGAAAAAGAAGAAAAATAATACATCTTCAGAAGTATCAACAAGAAAGAACCAGCTAAGCAATCCAACTATGTACTTCCTCCCTGAGAGCTCGGGGGGAAGAAAAAGGAAAGAAGGAAAGGAGAAATAGGTCATACAATAAGTATGGTGAGTTGTAGATTACTAGCACGATTGATCAAAAAAAGAAAAATAGATAAAACAATAGTTCTAATGTCATAAGAGGGTAAGTGTCTGTGTGCACCTAAAAGTGAACAGATATAATAGAGATAACAGAAATGACATAAAATATTTGACTATACTCATTCGTACAATTTGATAAAGATGATTATTTTGCACTTCTACAAATTTGGAACAAATAAATATAATTAGGAAGAAATTTCCTAATGTTACCCAATTGATCGGTTGCAAAGCAAACGTGAATAATTTATGCCTACTATGGGTTTGGGTTTATCAGCCCCTATGTAACACCCCGTATTTTCTATGAATATTAAATTAACAAATTAAAGAACACTTAATTTTTAGAAGAAGAATTGGATGAAACGGGTTGGGCCATTGCGTTCGTCTCGGAATTCTGCTTGAGATAGAGTCTGAGTTTGCGTAAATTGGGCTCTGTATTAAGAAGTTATGGAGTTCAGAAGATTTCAAGTTTGAACAGAAATTAAATTAAAATAATAATTAAAGGTCAAAACAATTCGAAAAATTAAAATACGGCCAGAGCGGGCTAAGTGGGAAATTTCCCGCTCAGAGGTGTCGACCCCCCCAGGTGAATCGATATAGGTGTCGACCCCCATATAGGGGTGTCGACATAGGTGCCGACCCCCCCTGTAGGGAGTCGACCCCTTTTTGATCCAGATCCAGTGATGTATTTTTATAGCCTAGGGCTGTCGTTACCTGATTGGCCTGATGACGAATTTTCTTGGACTGGATGGTTTGGATGGATAATAGGTTGATCTAAAGGCTCTTAATAATCCTAAATATCTATATATACACTCATAACCAAACCGTAATTCTATGGCTCCAAAGCTATGACGTCGTCATGCTATTCATCTTCAATCTAGCCTAGCCACCGCCATCTTCTCCGTACTAGAAATCAAATTAGAGAGCCTCAAATCAACTTTGAAGATTAATCAACATCAAATTAGATTCTTTGCAACAACAACAATTCAATTATCTTTTCTTAATCCTAGCAATGTAAGTTCATGTTATTTTCAGATTTAAATACCTAATAGTAATCTTGGCATGTAATAAAATGAAGCTAAGTCCATGCTTGACGATGAGACAATCTTTTCAGATTTATCCCTATCCTTTTATTGAATTCATGTCTTTACATGCCTTAGAGGTTATTTTTATTGATTAAATCAGACCTATCTTTGTTGCACATCAGGTTTATAATCCTTTTTGGTTCATGGTGTTATTCTTATGCCTGCGATAATGATTGTATTAGTTTTTTCAAGAATCTATCTTTGATGGATCTAAATTTTCTTGTATTAGGTATGTTGTTACATGCCCATTTTTATGCCTATTTTTATCTTATGCTCCTTCTCTCTCTTCCCCTATTTTCTTTTTCTCTTATGAACCTGGGTTACCTTCGAACCTAGGCTGAAATCGCGAAATACGAACGATTGGAAAACGGGGAATACTTGGGTATAGCCTATTTTGGGTAAATATTGGGCATAATGTATCTGGTGAAATAATTGGGCATAACTGTTATTGTTGCGAACTTGGGGTAAAATGAAATATTAAATCTAAATTGGGCGTAAACTGTAAATTGGAATATTAAAACTAGAATGGTCATAACTATTGATTGGGACGCCAAGCATAATGTATATTGTGATTTTGGGGCATGACTATTATTGCAAATTTGGGAAGATTGGGTGTAACCTATTTTGAGTAATAACTTGTAATTGAATTTGTTGGGCATAACTTGGGAATTGGAAATGACTAGTTTGGTGATTTTGGGATAATTAGCATATAAAATCTAGACTTGGACATGTATAGTAAATATGTAAATAGGCTAAAAATGGATGTGTCTAACCCGAGGTTAGATTGAGTTGCGGTGTAAGACTGCCCGGAACCGCCCGGCACATCCAGCGACCGTAACAATATAGATCTAATGTGAGAGGTTAGCACATTAAGCCCAAAACCCGAGGTTAGAATGAGTTTGCGGGAGAAGTTTGCTCGGAACCGTCCGGCACATCCCGCAACCGCAAACAACAGTTCTAATGTGAGAGGTTAAGGCATTAAGGAATGAATTAATGCTAATTAACAGGGTTAAGTTAATAGGAAATACTTAACCAAATTCAACATGATGAATTAGTAGGGTTAAGTTAACCAACATAACATGATGAACGAGTGGGGTTAAGTTAAGGGGAAACACTTAACCAATATAACATGATGAATGAACAGGGTTAAGTTAATAGGAAATACTTAACCAATATAACATGATGAATGAACAAGGTTAAGTTAATAAGAAACACTTAACCAATATGACATGTTAGGTGGGTGGGATAAGTTAACATGGACAAGAAGACAACTTAACCAATATTATACGAACATAGTGGATAGGGTTAAGGCAAGCTTAACCAACAATACATATGGACTTGATAAGGGGAAAGGTTAAGAAAATCTTGGGTAAGAGGGTAATATTAGTATATATAGGCCCATAAAATTAACCATTCAATAAACATGATTGAATTTAGTGAGAAGGTTAAGTAACATATGAATTGGCAACACTTAACCAGTACAACATGTTAATTAAGCAAATGGGTGGTGTTAAGTTAAATTGAGAACACTTAACCATTATAACATGTTGATTAGGAAACCCTAGTAACGAGGACCCATTTCAGCAGTAACACACATAGATGTATCAGGGCTCCCTGAGCTAGGTAGGGTAGGGCACGATTACTAGGTTGATTATAAGCGGTCAAAATAGCGGCGGGTGGTGCAGCAGTGTAGGTTTCGATGGAGTATGGGCATGCACGTGCTCCGGAGTGGAAAAAGCAGGCACTGTGCATCAGTAGTATACACTATGCATCTTGAATCATGTTGGGTTGCCATCATCGGAATTGATACACCCCATGATGGGGCCAGCACAGGTATCTACACACAAGCGGGGTCAAATGACACAAGTAATGAATACATACAAGTGGGGTCGAAAGACACAAGTAATGAATACATACAAGTGGGGTCGAAATACACAAGTAATGAATACATACAAGCAGGGTCGGATGACACAAGAAATAAATGAACACAAGTAGGGAGCTGATCGATAGGGTAGTAAGGGTACATTTAACATATCCATGGAAATTAGGCAGATAGAGGTGGGATCCTCATAACAGATGTACACCTGAAGGCTACCACAACTAAGGGGATTGGGATCACATTATCATTTTATACAGGATACTAATTGGGACACTAGTTAGGTGGTGCAGAGATTTAGAAATCGGAATAACAGGATAGTAGTGAAGCAGAGAAAGAGTAGAAGCGCATTCAGTTTATTTTGCCTTATCATATCTTATGCTAATCTTATCTTGTTCTCCCTGTTATCATGGTATTGTCTTATATTCAGTTTATTCATGTCATGTTACTTTTACCTGTTTACATACTGAAAATCACTGGACTTACGAGGCTTTAAGCCTAATCCGTTTTCTTTCGTCTTCTTTTATTCTGTTTCTCCGCCCAGGTAGTCAGGGAGGGAACATATCATCTTAGTTTGGACCGTTTCTCTTTCCAAGCTTGAAGATTCTTTGATGTATTGCTTAGATCCTCCTATCTTTGGCTATGCCTGTGTTTGCAATTTGATTTGGGTACTTTTGCTATGTTTTATGCTTCTTATAAACTTGGAAGTTTTTGAATCAAGACAGAAGTTTTATGTAGTACTTTTAAGTATGATTGAGTAAATAGTTGTAAAATCTTGACTGAACTACGTTGCTTATAAAATGACTTTGTTTTCCGCTGCTTTATTTGTCTGTCTTGTAATTTATCTACATCTTTTACCTATAACGCTTCACTAAAGTTAATGCATTCCCTTTGTGAGTGACATTAACGGAGGTGGGGTGTTTCACTTGGTATCATAGATGAAGGTTACCGGATCAGATAAAAGATTTGAAAAATTATCTTCAAAACGGTTTTAAAAAGAAGCATTTGTAATAGAAAAGTTTTGTTTTATAGGCATATTCCCCAAAGCCATATGCACTAACTTTTGATCCTCTGTTTGAATCCTTGTTTCCTTCTTTCCTGAGTCTCCGGGGCTCCTGGCTTTCTGGGTGGTAACCTCATCGTGGCATGGTTTCGTAGGCTTGATGAGACTACGTCACCTGTCAAAGGGCGAAGAAGTGCCCAACCTCCATATATAGCCGCAGTAGTTTCACCTGCGGCTAATTTTCTTTCAAGCTTTGTAGGGTTTTCCGTGCGATGGATGCAGCTTTCGAGGGACTTGTCAACATGTTGCACATGGATGGTAAAGAGGAGAATGAGGGAGTTTGGCTAAGGAGTACAACCCAAGGATGAGAAACTCATGGATATGGACTTGGTTCACAAAGGAGGTAAAAGAAAAAGGTGTAAGTGGAAGAATCACAGGACAAGAAGGGAGGAAAGAATAGTAAAACCTAAGACAGGAGGAAGTGTCTTTATTATGGTATAACGGGTCATATAATTAAGGACAAGGGCAAGAACAAAGGATAGGATTTTCTTTTTGATCATCCTGTTAGTGCTCTTTTTGATTTTAGCGCTTCACATTCGGTTATATCTACTTCCATAGTTGAGTCTCTGAACCTTAGTACTTGTATAGTAGAAGATCCCATTATTGTCTCAGATCCAATAGGTGGTTTGGCTCATTTATCTTTGGTTTGTAAGGATTTGAGAATAGATATATTAAGTATTGAGTTTAAGTGTAATGCTTATGTTTTTGGTTTCATGGGCTATGGGCTAATTCTAGGTATTGATTGGTTAGCTAGTAATTGTGAAAGGAGGGTAGTTAGACTTTTGACTTGCCTCGGGAATACCCTCGAGATTCCTTGCGATCCTAAGGGATCAGTTTGGCTTAGCTACCTAGGATCACTTGTTGCACCCATCGACGATTTGCGATCCGTTAGAGTAGTCCAAGAGTACGCAGATGTTTTTGATTTGGTTAGGGGTTTATCCCCTAAAAACATGAGTTATACTTCCGCATATGTCTAGTTGACAATGCAAAGCCAGTTGATTACCTGTACGACACATGACTCCAAGGGAAAGGAAGGGCTCAGTAAACAAGTAAAAGAGTTACTTGAGAAAGGGTTCATAAGGCGAAGTATTTCTGAATGGGGTGCTCCAGTTGTTTTCGCTAATAGGCGGATGGTTCACTTCGCTTATGCATAGATGATATTTTGGCTTTCTCTAAGAGTGGGGAAGAACATGCTTTGTATCTAAGGGAAATCTCGGATACCCTCCAAGTGCGTCAGCTTAAGGCTAGGTTCTCCAAATATCAATTTTGGAGAGAAGAAGTAAGGTTTCTAAAACATGTGATATCCAAGGAAGGGATAACAGTAGATCCCGCAAAATTAGTTGCGTTGCAAGATTAGGAGGTCCCAAGGAATGCAATGGGAGTAAGAAGTTTTCTTGGATTAGCAGGCTGGTATAGGAAGTTATTTAAGGACTTTGTGAAGGTATCAACCCCACTTACTAGATTGACGAAGAAGAACCTAAGTTTTGCCTGGGATTTGGATTGTGATGTTGCTTTCCAACGACTGAAGAGAACCCTGACGACAACCCCAGTCTTGACATTGCCCGAAGGGAACAAGTTGTTTACAATTTATACGGATGCATGCGGGATAAGGTTAGGCGCTGTTTTAATGCTAGAAGAGAGGGTAGTTAGTTATAGAAGAAGACAGCTGAAAGTACATGAGAAAAACCATCCTACCTACGACTTAGAATTAGCTGTTATTGTGTTCGCTCTTAATTCATGGCATCATTATCTTTTAAGAGAGAAAGTTTGAACTATATACGGATCATAAGTCTTTAAAATATTTGTTATCACAAAAAGATTTGAAATTGAGGCAACAACGATAGATGGAATTTCATTCCCCATATGACTTTGAGATTGCTTATAACCCTAGCAAGGGTAATGTTGTGGTAGGCGCCCTAAGTAGAAAGAGACTGACCTAAAGAGGAGTAAAGTTTAAAGTACATAGCAACCTTTAGCTTTAGATCCTCAGTCAAGTTCGTACCTGGTTTGTTAACATCTCTAGAAGAGCAGCCTACGCTTTTGGATCGGATAGGAGCGGCATAACATGAAACCCTCAGATTTGTGACATGATGGATATGCTAAGTAGAGGAGAGACCACTAATCATCTTCGTATATACACTTGGTATCATGGTTAACATCTGTTTCTCTTGGAAAGATAGTCCTACTACATGGGATACCCTCTAGCATAGTAAGTGATCGAGATCCTATCTTTACTAGTGAGTTTGAAATGGAGGTCAAGAAGCTTCGAAATCGTGAGGTCAAGCTAGTTATACTACAATGGGGTGATGCTGAAGAAGACGCGACTTGGGAGACTAAAGGCAAGATACGCGCATCCAACCTTTTTCTTTTTTAAGGTACATCCTTGATCTCTTTTTCCATAATTTTATGCATGCTTGTATCTATCTTTTAAGTACATCTCCTCGGTCCTATTCTTGATCCTTAGGTAGAAACCAATGAATGTAAACATGTATTTGAAAACATGTTATGTTTGAAGGTTTTAAGTGGTTGCTAAAATCAGTAGGACTGACATGATTCGCATTAAGGAGGTCAACTAAATCAGTAGACCGCCTGATTTTGCATTAGATAAGGACATATACACACACTATGCATATGATCATGAAAGCATTAGAAATCTTTTTAAGGACAATGGATGCCTGTGATTGATGGTTGAGTAGATGGATGTTGAATTTTAGGATACATTCTTCTTAACTTAGAGATTTCGGGGACGAAGTCCTTTAAGGAGTGGAGAATGTAACTCCCCGTATTTTCAATGAATAATAAATTGAAAATTTTAAGAACACTTAACTTTTAAAAGAATAATTGGGTGAAACGTGTTGCGCCATTGCGTTCCTTTCAAAATTTTGCTTGAGATAGAGTCTGAGTTTGCGTAAATCGAGCTCCGTATGAATAAGTTATGGAGTTCGGAAGATTACGAGTTTAAATAGAAATTAAATTAAATTAATAATTAAAAGTCAAAACAATTCGAAAATTCGAAATACGATCAGAGCGGGCTGAGCGGGAAATTTCCCGTTCAGAGGTGTCGACCCCCTCAAGGGGAGCCGACATAGGTATCGACCCCCCTATAGGGGTATCGATATAAGTGTCGACCCCCCTGTAGGGAGTTGACCCCTTTTTGATCCAAATCCAGTGACATATTTTTACAGCCTAGGGCTGATGTGTCATTACCTGATTGGCATGATGACGAATTTTCTAGGATTGGATGGCTTGGATGGATACTAGGTTGATCTAAAGGCTCTTAATAATCCTAAACATCTATATATACACTCATAACCCAACCCTAATTCTATGGCTCCAAAGCTATGACGTCGTCATGCTGTTCATCTTCAATCTAGCCTAGCCACTTCCATAATCTCCAAACTAGAAATCAAATTAGAGAGCCTCAAATCAACTTTAAAGATTAATCAACATCAAATTAGAGTCTCTGCAACAACAATGATTCAATTATCTTTTCTTAATCCAAGCAATGTAAGTTCAAGTTATTTTCAGATTTAAATACCTAATAGTAATCTTGGCATGTAATAAAATGAATCTAAGTCCATGCTTGATGATGAGACAATCTTTTCAGATTTATTCCTATCCTTCTATTGAATCCATGTCTTTACATGCCTTAGAGGTTATTTTTATTGATTAAATCAGGCCTATCTTTGTTGTACATCAGGTTTATAATCCTTTTTGGTTCATGGTATTATTCTTATGCCTGCGATAATGATTGTATCAGTTTATTCAAGAATCTATCTTTGATGGATCTAAATTTTCTTGTATTAGGTATGTTGTTACATGCCTATTTTTATGCATATTCTTATCTTATGCTCCTTCTCTCTCTTCCCCTACTTTCTTTTTCTCTTATGAACTTGGGTTACCTTCGAACCTAGGCTGAAATTGCGAAATACGAACGATTGGAATACGGGGAAAACTTGGGTATAGCCTATTTTAGGTAAATAATTGGCATAGTGTATTTGGTGAAATAATTGGCCATAATTGTTATTGTTGCGAAGTTGGGGTAAAATGAAATATTAAGTCTAGATTGGGTGTAAACTGTAAATTGGAATATTAAAACTAGAATGGGCATAACTATTGATTGGGATGCCAAGCATAATGTATACTGTGATTTTGGGGCATGACTATTATTGCTAATTTGGGAAAATTGGGTGTAACCTATTTTGAGTAATAACTTGTAATTGAATTTGTTAGGCATAACTTGGGAATTGGAATATGACTAGTTTGGAGAATTTGGGATAATTAGCATATAAAATCTAGACTTGGACATGTATGTAAATATGTAAATTGGCTAATCATGGACATGTCTAACCCGAGGTTAGATTGAATTGCAGTGTAAGACTGCCCGGAACAGCCCGGCACATCCAGCGATCGCAACAATATAGATCTAATGTGAGAGGTTAGCGCATTAAGCCCAAAACCCAAGGTTAGAATGAGTTTGCGGTAGAAGTCTTCCCGAAACCGCCCGGCACATCCAGCAACCGCAAACAACAGTTCTAATGTGAGAGGTTAAGGCATTAAGGAATGAATTAATGCTAATGATCAGGGTTAAGTTAATAGGAAGCACTTAACCCAATTCAACATGATGAAAGAGTTGGGTTAAGTTAACAAACATAACATGGTGAACGAGTGGGGTTAAGTTCAGGGTAAACACTTAACCAATATAACATGATGAATGAACATGGTTAAGTTAATAGGAAACACTTAACCAATATAACATGATGAATGAACATGGTTAAGTTAATAAGAAACACTTAACCAATATGACATATTAGGTGGGTGGGTTAAGTTAACATGGACAAGAAGACAACTTAACCAATATTATATGAACAAAGTGGATAGGATTAAGGCAAGCTTAACCAATAATACATATGGACTTGATAAGGGGAAGGGTTAAGAAAATCTAGGGTAAGTGGGTAATATTAGTATATATAGGCCCACAAACTTAACCGTTGAATAAACATGCGTGAATTCAGTGAGAAGGTTAAGTAACATATGAATTGGAAACACTTAACGAGTACAACATGTTAATTAAGCAAATGGGTGGGGTTAAGTTAAATTGAGAACACTTAACCATTATAACATGTTGTTTAGGAAACCCTAGTAACGGGGACCCATTTCAGTAGTAACCCAAATAGATGTATCACAGTACCCTGAGCTAGGCAGCATAACTACAGGGCTGATTATAAGCAGTCAAAATAGCGGTGGGTGGTGCAGCAGTGTAGGATCCGATGGAGTATGGGTGTGCACGTGCTCCGGAGTGGAAAAAGCAGGCACTGGGCATCAGTAGTATACACTGTGCATCTTGAATCGTGTTGGGTTGCCATCATGGGAATTGATACACCCCATGATCGGGCCAGCACAGGTATCTACATACAAGCGGGGTCGAATGACACAAGTAATAAATACATACAAGTAGGGTCGAAAGACACAATTAATGAATACATACAAGCGGGGTCGAATGACACAAGTAACGAATGCATATAAGCGGGGTCAGATGACACAAGAAATAAATGAACACAAGTAGGGAGCCGATTGATAGGGTAGTAAGGGTACATTTAACATATCCACAGAAATTAAGCAGATAGAGGTGGGACCCTCATAATAGATGTACACCTGAAGGCTACCACAACTGCGGGGATTGGGATCACATTATCATTTTATACAGGTTACTAGTTGGGACACTAGTTATGTGGTGCACAAATTTAGAAATCAGATTAATAGGATAGTAGCGAAGCAGATAAAGAGTAGAAGCGCGTTCGGTTTATCTTGCCTTATCATATCTTATGCTAATCTTATCTTGTTTCCCTGTTATCACGGTATTGTTGAATATTCAGTTTATTCATGTCATGTTACTTTTACCTGTTTACATACTGAAAATCACTGGACTTACCAAGCTTTATGTCTGACCCATTTTCTTTCGTCTTCTTTTCTTCCGTTTCTCCCCCTAGGTAGTCAGGGAGGGAATAACTTAGCTTAGTTTGGACCGTTTCTCTTTCCAAGCTTGTAGATATTTTGGTTTATTGCTTGGATCCTCTTATCTTTGGCTATGGCTGTGTTTGCACTATAATTTGGGTACTTATGCTACTTTGCTATGTTTTATGCTTCTTATACACTTGGTAGTTTTTGAATCAAGACAGAAGTTTTATTTAGTGCTTTTAAGTATGATTGAGTAAATTGTTGTAAATGCTTGACTTAACTACGTTGCTTATAAAATGACTTTGTTTTCCACTGCTTTATTTGTCTGTCTTGTAATTTATCTACATCTTTTACCTATAACGTTTCACTAAAATTAATGCATTCCCTTTGTGAGTGACATTAACGGAGGTGGGGTGTTTCACTTGGTATCAGAGCTGAAGGTTACCGGATCAGATAAAAGATTTGAAAAATTATTTCCAAAACGGTTTTAAAAAGAAGCATTTGCAAAAGAAAAGTTTTGTTTTAAAGGCATATTCCCCAAAGCCATATGCACTAACTTTTGATCCTCTGTTTGAATCCTTGTTTCCTTCTTTCCTGAGTCTCCGGGGCTCCTGGCTTTCTCGGAGGTAACCTCATCGCAGCATGGTTCCGTAGGCTTGATGAGACTACAAAACCTGTCAAAGGGCGAAGAAGTGCCCAACCTCCATATATAGCCGCAGTAGTTTCACGTACGACTAATTTTCTTTCAAGCTTTGTAGGCTTTTCTGTGCGATGGAGGCAGCTTTCGAGAGACTTGTCAACATGTTACACATGGACGGTAAAGAGGAAAATGAGGGAGTTTGGCTAAGGAGCACAACCCAAGGATGAGAATCTCATGGATATGGACTTGGTTCACAAAGGAGTTAAAAAGAAAAAGGTGTAAGTGGAAGAATCACAGGACAAGAAGGGAGGAAAGAATAGTAAAACCTAAGACAGGAGGAAGTGTCTTTATTATGGTATAACAGGTCATATAATTAAGGACAAGGGCAAGAACAAAGGACAGGATTTTAAGGAGGGCAAGTGCATGCTCTCACCGCCAGCGTGCCGGAGAGAGAGGTAGTAAAGTTTCTGTTGAGAAAGTTTAGTTTTTCTTTTTTATCATCCTGTTTGTGCTCTTTTTGATTTTAGCGCTTCACATTCGGTTATATCTGCTTCCATAGTTGAGTCTCTGCACCTTAATACTTGTATAGTAGAAGATCGCATTATTGTCTCAGATCCAATTGGTGGTTCGGCTCATTTATCTTTGGTTTGTAAGGATTTGAGAATAAATATGTTAAGTATTGAGTTTAAGTGTAATTCTTATGTTTTTGGTTTCATGGGATATGGGTTGATTCTGGGCATGGATTGGTTAGCTAGTAATTGTGAAACGAGGGTAGTTAGACTTTTGACTTGCCTCGGGAATACCCTCGAGATTTCGTGCGATCCTAAGGGATCAGTTTGGCTTAGCTACCTAGGATCACTTGATGCATCCATCAACGATTTGCGATCCGTTAGAGTAGTCCAAGAGTATGCAGATGTTTTTGATTAGGTTAGGGGTTTGTCCCCGGGGTTTGTCCCCTAAAAACGCGAGATAGACTTCCACATATATCTATTTGGATTTCTCTAAGAGTGGGGAAGAACATGCTCTGTATCTAAGGGAAATCTCGGATATCCTCCAAGCGCATCAGCTTAAGGCTAGGTTCTCCAAATATCAATTTTGGAGAGAAGAAGTAAGGTTTCTAAGACATATGATATCCAAGGAAGGGATAACAGTAGATCCCGCAAAAGTAGTTGCGGTGCAAGATTAGAAGGTCCCAAGGAATGCAACGGGAGTAAGAAGTTTTCTTTGATTGGCGGGCTGGTATAGGAAGTTAATTAAGGACTTTGTGAAGATATCATCCCCACTTACTAGATTGACGAAGAAGAACCTAACTTTTGCCTAGGATTTGGACTGCGATGTTGCTTTCCAACGACTGAAGAGAACTCTGATGACAACCCCAGTCTTGACATTGCCCGAAGGGAACAAGGCGCTTACAATTTATACGGATGCATGAGGGATAAGGTTAGGCGCTGTTTTAATGCTAGAAGAGAGGGTAGTTAATTATGGAAGAAGACAACTAAAAGTACAAGAGAAAAACTACCCTACCCACGACTTAGAATTAGCTGTTATAGTGTTCGCTCTTAAGTCATGGCATCATTATCTTTTAAGAGAGAAAGTTTGAACTATATACGGATCATAAGTCCTTAAAATATTTGTTCTCGCAAAAAGATTTGAAATTGAGGCAACAACGATAGATGGAATTTCATGCCCCATATGACTTTGAGACTGCTTATACCTCTAGCAAGGGTAACGTTGTGGCAGGCGCCCTAAGTAGAAAGAGACTGACCTTAAGAGGAGTAAAGTTTGAAGTACATAGCAACCTTTAGCTTTAGATCTTCAGTCAAGTTCATACCTGGTTTGTTAACATCTCTAGAAGAGCGGCCTATGTTTTTTGATTGGATAGGAGCGGCGTAACATGAAGACCCTCAGATTTGTGACATGATGGATAAGCTAAGTAGAGGAGAGACCTCTAATCATCTTAGTATATACACTTGGTATCATGGTTAACATTTGTTTCTCTTGGAAAGATAGTCCGACTACATGGGATACCCTCTAGCATAGTAAGTGATCGAGATCCTATCTTTACTAGTGAGTTTGGAAATGGAGGTCAAGAAGCTTTGAAATCGTGGGGTCATGCTAGTTATAGTACAATGGGGTAACGCTGAAGAAGACGCGACTTGGGAGACTGAAGGCAAGATACGTGCATCCTACCCTTTTCTTTTTTAAGGTACATCCTTGATCTCTTTTTCCATAAGTTTATGTGCGCTTGTATCTATCTTTTAAGTATATCTCCTCGGTGCTATTCTTGATCCTTAGATAGAAACCAATGAATGTAAACATGTATTTGAAAACATGTTATGTTTGAAGGTTTTAAGCGGTTGCTAGTGGTTACTCGTGGATGCATATACACACACACTAGGTACTAGATCGGCTCAGTCACTTTCATATTGGATATGCATATATGTATTTATATATGGATTGAAACTTGATATGTTATCATGTGGACGTTGCATTTGTATGAAAGATTGTGCACTCATGTAGGAGTTACAAAATACGATTAGGAATAATTGCATACATGATGGACTCATAGCACCGACATGATTCGCGTTAAGGAGGTCAACTGAATCAGTGGACCGCCTGATTTTGCATTTGATAAGGACATATACACACACTATACATATGATCATGAAAGCATTAGAAATCTTTTTAAGGACAATGGATGCCTGTGATTGATGGTTCAGTAGATGGATGTTGGATGTTAGGATACATTCTTCTTAACTTAGAGATTTCGAGGACGAAATCCTTTAAGGAGTGGAGAATGTAACACCCTGTATTTTCAATGAATATTAAATAGACAAATTTAAGAACACTTAACTTTTAAAAGAATAATTGGGTGAAATGGGTTGCGCCATTGCGTTCGTCTTGGAATTTTGCTTGAGATAAGTCTGAGTTTACGTAAATTGGGCTCCGTATGAAGAAGTTATGGAGTTCAGAAGATTTCAAGTTTAAACGGAAATTAAATTATAATAATAATTAAAAGTCAAAACAGTTCGAAAATTCGAAATACGGTCAGAGAGGGCTGAGCGGGAAATTTCCCCTCAGAGGTGTCGACCCCCTGTAGGGAGTCGACCCCTTTTTGATTCAGATCCAGCGACGTATTTTTAAATCCTAGGGCTAAAGTGTCATTACCTGATTGGCCTGATGACGAATTTTCTTGGACTGAATGGCTTGGATGGATATTAGGTTGATCTAAAGACTCTTAATAATCCTAAACATCTATATATACACTCGTAACCCAACCCCAATTCTATGGCTCCAAAGCAATGACGCCGTTATGTTGTTCATCTTCAATCTAGCCTAGCCACTGCCATCATCTCCAAACCAGAAATCAAATTAGAGAGCCTCAAATCAATTTTGAAGATTAATCAACATCAAATTAGAGTCTCTGCAACAACAACGATTCAATTATCTTTTCTTAATCCTAGCAATGTAAGTTCATGTTATTTTCAGATTTAAATACCTAATAGTAGTCTTGGCATGTAATAAAATGAATCTAAGTCCATGCTTGATGATGAGACAATCTTTTCAGATTTATCCATATCCTTCTATTGAATCCATGTCTTTACATGCCTTAGAGGTTATTTTTATTGATTAAATCAGGCCTATCTTTTTTGTACATCAGGTTTATAATCCTTTTTGGTTCATGGTGGTATTCTTATGCCTGTGATAATGATTGTATTAGTTTATTCAAGAATCTATCTTTGATGGATCTAAATTTTCTTGTATTAGGTCTGTTGTTACATGCCTATTTGTATGCCTATTCTTATCTTATGCTCCTTCTCTCTCTTCCCCTTCTTTCTTTTTCACTTATGAACTTGGGTTACCTTCGAACCTAGGCTGGAATCGCGAAATACGAATGATTGGAATACAGGGAATACTTGGGTATAGCCTATTTTGGGTAAATATTGGGCATAATGTATTTAGTGAAATAATTGGGCATAATTGTTATTGTTGCGAACTTAGGGTAAAATGAAATATTAAATCTAGATTGAGCGTAAACTGTAAATTGGAATATTAAAACTAGAACAGGCATAACTATTGATTGGGATGCCAAACATAATGTATATTGTGATTTTGGAGCATGACTATTATTGCAAATTTGGGAAGATTGGGAGTAACCTATTTTGAGTAAAAACTTGTAATTGAATTTGTTGGGTATAACTCGGGAATTGGAACATGACTAGTTTGGTGAATTTGGGATAATTAGCATATAAAATCTAGACTTGGACATGTATAGTAAATATGTAAATTGGCTAAAGATGGACGTGTCTAACCCGAGGTTTGATTGAGTTGTGGTGTAAAACTTCCCGGAACTGCCCGGAACCGCCCGGCACATCCAGCGACCGCAACAATATAGATCTAATGTGAGAGGTTAGCGCATTAAGCCCAAAACCCAAGGTTAGAATGAGTTTGCGGTAGAAGTTTTCCCAGAACCGCCCGACACATCCAGCAACTGCAAACAACAGTTCTAATGTGAGAGGTTAAGGCATTAAGGAATGAATTAATGCTAATGAACAGGGTTAAGTTAATTGGAAACACTTAACCAAATTCAACATGATGAATGAGTAGGGTTGAGTTAACCAACATAACACAATGAACGAGTGGGGATAAGTTAAGGGGAAACACTTAACCAATATAATATGATGAATGAACAGGGTTACGTTAATAGGAAACACTTAACCAATATAACATGATGAATGAACAGGGTTAAGTTAATAAGAAACACTTAACCAATATGACATGTTAGGTGGGTGGGTTAAGTTAACATGGACAAGAAGACAACTTACCAATATTATATGAACAAAGTGGATACGGTTAAGGCAAGCCTAACCAATAATACATATGGACTTGATAAGGGGAAGGGTTAAGAAAATCTCGGGTAAGTGGGTAATATTAGTATATATAGGCCCACAAACTTAACCGTTGAATAAACATGCGTGAATTCAGTGAGAAGGTTAAGTAACATATGAATTGGCAACACTTAACCAGTACAACGTGTTAATTAAGAAAATAGGCGGGGTTAAGTTAAATTGAGAACACTTAACCATTATAACATGTTGATTAGGAAACCCTAGTAACGGGGACCCATTTCAGTAGTAAACCACATAGATTAATCATGGTAGCCTGATCTAGGCAGGGTGGGGCACGATTACTGGGCTGATTATAAGCGGTCAAAATAGCGGCAGGTGGTGCAGCAGTGTTGGTTCCGACGGAGTATGGGCGTGCACGTGCTCCGGAGTGGAAAAAGCAGGCACTAGGCATCAATAGTATACACTGTGCATCTTGAATCGTGTCGGATTGCCATCATGGGAATTGATACACCCCATGATGGTGCCAACGCATGTATCTACATACAAGTGGGGTCGAATGACACAAGTAATGAATACATACAAGCGGGGTCGAAAGACACAAGTAATGAATACATACAAGCGGGGTCGAATGACACAAGTAATGAATACATACAAGCGGGGTCGGATGACACAAGAAATAGATGAACACAAGTAGGGAGCCGATCGATAGGATAGTAAGGGTACATTTAACATATCCATGGCAATTAGGCAGATAGAGGTGGGATCCTTATAATAGATGTACACCTGAAAGCTATCACAACTGTGGGGATTGAGATCACATTATCATTTTATACAGGTTACTAGTTGGGACACTAGTTAGGTAGTGCAAAGATTTAGAAATCAGAATAACAGGATAGTAGCGAAGCAGAGAAATAGTAGAAGCGTATTCAGTTTATCTTACCTTATCATATCTTATGCCAATCTTATCTTGTTCTCCCTGTTATCATGGTATTGTCTTATGTTCGGTTTATTCATGTCATGTTACTTTTACCTGTTTACATACTGAAAATCACTGGACTTACCAGGCTTTATGTCTGACCAGTTTTCTTTCATCTTCTTTTCTTCCGTTTCTCCCCTCAAGTAGTCAGGGAGGGAATAGCTCAGCTTAGTTTGGACCGTTTCTCTTTCCAAGCTTGAAGATTCTTTGATGTATTGCTTGGATCCTCTTATCTTTGGCTATGGCTGCGTTTGCACTTTAATTTGGGGACTTATGCTACTTTGCTATGTTTTATGCATCTTATATACTTGGAAGTTTTTGAATCAAGACAGAAGTTTTATGTAGTACTTTTAAGTATGATTGGGTAAATTGTTGTAAAGCTTGACTGAACTACATTGCTTATAAAACGACTTTGTTTTCCGCGGCTTGATTTGTCTGTCTTGTAATTTATCTGCATCTTTTACCTATAACACTTCACTAAAGTAAATGCATTCCCTTTGTGAGTGACATTAAAGGAGGTGGGGCGTTTCACCCTAGCTCATTAGAAAAATACATGACCGTATCCATAGGTATTACAATGACTTATTTTCCCCAATCGGACCAATGCACACAAAATGACCTGTTAGAATGCACCCCTACTTGGATCAACTTACGTCCACAACGCAGCATGGTGCATACCCTTGCCTTTAAATTGAGACCGAAAGTGATTAAAAAGTTATGTTGCATGGAATGGATCCCAAACAAACAAATAACTTGGCCTAATTCCCCAACCCTTGATTGGCCCCTAACAAAAATTTAGTTTATTAGGCCCATAATTTACCTACACATTGTAAATAAATATATACATATTAAAGGCTAGCTTTTTTTTCAAAAAAGAAAAAAAAGGGTAGTGCTATAATTTTTATGCTCGTAATTTACCTAACCACCGTAAATCAATATGAACATTTTAAGGCCTAACTACAACATTTAAGTTTTCTTTTTAGGCTCGTAATTTACCCAACCATTGTAAATCAATATGCATATATTAAAACTTGGTGCTATAATTTTTAGGCCCGTAATTTAGCCAGCCACTGTAAATCAATATGTATATATTAAGCATAACTGTCAATTTTTAACTAATTATAGTCATATCAAAATTGCAAATAACCTATACATGTTTAGTAGGATTTCAAATTATCATATTTATGCAATTTACGGATTATAATCCAGCTTCTATCATAATCCATATAATAGATATTTACACAAACTAAATCATATTTAATATAATTATTCCCATTTTAATTGCAATTTCCAACATATGCAATTTTGTAATACCCCACATTCCCTAATCTCACCCGTATGAGGATTTCATAGGTATAAAGATATAAAACATCACAAAGACTAAGATTTCACAAGACATAAAATTATAAATTTACAATGGGAGAAGAAACTTCCATTTTATAAAATAGAAAACCACCTTTGTTCCATTTAACCAAATAGTTACAAAATGCCATGTCTCAAAATCACAGTAAAAAAACATCAGAGTAAAATATTAACACAAATATAGTCAAAAAGATACAACCTAACCTTGTAAAGAGAATAGGAAGTAATCCATCACTACAAAGCTAACAAAGAAATCTGAACTATATACTTTCTCCCTATAAGCACTGGGAGAGAAAAGAGAAACAAAGAAAAAAATGGGTTAGACATGAATCCTGGTGAGCTGCTGTGATTACAAGCTCGACTTGCTAAGCTAAGTAAAACAGATAAATAGTGGTTCTAGTGTCATAAAAGAGTAATTGTCTATACATATCTAACGATGAATAATAACTGATAATAAGAACCGGTTATTCTTATAAAAAGACAATGATGATAACCATAATAATAATCATCAGATCAGGCTGATTGACTGTTTTGCACCTCTATAGATTTAGATAGAAACAAGTAATTAGGAAGGATATTTCCTAATGCTACCCATTGATCGTCTCCCTAACAGACACGAATCGCCTGTGCCAGCCATGGAATTCAGGAATATCAGTCTCGAACCCATCAACTTTAAAAGAAACAGCCTTACCCTCTGGTGTTACGTCATCTTATACTCCCCCGTCGGACATGCACGCTCATGACTCTGCGGGAATGCGCCCGTAACCACATTTAGAATTTGAATCTCTTATGATCATCCATCAGTAAAATGTGCTCTAGTCTCTACTAGTGCGAGACTTGCTTGATAACAGGAGGGTACTGATTGATATGGGTTCCAGCCAAACAGCAGATTGACACAAGCCACCCCTAGGCTTAGCCCCCAAACTAGGATTTTAAGAGTCCCACCAAAAAATTTAACAGCAAACATGGACCTCTTAGCTTAATAATCATACAGGTTTAACTTAGTCGGTTTAAGTTCATTAATAAGCTTAATATAACCCGATGTTATATTCACGGTTGTAAATGACATTTCTATTAAATGTAACAACCCTTCCCCAAATCATACAGGCACCTGATCAGATGTTTACAGATTACAGTAACATGTTTTACTTAGTTTACATCTGATATTCATTCACATGTTCTCCATTTGCAAGTTAATGCCCAATTAAGTATCACTTATTCCAATTAACAAGTTTTCCCATACAAAATACTTAATGCCATATTAAGTACAATTAATGTGTCTTCCGTATTAACGTACTTTTCAAATTAACGTCAATTGAATATGTTTTCTATTTTAATATCAAATGAACATAAATGACAAATTAACATTTTTTCCCAAATAAATGTCAATTGAACATATTTTCCAATTTCATTTCAAAACAACATGTTTACAAATTAATGTTAAATAACATGTTTTCCAATATCAGTGTCAAATTAACATGCTTAGGAATTGATGTCAAATAACATGTTTTCCAATATCAGTGCCAAATTAACATGTTTACAAATTGATGTTAAATAACATGCTTCTTCCGAACGAACATAAATGCTTAATTAACATGTTTTTCCCAAATTGACATTGAATTATCATAAATATTTAATTAACATGTTCCCAAATTAACATCAAATGAACATAAATGACAAATGAAATATTTTCCTCAATTAATGTCGATTGAACGTAAGTGACAAATTACATGTTTTCTCAAATTAACATATTCTCCCTAATTAAAATCAATTAACATGTTTCTCAAATTAACATAAACATATATGCAATTTTATATCAATTACATGTCTTCAAATCATTGCCATATTAACATATTTACAAATTAATGTCTAATACATGTTTTCCAATCGATGTCATATTAACATGTTTAAATATGACATGTCTATTTAAGTTCAACCTATTCATGTTTACATATTATTCCTTTATAATAATCCTAATTTATAGTCCATAATTCACAAATTCAAATATGCCCAATTCCCCTTTTTAACGTCATATTATTCCAATTCTATGTAACTCAAAAGGTAAGGCATAACGAGACTATAAATAAACAACGATAGAAAGGTGATTACAATAAAGAATGTACATATAAACAAATAGTAACTTTAAAAGGAATAGGTAATTGACAGTAATTAAAATGAACAATAAGATTAAACTATTCTTTCAGATCCAATATGTTTTACTGTCAAAATTCTTTTTATTTAAATTAATATAGTGTAACAACCCATATTCTATGTATTGAAGGATCATAGAGTATTTATTTTATTTTTATATGAAGTCATATGGTTGTGTAACTTTGGGAAACGACTATTGAGGTCATTTTCCACATTCATGATTTTTACCGGATTTTAAAATGATCGTTTTTCCCTTGGTGAATCTTGTTTTGCCTATAACTTTTGACTGGTAAGGAGTTTTGACCTGAAACTACTTTTATTGGATTTGGATGATGGTTTCCCATTCCGTAGAGTGGTCACATTAATCAAACGGACTTACTGTTCGGGAGATATGGCTGAAATAAGATTTTAAAGATGAAAAACAACCTAATTGGACTTAATTAAGTGATTAACAGTTAGGTCCATAACCCAATTCGGGATTTGGGTTATGGGAAGGCTGGAAGGATTTGGAGAATCATCTCCTTTTATTTTTCTAGCCGCCACAAACCTTTCTCAAGCCCTAATCATGACTTCCGTCTTCTAAATCTCTCTCTAACAACAAATTAATCAAATCTACGTCAAATCAAGCCAAATTAACACCAAATTTGAGGTTGGTAGTGCTGCTACACCATACTGTAATCTGAGCCAAATCAGTAAAGTTTCAGATCTATCATTTATTATTGGCTAAGGTGAGTGATTTTCATGTTTATATACTAATTAGTGCTAATTAGGGGTGATTAGTGATAATTAGCGAAATTTCACACTCAGAAATTATGGAAAAAATATGCATAAATTCTAATATCATATTTTATGTCACTTATATGAATTTGGTTTGATTTGGATTTATTTTGTTAAATCTCGGAATTTAGGGGATTACGGGGAAAATCATGGATTTGGGTACGTATAACCTAAAATAACATGTGAAATCATCATTTTGATGTTTTTGGTTGATTCTACATGTTACTACTCTGTTTGGTATGTTTTATGATTGCATAGTGATGTTAGAACGGTTGAAAACACCATCGTTTGGCGAAAACAGCTCACTGGAAAACTTGTAGAGTTTCGATTCGGATAGGAGGATAAGACCCGAACCGAACCGAACTAGATAGGAGGAGGAGACCCAAACCGAACCGGATAGGAGGAGGAGACCTGAACCGAACCAGATAGGAGGAGGAGACCCAAACTGAACTGGATAGGAGATGACGAACTGAACCAAACGGGGGTGATGAACCAAACCGGACACCAATTCTACCAAAACCCAAGATGCAAGGGAAGTCCAAGTGGAACGTTATCGCTCAGGATCCATATTGGAACCAACGAGTTAACTTCAAGAGTGGGCTTTGCTACAAGATGTGTGCAGAGGAGTTACCGATATCTATAAGTTTGGTTCACTATTGAGAGAGGGGGGCATGTAGATGAACCAAAGCCAGGGCGGTATGGACTGGTTGGCCCGTACCCCAGAGATAGGGCAGTGTGGACTGGGTATATTTATTGACTATAAACCAGGGCGGTGTGGTCATAGAAATAGTTGTACGGAGTGCAGGGCGGTTTGGACCCGTCATGGCCCCAATGGATTTGGTGATCAAAGCGGTGGATATCGTATGCTTTATGCACTGAGTGAGAGATGTGAGGAATGATTGCTATGTTTGATGTTTACTATCACCATGACACGCACACTTCCATTTTCCACTCTATGTTAGTGTTACCTTAGAGTATTGTACTTCTTATTGTGCTAACTCTTTGGTTGCAGGTCCAAGTCGGGTATGATTAGTTATACCTGTTATTGTTCTATTTAGTACTATAGAATTGCTATCACTCACACCAGATTATCGTATGACCCATAGTTTTATGTCTCTTCTTATTACTATAGGTTCTCCATAACGAGCATACTAGAGGCAGGTTAGGTGGTTATGCACGAGTAGCTATCCAGAGTCGAGCAGGTGGCTTCCACGTACTATATTATCCCTGTGTTGTTGCTGGTCACTACTTTGGGAATTAGTAGTGTACCTCTTTTATTTCCTTTTAGATACAGTATTTTAAAGTTGTAATAATTGGATATGAAGCTGTGAGATATACTTCAGGATCTTTGGTAATTCATCGTTATGTTATTATTATTATTATATTTTATATCAAGTTTTATATCAAGTTATGTTATTATTATCTTTTTTCCATGCATTGTGAGATATACTACAGGTTCTTTGGTAATTCATCGTTTCAACCCGTTTGACGATCGTCCCATGCTAGTCGGGCATTGGCACAACTCATTTCGGGAAATGTCTGATGGTACGAGGCGGATGTTACACTTGGTATCAGAGCCTAGGTTGCGTAATTTAACCTGGGCGAAGATATTAGGGAGAGATATTACACGTATATGAGCGCGTGATTGTGATATTTTGGTTTTCAAAAACTATATATATATACACACTATTAGTATATCTAAGGATGAAGTCGCACTGCGCTGGCACCACTAAAGAGATGGTTAATCGTTTTCTCTTTACAGATTGAACGATGAGCCGAAATACAAGGAGTATGGTAAGGAACTTCGCACCGGGAGTTGAAGAGGGAGCGGGTTCAAGGGCCAACAATGGGATTGTCCCTGATACAAGGACGATGTTTACTGCCTTCATGCGAGAGATGCTTAGAAATGCTCAGGGATCAATTCCTAATGCCGCTAACGGTGGTGGTGCAGTAGTGCAGGCGCCTAGAGCCGATTTCGCCAACCTTAACAAGGATTATACTAGTCTTGGTGGGAAGCCTTTCCATGGAATGGAATCAGCTATAGAGGTTCAGAATTGGCTTGATAGTTGTGAGCGCATCTTCGAGGATTTGGGGATTAATGATGTAATGAAGAGAAAGCTAGCATCGCGTCAGCTTCAAGGATGGGCAATGAATTGGTGCAATGCTATTAAAGCTGCTACTCTCGAAGATCAAGTTGCTTGGAATCAGTTTAAGACTCGCTTCAGTGACAAGTTTATTCCAACTGCTCAGAAATTAGGATTATTCCGGAAATTTTTAGAGCTTAAACAAAATGGTAAGACAGTCTTAGAATATATTGTTGAATTGGATACCTTATCGTAAATTTATTCAAGACTTCTCCAAGATAGCGGCACCGTTAACTAAGTTTACCAAGAAGAATCAAGCTTTTTTTGGGGACGAAAGGGTTGAGAATGCATTTAAAAGTCTAAAGGAGAAGTTAATGTGTGCACCAGCGTTAGTTATTCCTAAGGGGAATGAAGAGATGATGGTATACACGGATGCATGTGGTACCGGACTAGGTGTTGTACTGATACAAGAAGTTAAGGTTGTAGCTTATGTTAGTCGGCAACTGAAACCACATGAGAAAAGATATCCTCCCCCACAACTTGGAATTGGCAGCAATCTTGTTCGCGTTGAAGATGTGGAGACACTACCTCTTGGGAGAGAGATTCGAGTTGTTTACTAATCATAAGTCATTAAAGTATCTTTTCTCCCAAAAAGATTTAATCTTCGTTAGCAGAGATGGTTAGACTTCTTGGCTTTATATGATTTCATTATCGCATACACACATGGGAAGGGCAATGCAGTAGTTGATGCATTGAGTAGGAGACATGCCAGTTTGGGGGTTATGATTCTTGAATGGAAGCAACTGGAGTATATCGTGGGGTATGATTTCAGACCTAAGTGTGAATTAGGTCCAGAGATGTTAGCAGGTTTGATGATTAGACCAACTTTGATTGAGCGGATCAGTTCCAGTCAAAGGGATGATCCTAATCTATTGGAAATCATCTCCAAGGTAGAGATGGGTATCGACGGTGAGGGAATGAATAACTATGGACTTGATCGAGAAGGATGGCTTCGAAAGAATGGGAGACTAGTTGTACCCAATGTTAATGGATTGAGAGATGAAGTGCTTTGAGAGTGTCATCACTCGAAACTGACTATACATCCCAGTGGTAACAAAATGTATCGAGACATGAAGCAGGCCTACTACTGGGAAGGGATGAAGAGAGACGTTGGGAGGTATATATCAAATTCTTGAACTGCCAGTTAGTTAAAGCGGAGCAAAAGAAGCCTAGTGGTTTGTTACAATCGTTGGAAATTCCCAAATTTAATTGGGAACAAGTCTCAACGGATTTCATTGATGGTTTACTAAGGACTAGATTGGGTCATGATAGTATTTGGGTGATTGTGGATCGACTGACCAAAAGTGCAAGGTTTATATCGGTCAAGTCGAATAGAATGGCAACTTAGTTAGCGGAAATGTATATGAAATGGGTAGTGAGATTTCATGGAGTACCTAAAGGTATTATGAGTGACCGAGATCCATTATTTACTAGTGGGTTTTGGAAGATCTTACAAGAGGCCTTAGGGTCAGAATTACATCTCAGTACCGCGTACCGTCCTCAAACTGACGGTCAAACAGAGAGGGTGAATCGTGTATTAGAGGATCTCTTGAGAGCTTGTATATCGAATTTTTGGGGGTCGTGGGATGATGATGGCCATTTACATATGGTTGAGTTTGCATATAATAATAGTTATCAGTCCAGTATTAGTATGGCTCTATTTGAAGCATTGTACGGAAGTCCATGTAACTCACCATCATGTTGATTGGAAACCGGTGAGAAATTTGTGGTTGGGCAACATGTAATAAGAGAAACTTCAGATAAGATCAAGGTTATACAACAACGAATGAAGGCTGCCTAAGATAGGTAGAAGAGTTATGCTAATAAAAGATGAAGATATTTGAAATACTCCGTTAACGACATAGTATTCGTCAAGATCTCTCCATTGAAGAGTGTGATTCGGTTTGGTAGGAGAGGTAAGTTAGCATCAAGGTTTGTTGGTCCGTTTCCAGTTCTCGAACGAATTGGTAATTTAGCACATAAAGTTGGATTACCCGAGAAGATGGAGGGAGCGCACAACGTATTTCATGTTTCTCAATAAAGGTGGTTCATACATGACTCTGATATAACTATTTCACCAAATCAGTTGGATGATATCGAGGTAGAATCTGAGGCAGCTGGGAGCCACAGAACGATTCTGTGACGACCGCCCAAAACCTCTCCACTAAACAAGAGAAATAATGCATGGAAAAGTGTGCCAGGAAGCTATGGACGATAATCAGAGTAGGTAAACAACATCGGAACCTGTTGTAGAACTCATAGCGCAAGGATAAAATATAATAGAACATATACAACAGGTAATAGCAATGAAGCATCATATAGCAAACTTTTGAAACTTTCTCAACATCCTGAAAGGTTATTCAATTGGTACCAAAGTTTGTGCATAAGGCCTCACTATAATCCTCATAGAGCGCTCAAACAGTGGAAAACAGGAATACTAGATAGTAATAAAACTGGTACGCCGGCCTCTTGCTCGCCTCCGCATAGCAGTATCGTCCTCACTAATCACCTGTAACCTGCTACTTAGTCTGCCCATACACAACCAGATAAACAACCTAAGGTAATAAGAACATGCTACTTAGTATATGATAATAGGTAGATTAACAAACCAATCTACCAAACACCAGAGAAGAACTCAACTCCCATCTTCCCCACATCATATAGTGATAGCCTTTACATTAAGTAATTCAACCATTCATTCATGGAAACTAGAACACATATTCAATCATGGTAGAGCACTCATAACATCCAGATTATATGTATCTCATGTAAACTATCCTAATTGAATTGGACATCCCTCAAGCACAGGCCCTAGAGGCCTAAACCAATATTAGACAAGCACCCAAGGGACATCTCCTTCGACTTTGGATGACCTACATGAGACGGTACAAACATAACAACCAATCATCCTTGACTGACTCTGGCTATCACTGCCAACCCTGCTTTGAAAGCATCGTTAATCATATAACGACCAACCTTGCCATATGTCAAGGGCTAATGGTAACCATAGTTCTAGCATAAACTCCATATGCCTTTTAACGATACATATGTATGTCCAACCTTGACAACTAGGCATTTCAACGATACACAGCGTACTTGACCTATAACTGGTCTTTTAGGTGCTCCTATCGTACCCCTGCTTTGTGCCTGCTAGAACTTACAACAACGATAATCTTTCGTCCTTCTCATCTCTAGTCATCCAACTTGACGACTTTTCATAGCTCAAGCGACCTTCTCGAGCAACCATTATCAATCAACTCGCGACCTTTGAGTTGTCACCTCATTCGCTGTTCTATATCGATCAACGAGCACCTTTCAATACTTCGAACCTTCCTACTTGAATTTACTTTGAAGTCACACCATCACCGACCCAATTACATCACTGCGCTGCGGCTAGGGTTCGGGGGGGTTGGCCCCGAAAAATAAATTTTTCAGACCATTTTGTTCAAATATGAGTCGTACCCGAAAAATAAATTTTTCAGAAATAACCCTATGTGATCGACCCATCTTCTTGAAGCACTGATCGACCAAACCTTCCCCAGAACACCGATTGGTCGCCCCCCCCCCCACTTGGAGCACCATATAATACTGATCCCCCCCGGAATACCCACCGATCGGCTCTTCTGGAACACTCCCACTGCTCGGTCCATCCTGGAACATACCCACCGGTCTGTCCAACCTGGAACACACCCACTGGTCCTTCCTAGCACGCACATCGATCGGCCCTTCCGAGAACACATACCGATCGGCTCTTTTGAGGACATACACCATACGGTCCTTCCGAGCACACATACCGATCGGCTCTTTTGAGCACATACACCGTACGGTCCTCCCTTGGTTTGTTCTCTAAGCCACTCCTCCTCCTTGACCGATCGGTCCTCTGGATAGCTCCATTCCAACTCTAATTTCGACCAAAACTTCGCCAAACAACAAACCCAACGAAACCAACTCATCTAATACAACCAATACAATCACAAGCATGTTATGGAACCACTAACATCATGAAAATGACAATAATCATCAAATTATGCAAATTCAATAAAAATCATGATAAATGAACATATGATCTAAATTGCGGATCTAACTAGCATAAACACATGAAATATCATAGAAATTACCTATCTAAACTCGCTAAATCAGATCATAGGGTGATTTATGTGAAAATGGACTTACCAATGCATAAATCTATGGAAAAACACTTGAATTTGATGAAAAACATGAATAAATACTCATACACTTCATTGAATCCATGTGATAGACGCATATCACTCACTGATTCCCCAAAACAAGCTAAAATTGATGAAATAAGAATCCGGACAGCAAGCACCACACACCAATCCTCATGATCTGATGAACTCTTGATTTGATGAACTCTTGCCTCAATTGATGTAGATCTAGCCTCCAATGGTGTAGACTTATGATTTCCCTCCTTAGATTTTGATTTTTAATGGTGGAAAGGTGTTAGAGGAAGGAGGAGCTCAAGACACCAAATGAGAGAATGGAAAATTAAAAACCATTTCCCATATCCCTTACCCCCTATTTATACCCTCCCATCAGCCCACAAATGGGCCTTCCCAAATCAGCCCATTATGGCTCTTCAAACCTGAACAGTCAACTGGAAAACCTTAAAATAGTGGTTCTTCCCAAACTGCTGAGCCAAATCTTTAATGTTACCACTCTACGGAAAGGCAATCATCATTTCCTTTCCAATGACATAGGTCTCACCTGCTGATTCGACTTGAGTCAAAAGTTATGCCATGTACAAGAATGACATGAGCCAAAATTGTCACAAACAACATCAGTAAAAATTATGGACATGTCTCACATCCCCATAAGCAATATATTAAAATATGGGAATGATCCAACCCTCAGGGAATAAGATAAAAATATTTTACGATCCTCCGATACATAAAATGCGGGCTGTTACAGACTCGTATTATCAGACACGATACGAAACAACTTCGAAGAAAGACGGTGAAATTGGTTAAGGTCTAGTGGAGTGATAATGGGAATGACTATCTCGGGAAACTGAGGAGAACATAAGGAAGTCGTATCCAGAGCTTTTTACCTGATAAGATTTTAACCGCGATATAATTATTCCCTTATTAGTAAACTGCATGCTAGGGCAGGCTTGTCATGTTTATTAGGTATGTTTGATTGTTTGTAAATGGTTGATAGGCATGTGGGACACTATTGTATGTTTTCTTGGTTAAGGAATTTCGGGGGCGAAATTTCTTAAGGGGGGAGAGTGTAACGACCCGTATTCTACGTATCGGAGGATCATAGAGTAATTATTTTATTTTCACACGAAGTTATATGGTCATGTAAATTTAGGAAATGACTATTGGGGTCATTTCTCACATTCACGATTTTTGCCGGATTTTAAACCGACCATTTTGCCCCTGGTGAATCTTGTTTCGCCTATAACTTTTGACTGGTAATGAGTTTGGACCTGAAACCACTTCCATTGGTTTTGGATGATGGTTTCCTATTCTATAGAGTGGTCACATTAATCAAATGGACTTACCGTTTGGAAGATATGGCTGAAATAAGATTTAAAAGACGGAAAACAACCTAATTGGGCTTAATTAAGTGATTAGCAGCTAGGCCCATAACCCAATTCGGGATTAGGGTTATGGGAGGGCTGAAAGGAGTTGGAGAATCATCTCCTTTCATTTTTCTAGTCGCCACTAATCTTTTTCAAACCTTAATAATGGCTTCCATCTTCTAAATCTCTCTCTAATCACAAATTAACCAAATCTACATCAAATCAAGCTGGATTAACACCAAACTCAAGGTAGAGCTGCTGCACCACATTGGAATTCGAGCCAAATCAATAGAAGTTTCAGATCTATCGTTTATTATTGGCTAAGGTGAGTGATTTGCATCTTTATACGCTAATTAGTGCTAATTGGAGGGTGATTATTGATAATTAGCGAAATTATACACCCAGAAATTATGAAAAAATACGCATAAATTCTAAAATCATATTTTATGTCACATATATGAATTTGGTTTGATTTGGATTTATTTTGTTAAATTCTGAAATTTAGGGGATTAAGGGGAAATATCATGGATTTGGATATGTTTGATCTAAATTAACATGTGAAATCGTCATTTTGATGTTTTTGGTTGATTCTACACATTAGTACTGTTGTTTGGTATGTTTTATGATTGCATAGAAATGTTAGAATGGTTGAAAACGCCGTTGTTTGGCAAAAATAGCTCATTGGAAAACTTGTAGAGTTTCGGTCCGGATAGGAGGAGGAGAACCGAAGCAAACGGATATGAGGAGGAGACCCAAACCAAACTGGATAGGAGGAGGAGACCCGAACCGAATAGGAGGAGGATACCCGAATCGGATAGTAGTTATCGATATCTATAACTATGGTTCACTATTGAGAGAGGGGGCATGTAGATGAACCAGAGCCAGGGCAGTGTGGACTGGTTGGCTCGTACCCCAAAGCCAGGACGGTGTGGACTGGGAAGGGTTATTGACGATAGACCAAAGCGGGTGGTCATAGCAGTAGTTGTACGGTGACCAGGGCGGTGTGGACCCTTCATGGCCCCAATGGATTTGGTGATCAAAGCGGTGGATATCGTATGCTTTATGCACTGAGTAAGAGATGTAAAGAATCATTGCTATGTTTGATGTTTGCTACCGCCATGACACACACACTTCCCTTTTTTCACTCTATGTTAGTGTTACCTTAGAGTATCGTACATCTTGTTGTGCTAACTCTTTGGTTGCGGGTCCAGGTCAGGTATAATTACTTATACCTATTATTGCTCTATTTAGTTATATAGAATTGCTATCGCTCACACCAGACTTTCATCTGACCAAGATTTTTATGTCTCTTCTTATTACTCTAGGTGCTCCTAAACGAGCAGACTAGAGGCAGGTAAGGTGGTTATGCACGAGTAGTTGTCCGAAGATGAGCAGGAGGCTTCCACGTTGTAACGTCCCGTATTTTTTTCACTTAAGTAATGAATATTTAAATTAGTTTAAAAATTGAATTCGTGATGTAAATGGAAATTTATATTAATTAAGATGAAGTTTGAAACATATAAATATATATATAAATTAAAACGAGCTCGAAATGGCGTGGTAGTTCATAATATTTAGTTTGAACTTCAATTGAGTATACAAGATCTGTTATAAGTCGAAATTCGTTGAAATAAGAAATATTCGAATCTGTTGAACTATAATTTTGTAATAAAAGAGAAAAATCAGAATTTCGTATTGTAGATTATTAGTTATGGCTAAATCAAATTTTCAAATAGTCATTGTGGAATTGTTTATAAATCGTAATGATTTATTTAATAAAATAAATCAATTAAAAATCAATTAAATATTGGTTTGACGTGAAAATAAAATTTCAAGTTTAAGATTTCAAGTTAGTTTATTCTGAAAATTTTATGAATTCTGTTTGTGTATATTTATATGATAATAATATTTTATTTGTTTTATATTAAAGCGAATTTAATGTTAAATCGTTGACTTAATTTAATATCTTCTGTATAGGGTTAGACCATGAAAACTATTCGATTGTGTTTAGAATGGGGGTAGAACCCTAGGAATGTCGTTCGTTGCGTTCAAATAAGGGTTCAGAATCACCTAGTATTTTAATTTAAATCTCACTGGTTAAATTAATAAATAAATAAATAAAAATTAAATTAATATATCAAATTAATAAAGGACAACTTAATTTCCCCTAACACAGCTACTCTGTAAAGCTACTCTCGTGTTTTCTTTTCACCTTCCCATCAGAATTTTTCCTTCGCCATGAAGTCTTCCGCAAGTTACACTGCATCCCTATCGAATTGGATGTTTTTCCTATCCTTCCATCGCTCTTCTATATAATCACCTCGCATTCTCATAACAAAATGGAAATGCCTTCTTCCACTTTTTATCCTCTTTCCTTTTTCCACTGTTAAAAATTGAAATCGAGTTCCACAAATAAAATAAAATAAAAGAGAAAAGAGGGCGAAGCCGACTGATGCCGGAATCCCTAACTAAAACCAGAGATGTAAAATTTCAGGAGGGATCTGAGAATCACGATTCAAAAATCACCAACTTTCTGAAGGTCGATGATGCTCTCGCGATTTAGTTAAGGGAAGCAACTCAAGTAGAAATGGGCGTAAGTATTGCGATGGGGACTGTTGTTGTTCGGGAGGGTAGTCGATGCTGGTTGTTGCATCTGGAGGGTTGCGAGTCCCGATAGGATGAATTGGGTGGTTGTTTTTCTTTGCATTGGAGATCAAAAATGCATGTTTGTGTATTAGCAAATGAGGAGTGCAGCTGTTTTGCGATGAGACTGAGAGAGGCATTGTTGTTTTCTGGAAGGCACCGATGATTAGCTTTTGGGTTCAAAATGGAGGGGTACAATGTTTAGAGGAGTTTGAATGGGATTGAAGTTGAACTGTCAATTTCGAGTTGCAGCATAATTCGACTTTGTGATGTCAAACTAGGGTGACATGGATGATGGAATTCTTGCTAAACACTATTGCATTTGGAGGAAGGTGCGATGACTATTACAGTGGAAGATGGTGTAAAGGGGCGAATGTATTAAGGGTCTTGAAATATTACAGTAGTGATACTATTACAATGGTGATACTACTAGGGGGAGGTCGAAAAAATTGACGATGGAGAGGGCAATGTGATTCTGATAATGGTTGTATTTCGTGAGATTTGGAGTTTAAGTAAATGACTGGAGATCGTTTATTTAATTGATGGTGAGATAGGAGGACTGTACTTAATTTTGGATGCCGGAAATGGACTGATGATGGGGAATTGATGAAGAGCTGAGTTGAATGTGAATTTATTAGTTGGTAGTGAGACATTGCATGGAGGTTAAGTCGATTTTGGATGGCGTAATGGCAGTAATTAATAGTGCTAAATGGGAGAGATGTCCTCAAACTGTTTGATGTAATGTCGAAAGGAAATTGCAGTTTGTTCTGATGCAACTTTGGGAGTCGTTCGCGAAATTTCTCCGTCAATTGGTCGAATGGATGGCAGTAACATTAAGTATCGTTTTTAATAAATTTAAGTTACATAGAAAGTTTATTTAAATGGTTCATTTAAAAAAAATGGAGTGTTGATCGATAGAATAAAATTTAATAAACGTAGGTAATAAATTTATTCGAGATAATTCAAGTAGATGCGGTGCTAAGACGATATGGAATTTTAAAATAGATATTCGTCAGAGAAAAATCGAGGTGAGTTAAACTCACTCAGTTAAATTATTGGGAACCATTTTTAATAGTTCAAAATTTATTTTATTGCTTGCTGGCTAATAAAATGTATTGATATAAAGTGATAATATTATATAATAATATTACATAATAATAATATTGGTGATTGGATTTCCCACAGTACCATTAGCGGATGCCCGCAGTACCATTAGCGGATGATTTCCCTATGCACCTCACAATATATATAGTGGATGACCTTCTATACCGCGATATCCTGCCTCAAAGCAGGATGGGTATTATTATTGTTGACTAACATATGTGGATGAAGGAAAAACAGGTTGGAGGAATCCAACTGGATTCCTCACATTTTAAATTATTTGTTTTTCATATATATGTAATATATGATGTGTTTATAACCCATGACAGTTTATAATTATAGTTGATGTGCTAGTAACACTGACTGTTGATTTTGGGTATTTTAAATATCCTAAATAATGATATATGGATTTCAAAATAGAAATTGAAATATAAAGAGAGCTTAAAGGAAACTACTTACTTTTAAATAGAAATGTTTATTTAGAACCTGAATTAAATAAAATTTTAAAATAAGATATTTGTTTAAAACAAATGAGATGAAGAGGAAATTTTATAAATGAGATTATTATTAGGGAATTTGTGGAAAAGGTAAAGTATGTGTGAATTTGGAAAAGAAATGGAAATCGAAAAACAAACATTTAATTTAAAATAGATTGAAATCTTCCTAATTTGCAAAAGAAAATATAAAGAAGATTCTATAACGAATAGAAGTTATAAAAGAAAATAGAATTAAAACATGAAGTTGCAAGTATGAATTATTAAGTCAAATATGAACTGGTATTAAGGAATATTATTCACGGTTAAGATGAATAAGGGATAAAGTAAATATTTTGGAAATAGGAATACATAGGAGAAAGGTTAGGAAGAGTTGTTTTGAATTCAATTTGAATTCAAGTCAAACTAATTTGAATAATATAATATAGATTATGTTAAAGAATTTTATATAAGATTTATAGATGATATTTTTGAACAGTAAGAATTGACAAATGATATTTATATATAAATATTTTTACGGTATGAAGTTATTAAAATAAATTGAGATAAGTTGTAAAAAGAAAACCATAGAGGTGTTTATAAAGAATATTTATGGGAATATTCAATAATGGTTTTGTAAATCATATTTAAGTAAAATATTTGAATTAGAGATAAATATCTCGTTTAAAGTGATAATGAATAATTGGAATTTTTATTCGTTAGAAGTTAGGAAATAGAGTTATGGTAATTAGAAATTGACTGGGAATTAGTGAGTTGAATGATTTTCTGGGTGTCTATCTGATGTTGGTTTTGGCCTTCGGGGTTGGTACGTAGGGAATTATTCTCTTACTAGTTTACGGTTTGAGACTAATGACCGAGATGAGAAATACGTGTTTAAAAGGGTTTGGAAATCAAAAGGGGTTTTGAATATTCTTATATATAAGTATAAGAAGAAGAAATGAGTATTTCAATTATTAGAAAAATGGAGAAGTTTTGAATTAACAAATGGTTAATTAAACGAGGCTAAAATGATGGTAGATATTAAAGCATTGAATTCAGTTTTCTTTTATGGACGAATGGTTGTATTATTTGATAGTTAAATAACTGACTATCAAATCTGGCCTATACGATTACGGAAAGATCGGGAACGAATTTATTCGAAAACCATTCCAAACTAACTAATACGTAAACGTAGAATATACGGTTTGAAGATGGAGCAGTGAAGACCGTGGATCTTCATAAGAAAAAGGGCTACTTGTCGAATTCTATGGAGTCACGCCCGGAGATATTCTAATAGTGATCCGATCGTGGTTGAAATTGACGGATTGCAAGGAATACTCGCTTCTGATCTATAGGGTGATTCCTAGGATGTGGTAGGAGGGTGCCTTCGGTTCATTTGATTCCTGGACGACTTGTATGGACGATGTAAATGGTGGCCAGATGTTTCAAAAGCGAATTATAACCTCAAGCCTCATCATCTAGGAAATGACAAAAATCGGTCAGGTAGCACGGCTAAGTGGATCGCTCCCATTAGGGTGTATAATCACCTATCTAGATAAAATTAATTTCCTTCTTTATTTTATTCGATGTTGTGCCTTTCGGGAAACGGTGGTTTTAGCCCAACCGTTGGTGATATACATTCGATACACTCAAGCAAAATGAGTGGTCGGTCATGTGTGGCTGAGTTGTAAGATGTTTTTGCTGAACTACGCTGTATCCCATCTAGAGTACACTGATTGGAGGATGGTTCCATACCTTGTCATAGTTGGAAATTCAATCTCTAATAAGATCCCGCGGTTTTCGATTTTGTATTATATATGTAGAGCGTGAGATGCAAACTTTCCACTAGATGATTATTTGTTTGATCTAGACATTATCATAATATCAGAATAATTATGATTTCAAATAAATGGTTTGGGTTATCGCAAGGTAAAAACCGTTTGTGTTTATGTGTGGATTGGTCTTACGATTACCCTTTTCTTTTGAAATAATTTTGACTTAAAAATCAAGATGGATGGTACCAATAATTTAAATGCGTTTTTCTCACGCTGGTTCACCAGATTTACCTGTGGTGTTCGTAATACTCGGGCCAGTCTGAGTTACAGGTTCAGGATAAGATGTTATGAAATCCAGGAGACGGGCTGGACGAGATCAGATATATATAGTTATTATTCCACTGTGTGCTGTAAATATGGACAGGCTATTATAACTGTCCAAATGAATTAAATGTTTGATGTACTCTGATAACTGTAAGTATTATTTCAAGTTTTCAATAAAGATTTATTTCTATATTATATTTTATTCCACTGTGATGTGAGACTTTGATATTGTGGTTAGTTGTTCTTCTTCCTTTTCTTCTACTCTAATCTTTCTTCCTTATCGTTTTCTCATCCTCTAATTTCTTTCTATTAGTTTTCTGGGTTCTTCGATTCTTGAATCTGGACACGGGATGTATTAGTGTCTGAATTCAAGAGTCAAATTTTCTGGGATGCTACAGTTGGTATTAGAGCAATGGTTTAGGAATAACCTTGGCTCCGTGGTATAACTCGATAGAGATGGGGTTATTAATACCCTAGATTGAGTTTGAGTGTATATATACGAGAGAGCATATTTGTACATTTCGTAAAAATGTTTTGTTTTGCATCACTTAATCGGTTCATTTTTGAACTGGAAACTAATACAATATTATTTTGTGAAGCGGGTAAATGAAATAATTTTGCCCAAAATTATATTTTTATAGAAAAGAAACAATTCTATCAAATTATTGTTGATAATTGATTACTTGATTAATTTAAATGAAATTTAAATGGTATTATGGAATTGAACTGGTTTAATATAATGGAATTGAACTGGTTTAATATAACCAGAAGATAAAAGAGATGATTTTTGAAACAAAAATCCAAACTTGGGTATAAATTGGAGCTAAGGAAAACAAATTCCAATATGGATCGAATAGAGTGAAACTTGGTTGAAAGTAAGTTAAATAGATTGGATTGAAATTGAAACCATATTATTAAATCAATATGGAATGAAATGCTTGAATATGAGTTGAAATACGAATAAATTGAAACGAATCCAATTTGAATAAAAATAATTGAATATGACTTAAAATGTTATCCAATTGAGTTAGACTATGAAATCGAGTCTTGAATTAGAAGTAAACATATGTGTACGCATTGAATATTGAATGTAAACTCAGGTAATGTAAAATTGAGTTGAATAGAAAGTGAATGAAGCATGAATCAATTAAAGTTTAATTGAACCTGGAACTTGGGCTATAATTGAAACTCGACTTGTTGTAAAAAATGTATATATATTTAAACATGATTGTTGAAATTATCACAAGTAAAGCAAGAGAACGAAATAATGGATTAATTTGCAAAGCGGAAGTAAAAAGGTAAATTGATTGTGATCGAATAGGAATGGAAGTGTATGTGATTGAATAGGTTTATTGGATAGAAGAAAGTGTGAGGAATAAATATGAGATTCCCTACAAAAAGGTACATGTTTAATTCAATATGGGATTTTCTGAGCCTATTTGGCAAGTCACTTGGCTTTTTAATTTTCTTTTTGATTGGGGAAGCCCCAGAGAGGCATTTTGTAGTTTTACTAATCAACCCGTAAAAAGGAGGTGCTAGCGAAATTTTTCGGAAATTTAGGGAGTTAGAAAAAATTCATCAGTATTGAAATTTTTTTGTTACCAAAAGTTAATTGAAGTTTAGAATATTTGAATGGAATTGGAAATTAGTAAGTGGGTTGGATATTGAAGTAGCGTCGAGTTGCAGGAGTGGATTGGGAGAAGTTAATAAGGTATAGCTATGTTTCCTGCTTAGAAATTTCGGGGATAAAATTCTTTTAAGGGGGAAAGAATGTAACGTCCCATATTTTTGTCACTTAAGCAATGAATATTTAAATTAGTTTAAATATTTAATTCGTGGTATAAATGGAAATTTGTATTAACTAAAATGAAGTTTGAAACGTGTATATATATATATATATATATATATATATATATAAATTAAAACGAGCTCAAAATGGCGTGGTTGTTCGTAATATTTAGTTTGAACTTCAATTGAGTATACATGATCTGTTATAAGTAAGAATTCGTTGAAATAAGAAATATTCAAATCTGTTGAACTATAATTTTGTAATAAAAGAGAAAAATCATAATTTCTTTTTGTAGATTGTTAGTTATGGCTAAATAAAATTTTCAAATAATCATTGTGGAATTGTTTATAAACCGTAATGATTTATTTAATAAAATAAATCGAGTAAAAATCAATTAAATATTGGTTTAACGTGAAAATGAAAGATCAAGTTTAAGATTTCAAGTTAGTTTATTCTGAAAATTTTATGAATTATGTTTTTGTATATTATACGATAATAATATTTTATTTTTTTTATATTAAATCGTATTTAATGTTAAATCATTGATTTAATTTAATATCTTCTATATATGGTCGAATTAGACCATGGAAACTGTTCCGGTGTGTTCAGAATGGGGGTAGAACCCTAGGATTATCGCCCGTTGCGTTCAAATAGGGGTTAAGAATCACTTAGTATTTTAATTTAAATCTCACCAGTTAAATTAATAAATTAATTGAATAAAATTTAAATTAATAAATCAAATTAGTAGGGTACGACTTAATTTCCCCTAACACAACTACCCTGTAAAGCTACTCTCGTGTTTTCTTTTCACCTTCCCATCAGAATTTTTCCTTTGCCATGAAGTCTTCAGCAAGGTACACTGCATCCCTATCAAATTGGATGTTGTTCGTATCCTTCCATCGCTCTTCTATTCAATCACCTTGCATTCTCAGAACAAAGCGGAAATTATGACACCCCACGTCCGTCAATGTCACTCACTAAGGGAATGCATTAAGTTTCGTGAAGCACTATAGGAAAACAGACACAGAATAATTACAAGACGGATATAAATAAGGCAGCAGGGGAAAATTTAAATTTTTATTTCAACCATAAAGCATAATACCGTGGTCCACAACTTCATAAGTCACAAAAACAATTACAATAAAATAACTTCTATCTTGCATCATCAGATTACATAAGAATATGAAAAGCATAGTTTTCTCCAAATTAAAAGAGTTAAGCCATAGTGGAGACAAAAACTTTAGCCAAACTTCAGAAGTAGCTCCTAGCAAGATGATATCCGAGTCCTGATTAAGTCTGAGTGTTTCCTTCCTGAGAACCTAGTGGTGAGGGGAACGGAACAAAGAAGGAGAAACAATAGGGTCAGACGTAAATTCTGGCGAGTCTAGTTACTTTCAGCTAGTAGATAAATAAAAGCAACATGATAGGCATATAAAGTGGATAAGAGAGAGATTACTACATAAATGGCAGGTGTGACAAGGTAAGCAAGATAAGGTGTATGTGCCTCACTAATGATCTCGCTGCACTGCTACTAGTATAACTGAAATGAGATGATCCCTTCCACTATAAGTTGGTAGGCTTATTTCATACGCCAAAGTATACCCTAACCCCTACACTAATCGATCGGCTCCTTACTCCGTAGATATCGTGTGTTGGCCCCACAGTAGGAGGTATCACTTCCTAAAGTGGAAACCCAAGATGTGCACCACCATATCTACCGGTGTCACGGTCGTCTTATACCCCTCTGCCCGGCCCATGCACGCACATGTCCCCGGTCGGTTTGCGCCACCCACACCGTTCGTCTTGTTTGGATCTCTTACAATCAATCAGTAAGTGTCCCCTTTCTCTGCCTAGTACGGAGTTCTTTACTTGATACCAACTCCGGGTTATTGACTGAAATGGGTCCCACACAATATGATACAAGCTCTCCCCTTTGTCTTGCATCCCTACTTGGTTTTCCACTGACTATGTATACCCTTAGGTGTCTTTAATTACATAGCTCTATACCATTTATGCTTACCCTAAAGGGTGTCTTTAATTACGTAACTTCATTACATTATCTACCGGTTATGTATACCAATAGGTGTCTTTAATTACACAACCTTATTGAGTTAAGTTCGTGGGCCTATATATAAATATTACCCACCCCCTCTAATTTACTTAACCCACCCACTACCCATCCAACTTTATTTAACCCTAACTTAAGTTCGTAATCATATAATCTTTAAATTAGGTTAAGCAGTCCAATTCAATACCATGTCCAATTATGGTTATAATGGGCTAGACCTCCCACGTTAGGCCTACAAGATGTGGATGCTGGATATATCGGTCGGGTCCGGGCAGACTTATTCCACAGTTGGTCCTAACCTCGTGTCATAGCCCGATTCGTATTTACGTACTTACACCTCCCACATTAGGTACAGTATTAGTGGCTGCTGGATATGTCGGTTGGGTCCGGGCAGACTTCCGCCACTAATACAACGTAACCTCGTGTCATAATTACAATTACAATTCCTAATTGTAATTAATAAACATTCCATTTTTAATTAATTAATCTTTTCCTTTTATAGGTGTCAATACCTATTTTACCTAATAATTTGAATTACATGTCCATAAATGTTCATATTCAAATTATGCCATTTTTAACCCTTTTTCCCCCGTTCCTTAACTAGCGCCCTCACAAAATTGGCAATATGCCCAGGCTATAGCCTAGTCATAAACGATAATAGGGAAAATGACTAAAATGATCTTCTTGGCATCAGCAAAAACTTGTATGATAATAATGTGAACATACATACTGGCATGGACATGAAATTGTCATCATAACATGGTGATAATTTAGATCACATAAAATAGATCTAACATGATAACATAAGGTGATAATCTAGATCCGTCTAACAGTTTCAATGTCCACATATACTAGATCTACTAATTTAGAAATAGATCTACACACCTACATATCATATCATGTCATAAAAGTTACAATTAAGATAAAGATTAGATCCAATTCTAACCAATTCAAGGTGATATATGTTCATGATTTACACAAGTGATTAGATCCATTCAATGATATAACTGTCCAAATTAACAAATCTATATTAACCATAACATAGTTACCAACCAAGATCCACAATAGAACAATTACAATTGAATTGGATCTAGAGAAATAGATCTGTCATAACATAGCATATGATTTAACACTTGCATAGAATCATACTTTACAACATATCCAAGTCACAGTCTTTCACAATTTACTTTCATTTATCTAAACCTAAAAGTAATCTAGAAACTCATAGCGTTAGTTTAGAGAATTGAGAAAGAACGGATCTAGAATTCTGAATTTGGTTTGCAAAGTATGTTGTTGTAGAAAAACAGTTCAGTTCACACTCCAGCAGCATATGGCCTCCATGACTTCTAATGAAGAAAATATGAGAAAGCCGCCTAAAACCGACTGCCACCTAAGCCCTAGGGGTGTCGACACCCCAGTGGGTGGGTCGACCCCTAGGTCGACACCCCTCTAAGGGGGTCGACCCCCCTAGAGCGGGAATTTTGGCACTTTGAGGAATTTTTCGAATTTGAATCTTTCCGGATATAATTCTGACTCAGCTCTGACTCATCTCTAACTCATACGTATGTATATAATTTTTCTGCTCGTATACAAACTTAAAACCCTCCTAACTTCCTCATAAGGTGTCCGTATTATGCAAACCAAATGTCTATCTTGACCAAAATTTCGAGATGAATGCAATGGTGCAGTCCGTTTCCTCTAATTCTGAATATTAAATTAATTATTATTTAATTTATCCTCTTTTAGTGTCGGCACAAATTCGGGGTGTTACATTCTCCCCTACTCAAAGGATTTCGTCCCGAAATCTCTAAGTTGAGAAGAATGCATATCCTACCATCATCATCAATCTACTCATCCACCAACCACTGGCATCCATTGTCCTTAAAGATTTCTAATGCTTATACGAATATATGCAAAGGTGTGTGTATATGTCCCAACATTAATGCGAAGATCAGGCGGTCTACTGATTCAGTTGGCCTCCTTAATGTAATATATGTTAGTGCCATGAATCCAATAAGTATGCAAATAAACCTATCATATCATATAATTTCTATATGTGTGCACATTCACTCGTCCAAATGCAATATCCATATGCTAACTCATCCATTCCATCCATAAAAGAAAAGAAAATGCACACACATCCATATGCAGTATGAGAGAAATTGAGCCGATCTTTCTGTCTAGTGTGTGTGTATATGCATCCACAGGCAACCACTAGCAAACACTTGCATCCATCAAACATAACATGTTTCAAACACATGTTTACATTCCATAAGATTCCTATCTAAAGGTCGAAAATATGATGGATAAGATACACTCTATTGACAAAAACAAGCACTGATAAAACTTAGGAAAAGAAGTTAAGAACATACCCTCGAAAAGAAAAGGGTACGAAGCACGAATCTTGTCTTCGGTCTCCCAAGTCGCATCTTTTAGGTTATCTCCCCATTGAACCTTTAGCAACTTGATCTCCTTATTGTGAAACTTCTTAACTACTGACCTAAGAATACGGGTAGGGACTCATCTGACTGTCGCCTCCCGTTCCACTTTGACTTCTTCCAACATACTCGGCTCAACAACTTCCGCAGTGTCATGCAGGCACCTCCGCAGATGAGAGACGTGGAAAACGTCATGAACGCCAGATAGATTTTCTGGGAGCTTTTCTTGGTAGGCCATTTGGCCAATCCTCTCGGTTATAGGAAATGGTACCACAAACCTAGGTGCCAACTTCCCCACTTATCTGAAGCGAACCACATTCCTTAAAGGCGATACTTTAATAAAAACCAGGTCTCCCACTTCGAATTCGATTTCAGTCCTTCTCTTGTCTGCATAGGACTTCTGCCTATCTTGAGCCGTCTTCATCCGTCGTCAAATAAGGTCAATATTTTCGGATGTTTCCCTAACCATATCTGGCCCATGTAATAATCTTTCTGTAGATTCCCACCAACAAGCTGGCGATCTACAGGGTCGTCCATACAATGCTTCAAAGGGTGCCATGCCGATGCTGGCCTGATGGCTGTTATTATAGGCAAACTCTACTAAAGGAAGATGCTATTCCTAAGTCCGTCCGAAGTCTAGGATACATAGCTTTAAAAGATCTTCAAGAATCCTGTTCACCCTCTCTGTTTGTCCGTCGGTCTGAGGATGATAAGCGGTGCTCAAACACAACTGTGTACCTAATGCTTCTTGCAAGCTCCTCCAAAATTCATTGGTAAAGATGGGGTCACGATCGCTCATGATGCTGGAAGGTACTCCATGAAGACGAACTATCACGCGAACATAAATTGTTGCCAGCCATGATGCCTTCCTCTTACTCTTAACTGGAATTAAGTGAGCACTCTTAGTGAGTCTATCCACTTGCACCCAAATACCGGTGTTACCTTTCTTCGATCTAGGCAACCCATCTATGAATTCCATAGAGACGCTCTCCCATTTCCACTACGGAACCTGCAATGGATGAAGTAATCCACCGGGCTTCTTTTGCTCAGCTTTGACTCGCTAGCAGACTAAACATTGAGAAACAAATTCGGCTACATCTATCTTCGTCCCAGCCCAAAAGAAAACCCTCTTCATGTCTCTATAAATCTTATCTCCACCTGAATGAATGGTCATCTTAGAATGGTGGGCTTCTTATAGGATTGCCTTTATCAAGCTTCCAGTTTGAGGAACACAAAGCCTTCCATCTCGTCGCAACCACCCCTTTTCATCTATTGCATATCTACTGAGGTGACTAGAAGTCTCCCCTTTTCTGATCTTATCCATGATGTCTAGAATCTGTGGGTCACCTTGTTGCGAAGCTCTTATCTGATCCGTAAGGGTCGGTCGTAACTCCAAGGATGCAAACAAATCGGGCAAAACCTCGATGGAGGGTCTAAAATCAAAAGCTGATATGAACTCCAGGTTCTTTCTCCCTACAAACAGAGGACTCAGGGCTACCCTTTGCCTACTTAGTGCGTCTGCCACCACATTACCCATGTCATGGGTATAAGCAATCTCAAAATCATATGAAGCTAAGAAATCCATCCACCATTGTTGCCTTAAGTTTAGATCCTTCTGTGAGAATAGATGCTTGAGAGATTTATGATCGGTGTATAACTCGAACTTTTCTCCAAGTAAATAATGACGTCACGTCTTTAACGCGAATAATATGGTAGCTAACTCTAGATCATGGCTGGGGTAATTCCTCTCATGAACTCTTAACTATCTACCCCCATAACATATTACTTTCCCTTCTTGTATCAAAACCACACCAAGACTTGTACTGCACGCATCAGTGTAAACAGTAAACACTTTACTTTCATCAGGCAAGGTCAAGACTAGGGCTGTTCTCAGAGCCCTCTTCAGTCATTGGAAAGCAACGTCATAATTTATGTCCTATGAAAATGCCAAATTCTTCTTTGTCAGCCTGGTGAGAGGGGCTGATATCTTCATGAAGTCCTTAATGAACTTCCTATAATAACCTGCTAACCCAAGAAAGCTTCTCACCTCGGTTGCATTTTTAGGAATCTGCTAATCTTGCACTACAACCATCTTGGCGAGATCTACAGCTATCCCTTCTTTGGAGACTACATGCCCTAAAAATCTCACCTCTTTTCTCTAAAAATGGCATTTGGAGAACATTGCCTTAAGTTGATGGTCACTAAGAGTTTTCAAAACTTCTCTGAAATGTTGGGCATGCTCTTCCTCGCTCTTAGAGAAGATCAAAATATCATCAATGAAGACTACAACGAGTTTGTTTAGGAATTCCGGAAACAGCCTACTCATCAAACCAACAAAATAGGCGGGTGCGTTTATCAACCCAAAAGGCATAACTAGCCATTCAAAGAAACTGTCCGGAGTTCTGAAAGCAGTTTTATCTATGCTGTCCTCAGTTACCCTCAACTGATGGAACCCCGTAGCCAAGTCCAACTGAGAAAATACCGAGGCACCAACAAGTTGATCAAATAAATCATTAATCCTCGGAAGTGGGTGCCTATTCTTCTTGGTGAGCTTATTCAATTCTCTATAGTCAACACACAAATGGAGTGAACCATCCGCTTTAGTTGCGAATACTACTGGAGCACCCCATTCCGATATGCTTCGTCTGATAAACCCTTTCTCAAGTAGCTCCCCTACCTGCTTACTCGGCTCCCTCGTCTCCCTTGGATCCATGTGGCGTACTAGTAATGCAACTGGCTTTGCATTGTCCACCAGATATATACGTAAGTCAATTTCGCGCCTTGGAGGTAAACCCCATACATCATCAAAAACATCGGAATAATCTCGAACCACTGGAACAGATTGCAAATCATCTATGGATGCATATAGAGGCTCTAGGAAGCTAAGCATAACAGACCCTTTGGGGTCACAAGAAACTTCGAGGGTCTTCCTATGACTAGTCAGGAGTCTAACAACCCTTCTCTCACAATCCAGAATGGCCCCATATGTGGTAAGCCAATCCATTCCTAGAATCAACCCATAGCCCGTAAACCCGAGCACATACGCGTCGCATTCAAATTCGACGCTTAACACAGATATTTTCAAACCTCGACAAATCATCGATAACTGAGGCAAACCACCAATGGGGTTTGAAACAACTACGGGGTCTACTACCATACTAGTAATTAAGTGTAGAGATTCAACCACAGAACTAGATATAAATGAGTGTGAAGCACCAGAATCAAAAAGTGTTCTAACTGGATGATTTGAAAGAGAAACTAAACTTTCTACGGAAATTTTTCTACCTCTTTAGGAGCACTGATCGCGAGAGCATGCACCTTCCCTTCAGAAGTCCCTGCTCTTTGACCTTGTCCCTGCGATCCCTGTTTCTTCGGGCACTCTTTAGAGAAGTATCAGACCTCTCCACAATTAAAGCAATTGGCCTTCCTCCTCTTATAATCTTTGGTTAGGTGACCCTCCTTTCCACAATTGTGACATTTTCTCTTATCCTTGCCTTTATCATCTTTCCCTCCTTTCTTCTTTTGTTGTTGTTGTTGTTGCTGCCCTTTCTTGGGCCGCACCTTCTTATTCTGCAATGTCCCCTCAGCTTTTGTTTCCTTCTTTTCTCCCTTGTCATCCTCATGCATTAGGGCCATATCAACAAGCTTTTCAAAGGCGGCCCCCATTGAGGTATGGGGCATAGCTAAACCAAGCATAGGCTCATTCATTCCTTTAGCAAATCGCAAAGCCTTTTTGTGCGGTGTATCCACCAACTCTAGCCCGAACATTGCCAGCTGGTTGAACTTATTCACATACTCTTTTACTGTCAAATTTCTTTGTTTGAGTGTTAAGAACCTCTCCATCTGTATGCTTCTCTCAGCTTGGGAAAGAAATTTCATTTCGAACCTTTGTCTAAAATCTTCCCAAGTTTCCACCGGACGTCCAGCTTGGGTGATTTCCCACCAAAATGAGGCTTCGTCCTTTAACAGCCAAGCAGCTAAATGGATCTTTCTTCGATCCTCCACTTGAAAGATTATGAATAAGTCCTCGGTCTCCTTAAGCCGATTCCGAGCTTCTATGAATGTCTCATTCCCATGGAATGGCCTTCCTCCCACAGCCCGAAAGTCTTTGCAGATCTTGGCAAAGTTGTCAGCTTTTGGAAGGGGAGGAAGAGGAATGACTGGTGCAATTGGGGGAGGAACGTCTCTTTGGCCTTCGGCCAGCGCCGTGGCCTCCAAATACCTACAGAACCATCTGGGTATTGTGACGCCCTATGGGATATTAGGGATGTTTTGTTCCCCAGACATGCTGAAACAAATGGGAAAGGAAGAAATTTAGATAAAGGACCGAAGGATACTACATATGGGTTTTTTAGGGAATGTTTTTCAAAATAGACTTTTCTTTTGAAAATACTTTCTTTTAAAACCTTTTTGAAAATAATTTCTAAAAACTTCTCTCTAATCTAGTAACCTTCAGCTCTGATAGCAAGTGTGACAACCCACAACCATTAATGTCACTCACTAAGGGAATGCATTAAGTTTCGTGAAGCACTATAGGTAAACAGACACAGAATAATTACAAGACAGATATAAATAAGGCAGCAGCAGAAAATTTAAATTTTTATCTCAACCATAAAGCATAATACCGTGGTCCACAACTTCATAAGTCACAAAAACCATTACAATAAAATAACATCTGTCTGGCATCATCAGAGTACATAAGAATATGAAAAACATAATTTTCCCCAAATTAAAAGAGTTAAGCCATAGTAGAGACAAGAGCTTGAGCCACACTTCAGAAGTAGCTCCTAACAAGATGATATCTGAGTCATGATTAAGTCTGAGTGTTTCCTTCCTGAGAACCTTGGGGGGTGGGGACGGAAGAAAGAAGGAGAAACAACAGGGTCAGATATAAAGTCTGGCGAGTCTAGTTACTTTTAGCCAGTAGATAAATAAAAGCAACATGATAGGAATATAAAGTGGATAAGAGAGAGATTACTACATAAATGGCAGGTGTGACAAGGTAAGCAAGATAAGGTGTATGTGCCTCACTAATGATCACTCTGCACTACTACTAGTATAAATGAAATGAGATGATCCCTTCCACTATAAGTTGGTAGGCTTAAGTCATACGCCCAAGTATACCCTAACCCCTACCCTAATCGATCGGCTCCTTACTCCGTAGATATCCTATTCTGGCCCCACAGTACGAGGTATCACTTCCTAAAGTGGCAACCCAAGATGTGGACAACCATATCTACTGGCGCCACGGTCGTTTTAGCCCCCTCTGCCCAGCCCATCCACGTACATGTCCCCGGTCGGTTTGCACCGCCCACACCGTCCGCCTCGTTTGGATCTCTAACAATCAATCAGTAAGCATGCCCCTTCTCCACTTTGTATGGAGTTCTTTACTTGATACCAACTCTGGGTTACTGACTGATATGGGTCCCACACAATATGATACAAGCTCACCCCCTTATCTTGTATCCCCACTAGATTTTCCACTGATTATGTATACACTTAGGTGTCATTAATTACATAGCCCTATACCAGTTATGCTTACCCAAAAGGGTGTCTTTAATTACATAACTTCATTACATTATCTACTGTTTACGTATACCACTAGGTGTCTTTAATTACATAACCTTATTGGGTTAAGTTCGTGGGCCTATATATAAATATTACCCACCCCTTTTAATTTACTTAACCCACCCACTACCCATCCAACTTTACTTAACCCTAACTTAAGTTCATAATCATACAATCTTTAAATTAGGTTAAGTAGTCCAATTCAATACCATGTCCAATTATGGTTATAATGGGCTTGACCTCCCACATTAGGCCTACAATGTGTGGATGCTGGATATGCTGGTCGGGTCCAGGCAGACTTACTCCACAGTTGGGCCTAACGTCGGTTCATAGCCCGATTCGTATTTACGTACTTAGACCTCCCACATTAGGTTCAGTATTAGTGGCTGCTAGATATGCCGGTCGGGTACGGGCAGACTTCCGCCACTAATACAACCTGACTTCGTGTCTTAAGTACAATTACAATTCGTAGTTGTAATTACTAAACATTCCATTTTTAATTAATTAATCAATTAATTAATCCTTTCCTTTTATAGGTGTCAATAACTATTTTACCTAATAATTTGAACTACATGCCCATAAACGATCATATTCAAATTATGCCGTTTTTAACCCTTTTTCCCCCTCCTTAACTTGCGCCCTCACAAAATTGGCAACATGCCTAGGCTAGACAATAACCTAGTCATAAATGATTATAGGGAAAATAATTAAATGATCATCTTGGCATCAACATAGACTTGTATGGTAATAAGGTGAACATACATACTGGCATGGAAATGTAATTGTCATCATAACAAGGTGTCAATTTAGATCACATAAAATAGATCTAACATGATAACATAAGGTGACAATTTAGATCACATAAAATAGATCTAACATGATAACATAAGGTGATAATCTAGATCTGTCTAACAGTTTCAATGTCCACGTAAACTAGATCTACTAATTTAGAAATATATCTACACACTTACACATCATATCATGTCATAAAAGTTACAATTAAGATAAAGGTTTAAATCCAATTCTAACCAATTTAAGGTGACATATGTTCATGGTTTACATAACTGATTAGATCCATCCAATTATATAACTGTCCAAATTAACAGATCTATATTAACCATAATATAGTTACAAACCATGATCCACAATAGAACAATCACAATTGAACTGGATCTCGATAAATAGATCTATCATAACATAGCATATGATCTAACACTTGCATAGAATCATTCTTTACAACATATCCAAGTCATAGTCTTTCACAATTTACTTTCATTTATCTAAACCGAAAAGTAATCTAGAAACTCACAGCGTTAGGTTTAGAGAATTGAGAAAGAACGAATCTAGAATTCTGATTTTGATTTGCAAAGTATGTTGTTGTAGAAAAACGGTTCAGTTTGCACTCCAGCAGCATATGGCCTCCATGACTTCTAATAAAGAAAATATGAGAAATAGCCACATATTTATAGCTACAGAGCCCCACGAAACCGACTGCCACCTAAGCCCTAGGGGTGTCGACACCCCCGTGGATGGGTCGACACCCCTATAGGGGGTCGACCCCTTAGAGCGGGAATTTTGGCTCTTTGAGGAATTTTTCGAATATGAATCTTTCTGGATAAAATTCTGACTCAGCTCTGACTCATCTCTGACTCATGTGTATGTATATAATTTTTCTGCACGTATAAAAACTTAAAACCCTCATAACTTCCTCACATGGTGTCCGTTTTGCGCAAACAAATGTCTATCTTAACCAGAATTTCGAGATGGATGCAACGGTGTAGTCTGTTTTCTCTAATTCTTAAAATTGAATTAACTACTATTTAATTTATCCTATTTTAGTGTCGATACAAATTCGAGGTGTTACAGAAATGTCTTCTTCCACTTTTTATCCTTGTTCCTTTTTCCACTGTTAAAAATTGATATTGAGTTCCATAAATAAATTAAAATAAAAGAGAAAAGAGGGCGAAGCGACAGGTGCTCGAACCCTAACTGAGACCAGAGATGTAACGATTTCAAGGGGGATATGAGAATCGCGATTCAAAAATCACCAACTTTCTAAAGCTCGATGGTACTCTCGTGATTTAGTTAAGGGGAGCTACTCGAGTAGATATGGGCGTAAGTATTGTGATGTGGTCTATTGTTGTATGGGAGGGTAGTCGATGCTGGTTGTTGCATCTGGAGGGTTGCGAGGCCCGATAGGATGAACTAGGTGGTTGTTTTTCTTTGCATTGGAGATTGGGAATGTGCATTTGTGCATTGGCAAATGGGGAGTGCAGCTATTTTGCGATGAGACTGGAAGAGGCGTTGCTGTTTTTTGGAAGGCACCGATGATTGGTTTTTAGGTCCAAAATGGAGGGGGTGCGATGTTTAGAGGAGTTTGAATGGGATTGAAGTTGAACTAGCAATTTGGAGTGGCAGCATAGTCCGACATTGTGATGTCAAACTAGGGTGACATGGATGCAGGACGTAACGACCCGCATTCTACGCATCGTAGGATTGTAGAATATTTATTTTATTTTCGTGCGAGGTCGTATAGTCGTGTAACTTTGAAAACGATTATTGGGGTCATTTCCCATGTTCACGATTTCTGCCAATTTTTAAATGACCGTTTTTCCCTTAGCAAATATTGTTTCGCTTATGACTTTTGATTGGTAAGGAGTTTTGACTTGAAACCACATTCATTGGATTCGGATGATGGTTTACCTTTCCGTAGAGTGGTCACATTAATCAAACGGACCTACCGTTTGGGAGATATGGCTGAAATAAGGTTTGAAGGTGAAAAACAGCTTAACCGGGCCAAATAGGGTGATTAGCAGCTTGGCCCATTGGGGGATTTCGGGATTAGGGTTGCATAAGGGATGAAATGGGTTAGTGAAACCTTTCTTTGTCATTTTTACAGCAGCCACTTACCTCTTTTCAACCCTAACAATGGCCTCCACCTTCTAAATCACTTCCAAATCACCTTTTTCTCGCTAATTAAGCAAATCAACACCAAATTAAGTCAAATTAGCATCAAATCAGAGTTGCAGCTGCTTTGTTGCATTGGAAACTGCCCAAAATAGTAGTAAAGTTCAGATCTATAATTCATTTGTCGCTAAGGTGAGTGGTTTGCATTGTTTTTCACTAATTATGGCTAGTTAGGGGTGATTAGTGATAATTAGCAAAATTATGCATGCTACATTTCTGGAAAAATATGTAGAAATTCTCAAAAATTAATTTTTTAGGCCTTTGTTAGAAATTTGGGTTAATTTGGACATGTTTTGCTAATCGTATGGTTAAATCATGATTAAGGGGATTAAGGGGAAAACATGGGTTTTGGGTATGTTTGATTCATTTTAACATATTTGATTGTTGTTTTGGTGTTTATGGTTGTAACATATTTGATTGTTGTTTTGGTGTTTATGGTTGATTACCCATGTTGCTATTACTGTTTGGAATGCTTTGTGATTGTATAGTCAAGTTAGGTTGGTCGAAAACGCCGTTGTATGGCGTAAATAGCTTGTTGGAAAGAATTGTAGGAAATTGGTCACCCCCGCTCGTGAGGCACCCTCCCCGATCGTGACACTATCATCCCGAGCCGTCCCAGTCGTGAGCCACCTCACAAGCCAACCCCCTTCATGAACCACGAACTGGATGCGACCCACGAGCCGCTCCAGCACCTCACGAGCTAAGCAGGAAATCACGAACCGTGGAGCAACCTTCACCACGAGCCGAGCCGCCAGGGAAGTATTGGTCACGAGCCGACCCGATGGCTACTAGTCATAACGAACCGGAAGGACCATCACGAACCGTGGAGCATCCACAAACTATGGGATGAACTTTGGACTTGAGTATCTAATCGAGACACGACGAAAGGTATGAGTTGAACCGAATGGAAGCTGAAGAATCACGAACCGGAATGATGATCAAAACCCGAGATGCAAAGGTAGTCCAAATAGGAAGTTAGAACTCAGGATACAGATGGGAACCAACGAGTTAACTTCATGAATTGGACTTTGATGTGGGACATGTGCAAAGGGGTTAACGATGTCTATAGCTTTGACTCACCATTGAGAGATGGATTAGCGGCTATGGATCAGTGCAGTGGAGTTGTCATGACTCCATGGGGGCAAAGTGATCGTAGCAGGGCTATGAGCCAGTGCAGTGGAGTTGCCATGATTCTATGGGGCAGGGTGGACATAGAAAAGGATTTATAGCAATGGATCAGTGCAGTGGAGCCGTTATGACTTCATGGGGCAAAGTGATCATAACAAAGAATTGGGTGATCAAAGTGGTAGATATCGTACACTTTACAGACTGAGTGAAAGATGTGAGGATGATTGCTATGTTTGATGTTTGCTATCACCATGACATGTACACCCCCTCTCCATTATTTTCGCACCATGTGTTAGTGTCACCTTAGAGTATTAAACATCCTGTTGTGCTAACTCTTTGGTTGCAGGTCTAGATTCAGGTATGGTTATGTATACATGTTATTATTCTGTTTTGCTGCTTATCGCTCATACCAGACTTTTGTCTACCCCAGAGTTTTATGTCTCTTCTTATTACTTTGGATGCTCCTAAACAAGCAGACTAGAGACAGGTTAGCTGGTCATGCACGGGTAGCTGTCCGGAGATGAGCAGGAGGCTTACACGTATCATTTCCATATGTTCTCCCTGTGTTTTTGTTGGTCGCTATTTTGTGCATTAGTAGTGTACCTTCCTATTTTTGCTTTAGAGACAGTTTTAAAAGTTGTAATAAAGATGGTTTGGATCATAAGCTGTATTTTGAATTTTCCGCTCCTATGATGGTTTAGTTTTCAGCCTACGCACTGTCTTGCCTGTTTTATATCAAGCTATGTTATCATTATATTTTTTTCCATGCGTTGTGAAATATACTACAGGTTCTTTGATGGTTCATCGTTTCAAATCCCTTTCCTTTTCTTTTTCCTTTGAATACCGTCCCGTGCAAGTTTGACATCAGCACAGCGTATTTCATTGGAAATGTCAGCTGGTGCGGGGCGGGCCATCACACTTGGTATCAGGGCTCTAGGTTGCGTAGTTAACCTAGGGGGAAACTATACGTATATGAGAGCATGTATTGTGATATTTTGGTTTTCAAAAGTTGTATATATATACTATTAGTATATCTAAGGAAGAAGTCGCTCAACACAGGCACCACGAAGGAGATGGTTTAATCGTTTTCTCTTTACAGATTGAACGATGACCCGATATACGAGGAGTACGGGTTCAGGAGCAAACCACAGGGATGTTCCTGATATGAGGACGATGTTTACCATTTTCATGAGAGAGATTCTTAGGAATGTTCAGGAAGCAGTTCCTAATGCTGCTGACGGTGGTAGTGCAGTAGTGCTGGCGCCTAGAGCCGATTTCGCCAAGCTGTGCAAGGATTATATTAGTCTTGGTGGGAAGCCGTTCCACGGAACGGAATCGTCTACAGAGGTTCAAGATTGGCTTGATAGTTGTGAGCACATCTTTGAGGATTTAGGAATTGAAGATGCAATGAAGAGAAAACTTGCATCCCGTCAACTTCAAGGACGAGCAATGAATTGGTGGAATGCTATTAAAGCAGCTACTCCCGAGGATCAAGTTACTTGGAATCAGTTTAGGACTCGCTTCAGTGATAAATTTATCCCAGCTGCTCAGAAATCAGAATTGTTTAGGAAGTTTTTGGAACTTAAACAGAGTGGTAGGGCAGTCTCGGAATATATTGCTGAGTTCGATACTTTATCGAAATATGGATTATCTCGTTTTGATACTACCGAGAAGAAGAACGAGAAGTTCATAACTGGCTTAGATGGGTACTTGGGAGAAAGACTTTTAAACCACATCGATGAGACTTCTGAATCCATTATGGGGAAAGTATTGAGATCAGAGAGAGTCTTTATCCTAAGCCCAAGACTAAGGTCGTTGTTAAATCTACAGAGGGGCCAAAGTCGCAGGCAAGGGGGGGAGGCAAGAAAATTCTCAGAATAAGAGAAAGCAGAACCAAGCTAAGGATGGTCAGAAAAAGAATAAGAAAGATGTTGAGTGCTTTAGCTGTGGAAAGAAGGGCCACTATGCCAAAGAATGTTTAGCAAAGTCTGCGGATAGGAAGTGCTTCAATTGCAGCCAAGTGGGACATTACAAGGAAAAATGTCCATAACCTCCTAAAGAGAAGCAGATTGTGAAAGCATATGCTATTAATGTTGTTCCTTCTTTGTCAAATTCCCTAACTGCGGCGGAGAAAGGAAAGAATGCCATCATTCAAGGTATGCTTTCTATTTGTGATGTTCCTGTTTGAGTATTTTTTGATACTGGGGCTTCCCATTCCTTCATATGTGGTGACCTGGTAGATAGGTTGGGATTGGAACCCGAGATTGTCGATAGACCTTTAGTTGTGACGAACCTGATCGGTGGTTCGACTAGCCTTAGTATGATTTGTCGAAATTTGGTCTTATCGAGTCATCGATGTATGTTTGCTTGTGATTTCTTTGTTTTGGGCTTTACTGTATTTGGCATTATTTTGGGAGTCAATTGGCTTCAAAGATATGGGGTAGTGGTAGACTGTGAGGGATTTTCGGTGACTATTATGGCGGATGATGGGCGAAGGGTGGTGTTTGGTGTCCTACCTAGTAATGAGGTGATGGCTAGTTTTCTAAATTCTCTCGACATCCCGCAGGACGAGTTATCAGGGGTTCCCATTGCTGGCCAGTATCCGAATATCTTCGAGGAAGTGACCGGACTTCCACCACACCGAGAGATTGAGTTCTGTATTGATTTAGTGAAAGATGCCAGACCTATAGTGATGCCACTTCATCGTATGGCACCAAGGGAGCAGCGTGTAACACCCCACGTCCATTAATGTCACTCACAAAGGGAATGCATTAAGTTTCGTGGAGCGTTATAAGTAAACAGAACGGAATATTACAAGCTGGATAAAGTAGTACTTGAAAATTTTATAACTTTATTGCAGTAGAAACAAAAATAGGTTTGGTTACACCTTCAAAAAAACAAAACCAAGTACATAATATCAGTCTTGTACAAAAGCCTTCAGAGTACAAAATTTTAAAGTCATAACCCCCAACAGAAAATGCCATAAGCAGAATCAAAGACAAGTAATACATCTTTCAAATTCAAGCTGGAAGAAAGAGACATCTGAACAAAGCTTGAGTATTTCCTCCCTGAGAACCTGGGGGGAACGGAAGAAAAGAGGCGAAACAAACTAGGCCAGACATTAGTATGGTGAGTCCAGTAACTTTAACAATATAATCATTAAAGTAACAGGATAAGAACATAAACTGGAAAGTGAGAAATGACTGTACATAAGCAAGCATGACAAGGTAGGCAAGATGAATAAGATAAACGTTGATTGCGCTTCTAATCACTATAGGGTAATTACTACACTGCACCATTGCTAAATGTATCGCACCGTTACTAGTTCCATACTGAAAGTTGATCCTAACCCGCAATTGGTAGCCATAAGGCGTAACATCTAGTAAGAAGTATCTACCCCATACAATCCTTGATAGCCTGCTTTCCCATAATAGATACTATATGTCCCCATACTACACCTAATCGATCGGCTCCCTAACTCGCATGTATTTATTACTTGTGTCATTCGGCCCCGCTTGTTTGTAGATACCTGTGCTGGTCCCAACATGGGGTGTATCAATCCCTATGATGGCAACCCGACAAAATTCAAGATGCATAGTGTATAACTACTAATGCCCAGTGCCTGCTTTTTCTACTCCGGAGCACGTGCACGCCCGTACTCCGTCGGTACCTAAAGTGACGCACCACCCGCAGCCATTTTGACTGCTTATAATCAGCCAAGTAATTGTGCCCCACCCTGCCTAGTTCAGGATACCGTGATACATCTATGTGGGTTACTGCTGAATTGGGTCCCCGTTACTAGGGTTTCCCAACCAACATGTTATAATGGTTAAGTGTTCTCAGTTTAACCTAACCCCACCCATTTGTTTAATTAACATGTTGTATTAGATAAGTGTCGCCTATCCACATGTCACTTAACCTTCCCACTGATTCACGCATGTTTATTAACAGTTAAGTTTGTGGGCCTGTATATACTAATATTACCCACCTACCCAAGATTTACTTAAGTCTTTTACTTATCAAGTCCATATGTATTATTGGTTAAGCTTTCCTTAACCCTATCCACTTTGTTCATGTAATATTGGTTAAGTTGTCTTCTTACCCATGTTAACTTAACCCCATCCACCTAACTCGTTTAGGTATCAAATTTAGCATTAATTAGTTATTAATGCATAAACCTCTCAAATTAAGTCAATCACTTGTGGCCGCTGGATATGTCGGGCGGTTCCGGGTAGACTTCCACCACAAGCCAGACTTAACCTCGTGTCTAAGCATCTAATTTATGCCTTTGACCTCTCACATTAGACTATCGTTTGCGGTTGCTGAATATACCGGGCAGTTCCGGGAAGTCTTATACCGCAAACCAAGTCTAACCTCGTGTCTTAGGCGTTCATCTTTTAGCCAATTTACATATTTACTGTCCAAGTCTAGATTTATATATAAAATATCCATAAGTGTGGTCAATTCAAGCTATGCCACATTTACTTGTTATGCCCAAAATTCATTAATTAAGTTATACCCAATTCCCCGCGTTTCAATCGCACATACAACAAGGTCCAAAAATAAAACGGAGAGGGATAGATGAGAAAGACAAAAATTGACATAAGGAACAAAATAGGCATGTAAAGGTGTACCCAACTCAAGAATCATGTTTCCAATATACATGTTGTACATTAACAATAAGTATGGCTAAACTGAGCAAGTTACACCATAGGCATAAAGATTCGATAGAATTGGACATAAAAGAATCACTAATTTGGTGTACAACATGATAGGTTCCATTTTTTCAATCACAACAGTCTCGTAGGCATAAGTAATTCAGATTTGACAAAAGGATAAGCATGAATCAGAATTGATTATCTAACAATTAGGCATAGTTCTAGATTCGATTTATTACAAGTCATGATTCCTATTTCATGTTCCAAATATGAGAAATAACTGAACTTACCAAATTGTCACAAATTTACACCCAAACCCATTTATGTCAAGTCTCATGTTTGCTTATTATATACAATTTTCCCAAACCATAGCCATCATCAATTTATGCCTTTTTACAAATCACATGTTATTCAACATTTCCCAAACTTTTTCCCCATCATTCAAGCATTATACGTGCGCGAATTTCGCATAATATGTTAGGCTTGAAGTTAGCCTAACTCATAAAAAGAAAAAGGAAGAGGGTAGAGAATCATGGTATCAAAATAGGCATAAATATACAAGCACGAACAGTCATGAACTGGTTGAATTGATCAAAAAAGCATAGGCTATGAATCAAAAAGATGACAACTTGCAAATTTGATAAGATCCATTATAGGCATAATCATATGATCACAATTTACAACTTAGCATAATTACTTTAGTTTAATTATCTTGTGAAAGCTACATGAACTCACAGAGATTAAGAAAGAAGAGAAGATCTGGAATCTGATTTCTGAAGTTGATAAGTTAATCCGTTGATGTAGGCTTTGATCTTTCTCTTTTATCTTGAATTTGATTAGTCATGGTGGAGGATAGGTTATCTTAGAGATGGACAGCATGACGACTTCATAGAATAGGGTTATGAAGTTTAGGGTTAGGTTTGATGTGATTATATAGAAGTATAGAATTAATATGAGCCTTTAGATCAACCTAGGATCCATCCAAACCATCCAGTCCAAGAAAATGCGTCATCAGGCTAATCAGAAGTCGCCACGTAGCCCTACGACTCAAAAAATCGTCACTGTCTAGAACAGTCAGCAGGGGTCGATCCCTGCAGGGGGTCGACACCTATGTCGACAACCCTATAGGGGGTCGACTCCCATGTCGACACCCCCTGGGGTGGTCGACACCCCTGAGCGGGAGATTTCCCGCTCAGCTGCTTTCTTAAATTTTGAATTTTGAATCTGTTTTGATTACTTAATTATTATTTTAATTTAATTTTTGCTTACACTTGAAATCTTCTAACCTCCGTAACTCTTCATACGGAATCCGATTCATGCTAACTCGGACTCTATCTCAAGCAGAATTCCGAGATGAACACAATGGCGTAACCCGTTTCACCTTATTCTTCTTCTAAAAATTAAGTGTTCTTAAATTTGTTAATTTTAATGTTTTAAAATTACAGGGTGTTACATTCTCCCCTCCTTAAAGGATTTTGTCCCCGAAATCTCCAAGTCAAGAAGAATGTATATCCTACCATCCAACATCCATCTACTCAACCGTTCAATCACAAGCATCCATTGTCCTTAAGAAGATTTCTAATGCTTTCATGATCATATGCATAGTGTGTGTATATGTCCTTATCTAATGCAAAATCAGACAGTCTACTGATTCGGTTGACCTCCCTAATGCAAAGCATGATAGTGCCATTCGTCCATTATGTATGCAGAAGAACCCTATTGATACATATCATTTCTATATGAACGCACAACCATACATTCATACAAATGCAACATCCATATTACAACACATCAAGTTTCAACATACAAATACATATATGCATATGCAATATGAAAGTGACTGAGCCGATCTAGCGCCTAATGTGTGTGTAAATGCATCAACGAGCAACCACTAGCAAACACTTGCATCCACCAAACATAACATGTCTCCAACACATGTTTACAACCATAGGATTTTCCTATCTAAAGATCGAGGATGTAAACGAGAGGACATACTAAACGATAGAACAAGTATAAACAAAGCAGTAGAAAAGGGAGAAGTTAAGGACATATTCTCAGAAAAAGGAAAGGGTACGGCGCACATATCATGTCTTCTGTCTCCCAAGTCGTGCCTCCTTGATCATCTTCCCATTGGATTTTAACCAACTTGACCTCTATGTTGCGTAACTTCTTGATCTCCGATCAAAGGATGCATATAGGATCTCGTCTAATCGTGGCATCTCGCTCCACTTCTACTTCTCTAAGCATGCTCGGCTCCGCTACTTCCGCGGTATCATGTAAACACTTCCGCAAATACGACATGTGAAACACGTCATGAACACTACTAAGCTTCTCTGGCAACTTCACTCTTTACGCCATTTGTCCAATCCTCTCTGTAATGGGAAAGGGTCCTACAAACCTTGGTGCTAATTTCCCTGTAGCTCCAAAGCAAACTACGTTCTTCAATGGCAACACTTTGACAAAAACCATGTCCCCAACTTCAAACTCAAGATCGGTCCGTCTCTTGTCAGCGTTTGACTTTTGCCGGTCCTGTGCCGTCTTCATTCATCTTCGAATCAAGTCCATCTTTTCTGAAGTTTCTCTCTAATCAGCTCGGGTCCAAGCAAAATCTTATCCGTAGACTCCCACCTACAAGTTGGTGATCGACACGGTCGTCCATAAAAAATCCTAATACTAGCTTAATAACTGTTATTATAAGCGAACTCCACAAATAAAAGGTGCTCTTCTCACGTCCCTCCAAAACCTAGGATGCATAACCTCAAAAAGATCTTCAAGGTTTCTATTCACCCTTTCTGTCCGTCCATCCATCTGTGGATGATACGTGATGCTCAAACATAACTACGTACCTACCATCTTTTGCATGCCACCTTTTCATTTTGCATCGAAAACTGCTCCAAGCCTTGTCCCGCAAACACCGGTATATACTATGAATGGTTTTCTTCCATCTAGCAAAGTCAAAACTGGGGCTAATATCTTCGCAAAGTTCTTAACGAGCTTCCTATAGTAGCCCGCCAACCCTAGAAAACTTCTTACTTCCGTTGATTTTCTAGGAACCTTCCAATCTTTGATTGCCAACACCTTCGCAGGGCTCACTGCTATCCCTTCCTTAGAGACTAGTGTCCTAAGAACCTCACTTCTTTCCTCCAAAAATGAAGTTTGGAGAACTTAGCTTTGAGTTAATGCGCTCGTAGGGTCTCTAAGACTTCCCTATATGTAGGGCATGCTCTTCCTCGCTTCTAGAAAATCAAAATACCATCTACAAAGACTACCACAAACTTGTTTAGAAACTCCCTAAACACCCTACTCATCAGTCTACGAAATATGCGGGTGCGTTCGTCAAACCAAAAGACATGACGAGCCACTCGAAGAAATCATCGGGAGCCCTAAAAGCAGTCTTATCTATGCTAACCTCAGCCGCCCTTTGCTGATGAAATCCTGTAGTTAAATCCAACTGCGAGAAAACCGAAGCGCCAACCATTTGATCGAACAAGTCATCTATCCTCGGCAATGGGTGTCTGTTTTTCTTCGTGAGCTTGTTCAGCTCCCTATAGTCCACGCACAATATAAGCAAACCATCAACCTTCGTAGCCAAAAACAACAGGAACACTCCATTCCGAAATACTTCTTCTTATGAACCCTTCCTCAAGTAGCTCCCCTACTTGCTTACTGAGTTCCCTCCTCTCTCTCGGAGCCATGTGGCGCACTGGTAATGCAACTGGCTTGGCATTACCTACTAAGTATATACGGAGGTCTATCTTGCGCCTTGGGGCTAAACCTCGAACCACATCAAAGACGTCACCATACTCACAGACTGCACGAACAGATTCCAAATCATCGATAGATGCGTCAAGAGATTCTAGGTAGCTAAGCATCACCGGACCTCTAGGGTCACAAGAAATATCAAGGGTTCTTCCACAACGAATCAACAATCTAACTACCGTCCTGTCACAGTCTAGGATGGCACCATACCTAGCTAGCCAATCCACTCCTAGAATCAAGCCGTAGCCCATGAAACCAAGAACGTAGGCGTTGCATTCAAACCCAATGCCCAAGATAGACACTCTCACATCCCAATAAAGCATAGATAAATGAGCCGAACCTCCAATAGGATTTGAGACTACAATGGGATCCACAACTAGACTGGTTATTTAGGTGCAGTGTTTCAACTAACGAAGCAGATACAAACGAGTATGAAGCGCCAGAATCAAATAAAGTTCGAACAGGACGATCAAAAAGGAAAAATCAAACTTTCAACAAAAACGTTTCTATCTCTCTCCTGTCCTGGGGCCATGAGAGCATGAACCTATCCTCCGGAAGTAGGTCCTGTCCTCTGCCCTTGCCCTTGCCCTTGTCCTTGTCCTTGCCTCCTCAGGCAATCTTTAATCAGATGTCCTGCCTCATCACAATGAAAACAACCAGGCTTCTTCTTCTTCATATAGTCCTTAATTACATGGCCCGTTATACCACAATAAAGACGCCTTCTCTTGTCATGGGGTTCATTATTCTTTCCACTTTCTCCTTTACCTTCTTCGTGGATTAAAGCCATATCAACAAATTCCTCATCCTCGGGTTGTGCTCCTTAGCCTAATCTCCCTCATCGACCAAGCAGCTAGCTGAACCTTCCTTCCTTCGTTTATCTCAAAGATACCAAATGAGTCCTCTACTTCCTTGAGCCAATTCTAGCTTCAACAAACGTCTCAGTCCTATGAAACGGTTTTCCGCCCACCGCACGTAAGTCCTTACATATCTTAGAAAAAGCATCTACACGAGGGGAAAGAGAATCAAGAAGGAAAAAGGAAGAGATTCGAAACAAAGAATCGAAAGAAAGATATATGGTTTTTTGGGGATTATGTTTTTCATAATAAACCTTTCTCTTGAAAACTCCTTCTTTAAAACATGTCTTTTTTGAAAATACTTCTTTATAAAAATGCTTTTGAAAACGGTTTTCCAAAATCTTTTATCTGTTCTGGTAACCTACAGCTCTGATACCAAGTGTAACACCCCACGTCCGTTAATGTCACTCACAAAGGGAATGCATTAAGTTTCGTGGAGCGTTATAAGTAAACAGAACGAAATATTACAAGACAGATAAATTAGTACTTGAAAAATTTATAACTTTATTGCAGTGGAAACAGAAATAGGTTTGGTAACACCTTCAAAACAACAAAACCAAGTACATAATATCAGTCTTGTGCAAAAGCCTTAAGAGTGAATAATTTTAAAGCCATAACCCCCAACAGAAAATGCCATAAGCAGAATCAAACCCAAGCAATACATCTTTCAACTTCAAGTTGGAAGAAAGAGACATCTGAACTAAGCTTGAGTATTTCCTCCCTGAGAACCTGGGGTGAACAAAAGAAAGGAGGCGAAACAAACTAGGTCAGACATTAGTCTGGTGAGTCCAATAACTTTAACAATATAATCATTAAAGTAACAGGATAAGAACATAAACCGGAAAGTAAGAAATGACTGTACATAAGCATGCATGACATGGTAGGCAAGATGAATAAGATAAATATTGATTGTGCTTCTAATCACTACAGGGTAATTACACTACACCAATGCTAAATATATCGCACCGTTACTAGTTCCATACTGAAAGTTGATCCCAACCCTGCAACTGGTAGCCCTCAGGCGTAACATCTAGTAAGGGGTATCTACCACATACAATCCTTGACAGCCTGCTTGCCCATAATAGATACTAGATGTCCCCATACTACCCATAATTGATCGGCTCCCTAACTCGCATGTATTTATTACTTGTGTCATTCGGCCCCGCTAGTTTGTAGATACCCGTGCTAGTCCCAGCATGGGGTGTATCAATCCCTATGATGGCAACCCGACACAATTCAAGATGCACAGTATATGACTATTGATGCCCAATGCCTGCTTTTTCCACTCCAGAGCACGTGAACACTCGCACTCTGTTGGAACCTACACTGATGCACCACCCACCGCTATTTTGACCGCTTATAATCAGCCCAGTAATCGTGCCCCACCCTGCCAAGTTCAGGGTACCGTGATACATCTATGTGGGTTACTACTGAAATGGGTCCTCGTTACTAGGGTTTCCTAACCAACATGTTATAATAGTTAGGTGTTCTCAATTTAACCTAACCCCAACCATTTGTTTAATTAACATGTTGTATTGGTTAAGTGTCGCCTGTCCATATGTCACTTAACCTTCCCACTGATTCACCCATGTTTATTTAACTATTAAGTTTGTGGGCCTATATATACTAATATTACCCACCTACCCAAGATTTACTTAACCATTTTACTCATCAAGTCCATACGTATTATTAATTAAGCTTGCTTAACCCTATCCACTTTGTTCATGTAATATTGGTTAAGTTGTCTTCTTACCCATGTTAACTTAACCCCACCCACCTAACTCGTTTAGGTATCATATTCAGCATTAATTAGTTATTAATGCACAAACTTCTCATATTAAGTCGATCACTTGTGGCCGCTGGATATGCCGGGCGGTTCCGGGCAGACTTCCACCATAAGCCAGACTTAACCTCGTGTCTAAGCATCTAATTTATGCCTTTAACTTCTCACATTAGACTGTCGTTTGCGGTTGTTGGATATGCCGGGCGGTTCTGGGCAGTCTTATACCGCAAAACAAGTCTAACCTCGTGTCTTAGGCGTTCATTTTTATCTTTTAGCCAATTTACATATTTACTGTCCAAGTCTAAATTTATATGTAAATTATCCATAAGTGTGGTTGATTCAAGCTATGCCACATTTACTTGTTATGCCCAAAATTACTTAAATAAGTTATACCCATTTCCCAGCGTTTCAATCGCATGTACAACAAGGTCCAAAAATAAAACGAAGAGGGATAGAGGAGAATCACAAGAATTGACATAAGGAACAAAATAGGCATGTAAAGGTGTACCAACTCAAGAATCATGTTTCCAATAGACATGTTGTACATTAACAATACGTATGGCTAAACTGAGCAAATTACATGATAGGCATAAAGATTTGATAAAATTGGACATAAAAGAATCACCAATTTGGTGTACAACATGATAGGTTACATTGTTTCAATCGCAACAGTCTCGTAGGCATAGGTAATTAAAATTTGACAAAAGGATAAGCATGAATCAGAATTGATTATCTTAAAATTAGGCATAGTTCTAGATTCGATTCATTACGAGTCATGATTCCTATTACATTTTCCAAATCTGAGAAATAACTGAACTTACCAAATTATCACAAGTTTACACCCAAACCCATTTATGTCAAGTCTTATGTTTGCTTATTATATACAATTTTTCCCAAACCATAGCCATCATCAATTTATGCCTTTTTACAAATCACATGTTATTCAACATTTCCCAAACTTTTTCCCATCATTCAAGCGTTATACGTGTGCGAATTTCGCATAATATGTTAGGCTCGAAGTTAGCCTAACTCATAAAAAGAAAAAGAAAGAGGGAAGAGAATCATGGTATCAAATTAGGCATAAATATACAAGCACGAGCAGGCATGAACTGATAGAATTGATCAGGAAAGCATAGGCTATGAATCAAAAAGATGACAACTTGCAAATTTGATAAGATACATTATAGGCATAATCATATGATCACAATTTACAACTTATCATAATTACTTTAGTTTAATTATCTTGTGAAAGCTACATGAACTCACAGAGATTAAGAAAGAAGAGAATATCTAGAATTTGATTTCTGAAGTTGATAAGCTAATCTGTTGATGTAGGCTTTGATCTTTCTCTTTTATCTTGAATTTGATTAGTTATGGTGGAGGCTAGGTTATCTTAGAGATGGACAACATGACGGCTTCATAGAATAGGGTTATGAGGTTTAGGGTTTAGGTTTAATGTGATTATATAGAAGTATAGAATTAATATGAGCCTTTAGATCAACCTAGGATCCATCTAGCCCAAGAAAATGCGTCATCGGGCCAATCAGAAGTCGCCATGTAGCCCTACAACTCAGATAATCGTCACTGTCCAGAACAGTCGGCAGGGGTCGACCCTTACAGTGGGTCGACACCCCTATAGAGGGCCGACTCCCAAGTCGACCCCCTTGAGAGGGAGATTTCCAGCTCAGCTTCTTTCCTGAATTTTGAATTTCGAATCTGTTTTGATTTTTTAATTATTATTTTAATTTAATTTCGGCTTACACTTGAAATCTTCTAACCTCCATAACTTCTTCATACGAAATCCGATTCATGCAAACTTGGACTCTATCTTAAGAAGAATTCTGAGACAAACGCAATGGCATAACCCATTTCTCCTAATTCTTCTTCTAAAAATTAAGTGTTCTTAAATTTGTTAAATTTAATGTTTTAAAATTACGGGGTGTTACAAAGCGAGAGCTCGGGGTGCAAGTAAGCGATCTTTTGAAGAAGGGATTTATTCGAAGGAGCATTTCCGAATGGGGAGCACTAGTTGTATTTGCTACCAAGGCAGATGTTTCCCTTCGTTTATGTGTGGATTATCGCGAGTTGAAAAAAGTGACTAGGAAGAATAAGTATCCTCTTCCATGGATAGATGATTTGTTTGATCAACTGGAAGGAGAAAAAGTTTTCTCCTAGTTGGACCTCGTGACAGGATTTCATCAGCTCCGAGTAGCAGTTGAGAGTATTCCTAAAACGGCCTTTCAAACGCCGCCTGGATTCTATGAGTGGTTGGTCATGCCATTCGGATTGACCATTGCACCAGCATATTTTGTGGATCTTATGAATAGGGTATTCAGGGATCAATTGAATAAGTTTATTCTTGTGTTCGTAGATGATATCCTTGTTTACTCAAGGACAGAAGAGGAGCACAAGGAACATTTGAGGACAGTAATGGAGGTGTTGAGAAAACACCAATTGAAAGCGGAATTTTCTAAGTGTCACTTCTAGAAGAGGGAAGTGAGATTCTTAGGCCATGTTGTTTCAGAGAATGGTATTGCCGTGGACCCTGTGAAGGTGGCTGCGGTACAGGATTGGTCTGCGCCCAAGAATGCAACAGATGTAAGAGGTTTCTTAGGATTAGCTCGATATTATCGTAATTTTATCCAAGACTTCTCCAAGATAGCGGCATCGTTAACTCAGTTGACCAAGAAGAATCAAGCTTTCGTCTGGGACGGAAGGTGTGAAAATGCATTCAAGATTCTAAAGGAAAAGTTGACGTGTGCGCCAATGTTAGTCATTCCTAAAGGGAATGAAGAGATGATAGTATACACGGATGCATGTGATACCATACTAGGTGTTGTATTGATGCAAGGAGGTAGGGTTGTAGCTTATGCTAGTCGACAACTAAAACTGCATGAGAAAAGATATCCTTCTAATGATTTGGAATTGGCAGCGACCGTATTCGCATTGAAAATGTGGAGACATTATCTCTTTGGAGAAAGATTCGAGTTGTTTACCGATCAAAAATCGTTAAAGTATCTTTTCTCTCAGAAGGATCTAAACCTCCGTCAGCAGAGATGGTTAGAATCCTTGGCTTCCTATGATTTCGATATCGCATATACACCAGGAAGGGGCAATGCAGTAGCTGATGCATTGAGTAGAAGACATGCCAGTTTAGGGGCTATGTTTCTTAAATGGAAGCAACTGGAGTATATCGCTGGGTATGATTTCAGACCAAAGTGTGAATTGGATCCAGAAATGTTAGCAAATTCGACAATCGAAACCACTTTGATTGAGCAGATTGGTTCCAGTCAGAGGGACAATTCTAATCTATTAGAAATCATCTCTAAGTTTGAAATGGGAATCGATGAGGAGATGAACAAGTATTGGCTTGATCGAGAAGGATGGCTTAAAAAGAATGGGAGACTGGTTGTACCCAATGTCAATGGATTGAGAGGTGAAGTACTTATAGAATGTCATCACTCAAAACTGACTATACATCCCGGTGGTAAAAATATGTATCGAGACATGAAGCAGACCTACTACTAGGAAGGGATGGAAAGAGACGTTGGGAAGTTTATATCCAAATGCTTGAATTGCCAGCTAGTTAAAGCCGAGCAAAAGAAGCGTAGTGGGTTGTTGCAACCATTGGAAATTCCAGAATGGAAATGGGAACAAGTCTCAATGGATTTCATTGATGGGCTACCAAGTACAAGATCAGGCCATGATAGCTTTTGGGTGATTGTGGACCGTTTGACCAAGAGTGCAAGGTTTATACCCGTCAAGTCGAATAGAACAACAGCTAAGTTAGCAGAACTGTATATGAAGTGGGTAGTGAGATTTCATGGAGCACCCAAAGGTATTGTGAGTGACCAAGATCCATTATTTACTAGTGGATTTTGGAAGAGCCTGCAGGAGGCTTTAGGGTCAGAATTACATCTCAGTACCGCATATCATCCTCAAACCGACGGTCAGACAGAGAGAGTGAATTGTATATTGGAGGATCACTTGAGAGCTTGTATACTAGATTTTGGTTAATCATAGGATAACCATTTGCATCTGGTTGAGTTCGCATATAATAATTGTTATCAATCTAGTATTCGTATGGCTCCATATGAAGCTTTGTACGGAAGACCGTGCAACTCACCATCATGTTGGCTAGAAACGGGTGAGAAATTGGTGCTTGGGCCAGATGCAATAAGAGAAACTTCAGGCATGATTAAGGTTATCCAACAATGAATGAAGGCTTCCCAAGATAGGCAGAATAGTTATGCTGATAAGAGGCGAAGAGATTTAAAATTCTCTATTGGCGATTTGGTGTTTGTCAAGATTTCTCCACTAAAGAGTGTGATTCTATTTTGTAGAAAGGCAAGTTAGCACCATGATTTGTTGGTCCATTCCCTGTCCTCGAACAAGTTGGGAATTTAGCATATAAAGTTGGATTACCTAACAAGATGGCAGAAGTTCACAACGTATTTCATGTTTCCCAGTAAAGGAAGTTCGTACACGACCCTGATATGGCTATTTCATAGAATCAGTTGGATGACAACGAAGTACAACCCGAGGCGGTTGGTAACTACAGGCCGATCCGTATTATCGAGTACGATACGAAGTAACTTCGAAGGAAGGAGGTGAAACTGGACAAGGTTCAGTAGGGTGGTAACGAGCATGACTTTTCTTGGGAAACAGAGGAGAGCATAAGGGAGTCGTATCCAGAACTCTTTGCCTGGTAAGATTTTAATTGCAATTTAACTACTCTGCATGCTAGGATAGACTTGTTGTGTTATTATGTGTGTTTAATTGTTTGTAAATGATTGATAGGCATGTGGGACCCATTGTATGTTTTGATTAAGGAATTTGGGAGGCGAAATTTCTTAAGGGGGGAAGAATGTAACGACCCGCATTCTACGCATTGGAGGATTGTAGAAAATTTATTTCATTTTCATATGAGGTCGTATATTCGTGTAACTTTGAGAAATGACTATTGGGGTCATTTCCCATTTTCACAATTTTTGCCGATTTTTAAATGACCATTTTGCCCTGGGCAAATCTTGTTTCGCTTATAACTTTTGATTGGTAAGGACTTTTAACCTAAAACCACTTCCATTGGATTCGGATGATGTTTTACCTTTCCTTAGATGGACACATTAATCAAACAGATTTACCGTTTGGGAGATATGGCCGAAATAAGGTTTGGAAGGTGAAAAACAGCTTAACCGGGCCAAATAGGGTGATTAGCAGCTAGCCCCATCGGGGCATTTCGGGATTAGGGTTGCATAAGGACTGAAAAGGGTTATAGAAACCTTTCTTTGTTATTTTTACAGCCGCCACTTACCTCTCTTCAACCCTAACAATGGCCTCCACCTTCTAAATCACTTTCAAATCACCTTTTTGTCGCTAATTAAGCAAATCAACGCCAAATAAAGTAAAATTAGCATCAAATCAGAGTTGGACCTGTTTTGTTGCATTGGAAACCGCCCCAAAATAGTACTAAAGTTCAGATTTGTAATTCATTTGTGGCTAAGGTGAGTGATTTGCATTATTTTTCACTAATTACGGCTAATTAGGGGTGATTAGTATAATTAGCGACCTTATGCATGCTAAAATTCTGGGAAAATATATAGAAATTCTCAAATATTATTTATGCCTCTATTAGAAATTTGGGTTAATTTGGACATGTTTTGCTAATCGTATGGTTAAGTCATGATTAAGGGGAAAACATGGGTTTTGGGTATGTTTGATCCATTTTAACATACTAGATTGTTGTTTTGGTGTTTGTGGTTGATTGTCCATGTTGTTATTACTATTTGGAATGCTTTGTAATTGTATAGTCAAGTTAGGTTGGTCGAAAATGCTGTCGTATGGCGTAAATAGCTTGCTGGAAAGAGTTGTAGGAAATTGGTCACCCCGTTCGTGAGGCACCCTCCCCGATCGTGACACTATCATCATGAGCCGCCCCAGTTGTGACCACCTCACATGCCAACCCCCTTCACGAACCACGAACTGGATGCCACCCACGAGCCGCTCCAGCACCTCACGAGCTAAGCAGGAAATCACAAACCGTGGAGCATCCTTCACCCCGAGCCAAGCCGCCAAGGAAGTATTGGTCACGAGCCGACCCGATGGCCACCAGTCATCACGAACCGGAAGGACCATCACGAACCGTGGAGCATCCAAGAACTACGGGCTGAGCTTTGGACATGAGTATCGAATCGAGACACGATGAAAGGTATGAGTTGAACCGAATGGAAGCTGAAGAATCACGAACCGGGATGATGATCAAAACTCGAGATGCAAAGGTAGTCGAAATAGGAAGTTAGAACTCAGGATCCAGATGGGAACCAACTAGTTAACTTCATGAATTGGACTTTGCTGCAGGATGTGTGCAAAGGGGTGATCGATGTCTATAGCTTTGACTCACCATTGAGAAGAATTAGTGGCTATGGATTAGTGTAGTGGAGTTGGCATGACTCCATGGGGCAAAGTGATCGTAGCAGGGCTATTAGCAAGTGCAGTGGAGTTTCCATGACTCCATGGGGCAGAGTGGACATAGCAAATGATTAGTGGCTCTGAATAAGTGCAGTGGAGCCGTTATGACTCCATGGGGCAGAGTGATCATAGCAAAGAATTGAGTGATCAAGGTGGTAGATATCGTATAATTTACGCACTGAGTGAGAGAAGTGAGGATGATTAATATGTTTGATGTTTGCTATCACCATGACATGTACACCCCCTCCCCATTATTTTCGCACCATGTGTTAGTGTCACCTTAGAGTATTGTACATCCAGTTGTGCTAACTCTTTGGTTGTAGGTCTAGATTCAGGTATGGTTATGTATACCTGTTATTGTTCTGTTTTGCTGCTTATCGCTCATACCAGACTTTTGTCTGACCCAGAGTTTTATATCTCTTCTTATTACTCTGGGTGCTCCAAAACGAGCAGACTAGAGACAGGTTAGCTGGTCATGCACGGGTAGTTGTCCGGAGACGAGCAGGAGGCTTACACGTATCATTTCCATATGTTCTCCCTGTGTTGTTGTTGGTCGCTATTTTGGGAATTAGTAGTGTACCTTCCTATTTTTGCTTTAGAGACAGTTTTAAAAGTTGTAATAAAGATGGTTTGGATCATAAGCTGTATTTTGAATTTTCCACTGCTATGATGGTTTAGTTTTTAGCTTATGCATGTCTCGCCTGTTTTATATCAAGTTATGTTATTATTATATTTTGTTCCATGCGCTGTGAGATGTACTACAGGTTCTTTGATGATTCATCATTTCAAATCCCTTTCCTTTTCTTTTTGCTTTGACGACGGGTCCCGTGCTGGTTGGACATCGGCACAGCGTATATCATTGGAAATGCCGACTGGTGCATGGCAGGCTGTCACACTGAAATTCTAGATAAACGCTATTGCGTTTGGAGGAAGGTGCGATGACTGTTAAGGCGGAAGATGGTGTAATGGGGCGACTGTATTGTGGGTTTTGAAATATTACAGCAGTGATGCTATTACATTGGTATTACTGCTAGGGGGAGGTCGAAGAAATTGACAATGGACAGGGCAATGTGATTCTGATAATGGTTGTATTTCGTGAGATTTGGAGTTTGAACAAATGACTGGAGATCGTTTATTTCATTGATGGTGAGATGGGAGGACTGTATTTAATTTTGGATGTGGGAAATGGACTGATGAGGGGAGTTTGATGAAGAGCTGAGTTGGAAGTGAATTTGTTAGTTGGTAGTGAGACATTGCAGAGAGATTGAGTCGATTTTGGATGGCATAATGGTAGTAATTGATAGTGCTAAATAGGAGAGATGTCCGCAAACTGTTTGATGTAATGTCGAAAGGAAATCGCAATTTTGGCTGATGCAATTTTGGGAGCTGTTCGGGAAATTGCTTCGTCAATTGGTCGAACGGATGGTTGTAACATTAAGGTATCGTTTTTAATAAATTTAAATTACATAGAAAATTTATTTAAATGGTTCATTTAAAATAAATAAGTGTTGATCGATAGAATAAAATTTAATAAACATAGGTAATAAATTTATTCGAGATAATTCAAGTAGATGCAGTGCTGAGGCGATATGGAATTTTGATACAGATATTCGTCAGATAAAAATCGAGGTGAGTTAAACTCACTCAGTTAAATTATTGGGAACTTTTTTTAATAGTTCAAAATCTATTTTATTGCTTGTTGGCTGATAAAATTGATTGATATAAAGTGATAATATTATATAATAATAACATTGGTGATTGGATTTCCCGCAGTACCATTAACGAATGCCCGTAGTACCATTAGCGGATGATTTCCCTATGCGACCCACAATATATATAGTGGATGACCTTCTATACCACGATAACCTGCCTCGAAGCAGGATGGGTATTATTATTGTTGACTAACATCTGTGGATGCAGGAAAAACAGGTTGGAGGAATCTAGCTGGATTCCTCACATTTTAAATTATTTGTTTTTCATACATATGCTGATATATGATGTGTTTATAACCCGTGACAGTTTATAAGTATAGTTGATGTGTTAGTAACACTGATCGTTGATTTTGGGTATTTTAAATATCCTAAATAATGATATATGGATTTCAAAATAGAAATTGAAATATAAAGAGAGCTTAAAGGAAAATATTTATTTTTAAGGAGAAATTTTTATTTAGAACCTGAATTAAATAGAATTTAAAAATAAGATATTTGTTTAAAACAAATGAGATGAAAGGGAAATTTTATAAATGAGATTATAATTGAGGAATTTGTGGAAAATGTAAAGTATGTGTGAATTTGGAAAAGAAATGGAAATCGAAAAACAATCTGTTATTTTAAAATCGATTGAAATCTTCCCAATTTGTAAAGGAAAATATAAAGAAGATACTCTAATGAATAGAAGTTATAAAAGAAAATAGAATTAAAACTTGAAGTTGCAAGTATAAATTATTAAGTCATATATGAACTGGTATTAAGGAATATTATTCAAAGTTAAGATGAATAAGGGATAAAGTAAATATTTTGGAAATAGGAATACATAGAAGAAAGTTTAGGAAGAGTTTTTTAAATTAAATTTGGATTTAAGTCAAACAAGTTTGAATAATATAATATAGATTATATTAAAGAATTTTATATAAGATTTATAGATAATATTTATGAACAGTAAGAATTGGCAAATGATATATATATATATATATTTACGGTATGAAGTTATTAAAATAAACTGAGATAAGTTGTAAAAAGAAAACCATAGTGGTGTTTATAAAGAATATTTATGGGAATATTCAGTAATTGTTTTGTAAATCATATTTAAGAAAAATATTTGAATTAGTGATAAATATCTCGTCTAAAGTGATAATGAATAATTGGAATTTTTATTCGTTAGAAGTTAGGAAACGGAGTTAAGGTAATTAGAAACTGACTGGGAATAGTGGGTTGAATGATTTTCTGGATGTCGATCTGATGTTGGTTTCGGCCTTCGGGGTTGGTACTTAGGGAATTATTCTCTTACTAGTTTATGGTTAGAGACTAATGACCGAGATGAGAAATACGTGTTTAAAAGGGTTTGAAAATAAAAGGGGTTTTGAATATTCTTATATATAAGTATAAGAATAAGAAATGAGTATTTCAATTATGGAAAAATGGAGAAGTTTTGAATTAACAAATGGTTAACTAAAAGAGGCTAAAAGGGTAAGTGACATGTTAATTAGAAAACATGTGAATTGGATATACTTAATTACATATTAAGTAAAACATGTGATTGTAATGATGAAATCAGCTAGAAGATAAAAAGGGGTTGTGGATTACATACCTTGGGCCACAATCTAGAGAATAACATGTTGTGGGCTTATTATTAAACTTAAATGGATTAAGTTGTATGACTGAAATTAATAAGCAAGAGAACTTGGTAATTTGAATAAGAATTCAATATAAATTGGAATGGCCAAGTTAACTGGAAACCTAATGAGGTGAGACAAGCGCGTAAAAGAATGTTTAGACATACGGTCTAATAACATATTTAAAGTGAGGCGCTTGAACCAGTTCGCACGTTTGAGGGTGAATAACCCAACGTGGTGTTATAAGGCACGAGGGGGAGCGCACGTTCATCAGATCATTCTGATGGCTCCGAAGGACTGGAAGGGGAAGCACGCGACTTTCTGAGGTACGTAAGGTGCTCCTAGTTGTCCTCTATGCGGAAACATATGTCTTAGGCTTTGTCCGCAGAGGTTGGGTCTGCGCATAACTACTAGGTGGGTGGGCCTTGACTGCGGATGTAGCTATGAAGTCAGAATGCTATGACAAGGTGACACTAAGGTGGTTCGGCGGTTGCCTCACGAAGAGGAAGGGGGTCACAACTAATAAGGATAATAGACTGTCGGACACCCGTCATCGGCAGCCAGTGGGATGCGGAAAGACTCGAGCTAAACCGAAGATACCATTTCACCCTTCACTATCGGGGTAGGGGGTTGAGGGGAGACGCCGCATGGATGTTTAGATTGTTTGCGTAGGGGCAGTTGCTTAGCTCTATTAGTCTTTACTAGTTAAGGGAGGGGACAAGGTGGGGCCATAGCCACCACGAAAATAGGCCCTAGGTATATCCGTATATAGAGGCTCTTTAAAGACAGTCCTGTACAGATATGGAAAAGCTCCCGACTGAGGTCCATGCTTCATGTATCTACCTGCCACGGAACTCGGTGCACATTAGAGGACGTATGATTGAGGCATCGAGCTACAATTGAAGATACGTAAGGTGGACAGTCTAGATACATGCATGTCGGCTCTGGGTGGTGTATCATAGACTTGAGGGCATTACTCCGGTATGGAGTCTGATTCGAGCAAGGCGGCAGTCAATACATTTACGTAGCATAGTAATGATAGATATATGCAAAACGTAATATTGTTATCCGTACGTCACTACGACGTTGGATGAGGGACTGCGTATATTCCGATGGTGTTATGTTGGAGACCATGCGAGTGGGGTACCGTGGGGTGTACCTCAATATTGGGGGTGGCTACATATATATGGTATTAGGCTAATCCACAGGGAAGTAAATGGGTGCGACGTGTGTCTAAGCCTCGAGTGCTGATAACCCAAGTAACATAATAAATAAGAAAATATGATTGAATGGTATACGTAGGATTATCCAAAGTGTATAGTTTAAATCCAGTCACTAGAACTTGTGATCTGACACCCTCCTCATAACATACTCGCAGGTTAGATTTGTGGCAGAGACATGATAGCCTTGGATACTAGTTAGGCAGTATTATTAATACGGTAAGGCTTTATTTTGATTATGTTATATTTTATCCATTCTGTTGTGAGATAATTTCTGAGCTCTGACATGTTTTATGTCTTTGTCTTTTCTACAGGATACCAGAGCAAACCAATCCGAGTTTCGATAAGTTGGAATTTCGAAAAAAAAATTGGTCTGTCGGAATTGGGGTTGTCACATCTGGTATCAGAGCTTAGGTTTAGGATTCCTATATAAATAGTGAGTGAACGTATTTGTACTTTTAAAAATATAAATATTATATATATATATATACCTAGATCCATAGATAAACCCACTAAATAAAAAGAGTATAAATGGGATGTTTGTTTTGTACACTAAAGAAATGAATAAGGAATTAAGAATAGAGTGGACGTCTGCACCTTTAGTAAGAGACTAAACCGACCTTATAGGTGAGAACAAGTCATAAACCCGATGGAGAAAATAGTTGTCCGTATCTACTCCAGTTTTGTGATTTGAAAAAAAAATGATTTACATTTTTAAGATGACATGTTTTTGTGCTTTGGCAAAACTAAGTTTTCATGAGGAAAATGAAATTTTGACACTTTGAATTTTTGGAAGAAAATTTAAATGAAAAAGAAAGGCCAAACCATGTTTTAAAAATATGGAGTAGGTAATGGTTAGTGCCTAGGAAAGATGTGAAAAGTTTTGAGGTTATAAAGTAAGTAGCGAAAATTATCTTGGAATAATGGTGAGTTCCCGTAAATGCGTAAGCATTGAATAGCCTAGGGTGTTGCGTGAAATAATTGTTGGTACACAGCTTGGAATAGTAGTGACTACTAGATAGTAAAGGGCAAGTAAGTGTTTAGATCATGTTGCTAATTTCCATTTTAGGAGTAAAACCCGATACTACATTTCTGTGGGGATCGTTCCGTTATTTTGTTAGGTAGTTAGGGTAACACCTAAACCTATCATGGACGCCACAGTTTGGACTTTTCTTATTGAGGGGGATATAGTCCCAAGATTCTTGGCCCTTAGTAGTAGGTGTGTAGGGTGTCTGTTCTCCTGTTTTAGTTGGAAGACTAGAGGCTTATTTAAATTTAAACTAAGATTAGATAATTAGATAAGCTAAGAAAAGAGAAAATATACAAATGAAAAAGGAAACAGAAAATTCAGTAAAGCAACAAAAATGGAAAATTATGAGAAAAGATGGATAAAGATAAAACTTTCTATGACGGCCCGCCCCGCACCAGCCGACATTTCCCATGAAAGTGCGCTGTGCCGATGTCCAACCAGCACGAGACGGTCGCCAAAGAAAGAAAAAAAAAGAACTTACTGGTGAACTAACAAAGAACCTGTAGAATATTTCACAGCGCATGGAATAAATTATAATAATAACATACTTTAACATTAAACAGGTGAGACAGTGCATAAGCTGAAAATTAAACATCATAGCAGCGGAAAATCCAATTACAGCTTATGTTCCACATCATCATTATTACAACTTTAAAACTGTCTCTAAAGCAAAAGAAAGGAAAGGTACACTACTAATGCCCAAAGTAGTGACCAGCAGCGACATAGGGAGAATATCTATATATATCATATGTGGGAGCCTCCTGCTCGTCTCCGGTACAGCTACCCGTGCATACCACCTAACCTGTCTCTAGTATGCCCGTTTAAGAGCACCCAAAGTAATAAGAAGAGACATAAAACTCTGGGTCAGACAAAAGTCTGGTATGAGCGATAAACATCAAAACAGAACAATAACAGGTATACTAAACCATACCTGAACCTGGACCTGCAACCAAAGAGTTAGCACAACATACCACTCAATACTCTAAGGTGCCACTAAACATAAGGTGTAAAGAATAAGGGGGTGGAGGTGTGCATGACATAGTGATAACAAACAATCAAGCATAGCAACCATCCTCGCATCTCTCACTCAGTGCGCAAAGCATACGATATCCACCGCTCTGACCACCCATTCCTTGCTATGATCACTCTGCCCCATGGAGTCATAATGACGCCACTGCACTGATCCACAACCACTGGTCCTTGCTATGTCCACTCTGCCCCATGAAGTCATAACAACTCCACTGCACTGGCTCATAGCCATGCTACGATCACTCTGCCCCATGGAGTAATAACTACCCCGCTGCACTGATACATAGCCTAACATATGTCTCGGTGGTGAATAAAAGCCATGGACATCGATAACCCCTTTGCATACGTCCCGTAGCAAAGCCTGTAACAACCCGAAAATCTAGGCTAGTTTAAAATTTTTATTTTGGCAATTTTAACGAATTTTGAATATTTAAAATAGATTATTTTAAATAATATCGATGGAAAATTTATTTTGAATAGAATTCGAACGTATATGTTATATACGTCATCGTTAGAATATAAATAATTATATATAATTATAAATAGAATTGAAAATGGCGCGGTAGTTCGATAATTCGATTTCATACTTCAATTGAACGTACCGGGTGCAAAACAATCCGGATTTTAGTGAAACCAAAAATAATGGGATCTAATTGAGAATATCTTTCCAATGAATCCGAAAAATTGAAATTTCATAGCGGGGATCAAAAGATATGTGCAGTTGAAAATTCTAAATAATCGCTATGGAATTCAGGCCCTTAAAAATGGGAATTTTGCAAACGACCTCGGATTTTGACGAAATCACTTTTGTTGGGTCCGTGATGTCAAATTATTGTTAGATTCCAAATTTCATAATTTTTCGAATCAATATGTGAGCGTGGCAAAGGAAAACGCGTTTGACCAGTTTTAGTTGATTTTAATCGACTGGAAAATGGTCATTTTTCTAACGGTCTCAAAATTTGACGAAACTAGTTTTGTTAGGACCGTATCGTCAATACGAAGCTAGAAAATATTTTTCTGTAATTTTTAGAGACTGTATGTGGCCTCGGTAATTTGAAATGTATGTTTAAATTGAATATACAAAGAATTATACTTTGATTTAAATGAAAACTGATTGTAACAGCTGAATCAGCCTACGATACATATCCCATTGTGTTCGGAATGGGGGTAATTAGCTATGGACGACAGGCGGTGGACCTCGTTTAGAGGTCGTATGTAAAAGTCAACTTTTCTTGAAATTAAATAATATAAAATTAAAATCTCTCTCCTCCTCTCCTTTATTTCCTCAGCGCCCCCCCCCCCCCCCCTTTCGTTCATTCTGTCAAAAGAGAAAAAAAAGAATCCCGATGTCGATCCACCCTCCACCGCCGCTCAGGGGCATGCGCCACCGCACGCCACCCTCTCCCCTCCGCTGCGCCTCCTTCTTCCCCTCCTAAAAACTGCACCCCTCTCTCACGAAATCCCCAAACCCCCGAGCCGTCGATCCCTCCGCCACCTCCTCCGCCTGCTGCGCCGTGGCAGCGCCCTCCCCGACCCCCTCTCCTCTGAAATCCGCACCCCTGACCCCTTCCGACTTCAGGCGACAGCGAAACCCCCCCTGTGCGCAGTAAGTTCTTCTTTTCCCTTTTTGTTTTTATTATTTGATTATAATTTCAGTTTAGAAAATGAATGGCATGTTAAAGTTTGCATTTTTTTAATATAAAGAACAAGTAGAAAAATATGATTTTTGTCATATGAATAGTTATAAAAATATAATCTTTTATATTGTAGAAGTTAAAAATATAATTTTTATCTATATAGTAGCGATGTAAAAATATAATTTTTATCTATATAGTAGCGATGTAAAAATATAATTTTTATCTATATAGTAGCGATGTAAAAATAGAATTTTTATCTATATAGTAGCGGTGTGAAGATAGAATTTTTATCTATATAGTAGCGGTGTGAAAATAGAATTTTTATCCATATAGCGTGATTATAAAAATGGGATTTTTATATACATGGCAACTAAGTAAAAATTCGATTTTTATATATCGAATAGCGAAGTAAAAATTCGATTTTTATATATCGAATAACGAAGTAAAAATTCGATTTTTATATATTGAATAGCAAAGTAAAAATTCGATTTTTATATATTGAATAGCGAAGTAAAAATTCGATTTTTACATATGTAGTGAATACGGGCAACGAAGGTGACAAAAAGGCGAGAACAACGAAGATTTCTATAAATGAAGTGTCATGGAGTTGGGATAGCTATCGGTGAGAACTTCTCACTCTAAATTTCTTTTTCTAGTTATATATATACTAGGATGCAGACGGTGCTTAGTAGCACCCGACACCCGTCGTCCACAGACCATGGATGGCTTGTTTGTTTGATTGATGTGTTGTGAAAATTGTTTGAGATGTTGATGTGAAATCAATAATAAAATGTAGATGTGTTGAAATAAATTAATTATCATTAAAAATATAATTTTTGACGTGAATGTGAATAAATGAATATTTATAAACAAATCGGCCGATTTGTTTATATACACTGTTTTGACTGATATTGATGGGATGATAAATTTTACACATCGCCCAACTGCACAAATAATATTCAGTGTTTGTTGATTTGAAACCCCACACGGGTGTTGGGATGAAATTTGGCTTACACTAATCCCAATTATTTAATTGTATGTCGATCGATTGGTCGACAGGCTGTGTAAGCGTTAATTATTTATATTTGATGCTTATGCAGTTGTGTGGTTCACCTTTAATGATGGTTGATTGTTTATCATTGCTATTATATACATGTGTAGTATGGAATCCATATAATTAACACTATATGGTGATTGATTGGGCCTCATTCCAATCGGGAAAATAATGAATATTATAAAAGAAAATTCACGTGTTGAATATAAAAATAGTCATGTGTTGACGATGTTCATGTGTTGAAAATATTCGTGTGTTGAGTAAAATATTTTAACAATAAAATTTACATCTTTATCATATTTAAAATTAGAACTACTTCACGGTGGGGTCTAATTAAAAATCAAACGATAAATACCATAATTTTATAAAATATTTTACATAACAAAAATAGTGATGTGTTGACAGTACTCATGTGTTGAAATTAGTCGTGTGTTGAAAAAAATATATATTCATGTGTTGAATAGAATAAATATTCATTTGTTGAATAGAATAACGAATATATATATATATATATATATAAAGCCGTGTTGATTAGAGTTACGCCATTATGACGTGAACGATAGTTATATCGATTATATTCGTTTTTATAATGAATATAGAAAAGAAGTGAATTCAAACTATAACGTTTTGAAAATATTATCATTTATATAGTAATGATATGACATATTCAATTTTGATTTGAAATTGAATATAGAGTTGAAATGGTTTTGAAAACGAATTTGAAACGATTTATAAAATACGTTTTAAAAGGAAATCGACGAAATATATAATATATATATATATATTATATATATATAATGGCCTGAATAGAACGCGCCGCGCCGCGACAGTTCGTGAATTTCGACCATTGACTTCGAATTGACGTTGCGGGAGATCCGACCGTCGGATTCTCCTAAAACCAGAACCGTTGGGTTCGTATCGAAAAGAGCTTTCCAATGAATATTAGAAATTTGAAATCTAATGGTTGGATTTGGAGTTATGTCCAAATCAAATTTGAAAAAGGTCGCTGTAAGTGCAGTTCTATGGCCGTTGACTGAAATCGACTGTACGGGCCTTGATAAAATTATTAAAAATATCAATAATTTGTGTAAAATCATAATATGAGAATTGGAAAGAACGGGGATGAGAAATTCCACATTTGAAAGGATAAAAATGTATTTTTGTCAAAATGAACTAGTTTTGAACTAGAATTAAAATCAATTTATTTTTGAAATAAATAAATTGAATTTGAAAGTGATTTTAAAAATAATCAGTATTTCCAGTACGTGAATTGGACTGGAGTTGAATCGAAATTATCTTCGGAATATTTCGATGTTGGATTTCGTGACTATACAGATATTGTTAGGGGAATTTGAAAGATATATTTTATATCGTTATTTCCAATACGATATTTGTTGGTTTCAGAATTTGATATTGAATATAAGCCGGTATATTTTCTATTCAGAGCCTTGTATTTAATATCAAATGTGATTTGGGTTTGTCGTGAATCGTGTTTTAGATGACATTGGTTCTTTAACCCAGTTAAAGACAGAATATTGATTTTTGAGAAGATCAAAACTAAGTGGAGTTTTAATGAATCTTTAATTAGATTGTAATGTGAATTGATAATTTAAATTGTCAAATCTGAAAGGTGATCGAGAATGGAGTACCGCCCGTTTTGCTCCAAAGCGATAGTTAAATCTTTAATTAGATTTGAACGTGAAATGGTAATTAATTTTACTGATAACACCATGGTGTTAGATATGGAGTATTATCAGTTTTGCTCCATGGGATGAATAAGTTGGGATTGGGAAATAAAATAAATAATTACTTTGGTGTGGTTCGCTAATCCCAACTAGTTTGAAATGATACCCAAAGGAAGATTAAAGAATAAATTTAGAAGAATTTATCTTGGATAAAATTAATGGTAACACTTCCCAAAGAATGTGATTTTGTGAATAAAAGAATATTCTGAATTGGAATGAGGCGTTCGTGGTGTTTGTGTAACATTTGTTTATTATATACGTGGGTTATTCAGAAAGGCCGGGTTATACCCATTCTGAATAACCGATTCGACGAGATGTCGAAGATGAGGACGGTGGTTGAAGACCGGAAGTCTTCACATCGTTTGGGTGATTACTGATGATCTCGATTGGGCTGTACGCCCAAGATGAGGGAAACATTTGGTGATCGTCCAGACGTACTTGGAGATAGATGGATATGTGAGGAAAGTGCCTCCGGTTTCGTTCAGACCCAGAACGAACTTGCAAATTGATTGTGTGTCTGACATTGGATTTTATTCTGTGTTGATTGATCTCTACTAAATATACATCTGTTTGGCGGCAGAGAATTTATTCTCTTGCTTAACGCCCTTCTCTGAGACGTACGAGCTCTGAGGTTGTATATCGATGGACATCAGTCGCATGGAGTGAATTGCCAGTGTGGCACGCGTAAGTGGCAATTGATCAAGGCTTCTGTTGAAAAGCAAAGTCTTGTGGTTGATGATCAAATCACGGCATGTGTGGCGCAGCTTTGCGTATAACGTGGATTCGCGATCCTCACACCTCGATATGAGTCAAAAACGGGATACGGACCCAAGGAGTGCACGACGTTTCTTTCTAGCTTTGGTGGTGTCAGTGGCCTACCAGCCCCGACATTTATATACTTTTCACCTGTGTGGTTGTTGGATACGAGGGGCCTCGGATATAGGTCTGTAAGGACCTGGAAACGTGAGTTCAGGAATTGCTAATCCTCAAAAGTAAGAGAGGACCGGCCTTGGAGGTTCCAAAGGATCATAGTGGGGTCCTGAGGCATTGCTAGAGTGTCTCGAACGCGGAGAGGAGCTTGCCCCTTGCCTCGACTCATGACGGAAATCCAATTTCCAATACGTGATAGTGCGGTTTTATTTGTAGAACCTAGTATGACGACATAGTGGTATGGGTCATTCATGCCGCCTATGATTGATATTTATGATTGAAATTGTTTTGACACTATACACCTATAATAGTATCAAATAATGTGTTTTGAACGTATCAAGCATGCTTTGGCTATTATAAGGTAAAAACCCTATCCTCCGGCTTGCGTTGCATTGTGTGATGGGACCTGGGTCTTATAACAGCTTCATTTTTCTTTATTTAGCATTGTGCTGTTTGTTCTATGCACTGGTATTCATGGGAGGAAACCCGTTCCGTGTTATACGGCGTGGTCCCTTGATTTACCTAACTTTAAAAGTAAAGATTAATAACTGTTTTAGTTCTCACAGCAGTCACATGACTAACCTGGAGTTTATTGTTTTAACCTAAACTCTGGGTGCCCCTATTTTCTACACGTGCAGCTAGTAGTTTTGGTTTTGCAGATTTATATTCACAGGGTCCTGATTTACATCTGGAACGATGCTCGGAAAGCTCTGTATCCGTGTATCACTTTCAGTTGTGGTTTTGTATTATTTTCCGCTGCAATGTATTTAAATGTAATTTAAATCTCTGATATTTGTTGAATGTAATTTATTCATTTATACTCTGTATATTCTTGTATCTGATGGAATTGTTGTAATAACAATGAAATGTTCTTCTGTTTGCGTTCTATTTTGTCTTGTCCTCAACGCCATCCGTGCTTTCCTTCACGGGGAAGTTCGGGTCGTGTCAAAGCCTAACTCATGAAGTTCACTCACTAGTTCCCATCTGGATCCTGAGTTCTACTTCCCATATGGACTACCTCTACATATCGGGTTTTGGTCTTCTCCGGATCAGCCTTCATATGGTTCAGAAACAAACTTCCTTTCGGATCGGTTCTCTTCCCCTTGTTCAGTCTGTAGTCATCATCTTCCTTCTGGTCGGTTCGTGCTCCCTCTGTCGGATCGGGTCGTTGTGCCCAAGCTGGATCGTGGTGAGGGTAGGTGGCCCATGGTTCGTGACTTGCTTCATGCCTGCTCCAGATCAGTTCGGGTCGTGACCAAGCTTCGGGTCGGGTCGGAGCTTTTGGTTCGTGATCCTCCTTGGCCATCGGTTCCTCAGCTTCTGAAGCAGTTCGTGATGGAAAGAGCGTGGTGTCTCGTGGACGGGTCTCACGATCAAGTCGGGTCGTGGAAGGGAGGGGCGATCCGATCCGGGTCCTGCACATTTCCTGCAACTCTTCCAGCGACTGTTTTACGCCACACGACGGCGTTTTCGACCATTCTAACTTTCCTAATCAATCACAAAGCATACCATACAGTCATAGCAACATGTATAGTTATCCATAACAGCAAACAACACTATGATATGTCAAAACAGATCAAACATACCCAACAACCCTTATTTTCCCTTAAGCATGTTTAAGCATAACTAATGATATGATTAGCAAAACTTAATCAAATTAACCAAATTTTCTAATAGAGGCCTAAAATAATATTTCGAAATTTATGAACATTTCTCCATAATGTAATCATGTTTAAATTCGCTAATTAACACTAATTACCCTTAATTAACCATAATTATTGAGGAACTATGCAAATCACTCACCTTAGCCACAAATAAACTTTCAAAACTGAACTATCCTCTGATTTGGCGTTGTTCCCAAGACAACACATCAGTTCTGACCTTGCTTTGGTGCTATTCCCCTTTGATTTGACGTAGATTAGGCTAATACTTGATTAGAAAGTGACTAGAGTGATTCTAGATGTTGAAGGCCATTGTTAGGGTTCTTAGAATGAAAGTGGCGGCTAGAAAAATAAATAAAATGAAAATCTAGCTCATTTCAGCCTCCGCATAACCCTAATCTCGAAATGGGTTATGGGCTCATTCACTAATCACCTCATTTGGCCCGGTTAAGCAGTTTTTCTTCTTCCAAACCTTACTTCAACTATATCTCCCAAACGGTAAGTCCGTTTTTCACATATGACCACTCTACGGAAAGGTAAACCATCATTCGGATCTAACGGAAGTGGCTTCAGGTCAAAAATCCTTTCCAATCAAAAGTTATGGCCGAAACAAGATGAGCTAGGAGCAAAATGGTCATTTAAAAATCAGCAAAAATCATGAATACGGGAAATGACCCCAATAGTCGTTTCCCAAAGTTACATGACCATACGACTTCTTATGTGAAAGAAAGAAATATTCTACGATCCTTCGATGCGTAGAATGCATGTCTTTACATTCTCCTCCCCTTAAGAAATTTCGTCCCCGAAATTCCTTAACCCAAAACATACAAAGGATCCCGCATGCCTACCATCCATATACAACAATCAAACATGCAAAACAAACAAAACAAACCTATCCTAGCATGCAGAAAGACTAAATCGAAACGAAAATCTTACCAGGCGAAGAGTTCTGGATACGTCTTCCTCATGCTCTCCTCTGTCTCCCAAGTACAGTCATTCTCATTCTCGCCCCATTGAACTTTGACTAATTTCACCGCCTTCCTTCGAAGTTGCTTCGTATCGTTCCCAACAATACGCATAGGCTTGCGGTTCCCAACCGCCTCAGGTTCAACCTCGATATCTTCCAACTGACCAGGTGAAATAGTCACATCGGGGTCATGCACGAATTTCCTTAACAGGGAAACATGAAATACGTTATGAACTTCTGCCATCTTCTCTGGTAATTCAACTTAATATGCCAGATTCTCAATTTGCTCAAGAACTGGGAATGGACCAACAAATCTTGGTGCTAACTTGCCTTTCCTGCCAAATCGAATCACGCTCTTTAACGGAAAAATCTTGACAAACACCAAGTCGCCAACGGAGAACTTTAATTCTCTTCTCCTCTTATCAGCATAACTCTTCTGCCTATCTTGGGCAGCCTTCATTCGCTATTGGATAATCTTAATCTTAGCTGAAGTTTCTCTTATCACATCTGGTCCAAGCACAAACTTCTCACCAGTTTCTAAGTAACATGATGGTGAGTTACACGGTCTTCCATACAAAGCTTCAAATGGAGCCATACCGATACTGGATTGATAACTATTGTTATATGCAAACTATACTAGATGCAAATGGTCATCCCATGATCCACCAAAACTCAATATGCAAGCTCTCAGGAGATCTTCTAATATACGATTCACCCTCTCTGTCTGACCGTCGGTTTGAGGATGATACGCGGTACTGAGATGTAATTCTGATCCTAACGCCTCTTGTAAGCTTTTCCAAAATCCACTAGTAAACAACGGATCTCGGTCGCTCACAATGCCTTTGGGTATTCCATGAAATCTCACTACCCACTTTACATATAGTTCCGCTAACTTAGCTGCCGTTCTATTCGACTTGACGGGTATAAATCTTGCACTCTTGGTCAATCGGTCCACAACCAACCAAATGCTATCATGGCCCGACCTAGTTCTTGGTAACCCATCAATGAAATCCATTGAGATTTGTTCCCATTTCCATTCTGGAATTTCTAATGGTTGCAACAAACCAGTAGGCTTCTTTTGCCCAACTTTAACTAGCTGGCAGTTCATGCATTTGGATATAAACTTCCCAACGTCTCTTTTCATCCCTTCCTAGTAGTAGGTTTGCTTCATGTCTCGATACATTTTATTACCATCGGGATGTATAGTCAGTTTTGAGTGATGACATTCTCTAAGCACTTCATCTCTCAATCCATTGACATTGGGCACAACCAGTCTTCCATTCTTTCTAAGCCATCTATCTCGATCAAACCCATACTTGTTCATCTCTTCGACGATTCCCATCTCTAACTTTGAGATGATTTACAATAGGTTAGGATCGTCCCTCTGACTGGAGACATTCCGCTCAATTAAAGTGGGTCTGACTGTCAAATTTTCTAACATTTCTGGATCCAATTCGCACTTTGGTCTGAAATCATACCCAGCGATGCACTCCAGTTGTTTCCACTCAAGAAACCTAGCCCCTAAACTGGCATGTCTTCTGCTCAATGCATCAGCTACCGCTTTGCCTTTTCCCGGTGTGTATGCGATATCAAAATTGTAGGAAGCCAAGAATTCTAACAATCTTTGCTGTCAGAGATTTAGATCCTTTTGAGAGAAAAGATACTTTAACAATTTATGATCGGTAAACAACTCGAATCTTCTCCTAAGAGATAATGTCTCCACATCTTCAAAGCAAATACGATCGCTGCTAATTCCAAGTCATGGGTAGGGTATCTTTTCTCGTGCGGTTTCAATTGTCGACTTGCATAAGCTACAACTCTACCTCCTTGCATCAGTACAGCACCTAGTCCGGTACCACAAGCATCTGCATATACTGTCATCTCTTCATTCCCCTTAGGAATGACTAACACTGGTGCACATGTCAACTTTTCCTTTAGACTCTTGAATGCATTCTCTCACTTTTCGTCCTAGACGAAAGCTTGATTTTTCTTAGTCAACTAAGTCAACAGTGCTGCTATATTAGAGAAGTTTTGGATAAACTTGCGATAATATCTAGCTAATCCCAAGAAACTTCTTATGTCTATTGCATTCTTGGGCGTAGACCAATCTTGTACCGTAGCCACCTTTGCAGGATCCACGGCAATACCATTCTCTGAAACAACATGGCCCAAGAACCTCACTTCCCTCCTCCAGAAGTGACACTTAGAAAACTTTGCTTTCAATTGGTGTTTTCTTAACACCTCCATCACTATCCTCAAGTGTTCCTTGTGTTCTTCCTCTATCCTAGAATAAACAAGGATATCGTCCACGAACACAAGAACAAACGTATTCAACTAATCTCTGAATTCCCTATTCATAAGATCCACAAAATATGCTGGTGCGTTGGTCAACCCAAATGGCATGACCAGCCACTCATAAAATCCAGATGGTGTCTGAAAAGGCCGTTTTAGCTATACTCTCAGCTTCCACTCTAAGCTGATGAAAACCTGTCGCGAGATCCAACTGGGAGAACACTCTCGCGCCACTTAACTGATCAAAAAAATCATCTATCCACGATAGAGGATACTTATTCTTCCTCGTCACTTTATTCAATCCGTGGTAGTCCACACATAATCGAAGGGAACCATCTGCCTTGGTAGCAAACACAACTGGTGCTCCCCACTCAGAAACACTTCTTCCGATAAACCACTTCTTCAACAGATCGCTTACTTGCACCCCGAGCTCTCGCTGCTCCCTTAGCGCCATACGACGAAGTGGCATCACTATAGGTCTGGCATCTTTCACTAAGTCAATACGGAACTCAATCTCTCGGTGTGGTGGAAGTCCGGTCACTTCCTCGAAGATGTCCGGATACTGGCCAGCCATGGGCATATCTGACAACTCATCATGCGGGATGTCGAGGGAATTTAGAAAACTAGCCATTACCCCATCATTAGGTAGACCACCAAACACTACCCCCCACCCATCATCTGCTCTAACTGTCACCAAAAAGCCCTCACAGCAGTTCTAACCTTGCTTTGGTGCTATTCCCCTTTGATTTGACGTAGATTAGGCTAATACTTGATTAGAAAGTGATTAGAGGTGATTCTAGATGTTGGAGGCCATTGTTAGGGTTCTTAGAATGAAAGTGGCGGCTAGAAAACTGAAATGAATGAAAACCTAGCTCATTTCAGCCTCCCCATAACCCTAATCCGGAAATGGGTTATGGGCCCATTCACTAATCACCTCATTTGGCCCGGTTAAGCAGTTTTTCATCTTCCAAACCTTATTTCAGCCATATCTCCCAAACGGTAAGTTCGTTCACATATGACCACTCTACGGAAAGGTAAACCATCACCCGGATCAAATGGAAGTGGTTTCAGGTCAAAACTCCTTTCCAATCAAAAGTTATGGCAGAAACAAAATAAGCTAAGGGCAAAATGGTCATTTAAAAATCAGCAAAAATCATGAATATGGGAAATAACCCCGATAGTCATCTCCCAAAGTTACATGACCATACAACTTCGTATGTGAAAGAAATAAATATTCTACGATCCTTCGATACGTAGAATGCGGGTCGTTACACTTTCCAAGACAAGATGAAAACGGAAAACAGTAACAAAGAAAATTTTCTTATGTTGCCTGTACCTGGATAGGAGAATAGGGAATCTTTATAAATAGCTACATAAAAATCCAAGTACGGTTAGGGAGATGCGGAGTTTTCCGTTTTCCACCGTTTTGTAACATAATAAATCGAATTTGGAAAATTAGATTTTTCTGAAATTCGAAAAATTGGTTGGTAGGATTATGCATGCAACAATTGGATGAACTATGCTCTTACTCAGTAAGAGTATGGGAAAATTTAGATGAAAAAGCATTTTTGATTTTCAAAATATTGCATTCATGTAGAACTACCAATATATTTGGGATGTGAGCATCATATTTTAAAAGGATTTTTAAAAAGCTTGCATACACATAGGAGGTACCGATTAGGCATGCATGCATTATTATGTTGTACTTCACTTTGCACAAGTGCATATTATTTGCAAAAAATTGGATGCACACATGATGGATGTATTTTATGCGAGGGGTTAATTTATTTTACCCTTATTAAATTTCGGGGACGAAATTTTCTAAGGGTAGGAGAATGTAACACCCCGTATTTTTAGTGTAAGATAATAAAATAAGAATAACTTAATTAAATATTCAAAATTTAGTAAAACAGACCATGCCACTGCGTCCGTCTCGAAATTCTAGTCAAAATCGGCACCTGGTTTGCGTAAATCGGACACCGTATGAAGAAGTTATGAACATTAGAAGTTTGTATACATATAAGGAGTTTCTATGCATATATATATATATATATATATATATATATATATATATATTAATAAATATATCTAGAAAATTCAAAAATCAGTCTAAAAATCAAAATGGCAGGTGGGAAAGTTCGGGGGGAAAATGGGCCGTTGGGGGTCGACCTAGGGGTCGACCCACGAACAGGTGTGTCACCTAGGGGTCGACCCACCCGAGGATCCTGAAAGTTCTTCTGACGTGTTCGGTTCTGATATCTTAATTTTTGATCTAAGGGTCCTAGTTCCTCCACTACTCCTATAAATAAGACCCTAGACCTAACCCTAAATGTCATAATTCGGTATCTACGCCAGAGCTCTGCCATTACACTCACTCTGTCTTCTCAAATTTATTCTAAAATTTAAAATACTAGCCTAGTAAAATTATGAATTCAGATCTGGAAGAGAGAATCAACATCAATAAAAAAAGATTATTGAATCATGAAAGCAAGGTAAACTTCTTGATCCAATCTATTCAATTCTTCCTATTTCTTTCCCTTCTCTTTTAATGAAAATAGTTGATCCACATTATTAGGTTTCAAATCAAATTAAAGGGGAAAGGAAAAACCAGATAGAACGGATCAGATCCAAAATTTGGGAAAAGCATGAAAGGTGAGTGGGTTTAAACTATAGTCTTTAGATAATGTTATGACTACCGTTTAGCATTCCCCTTTTAATAAATTGTGAAATTGCCAATTTAATTATAAATTGTTGTTATAAAAAGTTGAGACGTTAATATGAATAGATCAGGAAATTCATATGTTAAATCTATTAAATTGGGGGAATGATTAGCATGATATAACGTCAAATTATTAATATGAATAATTCATATGTTGAATCAGTTGAAATGTTGGAATGTTTATTATAATATTAATTTGAACATGTGGGAAAAATTCATATATTGGATCTGTTAGAGTGCTAAAAAGTTTACATGTAAATTTGTCCCAATTATATATAGGAATAATTGGAGTAAGTATATGACTATATGGATTCATGTTAACATAGAATCGAATAAATATGGGTTTGGGGCATCGACCAAATTATGTTTAAAGATCTTAAATTGGATCATAAGTATAGAAAAATGATTTGGGCGCAAATGGGATCATATGTAAAATATGAATCGGCATAATTCGAATAATATGAATTTAGACATATAACCCATCATGAATATAATTGGGTAAATGGGCATTAACACCTATGAAGGCATACGTTTAAATAATTGATTAATAATGAATGCCTAGGATTACAATTAGAAATTGTAATTGCACTTATGACACGAGATTAGGCTGCATTAGTGGTGGAAGTCTGCCTGGACCTGACCGGCATATCCAGCAGCCACTAATGTTGAACCTAATGTGAGAGGTCTAAGTGCGCAAATACGCGACGGGCTATGACACGGGTTAAGCCCAACTTGTGGAAGAAGTCTGCTCGGACACGACCGACATATCCAACATCCACAAGTTGTAGGCCTAACGTGGGAGGTCTAGCCCATTATAAACCATAAATGGACATGGCAATGAATTGGACTACTTAACCTAATCTAATCCATAGGGATTGTATGAATATGAACTAAAGATAGGGTTGAGGTGGGCTCGGCAAATCTAAAGGGGCAGGTAATATTTACATATAGGCCCGCAAATTTAGCCCGATAAGGTTATGTAATTAAAGACACCTAGTGGTATACATAACCAGTGGAAATAATAAAGTTATGTTATTAAAGGCACCTTTTAGGGTAAGCATAACTTGTAGAAATGATAATCACCTATTATAAATAAATAACATTAATGAAAATGTTGTATAATAGGTAGACTGAAAATGTTGTATAATAGGTAGACTTGTCCTAGTGACAAGTGAATATTATAACTTAGGTTGTAAACGGAATAACTGGCGAAAAGAGATAAGGGACACTTAATTGTAAATTAAGTAATTGGTAAATGGGGAAAACCAAAAACCAGTTGAGAAAAGGGGGGAAAATATATGAAATACAAGAAGTTGTACTTAATTATAAATTAAGTAATCTGTAAGTTTGGAAGTCTAAAACCCCATTGATAAGAATGCTAAGGCCTGTTCTAGGAACAGGAGGAAATTATAGCATAGGTTAAAATAAATGGGTAGAGAAACTTATTAGTGGACCTTAGTTAATGGAACTAAATTAATAAGTAAACAACGATAAATTGGATTGATAAGTAAAATTGAATTATGATTAATGGGAAAGAATGAGGAAAACTTATGAAATGAAATAAGTTATATTTAATCATAAATGGCGAGTGACATATTAATTAGAAAACATGTGAATTGGATATACTTAATTACATATTAAGTAAAACATGTGATTGTAATGATGAAATCAACAAGAAGATAAAAAGGGGTTGTGGATTACAGACCTTGGGCCACAATCTAGAGAATAACATGTTGTGGGCTTATTAATAAACTTAAATGGATTAAGTTGTATGACTGAAATTAATAAGTAAGATAACTTGGTAATTTGTATTAGAATTCAATATAAATTGGAATGACCAAGTTAACTGGAAACCTGATGAGGTGAAACAAGCGCGTAAAAGAATATTTAGACATAGGGTCTAATAACATATTAAAGTGAGGCGCTTGAACCAGTCCACACGTTTGAGGGTGAATAACCCAACGGGGTAGATTATCGTGGCGTTATAAGTCATGAAGGGTAGCGCACTTCATCTGATTGTTCTGATGGCTCCGAAGGACTGCAAGGGGAAGCACGCGGCTTCCTGAGCCACGTAAGGTGCTACTAGTAGTCCTCTGTGCGGCGGCAGATGTCTTAGGCTTTGTCCATAGAGGTTGTCGGACACCCGTCATCGGCGATACATCATACCGTAGGGCCAGGGAGCCGATCAATTAGGGTAGTAGTTAGGGTACATTTGGATGTATGCCTAAGTCTACCACCTTATAGTGGAAGGGATCATCTCATTCTGGTTATACTAGTAATAGTGCAGAGTAATCATTAGGGAAGCGTATATACCCTATCCTGTATACCTTGTCACACCTTCCATTTATGTAGTGATCTCTCTTATCCACTTTATACGCCTGTCATGCTAATTTTATTTATTTACTAGAAAAAAGTAACTAGACTCGCCAGACTTTATGTCTGGCCCTTTTTGTTTATCCTTCTTTCTTCTGTCCCCCCCCCCCCCCCCCCACCCAAGATTCTTAAGAAGGAAACACTCAGGCTTGACCGTGATTCTGCTTACTTTTGCTGGAGCTGCTGATATGTATGGCTCAAGCTCCTATCCTTGTTGCTATGGCTATATTTTGTTCTTGGGGAATTTTACTTCTTTTATGTACTTTGATATTTTTGAAGTACATGACAGTAACTTTTATGTTGTAATGAGTTTTTATGTTTCAGACATGTGATGTTTTTGGACCACGGAATCTTATGATTTTTTTTATTCCGTTGTTATTCTATATATCTGTCTTGTAATATTTTGTGCATGTTTACCTATAAATCTTCACGAAACTTAATGCATTCCCTTTGTGAGTGACATTAACGAACGTGGGGTGTCGCATTGCTGGGCAGTGGAATTGAAGGATATAAGAAGGGGCGAATGTAAATTGCTTAGGAAATGGGTTAAGCATGTTGTTGGGTGATATGATACTAGATAGGTTAAACTCGGATATACTTATTGTGGATGTTTATATAAAAAGTTAGAGTTATTGAATGAGCATGTAATGTTCTACACATAAAGGGATGGGTGCATGTTGTGTACGTATATTATATGCCTATACAATATTATATTGTATGCCTATACAATATGATAGTTAGGTTACTATGCATATATTGCACATTGTATATGTATATATTAGTTTAAGCTGCTGGGGTTGTGTATAATTGTGGCATACACGGGCTAACCAATCGAATGCCTAATTTTGGCCTTGAAATTGATTATAAGATGGGCTCTAAGCTTATTTTATAAATAAGAATCAAGTCTTTGCGTGATATATATGTATATATATATCATTTAAATGATCATTGTAATGTAAATAAGAATGTATGTAAGAAAAAACAAGTAAAATTTGTGTTACTCTCTTGAATTTAGCAACTTGTTTCTGAATAAACGAGATTTCTATTTAATTAACTTTATTTGGGAATGAACATTTGTTTTAACAAATGGACGATTTAAATTAATTATCGAATTGAGTGAGATTTAAAATAGAATTATTTCAAAAGGTAAACGGATTTATTTTTGGAGTAAAGTTTGGATAAATAGTATAAACTGTAGTATAAAAAAATCGAAAGACTAAAGTTTTATTTCATCAAATATAAATTGTTTGGGAATTTATAATGACCAAGCAGTGTGTAAAATAAACCTTGGGCATTACCTCATGTGTCTTGCCATACCTATCACTATACAAGACGTTTTGATTTCGTTTTGCAAATTTAATGTGTTAAGGTGGGAAATATGAAGCATAACGCTATTTTTGATATTTATTTCACTACCAGACATTACCTATTTTAGCGTATAATATCGTATGAAATAGTTTAACGGACCCATAGGGGATGAAATTACCGTAGCATCTCTTTAGTTACTATACATTGATTTATTGACTTACACAAGAACGTTAAGCCTTACTTGATTGTTTTGTGTTTTGCATGAAACGCTCGGTTCAGACCCGAGTGTTACAGATCTAAAGATTTCAGCTGTCGAGGTTAGGAGCACGTGAAGAGGCACTCGCTTTGGTTCTTCTTTCTGTTTATGATTTATTAAATTATGTATGTATACTAATCTCCGCTGTTTTATAAAATTTTGTAAACTCTGATATTATTGTAATAAAATTCCGCTGTGCGATATTGTTGTTTAATTATTTTGTGATTTCTATGTCTGATTCTGTTTAAACCCTGTAAGCTAAATAACAATCTATCGTTCTGAACGGTTTGAGTTGGTTTAATTACGAACTTGAAGCGGTCGAAAAGGTAGGTCCTTACATATAGTCATCCGAGAGTGATGGGCCTCGGTTAGTGCTGCACTTGTCAAGTCATCCATGCGGGGTACACATAATCTTCTATCCCATCGAGCCAGCCTCTGCAATCCATAGTATACCTAAGGAGGTATCTAGAAACCTCTCATCTACTCAATCTATCCGAAATGTCCAAAATATTGAGATCCTCTCTCTACCTCCTGCTAATTCGCTCTAGCAAAGTAGGTCGCACCTCTAATGACGCAAGAAATCCTAAAGCGAACCGTAGATGGTCAAAAATCGAATGCGACTATATACTCCAAACTCTGCCACTCAAAAAATAAAGGAATCAATGTCGCTCTTTGTCTGCTCAAAGCCACTACGTTTTCCTTGCCATAGTTATAAGAAATCTCGAAATCATATGATGTTGAGAACTCCATCCACTTTTGCTGCCTCAAATTGAGATTCCTCTGAGACAATAAATACTTTAGTGACTTGTGGTCTGTAAAGAGCTCGAACCACTTGCCAAGTAGGCAGTGTCTCTAAGACTTAAGTGAGAATACTATAGTAGCTAACGCCAAATCATGCATAGGGTAATTCCTCCCATGGTCCCTTAGCTGCCTACTACCATAGCACACTACTCTACCCTTTGCATCAATACCGCACCTAGACCAGTCCCACAGCATCTGTATAAACTGTGAACATCTTAGATCCATCGAGTAATGTCAAAATTGGTGCACTTATGAAAGCAGTCTTCAACCTATGAAAGGCATCCTCACAATCCATACCCAAAGAGAAAGCCAAATTCCTCCTAGTAAGTTGGGTCAACGGTCTAGAGATCTACGTGAAGTCCATTATGAACTTCCTGTTGTAACCCGTTAGTCAAAGAAATCTCCTCACCTCAGTCGCGTTCTCGGGCATCCTCCAATCCTGTACCGCCACTATCTTGGCAGGATCAACTGCTAACCCGTCTTTTGAGACCATATTCCCTGAGAAACACACTTCTTTACTCCAAAAATAACACTGGGAGAATTTCACCTTCAATTAATAAACTCAGAGAGTACGGAGAACCTCTCCCAAATGCAAAGCATGCTCTTCCTCACTCCTCTACAAGACAATGATATCATGCACAAAAACCAACACAACTTTTTCAGAATATGTCTGAAAGCCCTATTCATCAAATCCACAAAATACGGTGGCGCGTTGGTCAACCCAAAAGGCATAACCAGCCACTCCGAGAAGCCATCAGGAGCCCGAAACACCGTTTTATCGATGTTATCCTCTACCACGTGTAACCGATGGAAACCAGTGATCAAATACAACCAAGAGAATACAGATGCGCCTACCAACTGGTCAAACAAATCATATATTCAAGGGAGTGAGTAACCATTCCTCTTTGTGAGCTTATTCAACTCTTGATAATCCACGCATAAACAGACGAAACTATCAGCCTTAGTGGTGAAGACAACATATACTCTCCACTTAGAAATACTCTTTCTAATAAAACCCTTTTCCAAAAGCTCACCCACTTGCTTGATCAACTCTCTTCATTTCCTCGGAGATAAATGCCGAACAGGTAGCGCTACAGGCTTCACGTTCTCACTAAGATAAATTCGAAAATCGATCTCTCACTTAGGTATTAATCCTCTAACCTCCTTGAATACATCCGGATACTCACAAAAAAGGGGCACAGAACGAATATCGTCTATAGAAGAGTATAATGAATAGAGAAAACTCAACATGATAGACCCTTGTGGGTCGTAAGAAATCTCGAGGGTCCTAGCCCTACATGTCATCAAATGAACAACCCTTCTCTCACAGTCCAGTACAACCCCATACATGGCTAACTAATCCATACCTAAGATCATCCTATACCCCGAAAATCCCAAAACATAGGCATTACAATCAAACTCAACACCTAATATAGAAATTTTCAAACCCCTGCAAATCATCGATAAGTGCGTCGAACCACCAATAATGTTTGAAACTACTGTGGGATCAGTAGGTAGTGAGATTCTTAAGTACAAAAAGTCAACCAAAGTGCTAGAAACAAATAAATGAGAAGCTCCCAAATCGAAAAGTGTTCGTATAGGAAAATTAGAGATAGAGATCAAACCTTCAACATAAACCTTCCTACCTCTGTCTGGGCCACTACTAGTCAGTGTTTCCTCCAACACATGCACCTGAGTTATCAACTGACCAGTCCCATGTCAAGCCTTTTGTGAACATGCTCTACTAAAATGCCCTGTTTGCCCATAGTGGAAACACTTCCCCTTGAACTTCTTCAATCTTTAATAAGACGTCGTGCTATCCCGCATCCATTGCACTTATCTCAGTCTTGATCTGCTTTTTCTGAGGATTCCCAACTTGCTTCTTTTTGTCCTTCTTATTCTACCATTTCTTTTTAGGACTAGAAAACTTAGGAGCCCCACTCTTATCATCCTAAACTTCTATTTCTTATCCTTATGCATCAACACTATCTCAACCAAAGCCTTATATGTCACTCCCATAGGAGTGTGAGTCATCGCCAAACGTTGGAGAGGTTGATTCAACCCTCTCACAAATCAAATAGCTTTCTTGTTAGCTGTGTTAACCAAATCCATTGCAAATCTCGATAACACGTTGAACAGGTTGATGTACTCATTTATCGATAGATTTCCTTGCTTCAAATTCAAAAACCTCTCTAACTACATTCCTTCCTCAACAGGTGATAGAAAATTCCTGTCAAACCTAATCCTAAATCCGGCGGCCTCTAAAGAATCCCGCCAGAACGAGGTTTCCTCCTCGAGTTGCCACGCTACAAGTTGAACTCTTGTCCTATCTTAAATTTCCAACAACTCAAAAATCTTCTAATCTAGGTGCGCGCCTCCAAAACATATCAGAACTCGAAAAAGCCTTTCCGCCCAAGTTAGAGAAGTCCTTACAAAGCTTAGAAATTCGAGGCTTTGAGTGGGCTTGGAGGAACCACCACAGCAGGTGCTGGAATTTGCGCGTGGTCTTGTACCTCAACGGGCGCCATAGCCTCTAAATATCTACGGAACCAACCTGGGATAGAAATACCCTCAGGAAGATTAGGGGATCCCGATAAGCTTGGCAAAAGAAAGAAGAAATTTAGAATTTGAAAGAATTATAGTAATGTTGTAACTTGACTAAAGGGGATATATTTTATTTTCAAAATAACTTTTTGGCTTTTGAAAAATAGGTTTTCTTTTTAAAAAAATTATTTTAAAACAAAATTTTAGTGATCTTCCAACCTTAGGCTCTGATATCAAATGTGACACCCCATACCCCTTAATGTTATCTTGATATAGAATCCCGCAAAGAACTATGAAGCATTGTAGGTATAAAGACATAAACATCACATATACTAAGATTTCATAAGACATAAGCAAATAAAATTCACAACGAAAGAAGAATACAATTTTCACTAAAATAATAAAACTATTTATTCCAACATAACCAAATTGTCTCAAATTACCGTATCTCAAATCTTTAGCCAAAAAAGAAATATCATCAAAATACATAAATATTAAAAAAATTCCCCTACATAGCCAAAGTAACAAGAAAACCGTGGAAATGAAAACGAAGAAAAATAATATATCTTCAGAAGAATCAACAAGAAAGAACCAGCTAAGCAATCCAATTATGTACTTCCTCCCTGAGAGCTCGAGGGGAAGAAAAAGGAAAGAAGGAAAGGAGAAATAGGTCAGACAATAAGCATAGTGAGCTGTAGATTACTAGCATGATTGATCAGAGAAAGAAAAATAGATAAAACAATAGTTCTAACGTCATAAGAGGGTAAGTGTCTGTGTACACATAAAAGTGAAGAGATATAATAAAGATAACAGAAATGACATAAAATATTTGACTATTCTCATTCGTACAATTTGATAATGATGATTATTTTGCACTTCTACAAATTCGGAACAAATAAATATAATTAGGAAGAAATTTCCTAATGCTACCCAATTGATCGGTTGCAAACCCAACGTGAATAATCTATGCTTACTATGGGTTTAGGTTTATCGGCCCCTAGCTCATCAGAAAAATACATAACTGTATCCATAGGTATTACAGTGACTTATTTTCCCCAATCGGACCAATGCAAACATAATGACCTGTTAGAATGCACCCATACGCACCCCTACTTGGATCAACTTACATCCACAATGCAGCATGGTGCATACCCTTGCCTTTAAATTGAGACTGAAAGTGATTAAAAAATTGCATGGAATGGATCCCAAGCAACCAAATAACTTGGCCCAATTCCCCAAACCTTGATCTGGCCCCCAAACAAATTTTAGTTTATTAGGCCCGTAATTTACCTACACATTGTAAATCAATATATATATATATATATATATATATATATATATATTAAAGGCCAGTTTTTTTCAAAAAAGAAAAAAAGGCTAGTGCTACAATTTTTAGGCTCATAATTTACCTAACCACCATAAATCAATCTGAACATTTTAAGGCCTAACTACAACATTTAAGTTTTCTTTTTAGGTTCGTAATTTGCCCAACCATCGTAAATCAATATGCACATATTAAAGCCTAGTGCTATAATTTTTAGGCCCGTACTTTACCCATCCACTGTAAATCAATATTTATATATTAAGCATAACTGTCCTTTTTAACCAATTATAGTCATATCAAAATTGCAAATAAACTATACGTGTTTAGTACGATTTCAAATTATCATATTTATGCAATTTACGGATTACAATCTAGCTTCTATCATAATCCGTCAAATAGATATTTACACAAACTAAATCAGATTTAATCTAATTATTCCCATTTTAATTGCAATTTCCAACATATGCAATTTTGTAACACCCTACATTCCCTATTGTCACCCATATGAGGATTTCATTAAAAAATTATGGAGCAATGTAGGTATAAAGACATAAAACATCACAGAGACTAAGATTTCACAAGACATAAAATTATAAATTTATAGTAGGAGAAGAAACTTTCATTTTATAAAATAGAAAACCACCTTTGTTCCATTTAACCAAATAGTTACAAAATGCCATGTCTCAAAATCTCAGTGAAAAACAACATCAGAGTAAAATATTACCCCAAATATAGTCAAAAAGATACAACCTAACCTTGGAAAGAGAATATGAAGTAATCCGTTACTACAAAGCAAACAAAGAAATCTGAACTATATACTTTCTCTCTATAAACCCTAGGGAAGAGAAGAGAAACGAAGAAAAAAATGGGTCAGACATGAATCCTGGTGAGCTGTTGTGATTACAAGCTCGACTTGCTAAGCTAAGTAAAACAGATAAATAGTGGTTCTAGTGTCATAAAAGGGTAATGTTCTGTACATATCTAACGATGAATAATAACTGATAATAAGAATCGGCTATTCTTATAAAAAAGACAATGATGATAACCATAATAATAATAATAATCAGATTAGGCAGATTGATTGTTTTGCACCTCTATAGATTCAGATAGAAACAAGTAATTAGGAAGGATTGTTCCTAATGCTACCCATTGATCGTCTCCCTAATAGACACGAATAGCCTGTGCCAGCCATGGAATTCGGGAATATCAGTCCTGAACCCATCAATTTTAAATGAAACAGCCTTACCCTCTAGTGTTACGTTATCTTATACTCCCCCATCGGACATGCACGCTCATGACTCTGCCGGAATACGCCCGTACCTACCTTTAGAATTTGAACCTCTTATAATCATCCATCAGTAAAATGTGTTGTAGTTTCTACCTAGTGCGAGACTTGTTTGATAACATGAGGGTACTGATTGATATGAGTTATAGACAAACAGCAGATTGATTCAAGCCACCCCTAGGCTTGGCCACCAAACAAGGATTGTAAGAGTCCCACCAAAAAAATTAATAGCGGACATGGACCTCTTAGCTTAATAATCATACCGGTTTAACTTAGCCGGTTTAAGTTCATTAGTAAGCTTAATATAACCCTATGTTATACTCCATGGTTGTAAATGACATTTCTATTAAATGTAACAACCCTTCCCCAAATCAAACAAGCACCTGGTCAGATGTTTACAGATTGCAGTAACATGTTTTACTTAATTTACATCTGATTCTCATTCACATGATCTCCATATGCAAGTTAATGTCCAATTAAGTATCACTTATTCCAATTAACATATTTTCCCATACAAAATACTTAATGCCATATTAAGTACAATTAATGTGCCTTCCATATTAACGTCAAATTAACATACTTTTCAAATTAACATCAATTGTATATGTTTTCTATTTTAATATCAAATGAACATAAATGACCAATTAACATGTTTACCCAAATAAATGTCAATTGAACATATTTTCCAATTTCATGTCAAAACAACATGTTTACAAATTAATGTCAAATAACATGTTTTCCAATATCAGTGTCAAATTAGCATGCTTAGAAGTTAATGTCAAATAACATGTTTTCCAATATCAGTGCCAAATTAACATGTTTACAAATTGATGTTAAATAACATGCTTTTTCCGAATGAACATAAATGCCTAATTAACATGTTTATCCCAAATTGACATCAAATGAACATAAATGTTTAATTAACATGTTCCCAAATTAACATCAAATGAACATAAATGAACATAAATGAAAAATGAAATATTTTCCTAAATTAATGTCGATTGAACATAAATGACAAATTACATGTTTTCTCAAATTAACATATTCTCCCTAATTAAAATCAATTAACATGTTTCTCAAATTAACGTAAACATGTATGCAATTTTATATCAATTACATGTTTTCAATCAATGCCATATTTACAAATTAATGTTTAATACATGTTTTCCAATCAATGTCATATTAACCTATTTATGTATGACATGTCAATTTAAGTTCAACCTATTCATGTTTACATATTATTACTTTATAACAATCCTAATTTACAGTCCATAATTCACAAATTCAAATATGCCTAATTCCCCTTTTTAACGTCATATCATTCCAATTCTATGTAACTCAAACGGTAAGGCATAACGAGACTATAAATAAACAACGATAGAAAGGCGATTACAATGAAGAATGTACATATAAACAAATAGTAACTTTAAAAGGAATAGGTAATTGACAGTAATTAAAATGAACAATAAGATTAAACTGTACTTTCAGATCCAATATGTTTTACTCTCAAAATTCTTTGTATTTAAATTACTATAGTGTAACGACCCATATTCTACGTATTGGAGGATCATAGAGTATTTATTTTATTTTCGTACGAAGTCATATGGTCGTGTAACTTTGGAAAATGACTATTGGGGTCATTTCACACATTCACGATTTTTACCGAAATTTAAAATGACTATTTTACCCTTGGCGAATCTTGTTTTGCCTATAACTTTTGACTGGTAAGAAGTTTTGATCTAAAACTACTTTCACTGGATTTGGATGATGGTTTCCCATTTCGTAGAGTGGTCACATTAATCAAACGGACTTACCGTTTGGGAGATATGGCCGAAATAAGATTTGAAAGAGGGAAAACAGCCTAATTGGGCTTAGTCAAGTGATTAGCAGCTAGGCCCATAACCCAGTTCAGGATTAGGGTTATGGGAAGGCTGAAACGATTTGGAGAATCATCTCCTTTTATTTTTCTAGCCGCCACAAACCTTTCTCAAACCCTAATCATGACTTCCATCTTTTAAATCCTCTCTAACCACAAACTAATCAAATCTACATCAAATCAAGCCAAATTAACACCAATTCAAGGTAGTGTTGCTACACCACATTGTAATCCGGGCTAAATCAGTAAAAGTTTTAGATCTATTATTTATTACTGGCTAAGGTGAGTGATTTTCGTGTTTATACACTAATTAGTGCTAATTAGGGGTGATTAGTGATAATTAGCAAAAATATACACCTAGAAATTATGGAAAAATATGCATAAATTCTAAAATCATATTTTATGTCATTTATATGAATTTGGTTTGACTTGGATTTATTTTGTTAAATCCCGGAATTTAGGGTATTACGGGAAAATCATGGATTTGGGCATGTATGACATAAATTAACATGTGAAATCATCGTTTTGATGTTTTTGGTTGATTCTACATGTTACTACTGCTGTTTGGTATGTTTTATGATTGCATAGGGAAGTTAGAATGGTTGAAAACGTCGTCGTTGGGAGAAAACAGCTCACTGGAAAACTTGTAGAGTTTCGATCCGGATAGGAGGATGAGACCCGAACAGAACCAAACCAGATAGGAGAAGGAGACCCGAACCAAACCGGATAGTAGAAGGAGACCCAAACCGAACTGGATAGGAGGAGGAGACCGAATCAGATAGGAGGAGGAGACCCGAACCGAACCAGATAGGAGATGACAAATGGAACCGAACAAGGGGTGACGAACTGAACCGAACACCAATTCTACCAAAACCCGAGATGCAAGGGAAGTCCAAGTGGAATGTTATCGCCCAGGATCCATATAGGAACCAACGAGTTAACTTCAAGAGTAGGCTTTGCTGTGGGACGTGTGCAGAGGAGTTATCGAGATCTATAGCTTTGGTTCACTATTGAGAGAAGGGGCATGTAGACGAACCAGAGCCAGGGCGGTATGGACTGGTTGGCCTGTACCCCAGAGCTACGGCGGTGTGGACTTAGTAGAGTTATTGACTATAGACCAGGGCAGTGTGGTCATAGCAATAGTTGTACGGAGTGCAGGGCGGTGTGGACCCGTCATGGCCCCAATGGATTTGTTGATCAAGCGGTGGAAATCGTATGCTTTATGCACTAAGTGAGAGATATGAGAAATCATTGCTATGTTTGATGTTTACTATCACCATGACACGCACACTTCCGTTTTGCACTCTATGTTTGTGTTACCTTAGACTATTGTACTTCTTGTTGTGCTAACTCTTTGGTTGCAGGTCCAAGTCAGGTATGATTACTTATACCTGTTATTGTTCTATTTAGTTATATAGAATTGCTATCGCTCACACCAGACTATCGCCTGACCCAGAGTTTTATGTCTCTTCTTATTACTCTAGGTGCTCCTAAACGAGCAAACTAGAGGCATGTTAGGTGGTTATGCACGAGTAGCTGTCTAGAGACGAGCAGGAGGCTTCCACGTACTTTATATATTCTCCCTATGTTGTTGGTGGTCACTGGTTTGGGAATTAGTAGTGTACCTCTTTTATTTCCTTTTAGATACAGTATTTTAAAGTTGTAATAATTGGATATGAAGCTGTATTTTGGATTCCGTTACTCTGATGGATATGGTTTAGTTTTCAGCTTATGTACTGTCTCACCTATTTTATATCAAGTTATGTTATTGATATATTTTATTCATTGTGCTGCGAGATATACTATAGGTTCTTTGGTAATTCATCATTTCAACCCGTTTGACGATAGTCCCGTGCTAGTCGAGCATTGGCACAACTCATTTCGGGGAAATGTCTAATGGTATGAGGCGGGTGTTACACTTGGTATTAGAGCCTAGGTTGCGTAATTTAACCTGGGGGAAGATATCAGGGAGAGATATTGCACGTATATAAGAGCGCGTAATTGTGATATTTCGGTTTTCAAAAACTATATATATACACTATTATTATATACACTATTATTATATCTAAGGATGAAGTCGCACTGCACTAGCACTACTAAGGAGATGGTTAATCGTTTTCTCTTTATAGATTGAACAATGAGCCTATATACGAGGAGTACGGTAAGGAACTCCGCACCGAGAGTTGAAGACGGAGCAGGTTCATAGGCCAGTAATGGGAATGTCCCTAATATAAGGATGATGTTTACTGCCTTCATGCGAGCGAGAGAGGCTTAGGGATTCTCAAGGAGCAGTTCCTAATGCCGCTAACGGTGGTGGTGCAGTAGTGCAGGCGCCTAAAGCAGATTTCGCCAAGCTTAACAAGGATTATATTAGTCTTAGTGGGAAGCCATTCCATGGAATGGAATCAGCCATGGAGGTTTGGGGTTGGCTTGATAGTTGTGTGCGCATCTTCGAGGATTTGGGGATCGATGATGCAATGAAGAGAAAGCTGGCATCGCGTCAGCTTCAAGGACGGGCAATGAATTAGTGCAATGCTGTTAAAGCTGCTACTCTCAAAGATCAAGTTACTTGGAATCAGTTTAAGACTCGCTTTAATGACAAGTTTATTCCAACTGCTCAGAAATCAGGATTATTCCGGAAATTTTTGTAGCTTAAACAAAATGGTAAGGCTGTCTCAGAATATATTGTTGAATTCAATACCTTATCGAAATATGGATTATCTCTTATCGATACTGCCGAGAAGAAGAACGAGAAGTTCATAACTAGCCTAGATGAGTACTTAGAGGAAAGACTTATAAACCATATCGATGAAAATTTCAAATCTACTATGGGGAAAGCATTGAGATCAGAGAGCCTTTACCCTAAGATGAAGACTAAGGTTGCTATTACATATACAGAGGAGCCAAAACCGCAGGTAAGCGGTGAAGGCTATAAGAAGTTCCAGAATAAGAGAAATCATAACCAATCCAAGGATGGTAAAAAAAGAAGAATAAGAAAGATAACGAGTGCTTTGGCTGCAGCAAGAAGGCCCACTATATCAAAGATTGTCGAGTGAAGCTAGGGAGAGGAAGTGCTTCAATCAGAGATTGTCGAGCGAAGCCAGAGGAGAGGAAGTGCTTCAACTATGACCAAGTGGGACATTTCAAGAATGAATGTCCACAACCCCCTAAGGAGAAGCAGATCGTGAAAGTATATGCTATCAACGCTGTTCCTTCTTCATCGAATACCCTAACTTCGGTGGAGAAGGGAAAGGGTGTCATTATTCAAGGTATGCTTTCTATTTACAATGTTCCTGTTTGAGTATTGTTTGTTACCGGGGCTTCCCATTCCTTCGTATCTAGTGACTTGGTAGATAGGTTGGAATTGGAACCCGAGATTGTCAATAGACCTTTAGTTGTGACGAACCTGATTGGTGGTTCGACTAGCCATTGTATGATTTGTCGTTATTTGGTCTTATCGAGTCATGGATGTATGTTTGCTTGTGATTGCTTTGTTTTGGGCTTTACCAGGTTTGGCTTTATTTTGGGAGTCGATTAGCCCCAAAGGTTTAGGGTAACGGTAGATTGTGAGGGGTCTTTGTTGACCATTAGAGCGGATGATGGGAGGAGGGTGATATTTGGTTGCCTTCCTAGTGATGGGGTTATGGCCAGTTTTCTAAATTCCCTCGACATCCCGCATGATGAGTTATCAAATGTTCCTATTGCTGGTGAGTATCCGTACATCTTTGAGGAAGTGACCAGACTTCCACCACACCGAGAGATCTAGTTTCGAATTGATTTATGAAAGATGCCAGACCTATAGTGATGCCTCCTTGTCGTATGGTGCCAAGGGAGCAGCGAGAGATCAAAGTGAAAGTAGGCGATTTTTTAAAGAAGGGATTTATCCAAAGAAGTGTTTCCGAGTCGGGAGCACTAGCTGTATTTGCTACCAAGGCCGGTGTTTCCCTTCGCTTATGCGTGGACTACCGTGAGTAGAACAAAGTGACTAGGAAGAATAAGCATCCTCTTCCATGGATAGAAGATTTGTTTGATCAACTAAATGGAGCAAGAGCGTTTTTCTAGTTGGATCTCACGGCAGGATTTCATCAGCTACGAGTAGCAGCTGAGAGTATACCTAAAACGGCATTTTGGACGATGTCTGGATTCTATGAGTGGTTGGTCATGCCATTCAAGTTGACCAATGCACCCGCATATTTTGTGGATCTTATGAATAGGGTTTTCAGGGATCAATTAAATAAGTTTGTTCTTGTGTTCATGGATGATATCTTCGTTTACTCAAGGACAGAGGAAGAACACAAGGAACATTTGAGGGTAATGATGGAGGTGTTGAGGAAACACCAATTGAAAGAAATTTTTTCTAAGTGTCACTTTTGGAGGAGGGAAGTGAGATTCTTGGGCCATGTTGTTTCAGAGAATGGTATTGCTATGGACCCTGCGAAAGTGGTTACAGAGCAAGATTGGTCTATGCCCAAGAATGCAACGGATGTGAGAAGTTCCTTGGGATTAGCTGGACATTATCGTAAATTTATTCAAGACTTCTCCAAGATAGCGGCACCGTTAACTAAGTTGACCAAGAAGAATCATGCTTTTGTTTAGGACGAAAGGTGTGAGAATGCATTTAACAGTTTAAAGGAGAAGTTAACGTGTGCACCACTGTTAGTTATTCCTAAGGGGAAACAAAGAAATGACTGTATATACGAATGCATGTGGTACTAGACTAGGTGTTGTAATGATGCAAGAAGTTAAGGTTGTTGCTTATGCTAGTCGGCAACTGAAACCACATAAGAAAGATATCCTACCCACAACTTGGAAATGGCGGCTGCGATCGAATTCGCGTTGAAGATGGGGAGACACTATCTCTTGAGTGAGAGGTTCGAGTTGTTTACCGATTATAAGCCATTAAGTATCTTTTCCCCCAAGAAGATTTAATCTTCGTTAACAGAGATGGTTAGAGTTCTTGGCTTTATATGATTTCATTATCGCATACACACACCGGAAGGGCAATGCGGTAGTTGATGCATTGAGTAGGAGACATAACAGTTTAGGGGCTATGTTTCTTGAATGGAAGCAACTGGAGTATATCAAGGGATATGATTTTAGACCTAAATGTGAATTAGGTCCAGAGATGTTAGCAAGTTTGAAGATCAGACCGACTTTGATTGAGCGGATCGGTTCCAGTCGAAGGGACGATCCTAATCTATTGGAAATCATCTCCAAGGTAGAGATGGGTATCGATGGTGAGGGATGAACAACTATGGACTTGGTCGAGAGGGATGGCTTCGAAAGAATGGGAGACTAGTTGTACCCAATGTTAATGGATTGAGAGATGAAGAGCTTAGAGAGTGTCATCACTCGAAACTGACTATACATCCCGGTGGTAACAAAATTTATCGAGACATGAAGCAGACCTACTATTGGGAAGGGATGAAGAGTGACGTTGGGAGGTATATATATCTAAATTCACGAAACTCCAGTTAGTTACAGCCGAGCAAAAGAAGCCTAGTGGTTTGTTACAACCATTGGAAATTCCCAAATTTAAATGGGAACAAGTCTCAATGGATTTCAATAATGGTTTACCAAGTACTAGATCAGGTCATGATAGTATTTGGGTGATTGTGGATCGATTGACCAAAAGTGCAAGGTTCATATCGGTCAAGTCAAATAGAACAACAACTTAGTTGGCAGAACTGTATATGAAGTGGGTAGTGAGATTTCATGGAGTACCTAAAGGTATTGTGAGTGACCGAGATCCATTATTTTCTAGTGGGTTTTGGAAGAGCATACAAGAGGCCTTAGGGTCAGAATTACATCTCAGTACCGCGTACCATCCTCAAAGTAACGTTCAAACAAAGAGGGTGAATCGTGTATTAGAGGATCTCTTGAGAGCTTGTATATTGAATTTTGGGTGGTCATGGGATGATGACCATTTGCATCTGGTTGAGTTTGCATATAATAATAGTTATAAGTCCAGTATTAGTATGGCTCCATTTGAAGCATTGTATGGAAGACCGTGTGACTCGCCATGATGTTGATTGGAAACCGGTGAGAAATTTGTGCTTGAGCCAGATGTAATAAGAGAAACTTCAGATAAGACCAAGGTTATCCAACAACGAATGAAGGCTACCTAAGAGAGGCAGAAGAGTTATACTAATAAAAGACGAAGAGATTTGAAATTTTCCGTTAACGACATAGTATTCGTCATGATCTCTCTGTTGAAGAGTGTGATTCGGTTTGGTAGGAGAGGTAAGTTAGCATCAAGGTTTGTTGGTCCGTTTCCGGTTCTCGAATGAGTTGGGAATTTAGCACATAAAGTTGGATTACCCGACAAGATGGCTGGAGTGCACAACACATTCCATGTTTCTCAATTAAGGAGGTTCATACACGACTCTGATATAACTATTTCAACAGATTAGTTGGATGATATCGAGATAGAATCTGAGGCAGCTAGAAGTCGCAGAACGATTCTGTGACGACCGCCCATAACCCCTGCACTAAACAAGAGAAATAATATGTTGAAAAGTGTGCCAAGCAGCTATGGACGGTCATTAGAGTAGGTAAACAACATTGAAACCTGTCATAGAACACATAGCGCAAGGATAAAATATAATAGAACATATACAACAGGTAATAGTAATGAAGTATCATATAGCAAACTTTTGAAACTTTCTAAACATCCTGAAAGGTTATTCAACTGGTACCAAAGTTTGTACATAAGGCCTCACTACAACCCTCATAGAGCACTCAAACAGCGGAAAACATAAATACTGGATAGTAATAAAACTGGTACGCCAGCCTCCTGCTTGCCTTCGCACAGCAACATCGTCGTCACTAATCACCTGTAACCTGCTACTTAGTCTGCCCATCCACAACCGGATGACAACCCAAGGTAATAAGAGGAAACATAAAACCTTGAGTCAGACAACAGTCTTAGTGAGCAATAAAACAGCTAACAAACTTCAGCAATAAAGTATATGAGAATAGGTAGATTAACAAACCAATCTACCAAACACCATAGAAGAACTCAACTCCCATCTTCCCCACATCGTACAGTGTAGCCTTTACATTAAGTAATTCAACCATTCATTCATCGAAACCAGAACACACATTCAATCATTATAGAGCACTCATAATATCCAGATTATATGTATCTCATGTAAACTATCCTAATCGAATTCAACATCCCTCAAGCACAAGCCCCAGAGGCCTAAACCAATATTAGGCAAGCACCCAAGGGACATCTCCTTTGACTTTGGACGACGTACATGAGATGGTACAAACAGAACAACCAATCATCCTTGACTGACTCTGGCTATCACTGCCAATCCTGCTTTGAAACCATCGTTAATCATATAGCGACCAACCTTACCATATGTCAAGGGCTAATGGTAACCGTAGTTCTAGCATAAACTCCATATGCCTTTCAACAATACCAATGTATGTCCAACCTTGACAACTAGGCCTTTCAATGATACCCAGGGTACTCGACCTACAACTGGTCTTTTAGGTGCCCCTATCATACCCCTGCTTTGAGTCTGCTAAAACTTACGACAATTATAATTTCTCGGCCTTCTCATCTCTAGTCATCCAACTCGACGACTTTTCATAGCTCAAGCGACCTTCTTGAGCAACCATTATCCACCAACTCACGACCTTTGAGTTGTCACCTCATTTGTTGTTCTATATCAATCAACGAACACCTTTCAACACTTCGAACCTTCCTACTTGAATTTACTTCAAAGTCACACCATCTTCTTGAAGCACTGATCGACCGAACCTTCCCCAGAACACCGATCGGTCGCCCTCCCCCACCTGGAGCACCATATAGTACTGATCCCCCCCGGAATACCCACCGATCGGCCCTCCTGGAACACTCCCACCGATTGGTCCATCCTGGAACACACCTACCGGTCGGTCCAACCTGGAACACACCCACTGGTCCTTCCTAGCACGTACATCGATCGGCCGTTCCGAGCACACATACTGATCGGTCCTTTTGAGCACATACACCGAATGGTCTTCCCCTGGTTTGTTCTCTAAGACACTCCTCCTCCTTGACCGATCGGTCCTCTGGATAGCTCCATTCCAACTCCAATTTTGACCAAAATTTCGCCAAACAACAAATCCAACGAAACCAACTCATCCAATACAACCAATACAATCACAAGCATGTTATGGAACCACTAACATCATGAAAATGACAATTATCATCAAGTTATGCAAATTCACCAAAAATCATGATAAATGAACATATGATCTAAATTGCGGATCTAACTTGCATAAACACATGAAATATCATAGAAATTACCTATCTAAACTTGCTAAATCAGATCATAGAGATATTTATGTGAAAATGGACTTACCAATGCATAAATCTATGGAAAAACACTTGAATTTAATGAAAAACATGAACAAATACTCATACACGTCATTGAATCCATGTGAGAGATTCATATCACTCATTGATTCCTCAAAACAAGCTAAAATTGATGAAATAAGAATCCAGACAGCAAGCACCTCGCACCAAACCTCTTGATCTGATGAACTCTTGCCTCAATTGATGTAGATCTAGCCTCCAATGGTGTAGACCTATGATTTCCCTCCTTTGATTTTGATTTCTAATGGTGGAGAGGTGTTAGAGAAAGGAGGAGCTCAAGGCACCAAATGAAAGAATGGAAAACTAAAAACCATTTCCCATATCCATTACCCCCTATTTTTACCCTCCCATCAGCCCACAAATGTGCCTTCCCAAATCAGCCCATTATGGCTCTCCACACCTGAACAGCCAACTGGAAAACCTTAAAATAGGGATTCTTCCCAAACCGCTGAGTCAAATCTTTAATGTAACCACTCTACGGAAAGGCAATCATCATTTCCTTTCCAGTGACACAGGTCTCACCTCCTGATTCAACCTGAGTCAAAAGTTATGCCATGTACAAGAATGACAGGGGCCAAAATGGTCATAAACAAAATCGGTAAAAATTATGGACATGTCTCACATCCCCATAAGCAACATATTAAAATATGAGAATGATCCAACCCTCAAGGAGTAAAATAAAAACATTTTACAATGAAAATGCGGGCTGTTACAGATTTGTATTATCGGACACGATACAAAACAACTTTGAAGAAAGACGGTGAAACTGGTTAAGGTCTAGTGGAGTGATAATGGGAATGACTGTCTCGAGAAACTGAGGAGAACATAAGGAAGTCGTATCCAGAGCTCTTTACCTGATAAGATTTTAATCGCGATACAGTTATTCCCTTGTTAGTAAACTGTATGCTAGGACATGCTTGTTGTATTTATTAGGTATGTTTGATTGTTTATAAATGGTTGATAGGCATGTGGGACACTATTGTATGGTTTATTAGGTATGTTTCAGGGGTGAAATTTCTTAAAGGGGAGAGTGTAACGACCCGTATTCTACGTATTAGAGGATCATAGAGTATTTATTTTATTTTCATACGAAGTCATATGGTCGTGTAACTTTAGGAAATGACTATTGGGGTCATTTCCCACATTCACGATTTTTGCCGGATTTTAAAATGACCGTTTTACCCCTGGTGAATCTTGTTTCGCCTATAATTTTTGGCTGGTAACGAGTTTTGACCTGAAACCACTTCCATTGGATTTGGATGATGGTTCCCCATGCTGTAGAGTAGTTACATTAATCAAGCGGACTTACCGTTTGGGAGATATGACTAAAATAAGATTTAAAAGATGGAAAACAACCTGATTGGGCTTAATTAAGTGATTAGCAGCTAGGCCCATTACCCAATTCAGGATTAGGGTTATGGGAGGGCTAAAAGGAGTTGGAGAATCATCTCCTTTCATTTTTCTAGTCACCACTAACCTTTTTCAAAACCTAATTATGGCTTTCATCTTCTAAATCTCTCTTTATCACAAATTAATCAAATCTACATCAAATCAAGCCGGATTAACACCAAGTTCGAGGTAGAGCTACTGCACCACATTGGAATCCAAGCCAAATCAGTAAAAGTTTCAGATATATCATTTATTATTGGCTTAGGTGAGTGATTTGCATGTTTATATGCTAATTAGTGCTAATTAGGGGTGATTATTGATAATTAGTTAAATTATACACCCAGAAATTATGGAAAAATATGCATAAATTCTAAAATCATATTTTATGTCACATATAAGAATTTGGTTTGATTTGGACTTATTTTGTAAAATCCCGGAATTCAGGGGATTAAGGGGAAAAAAATCATGGATTTAGGTATGTTTGATCTAAATTAACATGTGAAATCGTCGTTTTGAAGTTTTTGGTTGATTCCACATATTACTACTGTTGTTTGGTATATTTTATGATTGCATAAGGAAGTTAGAATGGTTGAAAACGCAGTCTTTTGGCAAAAATAGCTCATTGGAAAATTTGTAGAGTTTCGATCCGGATAGGAGGAGGAGACCCGAACCGAACCAAACTAGATAGGAGGAGGAGACCTGAACCGAACCGGATAGGAGGAGGAGACCTGAACCGAACCGGATAGGAGGAGGAGACCTAAACTGAACTGGACAGGAGATGACGAACCGAACCAAACAGGGGTGATGAACCAAACCGGACACCAATTCTACCAAAACCCGAGATGTAAGGGAAGTCCAAGTGGAACGTTATCGCTCAGGATCCATATTGGAACCAACGAGTTAACTTCAAGAGTGGGCTTTGCTACAAGATGTGTGCAGAGGAGTTACCAATATCTATAACTTTGGTTCACTATTGAGAGAGGGGGGCATGTAGACGAACCAAAGCCAGGGCGGTATGGACTGGTTGGCCCGTAACCCAGAGATAGGGCGGTGTGGACTGGGTAGATTTATTGACTATAGACCAGGGCGGTGTGGTCATAGAAATAGTTGTATGGAGTGCAGGGCGGTGTGGACCCGTCATGGCCCCAATGGATTTGGTGATCAAAGCGGTGGATATCGTATGCTTTATGCATTGAGTGAGAGATGCGAGGAATGATTGCTATGTTTGATATTTACTATCACCATGACACGCACACTTCCATTTTCCACTCTGTGTTAGTGTTACCTTAGAGTATTGTACTTCTTGTTGTGCTAACTCTTTGGTTGCAGCTCCAAGTCCGGTATGATTAGTTATACCTGTTATTGTTCTATTTAGTAATATAGAATTGCTATCGCTCACACCAGATTATCGTATGACCCATAGTTTTATGTCTCTTCTTATTACTATAGGTTCTCCTTAACGATCATACTAGAGGCAGGTTAGGTGGTTATGCACGAGTAACTATCCAGAGACGAGCAGGTGGCTTCCACGTACTATATTCTCCCCGTGTTGTTGCTGGTCACTGCTTTGGGAGTTAGTAGTGTACCTCTTTTATTTCCTTTTAGATACAGTATTTTTAAGTTGTAATAATTGGATATGAAGCTGTGAGATATACTACAGGATCTTTGGTAATTCATCATTATGTTATTATTATTATTATATTTTATATCAAGTTTTATATCAAGTTATGTTATTATTATATTTTTTCCATGCGCTATGAGATATACTACAGGTACTTTGGTAATTCATCGTTTCAACCCGTTTGACGATCGTCCCATGCTAGTCGGGTATTGGCACAACTCATTTCGGGAAATGTCTGATGGTACGAGGCGGATGTTACACTTCGTATCAGAGCCTAGGTTGCGTAATTTTAACCTGGGGGAAGATATTAGGGAGAGATATTACACGTATATGAGCGCGTAATTGTGATATTTTGGTTTTCAAAAACTATATATATACACTATTAGTATATCTAAGGATGAAGTCGCACTGCGCTGGCACCACTAAAGAGATGGTTAATCGTTTTCTCTTTACAGATTGAACGATGAGCCGAAATACGAGGAGTAAGGTAAAGAACTCCGCATCGGGAGTTGAAGAGGGAGCGGGTTCAAGGGCCAACAATGGGAATGTCCGAACTGGATAGGAGGAGGAGACGCGAACCGAACCGAATAGGAGGAGGAGGACCGAACCGGATAGGAGGAGGAGACCCGAACCGAAACGGATAGGAGGAGGAGACCCGAACCGAACTAGATAGGAGATGACGAACCGAACCGGACTGGGGGCGACAAACTGAACTAAACACCAATTAGACCAAAACCCGAGATGCAAGGGAAGTCCAAGTAAGAAGTTATCGCTCAGGATCTAGATGGCAACCAACAAGTTAACTTCAAGAGTGGCCTTTGCTGCGGGACGTGTGCAAAGGAGTTATCGATATCTATAACAATGGTTCACTATTGAGAGAGGGGGCATGTAGACGAACCAGAGCAAGGGCGGTGTGGACTGGTTGGCCCGTACCCCAGATCCAGGACGGTGTGGACTGAGCAGGTTTATTGACTATAGACCAGAGCGGGTGGTCATAGCAATAGTTGTACGAAGACAAAGGCGGTGTGGACCCTTCATGGCCCCAATGGATATGGTGATCAAAGTGGTAGATATCGTATGCTTTATGCACTTAGTAAGAGATGGTAGGAATGATTGCAATGTTTGATGTTTGCTATCACCATGAAACACACACTTCCATTTTTGCACTCTATGTTAGTGTTGCCTTAGAGTATTGTACATCTTGTTGTGCTAACTCTTTGGTTGCGGGTCCAGGTCAGGTATGATTATTTATACATGTTACTGCTCTATTTAGTTATATAGAATTGCTATCACTCACACCAGAATTTCATCTGATTAAGATTTTTATGTCTCTTCTTATTACTCTTGGTACTCCTAAACGAGCAGACTAGAGGCAGGTTAGGTGGATATGCACGAGCAGTTTTCCAGAGACAAGTATGAGGCTTCCACGTTGTAACGTCCCGTATTTTTGTCACTTAAGTGATGAATATTTAAATTAGCTTAAATATTGAATTCGTGATATAAATGGAAATTTATATTAATTAAGACAAAGTTTGAAACATATAAATATATATATATATATATATATATATATATATATATTAAAACGAGCTCGAAATGCCGCGGTAGTTCGTAATATTTAGTTTGAACTTCAATTGAGTATACAGGATATGTTATAAGTCGGAATTCGTTGAAATAAGAAATATTCGAATCTGTTGAACTATAATTTTGTATTAAAAGAGAAAAATTAGAATTTCATATTGTCGATTGTTAGTTATGGCTAAATCAAAGTTTCAAATAATCGCTGTGGAATTGTTTATAAATCATAATGATTTATTTAATAAAATAAATCGATTAAAAATCATATAAATATTGGTTTAACGTGAAAATGAAAGATCAAGTTTAAGATATCAAGTGATCGTCGCTAATCTATGAATTAGAAAAGCGCGATATTTTTAATAAAATTCTGCAAGCGCACAGGTGTGTAGCATACAGGTCGAACACAGGGAGGTAAATTAAAATCAAATTATTTATCTAATCTCTTGGGCGAGTTAGACGAAGCCTGGAGATTTTGTTGAAATAAAAACAAACTGAAATTGCGAACTTAGGATTATCGTTGAATCTAATCAACGATTAATCACTAAAGAAAGTAAATTGCAAATCAAGAACAACAATGCAGAAAATAAAAGTGCAGAATAAGAAGAACAACAAAAATAAATTTAGGATTGTCGTTGAAACTAATCAAACGACTAATCACTAATGAAACAAATGTAAAATACAATTGGTGCTCTTCCAAAACTAATTGTGAAGACAACACCTATTGCTAAGAAAGAAAAATGCAGAAATAGTAAAAGGAAGAACTTTTATTAATGGAGAAGAGAATACATAATAATGGATGGTGGCTACAATGACATTACAAGGGTATTTATAGGAGATAACCAAACCCTAACCCTAATACAATTGGGCCTAGCCATTACATCACTCATTAGTTTACAATGAGAAACATAAATGGGCCTTAGATAAATAAAGCAAATTTGGGCCTTTTCTCTTTTCCTCTTGCTTCCTTGACACTTCTTCATTGATTTGTGATGTGCAAAGCCTTTTTATCAATCCTTTTCTTGTCCAACAGCAACTAGATGTGAGATCTTCATCTACAATTCTTCAAAATGTAAATATATATCAATTTCATCTCTATTTCTCTACTTTTTTGGTTGCATGCGGGCTGGGTTGGAATCTCTGTAAAAGTAACAAAACAATACCCAAGTAATATTTATTTATATACAAAAGATAAGATATAAGAGCATAAAATAAACACATTTCTATGTCAATCATCAAGTTAGTCTATTCTGAAAATTTTATGAATTTTGTTTGTGTAAATTTATATGATAATAATATTTTATTTGTTTTATATTAAGTCGAAGTTGATTTAATTTAATATATTCTGTATATGGTCGAATTAGACCATTGAAACTATTCCAGTGTGTTCAGAATGGGGGTAGAACCCTAGGAATGTTATTCGTCGCGTTCAAATAGGGGTTCAGAATCACCTAGTATTTTAATTTAAATCTCACCAGTTAAGTTAATAAATAAATTAAATTTAAATTAATAAATAAAATTAATAAGCGACGACTTAATTTCCCATAACACAGCTACTATGTAAAGCTACTCGCGTGTTTTCTTTTCACATTCCCATCAGAATTTTTCCTTCGCCATGAAGTCTTCAGCAAGGTACACTGCATCCCTATCTAATTGGACGTTGTTCCTATCCTTCCATCGCTCTTCTATATAATCACCTCGCATTCTCAGAACAAAACGGAAATGCCTTCTTCCACTTTTTATCCTCGTTCCTTTTTCCACTGTTAAAAATTGAAATCGAGTTTCACAAATAAAATAAAAGAGAAAAGAGGGCGAAGCCGACTAATGCCTTAATCCCTAACTAAGACCAGAGATGTAACGATTTCAAGGGGGGATCTGAGAATCGCGATTCAAAAATCACCAACTTTCTGAAGCTCGATGGTACTCTCGTGATTAAGTTAAGACGGGCAACTCGAGTAGATATGGGCATATGTATTGCGATGGGGTCTATTGTTGTTTGGGAGGGTAGTCGATGCTGGTTGTTGCATCTGGAGGGTTGTGAGGCCCAATAGAATGAATTGGGTGGGTTTTTTTTTGCATTGGAGATTGGAAATGCGCGTTTGTGTATTGGCAAATGGGGAGTGCAGCTATTTTGCGATGAGACCGGGAGAGGCGTTGTTGTTTTCTGGAAGACACCGTTGATTAGTATTTGGGTTCAAAATGGAGGGGGTACGATGTTTAGAGGAGTTTGAATGGGATTGAAGATGAACTGGCAAATCAGAGTGGCAACATGGTTCGACTTTGTGATGTCAAACTAGGGTGACATGGATGCTGGAATTCTTGATAAACACTTTTGCATTTGGAGGAAGATGCGATGACTGTTAAGGTGGAAGATGGTGTAAAGGGGTGACTGTATTATGGGTTTTGAAATACTACAGTAGTGATGCTATTATTGGTAATACTGCTAGGGGAAGGTCGAAGAAATTGATGATGGACAGGGCAATGCAATTCTGATAATGGTACTATTTCGTGAGATTTGGAGTTTGAATAAATGAATGGAGATCGTTTATTTCATTGATGGTGAGATGGGAAGACTGTACTTAATTTTGGATGCCGGAAATAGACTGATGAGGGGAGTTTGATGAAGAGCTAAGTCGAACGTGAATTTGTTAATTGGTAGTGAGACATTGCAGAGAGGTTGAGTCAATTTTGGATGGAGTAATGGCAGTAATTGATAGCGCTAAATGGGAGAGATGTCCGCAAACTCTTTGATGTAATGTCGAAAGGAAACCGTAGTTTGGGCAGATGCAATTTTTGGAGTTGTTCGTGAAATTGCTCCGTCATTTGGTTGAATGGATGGCTGTAACATTAAGGTATCATTTTTAATAAATTTAAATTACATAGAAAATTTATTTAAACGGTTTATTTAAAATAAATAAGTGTTGATCGATAGAATAAAATTTAATAAACGTAGGTAATAAATTTATTTGAGATAATTCAAGTAGATGCGGTGCTGAGATGATATGGAATTTTAAAATAGATATTCGTCAGAGAAAAATCGAGGTGAGTTAAACTCACTCAGTTAAATTATTGGGAACTATTTTTAATAGTTCAAAATTTATTTTATTGCTTGTTGGCTGATAAAATTTATTGATATAAAGTGATAATGTTATATAATAATAATATTGGTGATTGGATTTCCCGCAGTACCATTAGCGGATGATTTCCCAATGCGCCCCACAATATATATAGTGGATGACCTTCTATACCGCGATATCCTGCCTCGAAGCAGGATGGGTATTATTGTTGTTGACTGACATCTGTGGATGTAGGGAAAACAGGTTGGAGGAATCCATCTAGATTCCTCACATTTTAATTTTTTTTTCTCATATATATGCTGATATATGATGTGTTTGTAACCCGTGACAGTTTATAGGTATAGTTGATGTGTTAGTAACATTGATTGTTGATTTTGGGTATTTTAAATATCCTAAATAATGATATATGGATTTCAAAATAGAAATTGAAATATAAAGAGAGCTGAAAGGAAAATATTTATTTTTAAATAGAAATGTTTATTTAGAACGTGAATTAAATAGAATTTAAAAATAAGAAATTTATTTAAAACAAATGAGATGAAGAGGAAATTTTATAAATTATATTATCATTGTGGAATTTGTGGAAAATGTAAAGTGTGTGTGAATTTGGAAAAGAAATGGAAATAAAAAAAACTGTTATTTTAAAATAGATTGAATTCTTCCTAATTTGCAAAGGAAAATGTAAAGAAGATTCTATAACGAATAGAATTTATAAAAAGAAAATAGAATTAAAACTTGAAGTTGCAAGTATGAATTATTAAGTCAAATATGAATTGGTATTAAGGAATATTATTCACAATTAAAATGAATAAGGGATAAAGTAAATATTTTGGAAATTGGAATACCTAAAAGAAAGGATAGGAAGAGTTGTTTTAAATTTAATTTGAATTCAAGTCAAACTAATTTGAATAATATAATATAGATTATAATAAAGAATTTTATATAAGATTTATAGATAATATTTTTGAATAGTAAGAATTGACAAATGATATTTATATATAAATATTTTTACGATATGAAGTTATTAAAATAAACTGAGATAAGTTGTAAAAAGAAAACCAAAGAGTTGTTTATTAAGAATATTTATGGGAATATTCAATAATGGTTTTGTAAATCATATTTAAGTAAAATATTTGAATTAGAGGTAAATATCTCGTTTAAAATGATAATGAATAATTGGAATTTTTATTCGTTAGAAGTTAGGAAACGGAGTTAAGGTAATTAGAAACTGACTGGGAATTAGTGAGTTGAATGATTTTCTGGGTGTCGATCCGATGTTTTTTTGGGCCTTCGGGGTTGGTACTTAGGGAATTATTCTCTTACTAGTTTATGGTTTGAGACTAATGACCGAGATGAGAAATACGTGTTTAAAAGGGTTTGAAAATGAAAAGGGGTTTTGAATATTCTTATATACAAGTATAAGAAGAAGAAATGAGTATTTCAATTATTGGGAAAATGGAGAAGTTTTGAATTAACAAATGGTTAACTAAAAGAGGCTGAAATGATGGTAAACATTAAAGCGGTGAATTTAGTTTTCTTTTATAGATGAATGGTTGTTTTATTTGATAGTTAAATAACCGACTATCAAATCTAGCCTATACGATTGTTAGTACGGAAAGACTGGGATCGAATTTATTCGAAAACCATTCGGAATTAACTAATACATAAACGTAGAATATATGGATTGAAGATGGAGCAGTGAAGACCGTGGATCTTCATAACGAAAGGGCTACTTGTCGAATTCTCTAGAGTCATGCCCGGAGATATTCTAATAGCGTCTGATCGTGGTGAAATCGACGGATTGCAAGTCCTACTCGCTACTGATCTAAAGGGTGATTCCTAGGATGTGGTAGGAGGGTGCCTTCGGTTCATCCTGTTCCTAGATGACTAGTATGGACGATGTAAATGGTGGCCAGATGTTTCAAAAGTGAATTATAACCTCAAGCCTCATCAGCTGGGAAATGACAGAAATCGGGAAGGCAGCATGGCTAAGTGGATCGCTCCCATTAGGGTGTATAATCACCTATCTAGATAAAATTAATTTCCTTCTTTATTCTATTCGATGCTGTCTCTTTCGGGAAACGGTGGTTTGAGCCCAACCGTTGGTGATATACATTCGATACACTCAAGCAAAATGAGTGGTCGGTCATGTGTGGCTGAGTTGCAAGATGTTCTTGTTGAACTCTAGTGTATCCCATCTAGAGTACACTGATCGGAAGGTGGTTCCATACCTTGTCATAGTTGGAAATTCAATCTCCAATAAGAGCCCGCAATTTTTGATTTTATATTATATATGTAGAGTGTGAGATGCAAACGTTCTACTAAATGATTATTTATTTGATCTAGACACTATCGTAATTCAGAATAATTATGATTTCAAATAAATGTTTTGGGTTATCATAAGGTAAAAACCGTCTATATTTATGTTTGGATTGGTCTTACGATTACCCTTTTCTTTTGAATTGATTTTGACTTTAAAATCAAGATGGATGATACCAATAATTTAAATAAGTTTTTCTCACGCTGGTTCACCAGACTGACCTGTGGTGTTTGTAATACTCGGGCCAGTCCAAGTTACAGGTTCATGATAAGATGATATGAAATCCAAGAGACGATCTAGAAGAGATCAGATATATATATATAGTTATTATTCCGATGTGTGCTATAAATATGTCAATAAAGATTTATTTCTGTATTATATTTTATTCCGCTGCGATGTGAGACTCTGATATTATGGTTAGTTGTTCTTCTTCCTTTTCTTCTACTCTAATCTTTCTTTCTTAACTTTTTCTCATCCTCTAATTTCTTTCTATTAGTTTTCTGGGTTTTCGATACTTGAATCTGGACATGGGATGTATTAGTGTCTGAATTCGAGAGTCAAATTTTTTGGGATGCTACAGTTGGTATCAGAGCAATGGTTTAGGAATAACTTTGGCTCCATGGTATAACTCGATAGAGACGGGGTTAGTAATACCCTAGATTGAGTTTGAGTGTATATATACGAGAGAGCGTATTTGTACATTTTGTAAAAATGTTTTGTATTGCGTCACTTAATCGGTTCAGTTTTGATCTGGAAACTAATACAATATTATTTTGTGAAGCGGGTAAATGAAATAATTTTGCCCAAAATTATATTTTTATAGAAAAGAAACAATTCTATCAAATTGTTGTTGGTAATTGATTACTTGATTAATTTAAATGAAATTTTAATGGTATTATGGAATTGAACTGGTTTAATATAATGGAATTGAACTGGTTTAATATAACCAGAAGATAAAAGAGATGATTTTTGAAGAAAAAAAAATCCAAACATGGGTATAAATTGGAGCTAAGGAAAACAAATTCCAATATGGATCGAATAGAGTGAAACTTGGTTGAAAGTATGTTAAATAGATTGGATTGAAATTGAAACCATATTATTAAGTCAATATGGAATGAAGTGCTTGAATACGAGTTGAAATACGAATAAATTGAAATGAATCCAATTTGAATAAAAATAATTAAATATGACTTAAAATGTTATCCAATTGAGTTAGACTATGAAATCGAGTCTTGAATTAGAAGTAAACATGTGTGTATGCATTGAATATTGAATATAACCTCAGATAATGTAAAATTGAGTTGAATAGAAAATGAATGAAGCATGAATCAATTAAAGTTTAATTGAACCTGGAACTTGGATTATAATTGAGACTCGACTTGTTGTAAGAAAATGTATATATATATATATATATTTAAAAATGATTGTTGAAATTGTCACAAGTGAAGCAAGAGAACGAATTAATGGATTAATTTGCAAAGTGGAAGTAAAAAAGTTAAATTGGTTGTGATCGAATAGGAATGGAAGTGTATGTGATTGAACAGGTTTATTGGGTAGAAGCAAGTGTGAGAAATAAATATGAGATTCCCAACAAAAAGGTACATGTTTAATTCAATATTGGATTTTCTGAGCCTATTTGGCAAGTCGCTTGGTTTTTAATCTTCTTTTTGATTGGGGAAGGCCCAGAGAGGCATTTTGTAGTTTTACCGATCAACCTGTACAAAGGAGGTGTTGGCGGAATTTTTCGAAAATTAAGGGAGTTAGAAAAAAAAATCATCAGTATTGAAATTTTTTTGTTACCAAAAGTTAATTGAAGTTAAGAATTTTTGAATGGAATTGGAAACTAGTAAGTGGGTTGGATATTAAAGTAAGCGTCGAGTTGCATGAGTGGATTGGGAGAAGTTAATAAGGTATGGCTATTTTTTGTACTCAAAAATTTCCGGGCCGAAATTCTTTTAAGGGGGAAAGAATGTAATGTCCCATATTTTTGTCACTTAAGTGATGAATATTTAATTCGTGATATAAATGGAAATTTATATTAATTAAAACGAAGTTTGAAACATATATATATATAAATTAAAACGAGCTCAAAATGGCGTGGTTTTCCGTAATTGGGTATAAAGGAGATAAGTCAGAATTCGTTGAAATAAGAAATATTTGAATCTGTTGAACTATAATTTTTTAATAAAAGAGAAAAATCATAATTTCTTATTGTAGATTGATAGTTATGGCTAAATCAAATTTTCAAATAGTCATTGTGAAATTGTTAATAAACCGTAATGATTTATTTAATAAAATAAATCGATTAAAAATCAATCAAATATTGGTTTAACGTGAAAATGAAAGATCAAGTTTAAGATTTCAAGTTAGTTTATTCTGAAATTTTAATGAATTCTATTTGTGTATATTTACATGATAATAATATTTTATTTGTTTTATATTAAATCGAACTTAATGTTAAATCGTTGGTTTAATTTAATATCTTCTGTATATGGTCGAATTAGATCATGAAACTGTTCCAGTTTGTTCAGAATGAGGGTAGAACCCTAGGAATGTCGTTCGTTGCATTCAAATAGGGGTTCAGAATCACCTAGTATTTTAATTTAAATCTCACCAGTTAAATTAATAAATAAATTAAATAAAATTTAAATTAATAAATCAAATTTGTAGGGGACGAATTAATTTCCCCTAACACAGCTACTCAGTAAAGCTACTCTTGTGTTTTCTTTTCACCTTCCCATCAGAATTTTTCCTTCGCCATGAAGTTTTCAGCAAGGTACACTGCATCCCTATCGAATTGGACGTTGTTCCTATCCTTCCATTGCTCTTCTATATAATCACCTCGCATTCTTAGAACAAAATGGAAATGCCTTCTTCCACTTTTTATCCTCGTTCCTTTTTCCACTGTTAAAAATTGAAATCGAGTTCCACAAATAAAATAAAATAAAAGAGAAAAGAGGGCGAAGCCGACTAATGCCTTAATCCCTAACTAAGACCAGAGACGTAACGATTTCAAGGGGGATCTGAGAATCACAATTCAAAAATCACCAACTTTCTGAAGCTCGATGGTACTCTCGCGATTTAGTTAAGGGGAGCTACTCGAGTAGATATGGGCGTAAGTATTGTGATGGGGTCTGTTGTTGTTTGGGAGGGTAGTCAATGCTGGTTGTTGCATCTGGAGGGTTGCGAGGCCCAATAGGATGAACTGGGTGGTTGTCTTTCTTTGCACTGGAGATTGGGAATGCGTGTTTGTGTATTGGCAAATGGGGAGTGCAACTTTTTTGCGATGAGACTGGAAGAGGCGTTGCTGTTTTCTGGAACGCACCGATGATTGGTTTTTTGGGTACAAAATGGAGCGGGTGCGATGTTTAGAGGAGTTTTAATGCGATTGAAGTTGAACTAGCAATTTGGAGTGGCAGCACAGTTCGACTTTGTGATGTCAAACTAGGGTGAAATGGATGCTGGATGTAACGACCCGCATTCTACGCGTCAGAGGATCGTAGAATATTTATTTCATTTCCATACGAGGTCGTATAGTCGTGTATCTTTGAGAAATGACTATCGGGGTCATTTCCCATGTTCACGATTTTTATCGATTTTTGAATGACCATTTTACCCTTAGCAAATCTTGTTTCGCTTATAACTTTTGACTGGTAAGGAGTTTTGACCTGAAACCACTTCCATTGGATTCGGATGATGGTTTACCTTTCCGTAGAGTGATCACATTAATCAAACGGACTTACCATTTGGGAGATATAGATGAAATAAGGTTTGGAAGGTGAAAAACAGCTTAACCGGGCCAAATAGGGTGATTAGCAGCTAGGCCCGTTGGGGGATTTCGGGATTAGGGTTGCATAAGGGATGAAAAGAGTTAGAGAAACCTTTCTTTGTCATTTTTATAGCCGCCACTTACCTCTCTTCAAAACAATGGCCTCCACCTTCTAAATCACTTCCAAATCACCTTTTTGTCACCAATTAAGCAAATCAACGCCAAATCAAGTCAAATTAGCATCAAATCAGAGTTGCAGCTGCTGTGTTGCATTGGAAACCGCTCCAAAATAGTAGTAAAGTTCAGATCTATAATTCATTTGTGGCTAAGGTGAGTGATTTGCATTGTTTTTCACTAATTACGGCTAATTAAGGGTGATTAGTGATAATTAGTGAAATTATGCATGCTAAAATTCTCGAAAAATATGTAGTAATTCTCAAAATGTTTTGCTAATCGTATGGTTACATCTGCAGAGGGGCCAAAGCCGCAGGCAAGAGGCGGAGACAAGAATAATTCTCTAAATAAGAGGAAGCAGAACAAAGCTAAGGATGGTCAGAAAAAGAATAAGAAAGATGTTGAGTGCTTTAGCTATGGAAAGAAGGACCACAATGCCAAAGAATGTCGCGCAAAGCCAGCGGATAGGAAATACTTCAATTTCGGCCAAGTGGGACATCACAAGGAAAAATGTCCATAACCTCCTAAAGAGAAGCAGATTGTGAAAGCATATGCTATTAATGTTGTTCCTTCTTTGTCGAATGCCCCAACTGCGGCAGAGAAAGGAAACAATGTCGTCATTCAAGGTATGCTTTCTATTTATGATGACTTGTGCGAGTATTGTTTGATACTGGGGCTTCCCATTCCCTCATATCTAGTAACCTGGTAGATAGGTTGGGATTGGAACCCGAGATTGTCGATAGACCTTTAGTTGTGACGAACCCGATCGGTGGCTCAACAAGCCTTAGTATGATTTGTCGAAATTTGGTCTTATTGAGTCATGGATGTATGTTTCCTTTGTTTTGGGCTTTACTGGGTTTGGCATTATTTTGGGAGTCGATTGGCTCCAAAGATACGGGGTGGTGGTAGACTGTGAGGGATTTTCGGTGACTATTAGGGCGGATGATGGGTGGAGGATAGTGTTTGGTGGCCTACCTAGTGATGAGGTGATGGCTAGTTTTCTAAATTACCTCGACATCCCGTAGAACGAGTTATCAGGGGTTCCCATTGGTGGCCAATATCCGGATATCTTTGAGGAAGTGACCAGACTTCCACCACACTGAGAGATTGAGTTCCGTATTGATTTAGCGAAAGATGCTAGACCTATCGTGATGCCACTTCATCGTATGGCACCAAGGGAGCAGCGAGTGCTCGGAGTGCAAGTAAGCGATCTTTTAAAGAAGGGATTTATACGAAGGAGCGTTTCCGAATGGGGAGCACCAGTTGTATTTGCTACCAAGGCAAATGGTTCCCTTTGTTTATGTGTGGACTATCGCAAGTTGAACAAAGTGACTAGGAAGAATAAGTATCCTCTTCCACGGATAGATGATTTGTTTGATAAACTGGAAGGAGCAAGAGTGTTCTCCCAGTTGGACCTCGAGCAGAATTTCATCAGCTCTGAGTAGCAGCTGAGAGTGTTCCTAAAACGGCCTTTCGGATGTCGTCTGGATTCTACGAGTGGTTGGTTATGCCATTCGGATTGACCAATGCACCAGCATAATTTGTGGATCTTGTGAATAAGGCATTCAGGGGTAAATTGAATTAGTTTATTCTTGTGTTCGTAGACGATATCCTTGTTTACTCAAGAAGAAAAGAGAAGCACAAGGAACATTTGAGGACGGTAATGGAGGTGTTGAAAAAACACCATTTGAAAGCGAAATTTTCTAAGTGTCACTTCTAGAAGAGGGAAGTGAGAAACTTGGGCCATGTTGTTTCAGAGAATGGTATTGCCGTGGACCCTGTGAAGGTGGCTACGATATAGAATTGATCTACGCCCAAGAATGAAATAGACGTAAGAAGTTTCTTGGGAATAGCTGGATATTATCATAATTTTATCCGAGACTTCTCCAAGATGGCGGCACCGTTAACTCGTTGACCAAGAAGAATCAAGCTTTCGTCTGGGACAGAAGGTGTGAAAATGCATTCAAGAGTATAAAGGAAAAGTTGACGCGTGCGCCAGTGTTAGTCATTCCTAAAGGGAATGAAGAGATGGCAGTATACACGGATGCATGTGTACCAGACTAGGTGTTGTATTGATGCAAGGAGGTAAGGTTGTAGCTTATGTTTGTCGGCAACTAAAACCGCATGAGAAAAGATATCCTACCCATGATCTTGAATTGGCAGCGATCGTATCCGCATTGAAAATTTGGAGACATTATCTCTTGGGAGAAAGATTCGAGTTGTTTACCGAACATAAATCGTTAAAGTATCATTTATCTCAGAAGGATCTAAACCTCTGTCAGCAGAGATGGTTAGAATTCGTGGTTTCTTATGATTTCGGTATCGCATATACACCAGGAAGGGGCAATGCGGTAGCTGATGCATTGAGTATGAGACATGCCAGTTTAGGGGCTATGTTTCTTGAATGGAAGCAAATGGAGTATATCATTGGGTATAATTTCAGACCAAAGTGCGAATTGGATCGAGAAATGTTAGCAAGTTTAACGATCATACCCACTTTGATTGAGCGGATTGGTTCCAGTCAAAGGGACGATCCTAATCTATTAGGAATCATCTCCAAGTTAGAAATGGGAATCGACGAGGAGATGAACAAGTATAGGCTTGATCGAGAAGGATGGCTTAGAAAGAATGGGAGACTAGTTGTACCCAATGTCAATGGATATAAAGGTGAAGTACTTAGAGAATGTCATCACTCAAAACTGACTATACATACCGGTGGTAACAAAATGTATCGGGACACAAACCAGACCTACTTTTGGGAAGGGATGAAAAGAGACGTCGATAAGTTTATATCCAAATGCATGAATTGCCAGCTAGTTAAAGTCGAGCAAAAGAAGCCTAGTGGGTTGCTGCAACCATTGGAAATTCCATAATGGAAATGGGAACAAGTCTCAATGGATTACATTGATGGGTTACCGAGGACTAGATCAGGCCATGATAACATTTGGGTGATTGTGGACCGATTGACCAAGAGTGCAAGGTTTATACCCGTCAAGTCGAATAGAACAACATCTAAGTTAGCAGAACTGTATATGAAGTGGGTACTGAGATTTCATGGAGTACCCAAAGGTATTCTGAGTGACCGTGATCCATTATTTACTAGTGGATTTTGGAAGAGCCAACATGAGGCTTTAGGGTCAGAATTACATCTCTGTATCGCATATCATCCTCAAACCGACGGTCAGACAGAGGGGGTGAATCGTATATTGGAGGATCTCTTGAGAGCTTGTATACTGGATTTTGGTGGATCATGGGATGACCATTTGCATCTGGTTGAGTTCGCATATAATAATAGTTATCAATTTAGTATTGGTATGGCTCCATCTGAAGCTTTGTACAAAAGACCGTGCAACTCACCATCATGTTGGCTGGAAATTGGTGTGAGATTCGTGCTTGGGCCAGATATAATAAGAGAAAATTCAGGCAAGATTAAGGTTATCTAACAACAAATGAAGGCTTCCGAAGATTGGCAGAAGATTTATGTTGATAAGAGGCGAAGAGATTTAAAATTCTCCGTTAGCGACTTGGTGTTTGTCAAGATTTATCCGTTAAAGAGCATGATTCGATTTGGTAGGAAAGGCAAGTTAGCACCAAGATTTGTTGGTCCATTCCCAGTCCTCAAACAAGTTAGGAATTTAGCATATGAAGTTGGATTACCTGACAAGATTGCTGGAGTTCACAACGTATTTCATGTTTCCCAGTTAACGAAGTTTGTACACGACCCTCATATGGCTATTTCACCAGATCAGTTGGATGACATCGAAGTAGAACCCGAGGCAGTTGGGAACCGCAGGCCGATCCTTATTGTCGAGTATGATACGAAGTAACTTCGAAGGAAGGCGGTGAAACTGGTCAAGGTTCAGTGGGGTGGTAACGAGCATGACTGCACTTGGGAAACAGAGGAGAGCATAAGGGCGTCGTATCAAGAACTCTTTGCCTGGTAAAATTTTAATTGCAATTTAGCTATTCTGCATGCTAGGATAGACTTGTTGTGTTATTATGTGTGTTTGATTTTTTTTAAATGGCCGATAGGCATGTGAGACCCATTGTATGTTTTGGTTAAGGAATTTCAGGGGCAAAATTTCTTAAGGGGGGAGAATGTAACAACCCGCATTCTACGCATCAAAGGATCGTAGAATATTTATTTCATTTTCATACGAGGTCATATAGTCGTATAATTTTGAGAAACGACTGTTGAGGTCATTTTCCATGTAACACCCCGTGTATTCTATAATCGTGAAATTCACAAATTAAAGTATAACTAATTTCAAATCAGAGAATTAAGGGAAACGGGATACGCCATTGCGTTCGTCTCGGAATTCTGCTTGAAATAGAGTCTGAGTTTGCGTAAAACGGATATCGTATGAAGAAGATATGGACGGACGAAGTTGGGCGAAAAACCAGAAAACAGGTCAGAATGCACTGGCGCACTTGGGAAGTGCGCCAGAACAAAAATGAACAGACGCACTTGGGAAGTGCGCCAGTACATTTTTGACCTGGCGCACCTGCCAAGTGCGCCCAGGTCAACAATGACCTGCTGGTCAGGTCTGGTCAAGTCCTGGCTGGCCAGGTCTGTGTTTGGTCGATTTTCTGAGCCTTACCTTGTCACTAGGGCTTGGTGTCAGCTCCTGGTTGGTCTCTCCTTCAAACGAACGGCTATTATTGAACCAAGCTTCATCGACGGTCTAAATCAACTCACAAACTCTATAAAAAGGACCTAAGACTAACCCTAATTCACATAAACTAAAATGGAGATGAGACCGTCATGTTGCTGAGGAGAGACTGAGGATAGCCGTCAGAAAAAGAGAGACAACTAGGAGATAATTCAAAGCTTAAAGCAACGTTAATCAAATCAAAGCAACGCCTACAACAAAGGATAGCATCTCCAAATTCAGAATTCAGATTCCTGAATTGAAGATTCGTCATACGTTGTAAGTAGAGTGCTATTCCGATGTGAATTAAATAATTGTGTTGATTTGTGTAATGTAAGAAATGGAATTGTGGCGATAATAATCTATATTTGTATGTTGCTTTGATGCAAAACGATTTGGGAATATTATGGTATACGATTGGATATTTGCAAGTACGCAATTTGCGTTGGAAACGAAATGGAATTATGGCGATAATGACTTATATTTGTATGTTATTTTGATTCTAAACGATTTGGCAATGCTATGGTTTGATTCATACAAGTATATGGTTTATGTTGACAACCACATGTTGTGGAATTTTGATTGGGACTCATGCAAGCATATGATTCATATTGAAAACTACATGTTTGTGGTAGTTTTTTACAACATCCATTTGGTAAATGCAAGTATAAGATTCATGTTGAAACAACAACTATATGTTGTAATAATTTATTTTGAAATTCATGCAAATCTATGATCTATTTTTATGACAACATGATGTAAAATTCTATGGTCATCTTTAGTGTAATTTGATTCACCTAAGTATTATGATTCATATGAAGGTTATGTTTAAATTGGCATCATAGTTCAAGTATAAAAATCATGATTTTGTGATAGTGACAAAAGCAAGCGTCGTTGTAAGCTTGTATTAATTTTATGAACATGACTAAGCTATGTTTGTTATTATGCCTAGTTAAAAACGTGTTTTCTAAGTTTATGTTGTTATCTTAATCATATGATAATATATTTGGCACATAAGTTACATTAGAAATTACACTAGAATTACATCCCCTTACAAGTTACATAGATAGGACAAAAACCATGATTATATGAATAATAGGATTCATAATCAATTATGTTTATGCCATGACCATATAAGGACTCATGTTCAATTATGATTATGCCATAATTATATGATTATAGTGGTTCATGTTTAAGTACTATTTATGCCATGACTACATGTTTCGTCTACACCATGATTATGTGAATAGAATGATTCATGTTTAAGTATTGCTTATATTATATGTTGTTACAATTGCAAGTTCACATATGCCTATCTTATGTTAATTAGATCGTTATGTTGCAAGTTCATGCGTTCACACTCCCCTTTTTATGTCACCTTATAAACACCATGTTATAGCCTCCCCTTTTCATATGGCTAAATTGGGTTTAAGTATTAAACCCAACACACCTTACATTGGAACGAACGTATAAAACGGGGGTAATGACGTTTGGGCTAAAAGATGGAACATATGTGTTGGCATGTTTGACGCACGCCAATAACTTTGAAAAACAATTAAGTGGCATAAATAAATCTTAACCAATAAAGATGAATTTGAATAATGGGCCGCAAATATTTACATATAAAAAGAAAAGAGACAAAATATGTAAATGTAGAAAAATACGATGTGTTTAACCCGAGGTTGGATTGAGTTGTGATGTAAACCTGCCCGGAACCGCCCGGCTGTCCAGTAGTCACAACAATACCTATCCAATGTGGGTGGTTAAACACGGAGCCCAATAAGGACCCGAGGTTAGACTGAGTTGTGGCGTAAGACTGCCCGGACCCAACCGGCAACAGGCAGCCACAACAATACCTGTCTAATGTGAGAGGTCAAGGCTTTAATAAGACAATTAAGGCTGAGTCAGGATTGATAGGATTAAGTAAATTATATTAATACTTAATCAAAATGGAACATGCTAAACTAAACAGACTGATTGGGGGTTAGGTTTATAAAACACTTAACCAACTTAGCATGTTGGCTAGAAATAGAAAACCTAGTAGCGGGGGACCCTTTTCAGCAGTAACCCTATAAGTTATATCATGATACCCTGAAACTAGGTAGGGTGGGGCACGATTGCTGGGCTGACAGTAAGAGGTCAAATCGACGGCGGTGGTGCAGCAGTGTGGGTTCTCACGGGGTGCGGGCGTACACACACTCCGGTGCAGAAAAATAAGGCACTGGGCACCAGTAGCATACCTGTGCATTATAGGATTGTGTCGGGCCGCCACCATGGGACTTGATACACCCCATGGTGGGACCAGCATAGGTAACTACAACATCGGGGGCCGTAATACACATGTAACTATGCGAGTAGGAGCCGATCATCATAAAATGGATCACTTCACCCTGATTATGGGGTGCCCGTTGGGAACTAGTTTATATGGGTACAGAGATTAATATGGGGTACGATAGTATATTCGATCCTAGACAACTTAACTAAGTTTATGGTGCTTTCCCATTTCTAGTTTATACTTATCATACCCAGTTCTTTATTCATAGACTGAATAGTCCTAGACTTACTCAGGCTTTATGTCTGACTCTACTTTTCTTTCGTCTTCTTTTCTTCCGTTCCCCCCCCCCCCCCCAGGTCCACAGGGAGGGAATACCGCAGCTTGACCAGCCTTCATATCCAGCTTGAAGAGAAAGAATGTATTGCTTGGATCTTTTCGTTTTGGACTATGGCTTTGGACAGCAACTATGGGACTTTTGCAGTTTATTTATGTTTTCTTTATGCTTCTTTAAATAATGTAATCAATACAGTTATGAAGATGTTATGTTTTTGGAAGTATTGTAAGACAATTAAGGTATGGTTGGTGTAACATGTATTTTAAATGAAATAAAAGTTGTTGTTTTCCGCTGTTCAAAAATATGTGTTCTTATATCTGTCTTGTGTATCTGTGACTTATACTTATAAACCTCAACCAAAATTAGGGCATTCCCTTTTAGAGTGACCCTAACGGAGGTGGGGTGTTTCACTTGGTATCAGAGCATAGGTTTACCAGATAAGATAAAAAGTTTTGAAAACAATATTTTCAAAAAGGAAATTTAAAGAAGCATTTTTTTTAAAAGATAAAATATTATTTTGTTTTAAAAGGCAAAGTCCCCCCAAAGCCATAGGTATTATCTCTTATCCTTCGTTTTAAATCTATCCTTTTTGTTTCAGCATGTCCGAAGAACTTAACTTGCCAGAGGGTGTACCAATACCTGGTTGATTTAGACGGTTCTTAGAAGCAAGGGCCACTCAGCCAGGTCCTACCGTTCCTCCTCCCCCAGCTGCAGGAAATCATCCAGCTGCAGCAGCACCTCTTCCTCCACCTCCTCCGCGGGGAAACACGTTTGCTAAGATATGTAAAGATTTTAAAGCTATGGGAGGAAAGGATTTTCATGGAACTGAGTCCTTCGTGGTAGCTAGAAATTGGCTGAAAGAAACCGAGGACTTATTCATCATCTTTGAGGTAGAAGATAGACAGAAAGTACAACTGGCAGTGTGGCTACTAAAGGGCGAGACTTCCTACTGGTGGGAAGTCACCAATGCAGAAAGACCAGTGGAAACATGGGAGGACTTTAGGGCAAGGTTTGAGGCTAAATTTCTCTCAGACGCAGAAAGGAGTTTGCAGTTGGAAAAATTCTTATTTCTTAAGCAAGGGAACAAGACAGTCAGAGAGTATGTTAATCAGTTTGATGAGCTGGCTAGGTTCGGACTGGACCTAGTCAACACCCCGCACAAGAAGGCTCTCCGTTTTGTCAAAGGGTTGAATGAGCCATTACACAGTTTGGCCATGACCCATATACCCATGGGAGCTACGTATGAAAGATTAGTACAGATGGCATTGCTGAACGAAGAGGATAAGGGCAAGAAGGAGACAAAGGCAGAAAGCTCTCAAGGGAAGAAAGAGGGTTTGCAGCCTAAGAAGACAGACTTTAAGAAGGGCGGGAAAGGCAACCAAGAGAAGAGGAAGTGTAATTTCTGTGGCAAAGTGGGGCACTTAGTGAAAGATTGCCGGAAAAAGAAGGCCAAGATGAATGATGGGTGCTTTTCTTGTGGTGAGACAGGCCACATGGCTAAGAACTGCCCAAAGAAACGAGGACAGGGGCAGAGGGCTGGATCCACCTCGGGGGCGCAGGTTCATGTGTTAGAAGCGCCACCTCTGCAACAGCGAGGTATAAATACTTCTGTAGAAAGTGTAGTTTATCTTTATGATCGCCCAGTTCGCACTTTATTTGATTCTGGCGCATCACACTCCTTTATCTCGTCTGCTTTAGTAGAATCTCTGCACCTAAAAACTAGTATGGTAGAGGACCCCTTAATTGTTTCAAACCCAATTGGGGGCCCAGCTCATTTATCTATGATCTGTTTGGGATTGAAAATTTCTATTCTAAGCGTAGAATTTCAATGTAGTGCCTTTGTTTTGGGCTTTTCGGGATATGTTTTGATTTTGGGCATGGATTGGCTATCCAGTAATGGGGCCATCCTTGATTGTGAGAAAAGGGTTGTCAGGCTCCTAACCCAGCTCGGTAACACTTTGGAAATTTCTTGTAATCCCTCGTATGCGGTTATGCTTAGTTACCTTGAATCGCTAGATGCCTCTGTTGAAAATTTGCAATCGGTTAGAGTGGTCCGGGAATATCCGGATGTCTTCGAAGAGGTGAAGGGCTTGCCTCCGAAGCGGGAGATAGACTTCCGCATATATCTTGTAGATAATGCAAAGCCCGTTGCGTTGCCCGTTAGACACATGGCTCCACGGGAAAGGAAAGAGCTCAGTAAACAGATTAAAGAGCTTTTAGAAAAGGGGTTCATTAGGAGGAGCATTTCAGAATGGGGCGCTCCAGTGGTGTTCGCTACAAAGGCAGATGGTTCACTCCGTCTATGTGTTGACTATAGGGAGCTCAACAAGCTAACGAAAAAGAATAGGCACCCTCTCCCCAGAATTGACGATCTGTTTGATCAGCTTGTAGGAGCGTCTGTTTTCTCCCAACTCGATTTAGCGACCGATTTTCATCAGCTAAGGGTGGCTGAAGATAGTATCGATAAAACGGCATTCAAAACCCCAGACGGCTTCTTTGAATGGCTTGTCATGCCTTTCGGCTTGACAAATGCACCTGCTTACTTCGTGGACCTGATGAGTAGGGTATTCAGAGATTTCCTCAATAAGTTCGTAGTGGTCTTCGTAGACGATATCCTTATCTTCTCAAAGAGTGAAGAGGAACATGCTCAGCACTTAAGGGCAATCATGGAAACTCTGCAAGTCCATCAGCTAAAAGCCAAATTCTCCAAATGCCACTTTTGGAGAGAAGAAGTGAGGTTCCGTAGGCACATAGTATCCAAACAAGGGTTAGCAGTGGACCCTGCTAAGGTAGTGGCGGTACATGATTGGAAGACACCAAGGAATGCAACTGAGGTCCGAAGTTTTCTAGGACTAGCAGGTTTCTATCGAAAGTTCATAAGGGATTTTGCGAAAATCTCAGCTCCGCTCACAAAGTTGACCAAGAAGAATCTAGTGTTCAATTGGGACTTGGATTGCAAGTTTGCTTTCCAACGACTAAAAAGGGCTCTTACAACAGCCCCAGTTTTGACGTTGCCAGATGGAAGCAAGATGTTCACTATTTATACAGATGCATGTGGGACAGGGCTAGGCGCCGTCTTAATGCAAGAAGGAAGGGTAGTAGCTTATGGCGGGAGGCAGTTGAAAGTGCACGAAAAGAACTACCCGACCCACGATCTTGAGTTAGCTGCCATCGTCTTTGCACTCAAGTCTTGGCGACACTATCTCCTAGGTGAGAAGTTCGAACTTTACACTGACCATAAATCGTTGAAATATCTTTTCTCGTAGAAAGATCTTAACTTGAGGCAACAGAGATGGATGGAGTTTCTTGCCTCGTACGATTTCGAGATCTCCTACACTCCGGGCAAAGGCAACGTAGTAGCAGACGCGTTGAGCCGAAAGAAACTGACCTTAAGCCCGCTGTTTGTTGAAAGTCAAAGCCTAGAGTTTATAGCCAGCTTCGACTTTAGGCCTTCCTCCGATTTTGTACTAGGCTTGCTAGCATCGCTCGAAGTACGCCCGACTTTAGTGGACTCGATAGGGACAACACAACGCGAGGACCCTCAGCTTGTGGAGACGATTGATAGGCTAATTAGTGGTGAGACTTCAGGTCACCTCAACAGATACTCCATCGACGATAAGGGTTGTCTAAGGCGAGACGGAAGACTATGCGTCCCACAGACAAGGGATTTAGTAAAGAAGGTTCTCGAGGAAGCACATCACTCCAAGATGACAACACACCCAGGCGGAGATAAAATGTACAAGGACATAAAAAGAACTTTCTTCTGGAACGACATGAAAAAGGACGTGGCAGAATTCGTTTCTAAGTGTATGTTGTGCCAACAGGTTAAGGCGGAACAGAAAAAGCCTGGCGGTCTGCTACATCCTCTAGAGGTCCCACAGTGGAAGTGGGATAGCATCTCAATGGACTTCGTTGATGGGCTGCCTAGGTCTAGGAGAGGCAACACTAGCATATGGGTAATAGTGGATAGGCTTACAAAAAGCGCCCACTTTTTACCTGTCAAAAGTAAAAGAACTGCCTCATCCCTAGCATCTCTTTACCTCAAGGAAATCGTTCGACTCCATGGAATACCATCCAGCATCGTTAGTGACCGAGACCCTATCTTCACCAGTGAGTTTTGGCAGAGTCTGCAAGAAGCAGTAGGAACACAGTTATGCTTGAGCACAGCCTATCATCCCCAAACCGACGGCCAAACAGAAAGAGTGAACAGAGTTTTGGAGGACCTTTTAAGACTGTGCATCCTTGACTTCGGAGGGACGTGGGAGGACCATCTTCCTTTGGTGGAATTTGCCTTCAACAACAGCTATCAAGCAACCATCGGAATGGCGCCCTTCGAAGCTTTATATGGAAGACCATGCCGATCGCCCACTTGTTGGTGGGAATCTACTGATAAACTCATACATGGACCAGATATGATCCGAGAGACTTCAGAAAAAGTAGACTTAATACGAAGAAGGATGAAGACGGCCCAAGACAGACAAAAGTCCTACGCCGACAAGAGGAGGACCGACCTTGAATTTGAGGTTGGAGACAGAGTTTTTCTTAAGGTATCTCCGCTAAGGAACGTTGTTCGTTTTGGAACCACAGGAAAGCTAGCACCAAGGTTCGTAGGGCCATTCCCTATCATCGAGAAAATTGGGAAAATGGCCTATAGATTGGAGCTACCTGAAAAATTGGCCGGAGTTCACAACGTCTTTCACGTTTCACATCTCCGAAAATGTCTACATGAGTCTGCTGAAGTGGTAGAGCCAAATATCCTAGAAGAAGCTGAAGTGGAACGCGAAGCAACCATAAGAAAAGTTCCAACCCGCATATTAGGAACGGAAGTGAAAAAGCTACGCAATCGCGAAGTCAAGCTCGTCAAAGTTCAGTGGAGCGACGCCGAAGGAGATGCAACTTGGGAAACTGAAGCTAAAATACGCGTAGCCTACCCTTTTCTTTTCGAGGGTACATCTTTGATCTTTCCTTTTTCCTTAAGTTGCGCTTTTATCTATATTTTCTTAGGTATATCTCCTCGACCCTATCTTTTAGGTAGAAACTCTTTGGATGAAAACATGTAATTGAAACATGTTATGGATGATGGTTGCAAGTGGTTGCAAGTGATTGCTAGTGGTTGCTCGTGGTTGCATATACACACACAATCTAGGTTTTAGATCGGCTTAGTCACTTCATATTGCATATGCATATATGTTTGCATTCGTATATGGTTGAACTTTAATGTGTTGTCATATGGATGTTGCATGTGTATGAATGATTGTGCACTCATGTAGAATCATGAATAGGAGGATTTTCATACATAATGGATTCATAGCACTTACATAATTCGCATTAAGGAGGTCAACTGAATCAGTAGACCGCCTGATTTTGCATTAGATAAGTACATGTACACACACACTTCGCATATGATCATGAAGCATTAGAAGTCTTTTAAGGACAATGGATGCTCGTGTTTGATGGAAGAGTAGATGGATGTTTGGATGTTAGGATGTACATTCTTCCTGAACTTGAAGATTTCGGGGACGAAATCCTTTTTAAGTGGGGGAGAATGTAACACCCCGTGTATTCTATAACAGTGAAATTCACAAATTAAAGTATAACTAATTTCAAATCAGAGAATTAAGGGAAACGGGATACGCCATTGCGTTCGTCTCGGAATTCTGCTTGAAATAGAGTCTGAGTTTGCGTAAAACGGATATCGTATGAAGAAGATATGGACGAACGAAGTGGGGCGAAAAACCAGAAAACGAGTCAGAATGCACTGGCGCACTTGGGAAGTGCGCCAGAACAAAAATGAACTGGCGCACTTGGGAAGTGCGCCAGTACATTTTTGACCTGGCGCACCTGCCAAGTGCGCCCAGGTCAAAAATGACCTGCTGGTCAGGTCTGGTCAAGTCCTGGCTGGCCAGGTCTGTGTTTGGTCGATTTTCTGAGCCTTACCTTGTCACTAGGGCTAGGTGTCAGCTCCTGGTTGGTCTCTCCTTCAAACGAACGGCTATTATTGAACCAAGCTTCATCGACGGTCTAAATCAACTCACAAACTCTATAAAAAGGACCTAAGACTAACCCTAATTCACATAAACTAAAATGGAGATGAGACCGTCATGTTGCTGAGGAGAGACTGAGGATAGCCGTCAGAAAAAGAGAGACAACTAGGAGATAATTCAAAGCTTAAAGCAACGTTAATCAAATCAAAGCAACGCCTACAACAAAGGATAGCATCTCCAAATTCAGAATTCAGATTCCTGAATTGAAGATTCGTCATACGCTGTAAGTAGAGTGCTATTCCGATGTGAATTAAATAATTGTGTTGATTTGTGTAATGTAAGAAATGGAATTGTGGCGATAATAATCTATATTTGTATGTTGCTTTGATGCAAAACGATTTGGGAATATTATGGTATACGATTGGATATTTGCAAGTACGCGATTTGCGTTGGAAACGAAATGGAATTGTGGCGATAATGACTTATATTTGTATGTTATTTTGATTCTAAACGATTTGGCAATGCTATGGTTTGATTCATACAAGTATATGGTTTATGTTGACAACCACATGTTGTGGAATTTTGATTGGGACTCATGCAAGCATATGATTCATATTGAAAACTACATGTTTGTGGTAGTTATTTACAACACCCATTTGGTAAATGCAAGTATAAGATTCATGTTGAAACAACAACTATATGTTGTAATAATTTATTTTGAAATTCATGCAAGTCTATGATCTATTGTTATGACAACATGATGTAAAATTCTATGGTCATCTTTAGTGTAATTTGATTCACCTAAGTATTATGATTCATATGAAGTTTATGTTGAAATTGGCATCATAGTTCAAGTATAAAAATCATGATTTTGTGATAGTGACAAAAGCAAGCGTCGTTGTAAGCTTGTATTAATTTTATGAACATGACTAAGCTATGTTTGTTATTATGCCTAGTTAAAAACGTGTTTTCTTAATCATATGATAATATATTTGGCACATAAGTTACATTAGAAATTACACTAGAATTACATCCCCTTACAAGTTACATAGATAGGACAAAAACCATGATTATATGAATAATAGGATTCATAATCAATTATGTTTATGCCATGACCATATAAGGACTCATGTTCAATTATGATTATGCCATAATTATATGATTAGAGTGGTTCATGTTTAAGTACTATTTATGCCATGACTACATGTTTCGTTTACACCATGATTATGTGAATAGAATGATTCATGTTTAAGTATTGCTTATATTATATGTTGTTACAATTGCAAGTTCACATATGCCTATCTTATGTTAATTAGATCGTTATGTTGCAAGTTCATGCGTTCACACTCCCCTTTTTATGTCACCTTATAAACACCATGTTATAGCCTCCCCTTTTCATATGGCTAAATTGGGTTTAAGTATTAAACCCAACACACCTTACATTGGAACGAACGTATAAAACGGGGGTAATGACGTTTGGGCTAAAAGATGGAACATATGTGTTGGCATGTTTGACGCACGCCAATAACTTTGAAAAACAATTAAGTGGCATAAATAAATCTTAACCAATAAAGATGAATTTGAATAATGGGCTGCAAATATTTACATATAAAAAGAAAAGAGACAAAATATGTAAATGTAGAAAAATACGATGTGTTTAACCCGAGGTTGGATTGAGTTGTGATGTAAACCTGCCCGGAACCGCCCGGCTGTCCAGTAGTCACAACAATACCTATCCAATGTGGGTGGTTAAACACGGAGCCCAATAAGGACCCGAGGTTAGACTGAGTTGTGGCGTAAGACTGCCCGGACCCAACCAGCAACAGGCAGCCATAACAATACCTGTCTAATGTGAGAGGTCAAGGCTTTAATAAGACAATTAAGGCTGAGTCAGGATTGATAGGATTAAGTAAATTATATTAATACTTAATCAAAATGGAACATGCTAAACTAAACAGACTCATTTGGGGTTAGGTTTATAAAACACTTAACCAACTTAGCATGTTGGCTAGAAATAGAAAACCTAGTAGCGGGGGACCCTTTTCAGCAGTAACCCTATAAGGTGTATCATGATACCCTGAAACTAGGCAGGGTGGGGCACGATTACTGGGCTGACTGTAAGAGGTCAAATCGACGGCGGTGGTGCAACAGTGTGGGTTCTAACGGGGTGCGGTCGTGCACACACTCCGGCGTAGAAAAATAAGGCACTGGGCACCAGTAGCATACCTGTGCATTCTAGGATTGTGTCGGGGCGCCACCATGGGCCTTGATACACCCCATGGTGGGACCAGCATAGGGAACTACAACATCGGGGGCCGTAAGACACATGTAACTATGCGAGTAGGAGCCGATCATCATAAAATGGATCACTTCACCCTGATTATGGGGTGCCCGTTGGGAACTCGTTTATATGGGTACAGAGATTAATATGGGGTACGATAGTATATTCGACCCTAGACAACTTAACTAAGTTTATGGTGCATTCCCATTTCTAGTTTATACTTATCATACCCAGTTCTTTATTCATAGACTGAATAGTCCTAGACTTACTCAGGCTTTATGTCTGACTCTACTTTTCTTTCGTCTTCTTTTCTTCCGTCCCCCCCCCAGGTCCACAGGGAGGGAATACCGCAGCTTGACCAGCCTTCATATCCAGCTTGAAGAGAAAGAATGTATTGCTTGGATCTTTTCGTTTTGGACTATGGCTTTGGACAACAACTATGGGACTTTTGCAGTTTATTTATGTTTTCTTTATGCTTCTTTAAATAATGTAATCAAGACAGTTATGAAGATGTTATGTTTTTGGAAGTATTGTAAGACAATTATGGTATGGTTGGTGTAACACGTATTTTAAATGAAATAAAAGTTGTTGTTTTCCGCTGTTCAAAAATATGTGTTCTCATATCTGTCTTGTATATCTGTGACTTATACTTATAAACCTCCACCAAAATTAGGGCATTCCCTTTTAGAGTGACCCTAACGGAGGTGGGGTGTTTCGTTCCATGTTCACGATTTTTGCCGATTAGACCCATTGTATGTTTTGGTTAAGGAATTTCAGGGGCGAAATTTCTTAAGGGGGGAGAATGTAACGACCCGCATTCTACACATCGGAGGATCGTAGAATATTTATTTCATTTTCATACGAGGTCATATAGTCGTATAACTTTGAGAAACGACTATTGAGGTCATTTCCCATGTCCACGATTTTTGCTGATTTTTAAATGACCATTTTGCCCTTAGCAAATCTTGTTTCGCTTATAACTTTTGATTGGTAAGGAGTTTTCACAGATGTTTAGAAAATTTATTTAAATGGTTCATTTAAAATAAATAAGTGTTGATCAATAGAATAAAATTTAATAAACGTAGGTAATAAATTTATTCGAGATAATTCAAGTAGATGCAGTGCTGAGACGATATGGAATTTTAAAACAGATATTCGTCAGATAAAAATCGAGGTGAGTTAAACTCACTCGGTTAAATTATTGGGAACTATTTTTAATAGTTCAAAATTTATTTTATTGCTTGTTGGCTGATAAAATTGATTGATATAAAGTGATAATATTATATAATAATAATATTGGTGATTGTTGATTTTGGGTATTTTAAATATCCTAAATAATGATATACGGATTTCAAAATAGAAATTGAAATATAAAGAGAGCTTAAAGGAAAATATTTATTTTTAAATAGAAATGTTTATTTAGAACCTGAATTAAACAGAATTTAAAAATAAGATATTTGTTTAAAACAAATGAGATGAAGAGGAAATTTTATAAATGAGATTATTATTAGGGAGTTTGTGGAAAATGTAAAGTATGTGTGAATTTAGAAAAGAAATGGAAATCGAAAAACAAGCTGTTATCTTAAAATAGATTGAAATCGTCCCAATTTGCAAAGGAAATAGAATGAAAATTCTATAATGAATAGAAGTTATAAAAGAAAATATTTTTGATATAGGAATACGTATAAGAAAGGTTAGGAAGAGTTGATTTAAATTCAATTTGAATTCAAGTCAAACTAATTTGAATAATATAATATAGATTATATTAAAGAATTTTATATTAGATTTATAGATAATACTTTTCAATAGTAAGAATTGGAAAATAATATTTATATATAAATATTTTTACGGTATGAAGTTATTAAAATAAACTGAGATAAGTTGTAAAAAAAAAACCGTAGAGGTGTTTATAAAGAATATTTATGGGAATATTCAATAATGGTTTTATATATCATATTTAAGTAAAATATTTGAATTAGAGATAAATATCTCGTTTAATGTGATAATGAATAATTGGAATTTTTATTCGTTAGAAATTAGGAAACAGAGTTAAGGTAATTAGAAACTGAATGGGAATTAGTGAGTTGAATGATTTTCTGGGTGTCGATCTGATGTTGGTTTCGGCCTTCGAGGTTGGTACTTAGGGAACTATTCTCTTACTAGTTTATTGTTAGAGACTAATGACCGAGATGAGAAATACATGTTTAAAAGGGTTTGAAAATGAAAAGGGGTTTTGAATATTCTTATATATAAGTATAAGAAGAAGAAATGAGTATTTCAACTATTGGAAAAATGGAGAAGTTTTGAATTAACAAATGGTTAACTAAAAGAGGCTAAAATGATGGTAAATATTAAAGCGGTGAATTCAGTTTTCTTCTATGGATGAATGGTTGTTTTATTTGATAGTTAAATAATCGACTATCAAATCTGTCCTATACGATTGCTAGTACAGAAAGACCGGGATCAAATTTATTTGGAAACCATTCCGAACTAACTAATATGTAAACTTAGAACATACGGATTGTAGATGGAGCAGTGAATACCGTGGATATTCATAAACGAAAGGGCTACTTGTCGAATTTCTGGTATCGAGCCAGGAGATATTCTATGGTGATCCGATCGTGGTTGAAATCGACGGATTGCAAGGACTACCAGCTACTGATCTATAGGGTGATTCCTAGGATGTGGTAGGAGAGCGCCTTCGGTTCATCATGTTCCTGGATGACTTGTATGGACGATGTAAATGGTGACCAGAAGTTTCAAAAGTGAATTATAACCTCAAGCCTCATCATTGTAGAAATGAAAGAAATCGGGCAGGTAGCATGGCTAAGTGGATCGCTCCCACTAAGGTGTATAATCATCTATCGAGATAAAATTAATTTCCTTCTTTATTCTATTCCATTATGTCCCTTTCAGAAACGGTGGTTTAAGCCCAACCGTTGGTGATATACATTCGATACACTCAAGCAAAATGAGTGGTCGGTCATATGTGGCTGAGTTGCAAGATGTTCTTGTTGAACTCTAGTGTATCCCATCTAGAGTACACTGATCGAAAGGTAGTTCCGTACCTTGTCATAGTTGTAAATTCAATCTCCAATAAGAGCCAGTGGTTTTCGATTTTATATTATATATGTAGAGCGTGAGATGCAAACGTTCTACTAGATGATTATTTATTTGATCTAGACATTATCGTAATATCAGAATAATTATGATTTCAAATAAATGGTTTGGGTTATCGTAAGGTAAAAACCGTCTTTGTTTATGTGTGGATTGGTCTTACGATTACCCTTTTCTTTTGAAATGATTTTGACTTAAAAATCAAAATGGATGATACCAATAATTTAAATGAGTTTTTCTCATGCTGGTTCACCAGACTGACCTGTGGTGTTTGTAATACTCGGGCCAGTCTGAGTTACAGGTTCAGGATAAGATGTTATGAAATCCAGGAGACGAGCTGGGCGAGATCCGATATATATAGTTATTATTCCGCTGTGTGCTATAAATATGGACAGGCTGTTATAACTGTCCATATGAATTAAATGTCCGCTGTACTCTGATAACTCTAAGTATTATTTCATGTTTTCAATAAAGATTTATTTCTATATTATATTTTATTCCACTGCGATGTGGGACTCTGATATTGTGGTTAGTTGTTCTTCTTCCTTTTCTTCTACTCTAATCTTTCTTTCTTATTTTTTACTCATCCTCTAATTTCTTTCTATTAGTTTTTTGAGTTTTCGATATTTGAATATGGACACGGGAATGTATTAGTGTCTGAATTCGAGAGTTGAATTTTTCGGGATGTTGCACACGTACTTTACACATATTCTCCCATTTTTGTTGCTGGTCATTGCTTTGGGCATTAGTAGTGTACCTCTTTTATTTCTTTTAGAGATGGTATTTTAATGTTGTAATAATTGGATATGAAGCTATATTTTGGATTCCGCTACTCTAATGGATATAGTTTAGTTTTCAGCTTATGTACCATCTCACCTGTTTTATATCAAGTTATGTTATTATTGTATTTTATTCCATGCGCTGTGAGATATACTACAGGTTCTTTGGTAATTCATCGTTTCAAACCTTTTGACGATCGTCCCGTGCTAGTCGGGTATTGGCACAACGCATTTCGGGGAAATGTCTGATGGTACGAGGCGGCTGTTACATACAGCAACTATTGTATCTGTTTTAATATTAACTTCGAAGAAATCTGAAAATCACAGTGATACTCATATAAAATAGTTGTCGATCTTGAAAAAGGCCTTTGAAAAAAAAGAGTAGAAGGAAAATATCCTTTCAGATATATAATTTGACAGGACCCAGACTTTTCCCTAATTTTATTTTTAGCACATTATACGGTGGAGGCTAAGAAGATGAAGAAGAATAAACGTGGGTAAAGAGTGAGGTTTGGTAGTCTTTTTATAGTAAAGCTAGTGTCTAGTTTCATTAGATTTATTGTCCACGTTCAGTGTATTTTACATATAACCAATACATAAGCAGTTATCCATAACAAGACTCAAAGGTGGATCGACCCATGTGTCAACCCCTGGGTTGACCCAATTAAGGGTTGGGTCGTCCATTTACTGTTGCCTTATTAATCAAATTTCCTATTTTAACTACAAACTTGGATTGATCATAACTTTTTCATTTCTTGTTTGATTTACGCAAACTAAAAGTCTATCAAAATTTCGTAACGGACGCAACGAAAAAATTAATTTTGTTTAATTCTCAATATTTCTGTGATTAATATATATTTTATTAGTTTATTTCTCAATTAATTAATTATTGTTTGTTAAAAATTGTGGTTGTTACATTGTCCTCTCCTTAAAGGATTTTGTCCCTGAATTCTCCAAGGTTAGAAGAATGTTATGAATGCTAACACTAATCTAATCAACCACCATCCACTGGCATCCATTGTCCTTAGAATTTCTAATGCTTTCTGTGAACATATGCAAGGATGTCGTGTATATGTCCCTAAGCCATTGTGAAAAGCAGGCGGTTTACCGATTCAGTTGACCTCCTTAATGTAATTCATATCTATGTCATGGATCTAAGATGTATGCAAAAGAATCCTGATGATACATATAAAATTCTATATGTGTGCAACAAACATTCACCAAAATGCAACATCTAAGTGATGATTCATCCATTTCCATCCATTTAAAAATTAAAATGCGCACACATCCATATGCAATATGTAAGTGTTTGAGCTGATCCCTAATCTAGTCCCTAGTGTGTGTATATGCATCCACTAGCAAACGCCTGCATCAACTTGCAACCATCAACATAACATGTCTCCAACACATGTTTCAACTATATCCTATATCTATAAGCTCAAATCCTAAAATCTGCACTTCCCAAGGATATACTGGAGAGAAGCCCGAATCAAAGGAAGAAGCGACAAATAGAATATCAAAGAGGAAATACTTGTCAGAAGAATGTGGGTAAGAAACTTGGATCCCTCGGTGGAGTTCTTTCATCTCACCCATCTTAGTTACTTCGGGAAGAAACTCTCTAGTGAACTAATCCAAAATCTTACCTTAATTTTACAAGTAAAACTACAATTTTCCTTCTTTGCACATTTCTAGTCTTTACTTTTCCCATCTTGTGTTCCTTGGCCCATTCCACTTGTATTGTCCAACCCCATAAAGACTTACTTCCCACGCCCCCACTTTTTATGTATATATAGTTTTCCAAAACCTGATTTGAAAAATCTTAATGAGGAAAAATTTTAGTTGAATTTTTTTTAGATATATATAGTTGCTTTTATGAAATTCCAAAATATAAATTTCATATCAAAATGCATCAGTCTTTCGAAATTCTTATTCTTTAAAACTTTGTACATATGGTGTTTCAACTCAAAGTGGTTCCATAAATTTTCACAAAACACCTCCTTGTTACACTCTTGTTTAGGAACACAATTATTTCAAAAACCCTTTTACTTGGATTTTTCCGAAAACCTTTCCATTACAACTGAAGTCCAATTACTTCCTTAAAATACAAGTGGAAAGTTCCAACATAAGGTCCACTATTCTTTTCAAAAGATAAGGTTTAGGGAGTAAAATAATCTGATCCAACTAATCCTTCACAGGTAAACACTCGAGTACGAGTACCCCTAAGAAAACCCACTTTCCTTACAACATCTGAGACGACTTACTATACCGATAGCTTGCTAAGCTTCCAACCCATCCGTTGATGGTATATATTCCCATAGCTCGGAGTGTTTCCAGTCAAAACCATGAAAATCAATTCTTATGTACATCATGTGCGTTATCCAAAATGCTACAGGTATACCATTTATAACACCCCACGTCCATTAATGTCACTCACAAAGGGAATGCATTAACTTCCATGGAGCGTATTTAGTGTATAGAACAGAATATAACAAGACATATATAAATAATGGTACTTGAAAATTTTAAAACAACTTTTATTGCAGTGGAGAAATAGTTTGATTACAACAACTTCATAAACCAAGTACACTTAATATCCATCTTGATAAATTGTTTCAGAGCACATAAAATAAAAAGCATAAACCCCAACACAAGTAGCCATAAAAGTGATGAGCTGAACTTTACTTTCAGCAATCCAAGCACTTCCAAAAGAGAGAGAAAGAGATATGAGATCAAGCTCCACTAGTACTAGTCCCACCCTGAGAACCTGTGGGGGAGGGGGAAAGCAAGAAAAGAGGCAAAAACAAGGGGGTCAGACATAAATTCTGGCGAGTATAATAACTTTAACAATATAATTATTAAAGTAACTAGGATAAGGCATAAACTGGTAAGATAAGATATGACCATGAAACAAGTGGGCATGACAAAGCAAATAAGAGGAATATTATGGCGTAAATATCGTTCCTAATCACTATAGGATAATTACTATACTGCACCACCACTAGTCACCCTAAAAGTTGATCCCGCCTACAGAACTTAATAATGGCAATGGTAGTTCGTGTACCCCTAGCTGCCTTCATAGGTGTCATCTGCCCCTATCTCCACTAGTTGTACCCACTACCCCCATTCGATCGGCTCCCTAATTCGTAGATACCCGTGCTAGTCCCACAGTGGGGTGTATCACTCCTCAAAGTGGCAACCCGATACCACCAAAGATGCACGGCTTATATCTACACGATGCAACAACGTCTTACCTACCAGCCTGGGCCCACGCACTCACATGACCCCGTTGGACTTGCGTTGCCACCGCTAACCCGTTTTGACCTCTTACGTTCAAATCCAGTAAGCATGTCCCGTCTTCGACTTGGGTCGAGCTCACAAAGATACTTAATGGGTTAATGGTTTGAAAAGGGCCCCCATGCTTGGCACAAGCCTTCCACCTATGCTTGGTCCCCACTAAGGTTTCCCCACTAAACCCCATTCTTATTCATGTCTTCTTACATGTTTCAATCTTGGTTAAGTGCATCTAATCGTATTTCACATGCCACCAAAGGCACCCACTTAATTTCACATGCCACCCAAGGCACCCACTTAACCCCCCATGTCCCACCACATGTTTATCTGGTTAAGTGTTACTTAATTCATTAGAACCGTAACCTTGTAAAGACCTCCCACATTAGGCTGACATTTGCGGTAGCTGGATTTGCCGGGCGGGTCCGGGCAGTCTTATACCGCAAACGAGCCTAACCTCGTGTCTTTACAATTGTTACGCATTTAATCCATGCCTTTGACCTCTCACTTAGACTGGCATTTGTGGCTGCTGGATTTGTCGGGCGGGTACGGGCAGTCTTACACCACAAAAGAGTCTAACCTCGTGTTTTAGGCGGTTAATTATTGCACATTTTTATTCAACCCCAAATTGGATTAATATCCCTATTCAAATTTGTCAATAAATTCCAAATTTATTTATGTCCATAATTGTCTCTTAAAATTATGTCCATAAATACCAATTTTACCAATTAATGTCTCAAATTAATTATATGCCTTTTAAGGCCATTTTATGCCAATTCACAATTTATGTATATTCAATATTATCCCATCATCCCCACGCTATTCGTACGTTTTCATATGACATATATTAGACTCGCAAATAGTCTAACTTATAAAAAGAAAAACAACATCACATAACACATAAAATAGATCTAAGGATCATGACATAAGACTACATAGCCAATAACCGGCATATGAATTTCATTCAAATTAGCATATGATACAAAACTAGCATAGGTAATGGGCATAAACTTGCATAACTTATGTACTGCTATAGATCCAAACATAAAGGTGTGAACTTGCATATGGATCTAAACATAAAGATGTAAACTTGCGTATAGATCTAAACATAAAGATGTAAACTTGCATATAGATCTAAACATAAAGATGTAAACTTGCATATGGGTCTAAACATAAAGATGTAAACTTGCATTTGGATCTAGACATAAAGGTTAATGTCACATAAACTAGCATATGCATATACATGTCTCACATATATTTTAACAACCCAAATTTGCATAAGATTCATACATGAATATATGATCCAATCATCACAAACTTGCATAAGATATATGATTCAACTTGCATAAGATTCACATAAGAAGTAACATATGATCCAACTTGCATAAGACTAACATATGATTCAACACCACAAACATACATATAATTTACATCACATGATTCAAAATCATATTCTCATAATCCCAATTATATCTTATCATAATTAAATTAATTAATTAATTTGTGAAAGCTATCATACTCACAATTAAAAAGAATAGTCTTGTCTTTCTGGGATCTGTATTCTAAAACTGAATTGCTCGCCTTTGATGTAGACTAATCGTTATTTAGATTTGATTTGATTTTGATTCAAGCTTCTATCTTGCTTTAGGGTTGAAAGTGATTGGCAGCTACTCTAGGTTCTCCATTGACGGCATGGCGGCTCTTGTTATGAATTAATGTGCTTCGGGTTAGGGGTTTAGGAGTGTTTTTATAGAAGTTTAATTTAATATGAGCCGTCGGATTAACCTAGGGATAACTAGAACCATCAGGACCACTCAGATGCCACATCAGCCCTTAGGGCGAATCGGGTCATGGGTTGATGGCCAAACACCCTGGATCTACACATAGTCGACCCAGGGGGGCTCGGGTCGACTCCAAAATGGTGCGGTTCGGCTATTACCCTTCCCGATTCGCTGTTTTGAACTTTTTTTGAATATATATATATATATATATATATATATATATATATATATATATTTCTCACATGCATACGAACTTCAAGGCTTAATAACTTCTTCATAAGTTATCCGTTTTATGCAAACCAAATATCTATCTTGACCCAAAATTTTGAGACAAACATAATAGCGCAACCCATTTCACTTAATTCTTCTTCTAAAAATTAAGTATACTTTTTTGCGAATTTAAATGTTATAAAATTACGGGGTGTTACATTCTCCCCTCCTTAAAGGATTTCGTCCCCGAAATCTCTAAGTTAAGATGAATGTATCCTACCAACCAATCATCCATCTACTCATCATCCACAAGCATCCATTGTCCTTAAAGAAATTTCTAATGCTATATGAACTTATGCAAAAATGTGTGTATATGTTCCTTATCTAATGCAAAGATCAGGCGGTCCACTGATTCAGTTGACCTCCTTAATTCAAATCATGATAGTGCCATGTGTCCATTATGTATGCGAAAGAATCCTATCGATACATATTATTTCTACATGTGGCCACAACCATTCATCAAAATGCAGCATCCATATGATAACTCAACCATTATACATCCATTAATTTAGATATGCACACGCATTTATATGCAACATGAAGGTGATTGAGCCGATCTAGTGCCTAATGTGTGTGTACATGCATCCACGAGCAAGCACTAGCAACAACTTGCATCCAACTGCATCCACCAAACATAACATGTCTCAAACACATGTTTGCAACCATAGGGTTCTTCTTTACTAAAGATCGAAGATGTCATCGCAAAGATAATACTAAAAGATAGGACAAGTGTCAACAAAGCGGTAGATAAAGGAGAAATTAAAACATACCCTAAAAAAGGAAAGGGTGCAGCGTACACATTTTGTCTTCCGTCTCCCAAGTCGCGTCTCTTTGATCATCTCCCCATTGCACTTTGACCAACTTGACCTCTTTGTTGCGAAGCTTTTTGACCTCCGATCCGAGAATGCATGTAGGAGCTCGTTTAATCGTGGCATTGCGCTCTACTTCCACTTCTTCGAGCGTGCTCGGCTCTACCACTTCCGCCGTATCGTGTAAACACTTACGCAAATGCGAAACGTGAAACACGTCATGAACTCCGTTGAGCTTCTCTGGTAACTTTACTCTATACGCCATCTGTCCAATCCTCTCCGTAATTGGAAAGAGTCCTACGAACCTCGATGCCAACTTCCCTACTGTTCCAAAACGGACTACGTTTCTTAACGGTGACACATTAACAAAAACCATGTCCCCAATATTGAATTTCAAGATCGGTTCGTCTCCTATCAGCATATGACTTCTGTTGGTCCTGCGCCGTCTTCATTCGCCGTTGAATCAGGTCTATCGTCTCCGAAGTTTCCCTAATCATGTCGGATCCAAGCAAAACCTTATCAGTGGATTCCCACCAACATGCAGGTGATCGGCACGGTCGTCCATAAAGAGCCTCAAAAGGTACCATGCCAATGCTAGCCTGAAAACTATTATTATAGGTGAACTCCACTAGTGGAAGGTGTTCTTCCCATGTTCCTCCAAAGTCTAGGATGCATAGTCTCAGAAGGTCTTCTAGAACTCGATTTACTCTCTCGGTCTGGCCGTACGTCTGAGGGTGATAAGCAGTTCTTAAGCATAATTGTGTTCCAGCCGCCTCTTGTAAGCTTTTCCAAAATTCGCTTGTGAAAATGGGATCTCTATCACTCACAATGCTAGAGGGTATGCCGTGCAAACGAACTATCTCTCGAAGGTAAACAAATGCTAACCACGTGGCGGTCCTTCTACTTTTAACGGGAATAAAATGGGCACTTTTGGGTAAGTCTGTCTACAATTACCCAAATCCCCGTATTACCTTTCCTTGATCTTGATAACCCATCTACAAAATCCATGGAAACGCTTTCCCATTTCCAAAGCGGAATCTCTAAGGGATGGAGCAAACCTCCAGGCTTCTTTTGCTCCGCCTTGACTTGTTGGCACACTAAGCATCTAGCAATGAACTCGGCCACGTCCTTCTTCATTCCGGCCCAAAAGAAAACTCGCTTCATATCCCTATACATCTTATCACCACCGGGATGTATGGCCATCTTAGAGCGATGTGAGTCTTCAAGAATTGCCTTCTTCAAACTCTTGTCTTGTGGTATGCAAAGCCTTCCATCTCTACGTAGCCAACCTCTCTTATCTATAACATATCTATCAAGATGACTCGAGAACTCCCCTCCTATAAGCTTTCCTACTATCTCAACCAACTGTGGGTCATTTCGCTGTGCCTCTCCAACTCGACCCAAAAGTGTAGGTTGCACCTCTAACGATGCCAATAATCTGGGTACATAATCGACAGAGGGTCTGAAGTCAAAGGAAGATATATACTCCAAACTTTTTCGCTCTACGAACAAAGGACTTAAAGTTAACTTCTTCCTACTTAAGGCGTCGGCTACAACGTTACCCTTGCCAGGGGTATATGCGATCTCAAAATCGTAGGATGCCAAAAACTCCATCCATCTCTGTTGCCTCAAGTTTAGGTCCTTCTGAGAGAATAAGTACTTTAGCGACTTATGGTCTGTATACAACTCAAACCTCTCGCCAAGCAAATAATGACGCCATGAATTAAGCGCAAAAACTATGGCCGCCAACTCTAAGTCGTGGGTAGGGTAATTTTTCTCATGGGCTTTCAACTGTCTTCCACCATAGCATATCACCCTTCCCTCTTGCATTAAAACTGTGCCAAGCCCTGTCTCGCAAGCATCGGTATATACAGTGAATGTCTTACTCCCGTCTGGCAAAACTAAAACTGGAGCTGTCGTCAAAGCCCTCTTCAAACATAGGAAAGCATCGTCACAGTCAACGTCCCAAGTAAAAGTCAAATTCTTCTTCGTTAATCGAGTGAGAGGGGCTGATATCTTCGCGAAGTCCTTAATGAACTTCCTATAATAGCCAGCCATCCCTAATAAGCTTCTTACTTCTGTTACGTTCTTAGGAGTTTTCCAATCTTGGATTGCCACCACCTTGGCAGGATCCATAGCTATCCCTTCCTTAGAGACCACGTGTCCTAAGAACCTCACTTCTTTTCTCCAAAAATGGCACTTGGAGAACTTAGCTTTTAGCTGATGCGCTCGTAGGGTCTCTAAGACTTCCCTAAGATGTAGGGCATGCTCTTCTTCATTTTTAGAGAAAACCAGAATATCGTCTACAAAGACTACCACAAACTTGTTTAGAAACTCCCTAAACACTCTACTCATTAAGTCAACAAAGTATGCGGGTGCATTCGTCAAACCAAAAGGCATGACGAGCCACTCAAAGAAACCGTCAGGAGTTCTAAAGGCAGTCTTATCGATGCTATCTTCAGCCACCCTTAGCTGATGAAACCCTGTAGCTAAATCCAGTTGCGAGAAAACTGAAGCACCCACCAACTGATTGAATAAATCGTCTATCCTCGACAATGGGTGCCTGTTCTTCTTTGTTAGCTTATTCAACTCTCTATAGTCCACGCACGGTCTAAGTGAAGCATCATCTTTTGTAGCAAAAACGACTGGAGCACCCCACTCTGACATACTTATTCTTATGAACCCCTTCTCAAGCAATTCTTTCACTTGATTACTGAGTTCTCTTCTCTCTTGGAGCCATGTGGCACACTGGTAATGCAACTGGCTTTGCATTATCTACTAGATATATTCGAAAGTCTATCTCGCGCCTCGGGGTTAAACCTCGAACTTCATCGAAGACATCACTATATTCACGGACCACACGAACAGATTTCAAATCATCATTGGATGCGTCTAGGGATTCTAGGTAGCTACGAATTACCGGACCTCTAGGGTCACAAGAAATATCAAGGGTCTTTCCACAACGAGTCAACAATCTAACTACTCTTCTTTCACAATCTAGGATGGCACCATATCTAGTTAGCCAATCCATACCTAGAATCAAGCCGTAGCCCATGAAGCCAAGAACAAAGGCGTTGCATTCAAACCCAACGCCCAAGATAGACACTCTCAAATCCAGACAAATCATAGAAAGATGAGTCGAACCACCAATAGGATTTGAGACTACTATGGGATCCGTAACTAGACTAGTATTTAGGTGCAGTGTTTCAACTAATGAAGCAGATACAAACGAGTGTGAAGCGCCAGAGTCAAACAAAGTACGAACAGGATGATCAAACAGAAAAACTAAAATTTCAAAGGAAATGTTTCTACTTCTCTCCTGTCCTGGTGCCATGAGAGCCTGAATCTGCCCTCTCGCCTGCCCGGGTGCCATGAGAGCCTGAAGCTGCCCTCCAGAAGTTCTTTGCCCTTAACCCTGTTTCCTTGGGCAGTCCTTAACTAGATGACCTGCCTCTCCACAGTGGAAACAACCAGTCTTCTTTTTCCTACAGTCTTGGCTCAGATGGCCTGGTGTCCCACAATTAAAGCACATCTTCTTTCCTTTGCCATTATTGTTCTTCCCGCCTTTCTTATTTTGCTGTTATGGCTTCTTCTGGTCTCCTTTCTTCTCCGGTGCCTTATTAGCATTCACACCTTTTTCTTCCTCATGCATAAGCGCCATGTCAACCAGTTTCTCAAAGGTAGCCCCCATCGGAATGTGGGTCATCGCCAACCCATGTAGCGGCTCATTCAAACCTTTAACGAACCTCAGGGCCTTCTTCTCAGGTGTATTTACCAATTCCAAGCCAAATCTCGCTAATTGATTGAACTTGCTGACGTACTCCTTTACTGATAAATCCCCTTACTTCAACGCCAAGAATCTTTCCATATATAAATTCTCTTCTGCTCGTGAGAGAAACTTCATTTCGAACCTACGCTTGAAATCCATCCATGTCTCCACCGGACGCTCTCCGTTTGTGACCTCCCACCAAAACGAGGCTTCGTCTTTCATTAACCAAGCAGCAAATTGGACCTTCCTTCCATCTTCTACTTCGAAAATACCAAATAGATCTTCCACCTCCTTAAGCCAATTTCAAGCTTCAACAAACGTCTCTGATCCGTGAAAAGGTTTCCCGCCCATTGCCCTAAAATCTTTGCATATATTTGCAAAAGTATCAACATGAGGAGGGTGAGGAGGAGGAGCATTTGCCGGGCCTGCGACATTGGCCCTAACTTCCAGATACCTTCTAAACCATTCTGGTATCGGTATCCCCTCGGGTATATCGGGAATTCCAGACATGCTGAAAGGAAAATGAAGAGATTCAAAACAGGGAATTCGAAAGGAAGATATATGGCTCTTGGGGTTATGTTTTTAAAACAAACTTTTCTCTTGAAAATACTTTCCTTAAAACATACTTTTGAAAGTATTTCTTTATAAAATGCTTTTTGAAAAATAGTTTTTCAAAATTCATATCTGGTCTGGTAACCTTCAGCTCTGATACCACGTGTAACACCCCACGTCCATTAATGTAGCTTACAAAGGGAATGCATTAACTTCCATGGAGCGTATTTAGTGTATAGAACAGAATATAACAAGACAGATATAAATAATGTACTTGAAAATTTTAAAACAACTTTTATTGCAGTGGAGAAATAGTTTGATTACAACAACATTATAAACCAAGTACACTTAATATCCATCTTGATAAATTGTTTCAGAGTACATAAAATAAAAAGCATAAATCCCAACACAAGTAGCCATAAAAGAGATGAGCTAAACTTTACTTTCAGCGATCCAAGCACTTCCAAAAGAGAGAGAAAGAGATCCGAGATCAAGCTCCATTAGTACTAGTCCTACCCTGAGAACCTGGGGGGAAAAGGAAGAAAAGAGGCGAAAACAAGGGGGTCAGACATAAAGTCTGGCGAGTATAATAACTTTAACAATATAATTATTAAAGTAACTAGGATAAGGCATAAACTGGTAAGATAAGATATGACCATGAAACAAGTGGGCATGACAAAGCAAATAAGAGGAATATTCTGGCGTTGATCTCATTCCTAATCGCTATAGGATAATTACTATACTGCACCGCCACTAGTCACCTTAAAAGTTGATCCCTCCTACAGAACTTAATAATGATAATGGTAGTTTGTGTACCCCTAACTGCCTTCATAGGTGTCGTCTGCCCCTATCTCCACTAGTTGTACCCACTACCCTCATTCGATCGGCTCCCTAACTCGTAGATACCCGTGCTGGTCCCACAGTGGGGTGTATCACTCCCCAAAGTGGCAACCCGATACCACCAAAGATGCACGACTTATATCTACACGATGCAACAACGTCTTACCTACCAGCCCGGACCCACGCACGCACATGACCCCATTGGACTTGTGTTGCCACCGCTAACCCGTTTTGACCTCTTACAATCAAATCCAGTAAGTGTGTCCCGTCCTCGACTTGGGTCGAGCTCACAAAGATACTTAATGGGTTACTGGTTTGAAAAGGGCCCCCATGCTTGACACAAGACTTCCACCTATGCTTGGTCCCCACTAAGGTTTCCCCACTTAACCCCATTCTTATTCATGTCTTCTTACATGTTTCAATCTTGGTTAAGTGCATCTAATCGTATTTCACGTGCCACCGAAGGCACCCACTTAATTTCACATGCCACACAAGGCACCCACTTAACCCCGCATGTCCCACCACATGTTTATCTGGTTAAGTGTTGCTTAATTCATTAGAACCGTAACCTTGTAAAGACCTCCCACATTAGGCTGACATTTGCGGTTGCTGGATTTGTCGGGCGGGTCCGGGCAGTCTTATATCGCAAACGAGCCTAACCTCGTGTCTTTACAATTGTTACGCATTTAATTCGTGCCTTTGACCTCTTACATTAGACTGACATTTGTGGCTGCCGGATTTGCCGAGCGGGTCCGGGCAGTCTTACACCACAAAAGAGTCTAACCTCGTGTCTTAGGCGGTTAATTATTACACATCTTTATTTAACCCCAAATTGGATTAATATCACTATTCAAATTTGTCAATAAATTCGAAATTTATTTATGTACATAATTGTCTCTTCAAATTATGTCCATAAATACCAATTATGCCAATTAATTTCTCAAATTAATTATATGCCTTTTAAGGCCATTTTACGCCAATTCACAATTTATGTATATTCAATATTATCCCATCATCCCCACGTTATTCGTACGTTTACATATGACATATGTTAGACTCACAAATAGTCTAACTTATAAAAAGAAAAACAACATCACATAACACATAAAATAGATCTAAGGATCATGACATAAGATTATATAGCCAATAACTTGCATATGAATTTCATTCAAACTAGCATATGATACAAAACTAGCATAGGTAATGGGCATAAACTTGCATAACTTATGTACTGCTATAGATCCAAACATAAAGGTGTGAACTTGCATATGGATCTAAACATAAAGATGTAAACTTGCATATAGATCTAAAAATAAAGATGTAAATTTGCATATGGGTCTAAACATAAAGATGTAAACTTGCATATGGATCTAGAGATAAAGGTTAATGTCACATAAACTAGCATATGCATATACATGTCTCACATATATTTTAACAACCCAAACTTGCATAAGATTCATACATGAATATATGATCCAATCATCACAAACTTACATAAGATATATGATTCAACTTGCATAAGATTCAGATAAGAACTAACATATGATCCAACTTGCATAAGACTAACATATTATTCAACACCACAAACATACATATAATTTACATTACATGATTCAAAATCATATTCTCATAATCCCAATTATATCTTATCATAATTAAATTAATTAATTATTTTGTGAAAGCTATCATACTCACAATTAAAAAGAATAGTCTTGTCTTTCTGGGATCTGTATTCTAAAACTGAATTGCTCGCCTTTGATGTAGACTAATCGTTATTTAGATTTAATTTGATTTTGATTCAAGCTTCTATCTTGCTTTAGGGTTGAAAGTGTATGGCGGCTACTCTAGGTTCTCCATTGACGGCATGGCGGCTCTTGTTATGAATTAATGTGATTAGGGTTAGGGGTTTAGGAGTGTTTTCATAGAAGTTTAATTTAATAAGAGCCGTCGAATTAACCTAGGGATAACCAGAACCATCAGGACCACTCAGATGCCACATCAGCCCTTAGGGCGAATCGGGTCACGAATTGACAGCCAAACACCCTGGATCGACCCCTAGTCGACCCAGCGTGGAATCAGATCGACTCCAAAAATGGTGCGGTTCGGCTATTCCCCTTCCCGATTCGCTGTTTTGAACTTTTTATGAATATATATATATATATATATATATATATATATATATATATATATATATCTCAAATGCATACAAACTTCAAGGCTTAATAACTTCTTCATAAGTTATCCATTTTATGCAAACCAAATGTCTATCTTGACCCAAAATTTTGAGACGAACATAATAGCGCAACCCATTTCACTTGATTCTTCTTCTAAAAATTAAGTATACTTTAATTTGTGAATTTTAATGTTATAAAATTACGGGGTGTTACACCATTTCCATAACTACAGATCCGAAAACCAATCTCTCCCTCCTAGAGATAACCTCTCAATCGCTTATTATATTCGGAATATATATAGCGCAAAGAGAACTGAACCGATATTGCCCAGAGATGTACTAGGAATATTAACATGATTGACCTTTCAGGGCGTAGGAAGTCTCAAAAATTAGTCCATCACATGATTTAACCTAACCATCTCCTTCTTGCAGTCAAAATATTCCCATAGAAACATTTAACATAAATTAATTCGGTAACTTTTTCCAATAAGTCCATATGCATACTAAAGCCGACGCCATATTTTATACTCGTATTTTTCCCCTTCATTGTAAATCAATATGTCATACGAGGCCTAATCATGACAACCTAACACATACCTAGAAATGCCCCCAAACATTATGATTTTAGTTTCAGCACCGACTCACCACAGATAAACAGATAATCAAGCCGATCCCTATGGGGTTCAGAAAGTACTACTGGGCCTAAGTACAAAACAGTCAACTAGTGCTATCACTATACCCTCGGCGATTTACTATGTCTGTAAAGGAATGCTCTAGTAAGCCTACAATACATAATCAATACAAGACTCAACTCATTGTGGCTATGGCCCTACGCAGTCACCCCAACCAATATATCAAAGTAAAAGGGACAAAATGTTCCTACACAAAATAAGAAACTAGCAAGAACAAAAGATAAATAACATTATTGCTTCCAACAATCCTTGCCTTTTACCATTCCTCTCTTTATATCCAATTTATTATTGCTTATATGTTCCCTATAATCCTTTTGTCATTAGCAAGCTCGTATTGACCTTTTACTTTCTATCCTTAATTTCACCTTTTTGGAAGTTCCCTAATTGATTGGTTACCGAAAATGTATAAAAACCTATTTCCATAGTATAAGAAAATCTATTTTATAGAAATCCGTACTTGCAAGATATTTCCTTTTAATTATTTTTAAGTTGGAGGATAGGGCACAATACGGTAAAACCCTATTTCACACCAATCCATTCATTCTTGCAATGACATTTTCTATGTAATTTCAAATCCAACGATGGAAATACATTCATTTTTTTAACCAATCAATCTAGGTTATTCTTATTTTCCAAACTAACCTTTTATATCCATGATTAACCCTTTTTATTTTATTTTTCTAGTTGCAATTTCCTTTTTAACCTCAACCATTCCCAACTACTAAGCTAAACGGGTTTGTCCATTATTCAAATTTTCAACCTTTAAAGGAAAGCTTAGATAGAATGTCTTATAACTCAACTAAAAAAAGATAAAGATTTAGAAAGAGTCAAATGAAGATTGTAACTGATTATAGGGGATATTTTATTTTGAAAAGTAAACTTTGATTTCTGAAAAATGCATTTTGTTTTGAAAAATCTTTTAAAAAAAACTTTAATGATCTTGGTAACCTTATGCTCTAATACCAAGTGTAACACCTTGCATTCCCTAATGTCACCGTATGAGGATTTCATTAAGAAATTATGGAGCATTGTAGGTATAAAGACATAAAACATCACAGAAACTAAGATTTCACAATACATAAAATTATAAATTTATAGCGGAAGAAGAAACTTTCATTTTATAAAATACAAAACCATCTTTGTTCCATTTAACTAGATAGTTACAAAATGTAATGTCCTAAAATCTCTATCAAAACCAACATCGGAGTAAAATATTATCCCCAAATATAGTCAAAAAGATACAACCTAACCTTGGAAAGAGAACAGGAAGAAATCCATTTTGCAGAAATCCATCATGATAAAGCTAACAAAGAAATTTGAACTATAAACTTTCTCCCTATAAGCCCTGGGGATATAAAAGAGAATGAAAAAAGGAAATGGGTCAGATATAAAGCCTGTTGAGCTGCTGTGATCACCAGCTCGTTTTGATAAGTTAAGTAAAACATAAAAATAGTGGTTCTAGTGTCATAAAAGGGTAAGTGTCTATACATATCTAACGTTGAACAATAATTAATATGGATTGGCTATTCTTTTAAAAAGACAATGATGATAACCATAATAATACTAATCAGATCAGGCAGATTGACTTTTTTGCTCCTCTTCAGATTCAAACAGAAACCAAGTAATTAGGAAGGATTTTCCTAATGTTACCCATTGATCGGCTCCCTAACAGACACGAATAGCCTGTGCCAGCCATGACATTCGGGGATATCAGTCCCGAACCCATCAACTTTAAAAGACACAACCCTATGTCGGTGTTACTACGTCTTATCTTCCCCTATAAGACTCATGCATGCTTATGACTCCGCCAAAATGCACACGTACCCACCTCCAAAACTTGAACCTCATACAATCATCTGTCAGTAAAGTCTGCCCTAGTCTTTCCCTATTACGAGACTCATTTGATAACCGGAGAACACCGATTGATATGGGTTTCAGGCAAACAGCAGATTGACACAAGCCACCCCTAGGCTTGACCCACAAACTAGGATTTTAGGAGTCCCCCCAAATATTTTAACAATAGACATAGACCTCTTAGCTTATTAATCAGACAGGTCTAACTTAACAGGTTTAAGTTCATTAATAAGCTTAATATAACCCTATGTCATATTCCACGGTTGTAAATGATATTTCAATTAAATGTAACAACCCTTCCTCAAATCACACAGGCACCTACTTAGATGTTTACAGATTATAATAACATATTTTACTTAATTTACATATAATTCTCATTCGCACATTTTCCATTTTCATGTTAATGTCCAATAAGTATCATTAATTCCAATTAACATGTTTTCCCATAAATATTACTTAACGCCATATTAAGTGCAATTAATGTTTTCCGTATTAACATCAAATTAACATACTTTTCAAACTAACATCAATTGAACATGTTTTTCATTTTAATATCAAATGAATGTAAATAACAAATTAACATGTTTTCTGAAATGTCAATTGAACATATTTTCCAATTTCATGTCAAACTAACATGTTTACAAATTAATGTCAAACAATATGATTTCTAATATCAGTGCCAAATTAACATGTTTACAAATTAATGTCAAATAACATGTTTTCCAATAGCAGTGCCAAATTAACATGTTTACAAATTGATGTCAAATAACATGTTCACAAATTGATGTCCAATAACATGTTTACAAGTTGATGCCAAATAACAAGATTTTGAACATAAATGCCTAATTAACATGGTTTTCCCAAATTAACATCAAATGAGCATAAATGTCTAATTAACATGTTTTTCCCAAATTAACATTAAATGAACATAAATGACAAATGAACATATTTTCCTCAATTAATGTCAATTGAACATAAATGACAAATTACATGTTTTCTCAAATTAACATATTCTCCCTAATTAATGTCATTTAACATGTTTCTCAAATTAACATAAACATATATGCAAATTAATGTCGATTACATGTTTTCCAATCAATGTTATATTAACATATTTAAAAATTAATGTTTAATACATGTTTTTCAATCGATGCCATATTAACATGTTCCCCTATGACATGTCTATTTAAGTTCAACCTATTCATGTTTACATATTCTTCCTTTATAATAATCCCAATTTACAGCCCATAATTCACAAATTCTATTATGTAACGATGGTCGGAACAAAGCCCCCTTCCTCGTATAAATATGAGCTGGTAGGCACGTAACATTAGGGATTCCTTTTAATTTATTCCATGATGTGGGACTATTAATTCCAACCCGTCCTTCCTCCTTAACAACATGTGAGGCAATCCTAACAGTCTCCCCCTTGACTCGCATCCTACGAGTATCTTTTGAGAGCACTGCCTTGCCTGCATGGCCCAGTCCGTAACCTTCGGCTCTGATACCACTGTTATGTAATGACGGTCGGAACAAAGGCCCCCTTCCTTGCACGCATATGAGCTGGCACACAACTCCCATATAACAAAAGGAATCCCTTATGTTACATGCCTACCAGCTCATATTTGTACACAATTCCTTCAATATATTACATGATGTGGGACTATTGTATCCAAACCGTCATTACATAATAGTGGTATCAAAGCCGAAGGTTACAAATTGTCGGACTAGGCCATGCAGGCAAGGTGGTGCTCTCAAAAGATACTCGTAGGATGCGAGTCAAGGGGGAGACTATTAGGATTGCCTCGCATGTTGTTAAGGAGGAATGACGAGTTGAAATTAATTGTCCTACATTATTGAATAAATTGAAGGAATTATGTACAAGTATGAGCTGGTAGGCATGTAACATTAGGGATTCCTTTTGTTATATGGGAGTTGTGTGCCGGCTCATATGCATGCAAGGAAAGGGACTTTGTTTCAACCGTCGGTATATAACAGTGGTATCAGAGCCGAAGGTTACGGACTGGGCCATGCAGACAAGGCAGTGCTCTCAAAAGATACTCGTAGAATGCGAGTCAAGGGGTAGATTGTTAGGATTGCCTCGCATCCTACGAGTATCTTTTAAGAGCACTGCCTTGTCCCCATGGCCCAGTCCGTAACCTTCGGCTCCGATACCACTGTTATGTAACAATGGTTGAAACAAAGCCCCCCTTCCTTGCACGCATATGAGCTGGCACACAACTCCCATATAACAAAAGGAATCCCTGATGTTACGTGCCTACCTGCTCATATTTGTACACAATTCCTTCAATTTATTCCATGATGTGGGACTATTAATTCCAACCCATCATTCCTCCTTAACAACACACGAGGCAATCCTAACAAATCCTAATCTGCCCAATTCCCCTTTTTAACGTTATCCAATATTATTTTAATTCTGTACAACTCAAATGCTAAAGGTATAACAAGATTATAAATAAACAGTGACAGAAAGGCAATAAGGTAGAAGAATGTACATATAAACAAATAGTAACTTAAAAAGGAATAGGTAATTGACAATAATTAAAATGAACAATAAGATTAAACTATACTTTCAGATCCAATATGTTTTACTATCAAGATTTTTTTATTCAGATTACTACAACGACTATTGTATCTGTTTTAACATTAACTTAGAAGAAATCTATTTTGCTCAATTCTCAATATTTTTCTGATTAATATTTATTTTATAAGTTTATTCCTCAATTAATTAATCCATTAATTAATTATTGTTTGTTAAAAATTTAGCCACAATTTGATTATTTTAATTCACTTAGTTTTATTCCCCAATCCAAGCATAGAATACACGAAAAATAATAATAATCCATCGCAACTTATTAGGCATACAAGTTCATGCCTAATTTAATTGTATTCATATACCTTTTAATTATATTTTTGCGTAACCCAAACAAACTACAAAAACTATAAATAGAAAATAGAAAAAGAGATCTAACATAACAGTCTTTAGAAATCTGAATAGAAATTGTAGAAATAGACGAAAGGAATTCATAAAGAAAATAGAGACGTACTAAATTTGAAAACAAACTATAATGATATGTAAATAGGCTGCGAACAATTCAGGTCTGAATTATTTAAAACTAATATTATATACGTTTTTCTTCAACTTGTCAAAAAAACTAGATAATCACAAAAATCTCACCAAAATTAGCTTTTCCAATGGTCATGATAGAAATCTATAAAATAATTAATCCTCTCTCCAATATATGCGCACAACAATTTTTATTCTAAAACTTTATTTTTATTTGAAGGAGTAAATAGTGTAGCAGAGGCATAGAAATGAAGAACATAGTTGTGTGGAATGAGTGGGGGCTAGAGGCTTATTTATAATGGAGTTAAAGAATCCTAGGACATTAGATTTTAGGTTACAAACCTCAAACATCGGATAAAAGAAAAGTCTCAAAGCCTCTACAAAATTCTTTGATTTCGTGTCAAGCACGAAGACATGCCTGGAACTAATCAAGGTCGACCCATCACCCAGGTGGGTCGACACAGGGGTCGACCCATCACCCTAGTGGGTCGATATAGGGGTCGACCCATCTTCGGCCTGTGTAGACCCATGGGTTGATGCAACCTGGGATGGGTTCATCCCAGTTCCAATGTAATTTAAGTGTTATTAATTTTATTAATTCATTTTGTTTATTTAAATTTTAAATTTAAATTACAAACTTCTATTAGTCATAACTTCTTTGTTTTAAGTCCGTTTTATGCAAACTAAATGTCTATCTGAACCAGAAAATTGTAACAGACTCAATGGTGCAAATCTCATTTCCTAATTTCCAGTTTTTTTCCAACTTATTCTTTAATTGATTAATTTGTTAATTAATTTACTATTTGTTAAAATCTGGGTTGCTGCATATTGCCTAGTACAAAAGTGTATGTCTTAAGCGCGCGCGTATGTGTATATATACACACACTTATATGTATATAAATGTGTGTGTGTGTGTATATATATATATATATATATGAAAATCCTTTTCAAGTAGCAAGTATATCTCTCATACATGTATCTCCCTGTAACTGGGTAACCTAGGGTTTGATGCCACATTTAACAACCCAATCACAATGGGTCAAAATTCCAACCTAGAGAAGGCCCATCGGGAACATAAAGCCGCTCTGAAAGGTTGATGGTTTCTATAAGAAATAAACTAAATAAAGCCAAACTATAACGAAATCAGATCTCATACGGCATGGATAAAATATAATAATGAAATAGGTGTACCATATCATAAAAACATCAAAATGTCGAAATACATCAGAGTCATCCTACCTAACTAACAAAGGCACATAATAATAATAATAATTGAAATACAATCGGATACTAATGAAAATAAAGTGGTAGTCGCCAAAGCCATGCCTATCATTATCTTTCAGCTTGCTCCACCAAGCCATCCTACCTAACTTTTGTTGCTAAGAGGAGATGGATCAGAACAACAATTCTAGAATAAAAAAATTTAATCTTAAAGCCTGTTTCCTATACTTGGGCAGTATAAAACATATCAAGGTTATGTCTAGGAAACTATATATATATATGTGTGTGTGACTGTGTGTGTGTGTTTGTCTAATAATACACATACATTAAATGGAAAGAGTTGAACCTTTTCGATCACTTAAGGCCAAATAAATATGGGTAGATTCTCACTATCACTTAATACCCCTTGGAGGACCCTAGTCACCTAAGACCTCATTTCCTAGTAGACCTAGCAACTGTGGTCACTCTCAAGATAATGCGAGATATAATAAATAGCAACATAATATCGGATTTTAGGTAGACCACTCATTATCATTTATGACCCTGTCGATGGACCATATGTAACTATCTAGCTGATATTAAAGGTGAACTCCAAGTCACTTAGTACTTCACTTAGATGGGTCGTTTTTCATACTTGCAAGGCGGAACTCTTATTAGCTCATCCTTAGGTAGACCCTCACTATATAATCACCTAGAAGAAGCAAACAACTTCAAAAAAAACTACCTAACTCATCAGAGACCATTTATTACCTCATACCTAAACAAGGGTGGGGCCTAAGAGTATAGTTCGAACTCGTAAGGATAAAACCATAAGCAGAGGAACGAATCCAACTACTTAATACCCAAAGAAGCAGATCATTTACTTAATACCTCCTTGAGGCATGCCTATCTGCACACTAAATGACCCATGGCACTAAACGTCTTACATTAATCCACCTCTTTGTAACTACAAGTAGTCGGGCTATCATGGCAGACTTCCACTACGAAAAGAAATTAACCTTGCTTTCTCATGTCATTAAATATTAATTAAAGGCCACTAAATCACAAACAAGCACACAATTTTCCTATTAATGATATTTAATTCGAAATTCCTAATAAATGTGATAAATATTATTTAAGATACATAGACTACGTAATATAACAAAAATAATTATGCAATAAATGGCGCACGTGAAAGAAAATGCACTAATCGATTAAATGTCAACCTATACTCAAGAGAAAAGTCTCACAAGTCATATCCCTATAATTAATATTATGGCATATACATAATCTCATTTAAGATCCATAGATTTAGTAGGGCAATAACACAACATATCCCAAAGATAGACTTGAAATCCTAGGTTTTTAGGTTACATCATTAAAAAAAGGGTAAGATAAATACACAAACTATATATATGTATATATTCAGTATAATTTTATTTTTTTCAGTTTTAGGTGAATTTTGCACAAAAAATAAGGATTTCGGTTTCATGTGGTCTATAGTACCCACATTTGCTATTTTATAAATACAACAACGAATTGACTACATATTATTTATTATACCCAAATCTACTAATTTTTATAAATCTAAAATTTAAAGTATAAGGGGAATGAAAAAAAACCATATTATTTTTTTGATTTGTATCATGAACAATAGCAAAATTTCTATTTTCATTTACATCTGTAATACAAACCCAAAAAATAAACATAGATTGACTCTTCCGTAAAATTAGAGCACTATAAAAATCGGTCGCCTTTGCCTTTTTTGAGATCTAGGGGGTTTCATGTTTGGTTTTCATTAATTCCAAACCTCTTAGGCATATCCATTCCAAATTTCATATTAAACAAGATATAGAAAGAAAGTAAACATAAAGATCCCACTCACAGTCTGATAAAGTGAAAGATGCGCTGATCCTTAATTATTAGATTATTGACATGAAAATGTTTCTAATCCTTCTCCTTTTACGATTTCATATGTATAAGCCTTTTACGATTTCATATGTATAAGACTTAGTAAAAAAATCATATACACATGTAGATGTTGGGTCCATAATTTTTAAACTAAAATAAAATAGGAGGAAGAGAGGAAGAGACTAACATGTCTTAAGACAGGATATAAACAGAGACAAAGAAGTAGAAGAATGGAGGAAGGTAACCTTAGAAAATATGAGTTGGGAATGAGTGTCTAGGGCTCTATTTATATATGCCAAAGTGTGTAAGAACCGACAGATTAAAAATTATAAAATCTGAACCATCTATGACATCAAACTCTAAAAAACCTAACCTAAAACCTAGCCGCCACTCTTTCTCAATCTCATCTAGTGGTCAACCTCCCCCTACAAGACGGTCGACTTGGTAGTTGACACCTATAGAGGAGGGGCGTCGGCCGACCCTCCTATTATGGGCACAGTGAATTTATTTCACACGTCTTTGTTTTATTGCTAATAAATTGCAATTTAATTTGTTATTATCTTTTGTAATGTATCCTCTTCTTATATCCATGTATATATACATATATTTGAAAATTATGTATGTATTATATATATATATATATATATGTTAATAAAATACGTACATTCACAACTTTGAATTCAAATATAGGATATTCTTTTACGCTAGTTTTATTTATTTCCATTTCATGCTTATCTAATTTAAATTCAAATTCAAATACGCACGTTTATTTATTTTAAATCAAAACTTATCATATTCATATCTTTTTCATACGAATTCTGTTTTCAACAAATAAAATACGAAAATGATCAGAATCTCTCCACGAACATAACAGTAATACTTTTATGGCAAAATTCCTATATATTAAATAACCTTGTTTTTTTGTTTATTATTATTTATATTGAATTGTTATCATTTCAGTTTTCTATGTCTAATTAGGGTGCAATACACAAAGTGTTACATAAACTCTCTTCTAATGATGCCATCCTGGTTAAGATCCAATTCCCCAGGCCAGCTATTTGAATTTGGGTACCTATGCCTAAGATATTGTAACGACCCGGATTTTTCGACTATTTGAATTCGAATATTTAAATATATTTTAAATATTTTATTTGGAATATTCATGGATTTTTAATATCGAATTCGTTAATTAAATGATGATTTAACGTTTATATTTATATTTAATATAAAACGAGCTCGAAACTGCGCGGTAGTTCGTAAAATCGGATTTTTAACTTCAATTGATTATACATAATCTGTTTTAAGTCGGAATTCCGTGAAACAAGAAACGTTGGAATATAAGTGATTATAATTTTCTAATGGAAGAGAAAAATTGAGATTTCAGCTTGTATGTTGTAAGTTATGTCTGAATAAAAAATTGAAATAATCGCTATAGAAATCGTTAGTAAATTATAACATTTATTTAATTTATTTAATAAGGAATTTCTATATATTTGGATATCGTTTAACTAGAAAATATTAATGTTGAGTTGTAAATTCATATTAGTTGAATTTGAAGTGATAAATTATTTTATTTGGGGGTATTCAATAACAATAATTTATTATTATTTTATTTAATTGTTTTGGTTTCAATTTACTAATTTATTGATATTATATAAGCTGTAAGAATAGTCGTTTTTCAAACAACCTCCGTTTTCGACCAAACAAATATTATTGGGACCGTACGGTTAAGATATTGCAGTACAACCATTTTTGTTGTGCTTGGATTTCGTGCATGGTGTTGTATACATATAACGTTCCATAAATAGCGGTATTGATCTAATGACTATTTATAAACAAACGTACCTAAACAAATCAAAACAAAATGTATTTTGTTTACCTTGGCCGCCAAGTCATACTGCTTCATTTTTTTTCACAACCCAGTAAACCATGTGCGACTCTAAATATGCGTCCACCGTAAATCAGTTTGGTGATATACACATTAATTTCTTCCTTCTAAGTTTCAAATGCCCTCGGCTACCCTAAAAAAATGTACATGCTATTTTTGTTGGAATCACAACTATCAGCGTCACCTACCCCAAATGTTAAACTGCGTACTGTCCCTTTCAAAAGAAGCTTCATATGAGACCATACATGCTATTATCTCCATATACATACCATCCTACCCATTCCAAACTTAAGCACGTGGAAGCCTCAGACTTACCCTAAACCTATCCTGCACTTTTCGAAGTGAATTGTATCAACCATAGTGCCAACATGAGATCCAAAGTAACAGCTTACCCTAAATAGCAACATCACAGACCTGCCCATCTCTAATGTCACAGCTGAAAGAACACAACTATGATCAAAAGTGAAACACAAAGCTAATGGAAAAGTACACATGACACTGCTACACGACACCACTATGAAATGAAGCCTCAACGTACACATCAACCTGCTAATGGAAATGAGAGATCAGACACAGCTATTCTCAAGGCCTACGAACCTAGTACCATGGCAACCAAGTTTATTAACACTATAAATAGGTACACTATCCTACTTTCTCCATTTTCTTTTAGAGAAAAAAACAGAAAAACAATCCTCTTCAATATATTTATTTTTCCAGTCCGTGAAATTTTAAACCCCAGACCTCCTTTCCAATTGATTATGGCCAGAAGGAAAGAAAGCTTTCATCACATAAGCATCAGGCTTGCGGTTTAAATGCTTCAGTATATTTCAAACCTTCTCCAACCAAGCAAATTCAAGACACAAACCATGCTCACCAAATGCGGTGCTCTTCTGGCGAGTCATGAGCGGAATGGGGGGTCTCCAATGATCAGGTGGTGAACTAGGAGGCGACTGGAGAAAGATGGGAGGTCTGGTGGGGGTACGGTGATGCCAGGCGCAGGCGAGGGGAGGAGTTGCGGAGATGGAGGGGTGTCAGGTCGGAGGTCCGGGGCGGTGAGATGGAGCGGGTGGTGGCCGTGGTCTTGACGTTCAACGGTGAAGGGGGCGGTGGGCTTAGCAGTGTCGATAATGGGAGAACAGTAGCATGTCTAATTTAAAGGAAAAACGAATAAGGGAAGAACGATAAAAGAACAGGAGGAGGAGGGGAGGTTGTTGTATTTTTCATGCATTGGGGACGTGGCATTTGGAAGGACTGGGCTTTGTCCTTTTCCATATATATATATATATATATATATATATATATATATATATATATATATATATATATATAAAAGGTAGAAACAAAAGAAAAGACTCAAAACGAAGAGTGAAGGAAATGGAAGCCGCAAGTTAGATAGCAAGTGAGGTAGAAATAAACCACTAATAAACCTGATCACTGTTTGAACCTGCCTAGTCTATATATGCCAGTATTTTTATTTAAAAGTTATGTTAGATTAAATAGGGCCAAACCATCTAACATGGTCAATAATTATGACTAGGTAAGTTAATTAGGATTTATTTATAATTAGATCAGCTGACCCAATTTTTATGTGAACATATATAATTAGAGTTAATTGCTAATTAAGAATATTAATTATTTAAAATTAAACTGTTAACTAATTAAATTTATAACTTATTCATACAATGTCCGAATCAAACCAGGCCAAAAGCGTCGGAACCATACTGAGAAGCGCTGCATTCTAAAGTTGGAATGAATGGAACTGATCGTAGTTGTTATTTCGTCGAACGGAAAACCAAGGTGAGTTAAACTCACTCAGTTATCCCACTTATAATTATTATAAGTCGGGTTTTATTGTTTGTGTGCTATGATTGCTATTTATTGACTGATTGACAATTGTTTGGTTGTTTGTTTAATTTTATTATATATTGTTTAAATTAAGCGGTTGTTTAATTTAAATAAAATAAAAATCGTTATTTTAACGATTATTTCCAATGAAGGTAACTTACCTTGTTGGTTACATTTATAACAATATAAACATATTGAAGTTGAGTTGGACGCTTGAATTGTTGTTCGTTGAGCGTTACTAGTTGAATTAATTATTCGTGTTTATTATAAATTGTTGTATTAAATGAATTAACTGATTGAATATAGGGAAGAACAGGTTGGAGGAATCCAACCGGATTCCTCAAATTTATTGTTTGTTTTCATGTTATGTCACATGTACTATTTAACCAACCGGATTGGATTATGGGTTGATTATTGATTGTTGAACCCTTGATATTAACCAATGAGAAATATTGGTTGAGGGATTGGCATTAGATAGCCTAAATTATAATATAAAGATTCATTTACCTTCAGGTGAATCGTTAAAAATAAAGTTATAAAAATTATTTATAACTGAACATAGATTTTTAAATATATTATTTTAAGTGGAGTTTATAAAAAGAAGATAAACCAACCACATATATATTGATTGTTTAAACACAAATCACCATTTTTGTACAAAAATTTACCATGTGTGAAGCACGTGCCTCATCCTAACTATCGTATATATAGATTGTTTTAACCACCGATCACTGTATTGTATCAAAATTTACCGTGTGCGAAGCACGGACCTCGTCTTAATTAGTAAATGATTAACCGAGATTAATTGTTTAAGTAACAATTAAATTGGAATTATATTGAATCGATTATTATTTATTTAATAATAATCAAAGTAAATGGGATGATTTAATTTAATTATATTATTAATTAATTTAATTGAAAAGACGAGTTAGAGTTGATCAACGAGTTAATCGTGTTTTAGAGTTGACCAAGTCAAATATTTTAACAGAAGTTGATTTCTAAATTAAATTAGTTTGAGCCGATTAATCTACAATGATTTAACGAATAGTTGTTTAACTTAATGAGATTTTGAAATGGAAATTTAATATTAATTCCAGTTAGTGGTGAAGTAAATTATAAAACTTAAATTATAATAATTTAAGCAATTATTGCTTAAATGAAGTTCATTTAAGTAATCGAAGCAGTAATGAATATAATTGAATTTTTAAGTGAGTTTATCAATGGGTTTACCTTTAAACCGAGTGTGGTAAATTAAATTATAAGCGGATTTTAAGCAAATGAGATAAGCTTAAAATAAAGATGTCTTAATATCGAATTAAGTAAAGGAAATCAGGATGAAAAAAGGTTTTATATAAATCAGCATTGTATAAACGAGTTTATAAAAAGAAATGAGAATTTAAAGCGTTAATTTTAAATTAACATTACTTAATAAGGGTATTAAGTGAAATTGATGAGATTTAAAATATGATTTTCCAGAATAAATGATGGAAAAGGTCAGAAAAAGGATTCATGTAATTGTATTGGGTAAAGGATCAAGTAATTGGATTTGTAATAAAAGTCCAGATAATGAAGCAAATAGTTTAAAGAAGTTAAAGTTTAAAAGTTAATGTTTTATTAATCAATTTACTAAATCAATAAATTTAGTGATAACAGTATATTTAAAAAGGAAATTTTAAAAATAAGAAGGTTTCATAAAACCGTATTTTAAATAAATAGTGAAGGAGTATTTGTTGACATTAGAATGAATAGTGGTTTTTGGATTACAATTCATATCTATCTTGAGATAAGAATGTTGTTGATCAAGGTCTGAGAGATAATTAAAATATCCCAACTTGAACGACTTCAGGATTATTGGAGCATGATATGAGTTATAATGATAAAGATGTTAGAAGCGATTTATTATGAGAACTAATAATGTGATGTTATTTGAGAATAGATATGATGAGATTTCATTATAAAGGAAATAAAAGAATTTGAGGAAATATAGGTATTGATATTTCCAAAGTAACGGAAATAAAATGGCTAGAGAATATGAAATGATATTTTCATAATCAAGGTAATAAAAAGGAGTTATGAAGCTATCGTTATATTTTCGAAGTAAAGAGATGAGTTTAGAGTGAGTTATTGTAAAAGAATAAGCGACAATGATTGTTTTCAAAATAACGAAACAAAAGGAGTTTCTTAACGATTGTTTTAAGAACGATACGTTGGACCGATTTTCCAACTATAAATAATAAGTAATGTTGCAGCAAATGATTTGAATGATAATTAAATGATAATTGGATATGATTATAAGATATTTTTCTAAATATTAAATAGAAATGGTTGAGAATATTAATACATTAAAATAAGAAGTGAATATCGTGTTGAAAGATTAGAAGTTTTTCATTACCATTCGAAAAATTATTTTGAATTTAAAAGGCCAAGTTATGCTGTGTACTCAACCAGTAGATCCATTTTATTTTGTTTATTTGATAGTTAAATAACCAACTATCAAAACTTGCCCATACGATTATTGGTACGGAAAGACTGGGATCGAACTTATATTTGAAAACCATTCCGACCAATAGATACGAATACATGGAAGATTATAACGACCGAGAATTTCGCTCGATCCGAATCAGTCGCTAAACCGATCAAGAATGTTCGAAACGCCTGATTGTTTTGAGAACACGACAAAATAGAACGCAGATGGAAGAACATTTCATTATATATTACAACAATTCCATCAGAATACAAGGATATACAGAGTATGAATAAATAAAATACATTCGTTAAATATCAGAGATTACAATACATTACATAGAAGCGGAAAATAATACAATACACAACTAGAAGTAATACGTGGATACAAAGCTTTCAGAGTATCGTTCTAGCTGTAAATCAGGATCCTGTGAATATAAATCTGCAAAACCAAAACTACTAGCTGCCCATGTCAAAGTAAGGGCACCCAGTGTTTAGGTTAAAACAATAAACTCCAGGTCAGTTATGGGACTGGTGTGAGAACTAAAACAGTTATTAATCTTTATTTTAAAGTTAGGTAAATCAAGGGACCACACCGTATAACACGGAACGGGTTTCCTCCCAAGAACACCAGTGCATAAAACAACAGCGCAATGCTAAATAAAGAACAATGAAGCTATTATAAGACCCAGGTCCCATCACACAATGCAACGCAAGCCGAAGGATAGGGTTTTTACCTTATAATAGCCAAAGAATGCTTGATACGTTTTAAATAGATTAGTTTGATAGTACTATAAGTGTATAGTGTCAAAAACAATTTCAATCATAAGTATCAATCATAGGCGGCATGAATGCCCCATACCACTATGTCGCCATATATAGGTTTACAACGAAAACCGCAAAGTGTCGTATTGGAAATTGGATTTCCATCTATGAACCGAGGCAAGGGATCGTCCTCACCGGCTTCGAGACTCTCTAGCCCGAGCCTCAGGGTCAGAGCGCATCGACCCTTGGATCGTCAGGGCCGGTCCACCGATGTGGATTAAAATTCCTAAACACTGCGTTTCCCCGCCCTTTGGGGCGTAAATGAGCCAACGAATGACTCCATCGGCTTCACATAGTCACCGATATATCCGAGGCGCCACGCAATAGCAACAACCACATAAGTCAAACTCGTCAGGGCGTGTAAAACCACTGACGCCACTTCTAACTAGAAAGAAACGCATGTCCTCCGTGAGGTCCTCTCCCGTTTTTGGTTCACAACCGGGGTGCGAGGCTCGCGAATCAACGCTACACAAAGCTATGCCACACAGGCCGTGCTTTGATCATCAACCACAAGACTCTGCTTTTCAACAAAAGCCTTGATCATATTGCCACTTAGGCATGCCACACAGGCAATTCACTCCATGCGTTTGATATCCATCAATATATAACCTCTGAGCTCGTACGTCTCAGAGAAGGGCGTTAAGCAAGAGAATAAATTCTCCGCCGTCAAACAGATATATATTTAATAGGAATCAATCACACAGACTGAAATCCAATGTCAGACACACAGTCCATTTACAAGTTCGTTCCGGGTCTGAACGAAACCGGAGGCACTTTCCTCGCATATCCATCGATCTCCAAGTACGTTTGGACGATCACCAACTGTTTCTCTCCTCTTGGGTGTACAGCCCAATCAAGATCATCAGTAATCACCCAAACGATGTGAAGACTTCCGGTCTTCAACCACCGTCTTCATCTTCGACACCACGTCGAATTAGTTATTCAGAATGGGATAAACCCGGTCTTTCTGAATAACTCGCGTATATAATAAACAAGTGTTACACAAACACAATATACGCCTCATTCCAATTCAGAATATTCTTTTATTCAAATATTCTTATACTTTGGGAAAGGTTCCCATTAATTTTATCAAAGATAAATTCTTTAAATTTATTCTTTAATCTTCTTTGAAAATCAATTCAAACCAGTCGGGATTAACGAACCTTACCGAAGTAATCAATTGTTAAATTTCTCAACCCCAACCTACTCATCCCATGAAGTAAAACTGGTAATACTTCATATCTAACACCATGGTGTTATCGGTAAATTCAATTACCATTTCACGTTCAAATATAATTAAAGATTTAACTATCGCCTGGAGAAAAATTGGTGATACTCCATTCTCGATCTTTTCAATCTAATTAAAGATTCATTAAAACTCCACTTAGTTTTAATCTTTAACTGGGTTAAAGAATCAGTGTCATTTAAAACACGGTTCACGATAAACCTAAAATCACGTTCCATTAATTATCGGGTTAAAGAACAAGTGTTATTTAAAACACTGTTCACAATAAACCGAAAAATCAATACCAATTCAATTCCAATTAAATATTATTTAATTGGTACACTTCATTAAATCTAAATAAAAAGATTTAATCTTTTCTCAACCGGGCTTAAGAACAGTGTTAATGAAGACACCATTCACGACAAACCCAAATCACATTTGATATTAAATACAAGGCTCTGAATAGAAAATATATCGGCTTATATTCAATATCAAATTCTACGACCAACAAATATCGTATTAGAAATAACGATATATAAATATATCTTTCAAATTTCCATAACAATATCCGTATAATCACAAAATCCAACATCGGAATATTCCGAAGACAATTTCGATTCAAATCCCTTCCAATGCAATTATTGGAAATTCTGGTTATTTTCAAAACCATTTCAAATCTAATTTATTTATTCTAAAAATAAATAAATAATTATTCTACTTCAAAACTAGTTCATTTCGATAAAAATCTATTTTTATCTTTTCAAATGTGGATTTTTTCATCCCAAATCTTCACAAATCATTTCTTATGATTTTTCACAAAATATTACTATTTTTAATAATTTTATCAAGGCCCGTACATTCGATTTCCATTAACGGCCATCGAACTGCACTTACAACGACCTTTTCCAAATTTGATTTGGACATAATTCCAAATCCAACCGTTAGATTTCAAATCTCTAATATTCTTTAGAAAGCTCTTTTCGATACGAACCCAAAGGTTCCGGTTTTAGGAGAATCCGACGGTCGGATCTCCCGCAATGTTCATTCGAAGTCGATGGTCGAAATTCGCGAACGGCCGCGGCGCGACGCGTTCTATTCAGGCCATTCTATATATATAATATATATATTATTTATATTTCGTCGATTTCCTTTTAAAACGTATTATATCAATCGTTTTAAATTCATTTTCAAAATGATTTCAACTTCCTTTCAAATTCAAATCAAAATTGAATTTTTCAATATAAATTCGTTTTAATTTCATTTCAAATCGATTTTAATTCAAATCGATTTTTAATTCAATTTCAGTTCGTTTTCAATTCGATTCAATTTCTATTCGATTTTGAATTTATTTCAAATCGATTTCTATTCAATTTCAATTCAATTCGAATTTCAAATCATTTCGGTTTATTTCGAATTTCAAATCAATTCAATTTAATTCGAATTTCAATTCACTTCAGTTTATTTTGAATTTCAAATCAATTCAATTTAATTTGAATTTCAATTCACTTTAATATTCATTTCAATTTGAATAAAATCGATATAAATATCGTTCACGTCAAAATGGCGCAAATCTAATCAACACGGCTTCATGTATTTATATTTTCAAATATTTCTTTTTCAAATATTTCTCTTTCAAATATTTCTTTTTCAAATATTTCTTTTTAAAACTGGAATGAGGCCCAATCAATTCCCATATAATGTTAATTATATGGATTTCTACAAAACATGTATAAAATAACAACGATAAATAATCAACCATCATCCAGAGTGCATTCTACACTGTATAAGCATCAAATATAGATATTTAATGCTTATGACAGTCTTTCAGTCAATCGATCGACATACAACTAATTATTGGGATTAGTGTATGTCATATATCATCCCAATACCCGTGTGGGGTTTCAATCAATCAAACACAGATTTTATTTGTGTAGTTGGGCGATGTGTAAAATTTATCGTCCCCATCAATATCAGTCAAATGTGTGTATATAAACAAATCGTCCGATTTGTTTATATTTATTTCATTTTAAATACAAGTTAAAAATTCTATTTTTAACTATAAAATATTTTTAACTATATAAATATTTTATTTCATTTCACATCACATCACACAATCAACTACACATCAAAATCAAACAACCAAGCATACAAGCCGTCAATGCTCTGTGGACGATGGGTGTCAGGTGCTACTAAACACCGTCTGCATCCTAGTATATATTTTAACTAGAAAAATTAAATTAAAGGTGAGAAGTTCTCACCGACTAGCTAAACCAAACGCCACGACTTTTCATATGCGGTAATCTTCGTCGTGCTCGCCTTTTGTCAATTTCGTTGTCCGTAGCCACTACATATATAAAAATCACATTTTTATATTGTTGCTATGTATATAAAAATCACATTTTTATAACTACGCTATATGGATAAAAATTCTATTTTTATACCGGTATTCATATAATAAAGATTATATTTTTATCACGCTATTCTCTATATAAAAATTATATTTTTATATCTACTTCTAATATAAAGAACGTATTTTTAACGCTTCTATAATATAAAAATCATATTTTTAATATGCCAATAGTATAAAAATTATATTTTTAACCTATAAAAACCTAACCTTCTTATCGTTAAAAATCCCAACTTTTCATGTTCTATAAAATCAAAACTTTCATATTCTAAAAATCAATTCCTTCATGTTAAAAAAATAAAATAAAAATCTTTCTTGTTAAAAAAATATATATAATCTTTCTGGTTTCGAAAATATAACCTTTCTAGTTTTCAAAAATATAAGCTTTCTAGTTTTTTAAAATATAAGCTTTCTAGTTTTTTAAAAATATAAGCTTTCTAAAACCAAGTATATTTTATATTTTCAAAATCAGTTCTATTTTATATTTTCAAAGCAACGTTAATTTCAGTTTTTTTTACTTACATAGGTATTTACATAAGAGATAAAGAAGAAGAAGCTTACTGGAAACGTTCTGGACCTCGTCGAGCACTGTTCCAGCCCTAGGGCACCCAAACGCGCCACCTGCGATGCGTCGGAGGACAATTTGAGGGTCTCACGAGCTTCGCGGTTGCGAGAGCCCCCTGCGCCACCAACCAGTGATGAACTCGAAGTGGACAAATCGCCGGAAATGGTCCATGAATAGCCGACTTTGGAGCTGGAAATCTCGAAGGATACTGAACGGATTTTGATCAAACCCATTGGAATTCGAAGCTCACGAGATCCTCTATCGATTTCATTCAGGACGTTTTGGAATTGATTGGGAGATTAGGAGAATTTGTAGAAGAAAGAATCGAATAACTAGGGCCTTCGATTTTTCTGCCTGGCGGCGGCTAAACGATGTAAAAGGGGGCTAGGGTTTTGTGTCGGCCCCTTTATAGAGAATTTTATTTTTATTTTATTTTTATTTAATCCGTTTATTACTTGTTTTTAAATCGAACTCCAATTCAACCCCAACGACCATCGCCCCTAGCCAAATACCCCTATTTCGAACACAATGGGATATATATCATAAGCTGATTCGATCGTTTCGATCATTTTTCGTCAAAATCAAAATATAACTCTATATATATTGAATTTGAACGCGCATTTCAATTTACCGGGGCCACATACGAACTCTATAAATTCCAGAAAAATATTTTCTAACTTCGTATTGACAATACGGTCCTAACAAAACTAATTTCATCAAATTCTAATACCATTTGAAAAATGGCCATCTTCCAGTCGATTAAAATCAACTGGAACTGGTCAAACGCGTTTTCCTTTGCCACGCTCACATATTGATTCGAAAAATTATGAAATTTGAAACCTAGCAATAACTTGACATCGCGGATCCAACAAAAGTGGTTTCGTCGAAATTCGAGGTCGTTTGCAAAATTTCTATTTTTAAGGGCCAGAATTCCATAGCGACTAATCTGAAATTTCAACTGGACATATCTTTTGATTCCCGCTATGAAATTTTGATTTCTCAGATTCGCTGGAAAGATATTCTCAATTAGATTCCATTATTTTTGGTTTCACTAAAATCCGGTTTATTTTGAATCCTATACATTCATTTGAAATTTGAAATCGAATTATCGAACTACCGCGCCATTTTCAATTCCTTTTATAATTTAAAATAAATATTTATATTCTAACGATGACGTATATAAATATATACGTTCTAATTCCATTTAAAATAATTTCTCATCAATATTATTTAAAATAATTCATTTTAAATACTCAAAATTCGTCAAAATTGCCAAAATAAATTTTTTAAATTAGCTCGGTTTCCGGGTTATTACAAAGATGCTATTCAAGATGGAGTAAGTGAAGACCGTGGATCTTCATAAAACGGTAGAATTACTTATAATATCTAGCTGATCCCAAGAGATACACTTTGATTCTATCGTGGTTGAAATCTACGGATTGCAAAGACTACTCGCTACTAATCCTTGCGGTGATACCTATATAGGATGTAGTAGGAGGGTGCCTTCGGTTCATCCTATTCCTAGACGTGTATGGATGGATGTCCGACAGATTATTTCCAAAAAGGTCACATACATTGATTTCTTCAACTATACCAAGAGTGGAGGCGGAGAAGTAAACTTCTTTTCGCTAACACGTAAAATATTGTTGTGGACGTCAATTAGTGATTTTGATGGATCTGACGATGTGGCATTCACAGTGATTGTGATGTATTGATTATAACGGTAAAGTGTAGCCTCAAGCCTGGGAATGGTAAAAACCGTGCAGGTCGCATGGCTATGTGGGTCACCCCCATTAGGGTGTATTGTCACCATCTAGAGAATATTCATATTTGTCTTCTTTTTGCTTCTGTATCTCCCGGGAACGGTTATGTTGGTACCAACCGTAGGTGATAATATATTCGGAACATTCAAGATTAAGTGAATGGTCGGTCATGTTTAGCCTAAGTTGCAAGATGTTCTTGTTGAACTCGGTGTATTCCTCTCTACAAATACACTGTTGGAAAGGTGGTTGCCCATGCCTTGCCATGGAAATCCATTCTCCAATAAGTGCTGGTGGTTTTAAATGTATACTATACATGTAGAGCGTGAGATGCAAGCGTTTTGCTAGATTGATATCTATTTGTATTTAGATACTATTATAATATCATAATAGTATTGATTTCAAAAACGATTCGGGTTATCATAAGGTAAAAACCATATGTATTTATGTGTGCATTTGGTCTTACGATTATCTTTTCTTTCGAAAAGATTTTAACCTTAAAATCAAGTTGGATGTTACCCATAAACTTAGAGATTTTTTCTCACTCTGGTTCACCAGACTGATCCGACATTTGTAATGCTCGGGTTAGCACGGGTTGTGCAGATTCATGTTATTAGATGCTATGAAGTTCAGAGACGAGCTGGAGAAGTCCAAACGTATGATATCTTGTATATATTCAAATGTGTGTTGTATATGAAGACAGATATTTGTAACTGTCCAGATGTTTTGTTGTACTTTGAAATTTGTAAGTTTTCAAACTCTCTATAAAGATTATTTCTATACTATATTTTGTTCCGTTGCGATGTGAGATTCTGATTTTGTGTTGTTTCTTCTTCTCATTCTTCTATTCTAATATTTCTCTCTTTCTTATCTCACCCTCTAATGTTCTTTCTAATAACTATCTATGTCTTCGATACTTGGGTTCTGAGAAACAATACAGGGTCTGTTTTATTGTCGAAATTCGGGTTCAAATTCCCGTAGGTCGTTACAAATATCGATTTCGGTCCCTCTTGATTCAATACCTAAGAATGTTCTAGCTACTCACGAGTCTTGACCGTCCTTTCCCTCAGCTGAATTTTGTGTTCCTGGTTTTTCAACCATGGATACTTTTTTCGTTAAGGAATATATGGTTGTTTGGAGCTCACACAAGAAGGAATGGATAAATAAGCCTTTTGAAATATGATACGACCCTGTTTGTAGGGTTTTCCCTGTGAGGGTAAGTTTAGACGGTTGTATTATTGTGTAGATGGTTTTGAAATTGTTCTCTTTAAAGACGGTATTTTAGGAGACAGTAATGCGATAGTTCTTGATGATGCTAGTTAGGACAGGAAATTTATTTACAATAAAAGCTATTATGCATTTGTGTTGAACCTTCTCACACACTTTGCAAGTTACATGCATGTCATAGGCCATGCCTCTCCTTCCATCTAAGGCGTTTCCTCCTCAACTGAGGGGCGTTATTTAGTAGTTGAATTTTTATACTTCTCTTTTATTTTTATTTGTAAAGTGGTTCGACCACTGTAAATCAAGTGTTAATTGTTCTTTGTTTGGACAAAACATTTGTTATTTTAGTAATAAACAATGACACAGATCACTTTATTTAACCATTTGTAATGCATAAAATGAAATATTAAATTTGTTATTGTTAGATATTTTCGTCAACACTGGAATTTGTACTACGGATGTGGATCTATGGAGAAAAAGGGATTATTTAGTTTCTACAAGCTTGAGTTAATTCACCGTTTCCTAGATATCAAGGTCCTAAGCCTGAAGATTAGTTACTCTTCCTTCAAGAGGCGTGTATCATGCTTACGAGACTCAAGGACCAATGGTAACCTTGGGATAAGGGAGCCCTAAGCACAATGCAAGTTAGAAAACTAAACGGCTTGTAGACGAGTATTTTGTGCAATTAGACTTGTGTATGAAGATTAACATCATAAGAAAGAAGAAAATTCATGGAATTAATCTCAAGTACTAATTCTCTCTTTGTTGATCACTTTATTTAGTACATAGAAGTTTCTAAGTAAAATCCCAAATCGATTTAGAAATTAGGGTTCACTCTTTAAGAAATGATTACAAGATTTGAGAAATGGGAAAAGACCCCCAAAATGAGACACCTAGGGTCTTATTTGTAGATAAATTAGGCCCTCTTTTGGTATCGATTCAGCAGAAACCCATTCGGAGTGCTTTCGGCGTCGGTAAGCCCCTTTGGAGTCGATGTCAGCGACGTTAGTTTCTTTCGGTGCCGGTTTTTGGGTTTCGATATCTTCTGAATGTTGTTATTAGTTCCACTTACTCATGAGGTTGGTGTTGCCTCTTCAAAGTGCATCAATACCAAGCAAATTTGTATTGTTAAAACCAAAATTTGATTCCAACACTAAAGGTGTTATGGAAACACTTCAAAAAATTGTTAGATTAGAATATGGAGCCATGTAATCACAAAATAAAAAGCAAAAATGGAGAACAAGGATTTTTATAGTGGTTCGATCTATAATAGATCACCGTCCACGTTTCAACCATTTCTCATTATGATATTTTGTTTACAACATGCATGAATACTCTATTTACACTCATTTTTTTTCTCTCTTTTCTCCCTTTTCGCTCTGTTTATGATCTAAATTGCACTTGAATTTGCTAAGGAATTGGTGAAATCTTTTGCTTTGTGATGGTGGATATATAAATCTTCGATCACTTTAGCAATTGAATGATCTTCATGGATTTCATAGCGATTTTGCTTTAGATCTAGGCTTTAGAGAGGATTAGTAGCGGTTGGAGATCACTTGAATTGAATTAGAGCAATTTTCCATGGCATATGAAGGAGATTGGAGAAGCTTTGATGGAATTAGAGAGAACTCTAGTGATGATTGGAATATATTTGATCCATTTGATGTTGGAGAGAAGTTGATTGATTCTTGGAAGCCATTAATGGAGTTTGTAATGAAGCTTAGAGGGTTGAAGAAGCAATTTGGCGGCCCTTCAGGGTAGAAGGATTCGTCCCTCAAAATGGTTGAGAAGTGGTGTATTTATAGTTGGAGTTTAGGGGGAGTGGCATGATTGTAATTAGGTGTGGATGCCCTAGGTTGAAAACAACTTAGTCCGCTGCATGAAGCAAGGACCTAACTAAGGTCGTTTATGCATGGACAAGCTAGTGAGAACGACCTAGGTTCATCCATAAACTTGTTGCACCAGAATATACATGTGGCTTCACGTTTTTACGTATACATTCCAACCTTCAAACTACCTTATGCCAAGTGTCCACGTATTATTAATGTGTTCCTATTTTGTACGCACTCAACAACAAAGGCCTGAGCAATCTATTGGCTCCAGACATGAAGTACGACCCAGTTGGTATGCACAAGCTAGCTAGTTGAAAGAAACGACCTTATTAAAAGCAACAACCTTATTGAAAGAAACAACCTAAACATTATCCCTAATTATCTTGGTTGTTTCAATGGTACATGTGGCCTCCCATATATCACGAGGTGGCCCATATTTATATATGCTGTGAACAATTTAAGCTGTTTTATAATAATCCATCCACATATCATATATTACGACCAATCTGCTTTTGTATTTTATGCTAACAGTCTAAGATTGGTTTCTCAATCTGATAAACTCATTATAATGACCAATGACCTGGAGCGCTTAAACGTCCCGGAGGGCTGCTCACGACCTAATGAACTCGATGCTTACGACTCAAGCATTGCTGACGTGGCAACGACCTATGCTGGCGCAACGACCTAAAATGGTGTTGAACGATCCGGGGGATGAGCTAACATGGCCAATGACCTAAGATAGTGTTGAACGATTTGAGGGCTGAGCGACCTAAGAGTGCTCACGACCTAAAACCTGTTTGCGTCCTGGTCCACGGAAGCATGTTGTACAATGGTTTGAATGTTTGTATTGCACATGAATGGCCCTCAAATGTTGGCGTGGAGATGCTTTGTTCTTAATATGATCCGCAGCTCTTTGCATTTTGAGCTTCATGCAAGCAGTACAATGTTTGTATTGTGAACCTGCCACATGCATGCCTCTGTGTCTTTATAGATCTTCCTCATCAGGATGTGCATGCTCTATATTATACAGTGTGTACTGTGCATGAGCTAAACCATCCTGGTGAACTAAAGCACATGAACACACCAAGATTTGGAGAATGACTCAAAGCGTAGCGGACGGTTTGAAAGAGCACTTTGTGCGATCTAAACGAACCCGGGAGCTAAATGAAAGTCACGGGCTAAACGAAGCCACGAGCTAAATGAAGACGCATGCTAATGTCTGTGAATACTTCATAGCATTGAACCGCGTTTTCATAACGGGGTTAACGTTTGCACCTCAAAGCTTTTTTTTTTTGCAAGAAATGCGGGCTTCGAACTAAACATTGTAACTAGTGAACTTTTCCTCGATTGTTCTAGATTTGTTCACATCTCCATGTTGTTTAATAGTTGCATTGGAGTGTAAATTGCTTTGCGCCACCTGTTCTATAATTAAAACAAGCATTTGCACGATTTTGGACTTATACTCACCATCGACTGTCCATATCGATAGTGGATTAGTTATTCATTAAAAATAACTTATAGCGAATTTTATTTTGAATTTAATAAAGTTTTGCACAGGGATATTATATTCAACGGTTTATAACTCGTTGAATATTATTTGCACAAGCATGATATTCTAACTCGAATTCGCGTTGACACTTGAGGTCACCTAATCGACTAAAGCCGACGGTGGATTTCAAGTGTCATCCTTTAAATGACTCATATGATAGTGCACAATACTTCACATTTGGGAAATACGCATCTGTGATTTATTTTCTGCTTCCTTTTGGAGAAGACTTGGATATTTGTGCCGCTATTTTAGGAAGTCGTTATTAGTCTTATCTACGGGAAGTATTTTGGACTTCATGCCCCTGCTTGGGCTAAAATTTAACACTTGTCATGTCTGAGATTTTCAGACACTACGCAAGTTAATTGGTTAATGTCCAAACTCCGTCTACAATCCAGCTTGGTTAATTCAGTCATTGGAGACTTTCGTCATTCAATTATACTGATTAATCCAAGCGCCGGTAGATTCAGAAGGAATGCCCCCAGAAAGGACTTTGGTTAAGACCCAATGTTTGTCATGATCGGATCAAGTGCTTCCTGATACTGACGATCAATTGTGTGCCCCCGGAGAGGACTTTGGTTAGAACCTCAATGTTTGTCGTAATCGGATCAAGTGCTTCCTGCAACTGATGATCAATTGGGTGCTCCCGGAGAGGACTTTGGTTAGAACCCCAATATTTGTCGTAATCGGATCAGGTGCTTCCTGATACTGACGATCAATTGGGTGCTCCCGGAATGGACTTTGGTTACAATCCCAATGTTTATCGTGATCGGATCAGGTGCTTCCTGATACTGACGATCAATTGGGTGCCCCCGGAGAGGACTTTGGTTAGAATACCAATGTTTATCGTAATCAGATCAGGTGCTTCCTGATACTGACGATCAATAGGGTGCTCCCAGAGAGGACTTTGGTTAGAACCCCAATGTTTGTCGTAACCGGATTAGGTGCGTCCTGATACTGACGATCAATTGTGTGCCTCAGAGAGGACTTTTGTTAGAACCCCAATTTTTATCGTGATCGGATCAGGTACTTCCTGATACTGATGATCAACTGGGTTTGCCCCCGGAGAGGACTTTGGTTAGAACCCCAATGTTTGTCGTAATCGGATCAGGTGCTTCCTAATACTGACGGTCAATTGGGTGCCCCCGGAGAGGACTTTGGTTAGAACCCCAATGTTTGTCGTAATCAGATCAGGTGTTTTCTGATATTGACGATCAATTGGGTGCCCCCGGCGAGGACTTTGGTTATAGTATGTGCTGGTCCTTCCAGCTCGTTTTCCGGTCCTTTCGGCCTGATGTTGGTACGTCCAATATCAGGTTTTTCGGTCCTTCTGACACGATGCCGGTCCTTCTAGCGTGTTTGCCGGTCCTTCCGGCCTGATATTGGTACTTCCAACATCAGGTTTGTCGGTCCTTCCAACATGGCGCTAGTCCTTCCAACGTGTTTGTCGGTCCTTCCGGCCTGACGTTGGTACTTCTAACATCAGGTTTGTCGGTCCTTATGACAGGTACTGGTTGTTCCAACTCAAGGTTGGCATCAATTCCCTTGTTGGACGCTCGACTTGGCAGGCCATCTCAGATTAGGAACTAAAGCTTTGAAACTCATGAAAGTCACAACAATCTTGTTTATTTGTCATGGCGCTTATTCATTGTTTGAATCTTTGCAACTTTTCCTATTCACCTTTCAAGGCGGTGCTTTTCTATTTTTGCATTTATGCATGTTGATATTTACAGTAATTAGCACTTGAACTAGCATTGTTGGGTTCGCGATGTTACAAGAACAAGCGCTCGAGAGATGGCCTGCAACATGAAATCATCTTCTATGATTTGACACATAATTTTGCAAGCTAGAAATTCATTCAAACGTATATGCTCTTAGTCGTAGAGCTAATGTTCAGTGCATCACTGGCAGATTATTACAGACTGTTTACAAAAAGTTTTGAACATAACAGAAGGTAAAACATGAAGTAATGCATGAAAATAAAGCAGTAGCGATTATGTTCGCTTATTTTGAGCCATTGAAATTGGAGCACCAATCATTGATCCTTAGTTGACTATTGGCCTAAGATTGGTTTGAGCAGAAGCCATGTTGCTTGTTGCCCTTGGCCCTGGGGAATCAGAACAATGTTCGAGGATTGTGGATTTTTCACATATTGTTGCAGACGATTCTTCCTGATCAGCTCTTCGATTAGTGATTTCAGATGCCTACACTCGTTAGTAATGTGGACTGGCTGATTATGAAATCGGCAGAACTTTCTAGAGTTCGCTTCATTGTTGTAATAGCCTGTATTTTAACAACACTAAAAGATGATAAATTAAATAATAATTAATTTAATATTCATAATTAAGGGAAACAGACAGTGCCATTGCGTTCGTTTTGGAATTCTGGTCAAAATAGACACTTGGTTTGCGTAAAACGGACACCGTATGAAGAAGTTATTAAGGTTTGAAGTTTGTATACGCATAAGAAGAATATATATGAATAAAATATATCTAGAAAATTCAAAATAGTTCAAAATTCAGAAATTTGAGGAGCGGGAAAATTCCTGCCTAGGGTTGTCGACCCTATCAAGGGGGTGTCGACCCTTGGGTCAACCGCATAAGGGGGGTGTCGACTCATGGGTCGACCCCCCTACAGTAGATCTGGCTGATTAGGGTTTCTCCTGATGGTTATATGTATGGCCTCATTTCTCTTGTTTCTCCGCACAAAAAATAATAATGGAGAACTAGATGCTGCCTCTGCCCAGATTAAATCAAGTCTTTTCTTCTTCAGCAATCAACTAGAGTTTAGAGATCTGTGATTCAATATCAGCAATTCTTTCTCCTATTTTTCTAGATCTAATCACAGTGAGTCTATGTCAATTTTAGATCTAAATATTTGAAAAGTAAAACTTGGCATGACTATAACTTGGATATATGCTTATGACCATTTGAATCATATCAGATCTGCTATAACCTGTTTATCTAAGTTATTCTGACATGACTATGAACTAGATCTAAACCTATACCTATTTATCATGTCAGATCTGCCATTATTTGTAGATCTAATTCACTGTTTAGATCATCTCATGCTTGTTCCTATTATGTTTGTGGCTAAATCAGACCTGTTATTAGTTGGATATCTAATTCATTGGTTTGATCTCATCATGCATGTTTATGATGTCCCTATTATGTTAGATTTAGTTCTATTGTCACATGTTCATCAAATATGTTCCTATATGCCTATCTTGTCATTACGCTACTATATGTTTATGCCTATTTCTACCATTATATGTCCATTTTGTTAGTATGATCATTTCTGTCTTCTTCCCTTCATCTTTTCCCTTTTATTTTTATAGCTAGGCTACCTTCGAGCCTAGGCATGCCGCTGAAATATGCGAACGCGTTAATTTGGGAATGAGGGGAAAACTTTAAGTTTGGGGAATAACTTGTATTGGAAATTTGGGCACAACTTGAATGAAATATATGAACATGAATTTGGGGACATGAATCAACTTGTGATTAAAAGACCTTAATTTGAGGTATATGGTTCATTATGAACAAAACTTGGGAAAGGGGCATGAAAACCTATAACAACATAGGAATAATTGGTTAATAATTGGAATGCCTAGGATTACAGTAATTAGAAACTGTAACCGCGCTTAGACATGACGTTAGATTACACTTGTGGTAGAAGTCTGCCCGGAACCGACCGACATATCCAGCAACCACAAGTGGTGAACCTAATGTGAGGGGTCTAAGTGCATAAACACGAGACGTGCTAAGACACGAGGTTAAGCCCAGCTTGTGGAGAAAGTATGCCCGAAACCGACCGTCATATCCAGCATCCACAAGTGGTAGGCTTAATATGGGAGGTCAGGCACGTTATAACCATAAATGAATATGGTAATGAATTCGAATACTTAACCTAGTTGAACCCATAAGGATTGTATGAACATATAACTTGAGTAGGGGTTAAGTAAACTTGTTTGAAATAGTGGATGGGTTAAGTAAATCTTGGGTGGGTGGGTAATATTTATATAGGCCCACAAACTTAACCTGTGGGGGTTATGCAATCTTTTACTCTTGTATGGCATAACCTATGGAAAACCTAGTGCGGATGCAAGCGTAGGGTAAGCTTGCATCATCTTGTGTGTAGGACCCTTTTCAGTCTGTAACCCATATATAGTTATCAAACGAGTACTCCGAACTAGGTCAGAGTCGGGGCATGCTTACTAGGCTGATTGTAAGAGATCCAAACGTGGGGGACGGTGTGGGCGGCACATTCCGATGGGGTCCTGTGCGTGCATGGGTCCGGCAGAGGAGGTTTAGACGTCGTGACACCTGTAGATATAGTTGTGCAGATCTTGAAAAGGAAGGGTTGCACTTTAGGGAGTGATACACTCTACTGTGGGGTCGGCACAAGGTATCTACGGAGTAGGGAGCTGATCGATTAGGGTAGTAATTAGGGTACATCTAAACTCCAGTATGTTGGGGAGCCCGTTAATACCTTTAGGGGAGTATGTTGGGCTGTCTGTTGATTGTATGGGGTGAAAACCTCTCACTGGAAGTACATAAGTCTACCATCTTATACTTGTTGGGGGTCATCTTATTAATAAGACACTAGTATTGGTGTAGAGAAATCATTAGAGAAGTGTAGTATAATCCATCATGTTTGTCTTGTTTACCTTGTCATACTTGCCTTTTATGATGTTATCTCTCTTATCCACCTTATATGCCTGTCATGATACTTTTACTTATTTATATGCTAAAAGTAACTGGACTCGCCAAACTTTATATCTGATCCATCTTGTTTCCTCTTCTTTCTCTTCCGTCCCCCCATCTCCCCCCTCCCCCGGGTTCTCAGGGTAGGAATACTCAAGCTTGATCAAGATTCTGCTTGGAGATGCTTAGATGTATTGCTCGAGCTCTTATCTTTTCTACTATGGCTATGTTTTTATTTGGGGAATTATGCTTCTTTTAATATTGTATTCTGATGTTTTAAGTGCAAGAATTTTTTTTTAATGATGTATAGGGTTTTATGTTTTTCAGACATATAATGTAACCATGTTTTGAACTACGACGCTTTATGATTAATAAAGTTTTAAATTCCACTGCTATTTTATATCTGTCATGTAATGTTTTTGTTTCTGTTTACCTATAACGGTTCACGAAACTTAATGCATTCTCTTAACGAGTGACATTAACGGATGTGGGGTGTCATACTTGGTATTAGAGCTGAAGGTTACCAAATTAGACAAAAGTTTTTGAAAATTAAATTCAAAAAGGTTTTAAAAGAAAGCATTTTCAAAAAGAAAGTCCATTTTGAAAAACATATTCCCCAAAGCAATATGTAATATCTTTCGATCCTTTGTCTGAATCCATTTCCTTTTCATTTCGGCATGTTTGGGGAACCGAATATTCCTGAGGGCGTTACAATACCAGGCTGGTTCCGTAGGTATCTAGAGGCCACTGCGCTTGCCAGTGGCCAAGCTGACGTTCCTCCCCCAGCTACACCCGTCGTTCCTCCTCCACGTGTAGATAATTTCTCTAAGATCTGCAAAGATTTCAGTGCTATGGCAGGAAAGCCATTCCGTGGAACTGAGACATTCGTAGAGGCAAGGAATTGGCTCAAAGAGACGGAGGATCTGTTTGGAATTTTCGAAGTGAACGATCGTAGGAATATTCAGTTAGCCACCTGGCTACTGAAAGATGAAGCTTCGTAGAAGGGCGTCCAGTGGAGACTTGGGATGATTTTCGACAAAGGTTTGATGAAGTTCTTTCTTAAGATGAGAAAAGCATGCAAATGGAAAGGTTTCTGGCACTCAAGGAAGGAGGCATAACTGTAAAAGAATATGTTAACAAATTCAACCAACTAGCAAGATTTGGGTTGGAGCTAGTGGATACCCCGCATAAGAAAGCTTTGCAGTTTGCTAGAGGACTGAATGAACCCCTTTATGGGTTAGCCATGACTCATATTCTGATGGGAGCAACAATTGAAAGGCTTGTTGATATGGCCTTGATGCATGAGGAAGATAAAGCTGAAAAGAAAGAAGTTAAGGTTGAGGAAACACAAAATAAGAAAGTGTGGCCAAAGAAAGGACAACAGCAACAACAACAAATGAAAGGCGGAAAGAATGACAAGGCTACGGATAAGAGGAAGTGTCATAATTGCAGACGTGAGGGTCATTTGATTAAGGGCTACAAAAGGAAGAATGCTTGCTTCAGTTGTAGAGAGGTCAGACCCTTTTCTAAGGAGTGCCCGAAGAAGCAAGGACAAGGTCAAAGGGTAGGAGCTTCTGGAGGGAAAGTGCATGCTCTTGCGATCGGTGCTCCAGATAGAGGTAGGAAAGTTTCGGTGGAAGGTTTGATTTCTCTTTTCAATCATCCTATTAGAACTCTTTTTGATTCTGGCGTTTCGCATTCATTTATATCTAATTCTGTAGTTGAGTCTTACACCTTAATACTAGTATGGTAGTGGATCCCGTTGTTGTAACAAACCCCATTGGTGGTTTGGCTCATTTGTCCATGATTTTTTGGGTTTGAGAATATCAGTGTTAGGTGTCAGTTTGAGTGTGACGCATATGTGCTCGATTTTATGGGCTATGGTTTGATTCTAGGGATGGATTGGCTAGCCATGTATGGTGCCATTCTGGATTGTGAGAGGAGGGTCGTTAGACTTTTGACTTTCCATGGGAAGCCCCTCAAGATTTCTTATGACCCTAAGGGGTCTGTCATGCTTAGTTTCCTAGAGTCTCTTGACACATCTATTGATGATCTGCGATCTGTAGCAGTCTGTGCAGTCAAAGCGCTCAGCGGATCCAATGCGACATAGGCATAAAAAGTTATAGCGGGGATAAAGCGAAGAAATAGCAGGATATAGCGGATGAGTCAAAATAGCATATAAAACTCATATTTAATGCTTTTATAAAAATATAATTGATAAATATATGGAATATTATCATCAACTTAATTATTATTAGTACTTTCTTAATTTTATATAAAAGCATAAGAAAATATATGTAAATAAGGGTAAACTTTTATTTTACTTGACTAAGTTAATAGAATATTATAGTATTTTATATTCTAAAAAATATATGTTAAAAAGTATATTTAAAAAATAATTTTATAATGCATAAATGTCATTTTTAATTCATTTCTCTTGTAGAAGATATAGCGGAAATAGCAGAACATAGCTGAAATAAAGGGATATATCAGGAATATCGGAATATAGCGGGGCTTAGAGCGGAAAGGCTATTTCAGGGGAGATTTGGAAATTGCATTACGTTAGAAACCCGCTACATGATATAGTGAGGATATGGCGGGGTAATAGCGGCGCATAAACTGCACAGGTACCCGTAGTCCCTGAGTATTCTGAATTTTTTGATGAGGTTCAAGGATTACCTCCAAGGCGTGAGATCGATTTTCGTATATACTTGGTAGACAATGCAAAGCCAGTTGCATTGCTTGTGCGCCATATGGCTCCAAGAAAAAGGAGGTAGCTTAGTAAGAAAGTAGGGGAGCTACTTGAGAAAGGGTTTATTAGGCGAAGCATATCTGAATGGGGTGCTTCGGTGGTATTCGCAACTAAAGCGGATGGTTTGCTTCGCTTATGTGTAGACTACAGAGAGTTGAATAAACTCACAAAGAAGAACAGACACCCACTCCCGAGGATAGATGATTTGTTTGACCAGCCTGTTGGTGCATTAACATTCACTCAGTTAGACTTAGCCATGGGGTTTCATCGGTTGAGGGTGGCTGAGGACAGTATAGACAAGACCGCTTTTAGGACTCCAGATGGTTTCTTTGAATGGCTCGTTTTCCATTTGGGTTGATGAATTCACCTTCCTATTTTGTTGATATGATGAGTAGGGTGTTTCGGGAGCTTCTAAATAAGTTCGTCGTGGTCTTTATTGATGATATCTTAATCTTCTCAAAGAGCTAGGAAGAGCATGCCCAACATTTAAGAGAAGTTTTGAAAACTCTGCGTAAGCATCAGCTTAAGGCGAAATTCTCCAAATGCCATTTTAGAGAGAAGAGGTGAGATTTCTAGGGAATGTGGTCTCTAAAGATGGGATAGAAATAGATCCCGCAAAGGTAGTTGCAGTTCAAGATTGGCAAATTCCAAAGAATGCAACGGAGGTGAGAAGTTTTCTTGGATTGACATGTTATTATAGGAAGTTCATTAAGGACTTCGCAAAGATATCAACCGCACTCACCAGGCTGACGAAGAAGACACTGACGTTTTTGTGGGATATAGATTGTGATGTTGCTTTCCAGCAATTGAAGAGGGCTCTAACAATAGCCCCTGTCTTGACCTTGCCCGATGGAAATAAAGTGTTCATAGTATACACTGGTGCATGTGGTACAAGGCTTGGTGCGGTTCTGATGCAAGGGGGAAGAGTAGTATGTTATGGGGGTAGACAGCTAAGAGTTCATGAAGAACTACCCTACCCTTGACTTAGAGCTAGCTACCATAGTATTCGCGCTTAAGACGTGGCGTCATTATTTGCTTGGAGAGAAGTTTGAGTTGTACACCAATCATAAATTTCTCAAGTACTTGTTCTCGCAGAAGGATCTTAATTTAAGGCAACAAAGGTGGATGGAGTTCCTAGCATCTTATGACTTCGAGATTGCTTATACCCCTAGCAAGGGTAATGTGGTGGCAGACGCACTAAGTAGGCAGAGATGACCTTAAGTCCTCTATTTGTGGAGAGGATAAGCTTGGAGTTTATATCGACTTTTGACTTTAGACCCTCCACTAAGTTTTTGAATGGTTTACTTGCATCACTAGAGGTGCGACCCACTCTTATGGATCAAATAGGAGCTTCGCAGCAATCCACAGATTTCAGACATCTTGGGTAGGCTCAATAAAAGGGAGACTTCTAGTCACCTCAGTAGATATTCCATAAACGATAAAGGATGGTTGCGACGAGATGGGAGGCTTTGTGTTCCCTAAACTGGGAGTTTGTTGAAGACAGTCCTAGAGGAAGCCCATCATTCTAAGATGACTATTCATCTAGGCGGTGATAAGATGTATAGAGATATGAAGAGGGTTTTCTTTTGGGCTGGGATGAAGAAAGATGTGGCGGGGTTTGTCTCTCAATGTTTGATTTTCTTGTAAGTTAAAGCTGAGCAAAAGAAGCCCGGAGGTTTACTTCATCCTTTGGAGGTCCCACAACAGAAGTGGAAGAACATCTCTATGGATTTCATAGATGGTTTACCAAGATCAAAGAAAGGAAACACTGGCATTTGGGTTGTAGTAGACAGACTTACTAAGAGCGCTCATTTCATTCCAGTTAAGAGTAAGAGGACGGCAGCATGGTTGGCAGCAGTTTACGTTCGTGAGATAGTCCGTCTTCATGGAGTACCTTCTAGTATCGTAAGTGATCGTGACCCTATTTTCATGAGTGAATTTTGGAGGAGCTTGCAAGAAGCATTAGGCATACAGTTGTGTTTGAGCACACCTTATCACCCACAGATTGATGGACAGACAGAAAGGGTGAACGGAGTTCTTGAGGATCTTTTAAGACTGTGTATCCTAAGCTTCGGAGGGACTTGGGAAGAGCACCTTCCTTTAGTAGAGTTCGCCTACAACAACAGTTATCAAGTTAGCATTGGCATGGCACCCTTTGAAGCATTGTACGGACGACCCTGTAGATCACCATCTTGTTATTGGAAGTCTACAGAAAGGCTACTACTAGAACCAGATATGATTAGAGAAATGTCCGAGAAGATTGATCTTATTAGACGACGAATGAAGACAGCTCAGGATAAACAAAAGTCCTACGCAGACAAGAGAAGGACTAACATTGAGTTTGAAGTGAGAGATATGGTTTTCATTATGGTATCACCATTGAGGAATGTGGTTCGCTTTGGATCTATAGGGAAATTAGCACCCAGATTCATAGGACCATTTCCCATAACATAAAGGATTGGACAAATGGCCTATAAAGTAAAGCTGCCTGAGAGACTATCCGGCGTTCATGATGTTTTCCACGTTTCACATTTGCGGAAGTGCTTGCATGATACCGCAAAAGTAGTTGAGACGAGATTATTGGAGGAGGTAGAGGTGGAACGGGAGGCGACAGTTAGACGAGTTCCTACCCGTATTCTTGGATCAGAAGTTAAGAAGTTACGCAACCGAGAAGTCAAGTTGATGAAAGTTCAGTGGGGATATAACCCAGAGGATGCAACTTGGGAGACCGAAGACAAGATTCGCTCTTCGTACCCTTTTCTTTTCGAGGGTATGTTCTTAACTTCCTTTCCAAAGCTTTTGTTATGCTTGTTTCTATCATTTAAGTATATACTATCGATCGAATTCTTCGACCTTTAGGTAGGAATCCCATGGATGTAAACATGTGTTTGAGACATGTTATGTTTGATGGGTGCAAGTGGATGCAAGTGTTTGCTAGCTTTATCTCGTGGATGCATATACACACACATTAGGCACTAGATCGGCTCAATCACTCTCATACTACATATGGATGTGTGTGCATTTTTCTTCTTTTATTGGATGAAAATGGATGTACCATCATATGGATGTTGCATTTAGACGAATGATTATGCACACATATAGAACTTACATGTTATAATAGGATTATTTGCATACATGTTAGATTCATGACACCAACATACGCTGCATTAAGGAGGTCGACTGGATCAGTAGACCGCCTGAACTTCGCATTAGTATTGGGACATATACACACACCTTTGCATATGTTCATATAAGCATTAGAAATCTTTTAAGGATAATGGATGCCTGTGATTGGTGGATGAGTAGATGGGTGATGGATGGTAGGATATACATTCTTGTTAACTTAGAGATTTCGGGGACGAAATCCTTTGAGTAGGAGAGAATGTAATACCCCGTGTTTTAACAACACTAAAACATGATAAATTAAAGAATAATTATTTATTTATTCAGACCTAAGGGAAATGGACTACGCCATTGCGTTCATCTCGGAATTCTGGTCAAAATAGACACCTGGTTTGCGTAAAACGGACACAGTATGAAGAAGTTATTAAGTTTTGAAGTTTGTATATGCATAAGAAGAATATATATGAATAAAATATATCCAGAAAATTCAAAACAGTTCAAAATTCAGAAATTCGGGGGAGCGGGAAAATTCCTGCCCAGGGGTGTCAACCCATGGGTCGACCCCATAAGGGATGGGCCCTCCTACGGTAGATCTGGGCAGATTAGAGTTTTTCCTAATGGCTATATATATGGCCTCATTTCTCGTTTCTCCGCATAAAAATAATAATAATGTAGAACTAGATTCTGCCTCTGCCCAGACTAAATCAGGTCTTTTCTTCTTCAGCAATCAACTAGAGTTTAGAGATCTGTGATTCAACATCAGCAATTCTTTCTTGTATTTTTCAAGATCCAATCACAGCGAGTCTATGCTAATTTTAGATCTAAATATTTGAAAAGTAAAACTTGACATGACTATAACTTGGATCTATGCCTGTGACTATTTGAATCATATCAGATCTGCTATAACCTGTTTATCTAAGTTATTCTGACATGACTATGAACTAGATCTAAACCTATACCTATTTATCATGTCAGATCTACAATTGTTTGTAGATCTAATTCACTGTTTATATCACCTCATGTCTGTTCCTATTATGTTTATGACTAAATCAGACCTGTTATTAGATGGATATCTAATTCATTATGCAGATCTCATCGTGCTTGTCTATGATATCCCTATTATGTTAGAATCAGTCCTATTATCACATGTTCATCAGATCTGTTCCTATGTGTCTATCTTGTCATTATGCCACTATATGTTTTTGCCTATTTCTGCAATTATATGTCTGTCTTGTTAGTATGATCATTTTTGTCCTCTTTCCTTCATCTTTTCTCTTTTATTTTTATAACTAGGCTACCTTCGATCCTAGGCATGCGGCTGAAATATGCGAATGCATCAAATTGGGAACGATGGGAAAACATTAAGTTTGAGGCATAACTTGTATTGGAAATTTGGGCATAACTTGAATGAAATATATGACGGGTACATAAATCAACTTGTGATCAAAAGACCTTAATATGGGTGTATGGTTCATTATGAACATAACTTGGGAAAGGGGCATGAAAACCTATAACGACATAGGAATAATTGGTTAATAATTGGAATGCCTAGGATTACAGTAATTAGAAACTGTAACCGCGCTTAGACACGAGGTTAGATCACACTTGTGGTAGAAGCCTACCCGGAACCGACTGGCATATCCATCAACCACAAGTGCTGAATCTAATGTGAAGTGTCTAAGTGCATAAACACGAGACATGCTAAGACACGAGGTTAAGCCCGGCTTGAGGAGGAAGTCTGCCCGAAACTGACCGGCATATCTAGCATCCACAAGTGATAGGCTTAATGTGGGAGGTCTGGCACATTATAACCATAAATGAATATGGTAATGAATTGGAATACTTAACCTAGTTGAATCCATAGGGATTGTATGAACATATAACTTGAGCAGGGGTTAAGTAAACTTGTTTGGAACAGTGGGTGGGTTAAGTAAATCTTGGGTGGGTGGGTAATATTTATATAGGCCCACAAACTTAACCTGTGGGGGTTATGTAATATTTTACTCTAGTATGGCATAACCTATGGAAAACCTAGTGGGGATGCAAGAGTAGGGGGAAGCTTGTATCATCTTATGTGTGGGACCCATTTCAGTCAGTAACCTATATATAGGTATCAAACGAGTAATCTAAACTAGGTCAGAATCGGGGCACGCTTACTGGACTGATTGTAAGAGATCCAAATATAGGGGACGGTGTGGGTGGCGCATTCTGACGGGGTCATGTGCGTGCATGGATCTGGCAGAGGAGGTTTAGACGCTGTGACACATGTAGATATTGTTGTGCACATCCTGAAAACGTAGGGTTGCCACTTTAGGGAGTGATACACCCTACTGTGGGGCCAGCATGTAACAACCCGGAAAATCAGAACCAATTTAAAAATTTTAATTTGGCTATTTTTATGGATTTTGAATATTTAAAATAAATTATTTTAAATGATAACGACCAAAAGTCTATTTGAATCGAGGTTGGAAAATAAATATATTTATTTTAATTATAAAACAAGGCCTGAAATGGCGCGGCAGTTTGAAAATTTGAATTCGAACTTTGACTAACTGTACAGGATGCAAAATAAAACGGATTTGAAACCAAAAATATTTAAATCTGTTTATGAATATCTTTCTAACGAATCTGAAAAATCAAAATTTCATAGCGGGAATCAAAAGTTATGGCCAAATGAATTTTCAGAAAGGTCGCTATGGAGTTTATATAGCCCTTGAAAATAGACATTTTGCAAACGACCTCCATTTTCGACAAAACCACTTTTGTTCGATCCGGGATGTCAAATTATTGCTAGGTTTCAAATTCCATAATTTTTGGAGTTTATATGTGAGCGTGGCCAAGGAAAATGTGTTTGGTTGATTTCAGTCAAATTGGATCGACCAGAAAATGGCCATTTTTCAAACGGTCTCCAAATTCGACGAAATTAGTTTTGTTGGGACCGTATCGTCAAAACATAGCTAGATTTATTTTTCTGGAATTTTTGGGATCAGTATGTGGTCCCGGCAAATTGAAATGTACGTTCAAATCCATATTTGAATGTTATATATTTTAATTTAAAGAAAAACTGAGTGAAACAGTCGAATGGGCCTACGAAACATATTCCATTGTGTCCGAATGGGGGTATTTAGCAAAGGACGATAGTCGTTGGGTTTGAATTGGAGTTCGTAAGGAGAAGGGGGTATTTTTGGAAATAAATAATTAAAAATATATTATGGGCCAATCACAATTCTCCACTTCATCTTCTCTCTCCCCGACACTTCCTGTCGAAAGGAGGAAATAGCTCCCATCCATCTCTCTTCGATTTCTCTTCATCCACTCATTAAGATCACTCCGCCCAGTTGAGGTTTTTGTAGAGCATCAAGAGAGCTTTAAATCAATATAGGGATTGGATTTTTTCGTCTAGGATTCGAGGAGAATCGATGCCAGGAAGTCCTGATGTTTGGACAGTCGTCGCGCCTTCTACAGGCCGTCGATCTGAGTGCCACCGCCGGCGCCGAGAAGCCCTTTCCTCCCTTTACGACGGTGCACCTCCCGATCGAAGCATCGCTTTACGGATTGAAGGAAAAAGCTAAACCTAGTTTTGAACGCTTCTAAAAAAGGTACGGCTTCACATATTTTAAATTGTTCTATAGCACTTTAAAGCGCTACGAAATATGATTTTACAATAACAATCATATCTTTTTGCTATGTTGTCGAAATCTGGCGAAACAAGAGACACAGGGACCGTGTGAACGTCTTCTACATTCTAGAAGAGACCGGATATTTTTCTGAGCCTTTTACAATTTTTGGTGGAGTGGAACCCAAGGTGAGATTTCTGAATTATAAACGATATGGAATGACGATGTATAACTTATACAGTCGATGTATGAGTTATATAAGCATTGTACACCTCTTGTATAAGCGTTATATAAGTTGAATGTGCGATGTATAAGTTATATATGCATTGTAAAAATCATATGTGCGTTGAATGGAATTGAAATAATATTGAAATGGAATCGAAATACATTCATATACGTATATTTATATTTATATATATATACTACCCTCGTCCACAGACCATGGACGATATATATTGGTTGTGATTGTTTGGATTTGGTTGATGCAAAATTTGGTGAATAATACGAATGGTTGATATGATTGATTGTGGTTAAAATCCCAATAGGATTAGTATATGGGAAAATTCGTCTGCGTATGAACTAGATATTGAAATCCCCATTGTCAAAAGCTGCGAGGCCTTAAGGTAGAGCGAGGAGCCGTACTCGGGACGGTGCCGGTTTTAACTACCTTGTCGTTATGCTGCCGAAATTTTCTGAAAAAATCTTGTATTTGATTTATATTCATGTATTGAAATATATTCATGTGTTGGGAAAAATATTTGTTTTTGAAATAAATTGTTTTAACCATAAAAATCACATTTTTATAATATATACGAAGTGTTAAAAATATTCATGTTGGAAATAAATTGTTTTAACAATAAAAATCACATTTTTATAATATATATGAATTGCTAAAAATCTTCATTTTTGAAAAAAATTGTTTTAACAATAAAAATCACATTTTTATAATATAAATGAATCGCTAAAAATCTTCATTTTTGAAATAAATTGTTTCAACAATAAAAAACACATTTTTATAATATATACGAAGTGTTAAAAATAATCATGTTGGAAATAAATTGTTTTGACGATGAAAATTACATTTTTACTATATATAGGAAGTGTTAAAGATAGTCATATGTTGAAATGTATATTTGTTGGCTAAAAATATTATTTTATCAAATATATGAAATGAATATGGTTTGGAAATCGAAGAACGGATTATATTTTTTTGTATATATAATTAAAATAAATCGAATAACGACGGTGCAGTTCGTATTTTGAAACCGTGATTTCAAATGATTGTACCGGGAGATCCGACCATCAGATTTTCCAGAAACCGAAACCTTTAGGTTTGCATTGGAAATGTCTTTCCAACGATGCCAACTTTGCAAAGATCCAACGGTTGGATTGTCTGGAATGTTAAATTCAAATCTGAATGAAAACAGCGCCAGAATGGATTATATTAATATATAAAAATATAATTAAATTAAACCGAATAACGACACTACAGTTCGTATTTTGAAATTGTAAATTCAAACGATTGTACCAGGAGATCCGACTGTAGGATTTTCCCAAAACTGGAACTATTGGGTTCGCTTTGAAAAGATCTTTCCAATGATATGAAATATGTAAACATCCAACGGTTAGATTTTCAGATATGTGTAAATCAAATTTGGAGAAAAACAGCGCCATGGTCGCATTATGGCCTGAAGCGTTGTTTGAATAAATTGGCTATGATTAAATAAATAAAAATAACGATAAATCGTTATAAAATATTATAAACGATATGGAATGGAAATAAACTGAATTTACTCGGTTTAGAGGATATTTGATGGTTGAATGTGTTTGACATGAAAATTACATTAATAAACTGAATTATGGATGTCAGATAATTTAACCATTGAAATGAATTGATTTTAAATTCTAAATATACGCAAATTATTTGAAAAGGCCGAGTTAATTCTCATTTCACATAATTGGTTGACGGTTAGAAATCGAAGATATGAAGCTGGTGCAAGACCAAGGATCCACACATCAAATAGATGGTTACTGATGTCTTTGATGGGAGTTGCTGCCCAGAAGGGGTTACAGTGGTGGTCGTTCGGACGTACTTGTTGATCGTTCGGATGTGTGAGGGCCTCGCTCCTGTATTGGACATACGGGAGAGGAATAAGGTGCCTTCGGTTTCATTCAGACCCAGAACGGACTTGTAAATGGATGTGTATCTGACGTTGTAGATTGACAATGTGGCATACAGAGATGTTGCGATCAAAGCTTTTGTTGAAAAGCAGAGCTTTGTGGTTGATGATCAAAGCAGGGCTTTGAATATCTAGCTTTGTGTTTAGCGTTGATTCGCGAGCCTCACACCCCGGTAAGGACCAGAAACGGGAGAGGACATCAGGGAGGACCTACATTTCTTTCTAGCTAGGAGTGGTGTTTTGAGTTTTAGACGCTCGGGCATTTTACTTATGTGGATGATGGATAGCGAGACGCCTTGGTTATATCGGTCGCTCCGGGGCCGATGGTTTGGTCGGTGTATGACCAGTTTACTCCCCATAGGGCGGGGAAACACAGTGTTCAGGCATTTTAATCCACTCCGTGTGGACCGGCCCTGACGATCCAAGGCTTGCCTGCACGCTTGCCTGAGGCTCGGGCTAGAGAGTCTCGAAGCAGTATGGACCATCCCTTGCCTTGGTTCATGACGGAAATCCAGTTTCCAAATACGACATCGTGCAGTTTTGATTGTATACCTATGTATGGCGACATGATATATGGTACCCATGCCATCTATGATTCATACTTATGATTGAAATTGTTTTTGAAACATATAAACACTAGTAATAATATCAAATGCTTTTGTTTTATTCGTATTAAGCATATTTTGGCCATTATAAGGTAAAACTCTATCCTCCGGTTTGCGTTGCATTGTGTGATGGGAACTGAGTCTTATAATGGCTTCATTTTTATAAAAAGCATTGCGATGTTTAAATGATTTATTGGAATTAAGCACTGGCAATACGATGGAGTAAACCCGTTCCGCGCTAGCAGCGTGGTCCTGCGATTGGCCTTATTATAAAATAAGTTAAGTGGATTTCTCACACTAGTCCCATGACTGACTCGTAGTTTGTTTCACTTGCAAATTCGGGTGATATATTTTCTACAAGGGCAGCCTTGTATTCAGGTTTTAGCAGGCTCTTTCTAGATAGCTATGGAGATGAAGATGGATTCTATCACTTCTTTCTTTTTATGCTGGTCAGCTCCTGTTGTACATATTATGTTTTGATTCCGCTGCAGACATTTTATGTAAAGATGAAACTGTATTTTGTACTAAGTGTGATCCTGTATACCGTGTAACTCTGATGATTATGTTTATCCAGTGTATTCTGTTGTACATTATCTGGTGTATTTATATATCTCTGTTTTGTTGTAATTTGTTTATGTGTTATATTCCAAAGATTACACTTGCCACCGTGGAACGGGGCTTGGGGTCATCACAACGTTGTATCAGAGCTAAGGTTAAGCTTAGTTCTGGAATATAACATACTAACAAACTCGTCAGAAATAGAACCAGTAGTGTTCTAAGACGGATAACTCATTTCAGGTAGGATCAGTAATATTCTAGAATGAGTGTAGTAGAATGAAATACACGCTGATAAACACATTTACATTCAAGTATATGTCTCTATGCTTTAAAAATACCTTTTCTGTTGGCCTAACACTTTTTCTGCTATTTGCAGACATTAAAAAATGAGTGATAGAAGTAGAAGGGGTAGGTCAGAACTAGATATTGAGGCTCTATTAAACAAGTATCGAAATCTGGGTGGAGTACCGTTCTCGGGAAATGAATCCATTATTCAAACACAAGCACGGATGCGCTCTGCTTAGAAATTTTCTGAAGGTTCAAAGCTGAGAGATGAACATAAAAGATTACTGACATCTTGGGCGCTCAAAGACGAAGCTTTAATCTGGTGGGAAACAGTTATTAAAGATAATCCAGAAGGTGATATTACCTGGGATAGATTCAAAGAAATTTTCAATAAAAGATTTATTCCTCCAGAAGCTACTGAGCGGTTAAGCGATGAATTCTATTATCTGATCCAAGGAGATACGACTATTCCAGAATATCATAAGAAATTTAATGAACTTTCTCGTTTTGCCCTGCATCTAATTCAAAATCCATAGATGAAGAATCTGAGGTTTATTAATGGGCTTCAAAGAAAGTACCAAAGTAGTGTAACTGCACATGTGCAATAATCTTTTTCTGAGATGATATACATGGCTTATCAGTATGAAGATCTGGATAAGAAAGGCCTTTTGGGCGATGAAGAGGAAGTCAGTTCTAGCAACAAAAGGAAATTTGAAACTGATAGCCCAGGGACAAGTACACAGCCTAAGGCAAGTACAACGTCTAGGGTCTGGAAGGAACCTAGATTCAATAAGAAAAAGGTTAAATCTGAGAAAGGACCGGTAACGACTGCTGTATGCAATAACTGCAATAAGCAGGGACATTTGTCGATAAGTTGCAGATCTCTAAAGAAACATAGGAAGGATAAATTTAAATCCAAGAACAAGTTGCAAGAGAATAGAAAATGCAATCTTTTCCATAAGGCTGGTCACATAAAGCGAGACTGCCGGCTGTTGAAAGCAACCAAAATAGTACAAGTGAATGAAGTGGCAGAGGTTCCTGCACCCTCAGCTCGTCAGGGAAGACCAGATGTTTTGGAAGGCACACTTACTATCAAAAATATTCCAGTTAAAGTACTGTTTGATACAAGTGCGTCGCGAAGCTTTATTGCAACAAATGCGGTTAAGAAATTGGATTTGAATTTGAAAAAGCTCAAAACACCCATGACTGTACATAATCCAGATGGGGGTTCCCTCGATCTTAGTTGGATTTGTGGGGTGCCTGTTTCTTTTTCCAGTTATCGGTTCCTTACCATCGCGATCATCATGAATTTCACAGAGTTTGATCTTATTTTGGGATTGGATTGGTTAACCAAATGTGAAGCTGAAGTTAAATGCACCGACAAAGTCGAAAGGGCGAAGATTAAATCAGGAAATTATATAACCAGTCCTTGCGAAGGTCCGAATTCTGATAGGAAAGATTTTTGGTCAGCTCTGGATGTTTCTCCTGCTCAAAAAGAAAATGTTCCTGTCGTTACAGAGAATACTCCGGTCGACGTAGAAAATATTCCTGTCGTCAAGAACTGTGCGGATGTGTTCGAAGAAGTTGTTAGCTTACCTCCGCGTAGAGAAATAGATTTCAAGATTGCTTTAATTCCGAATGCAAGGCCAGTAGTTCACGCTATTCAAAGAATGACCTTGAAGGAAAAAGAAGAATTAGACAATCAGACTCGACAGCTTGTATGGAAGGATTTTATCAGACCTAGTTTCTCTGATTGGGGAGCAGCAGTGGTGTTTGTCCCAAAGTCAGACGGTACTCTCAGACTATGTGTTGATTATCGTGACTTGAATAAGCGGACATTAAAGAATAAATATCCATTGCCGCGGATTAATGATTTGTTGGATCGATTGAATAACGCACAAGTATTTTCGCGAATGGACCTAGCTACAGGTTTCTGTCAGCTTCGTATTGCCGAAGAGTGTGTTCCTTTGATAACATTCAGAGGTCCAGATTTATTCTACGAGTGGTTAGTAATGCCGTTCGGCTTATGTAACGCTCCAGCTTATTTTGTCGATCTAATGAACAAGGTATTCAGAGAAGTATTGAATAAATTCGTACTAGTTTTCATTGATGACATATTGATCTTCTCTAAGTCAGAAAGCGAGCACGAAAAACATTTGGAACAAGTGTTAGAAATTCTTAGGAAGAATGTTATAAAGGCAATTTCCAAATGTATATTCTGGCAAGAAGAGGTAAAATTCCTTGGCCACGTTGTATCAAAAGAAGGAATTTCTGTGGATCCCAGTAAGATCATAGCTATTCAGAATTGGAAGCAGCCAACTACTCCCACAGAAGTTCGAAGTTTTCTCGGATTGGCTAGTTATTATCGGAAGTTCGTTAAAGATTTTTCGAAGATATCTAGTTCCTTAACGAAGCTTACTAAGAAACAATCAAGGTTCAATTGGACTCTAGAATGTGAGGCGGCTTTCCAAAAGCTGAAGTTAAGGATGACAACTCCTCCAGTGTTAACAATTATTGATGGCAATCAAGACTTGAAAGTCTGTACATATGCTTCTAAAGAAGGTCTTGGTGCAGTATTACTGCAAAGAGGCCAAGTAGTCACTTATGCTAGCCGTCAGTTGAAGCTGCATGAGAAGAACTATGCAACTCACGATCTTGAATTGTTAGCCATCATGTTTGCTATGAAAATATGGAGGCATTATCTATTGGGTTAAAATTTTGAATTATATACCGATCATCAATCTTTGAAGTACTTGTTCACTCAGAAAGATCTGAATATGAGACAACAGCGTTGGTTAGAATTTCTCATGGCATATGATCTTGATATTTTGTATACTCCGGGGAAAGCCAATGTGGTGGCTGATGCACTTAGTAGAAAGAATGTGATCATCGCCAATCTTATCATTACACCATCGTTGATCGATAAAATATCTATTCTTCAGAAAGATGGTAGTTTTGTTACAGAGATGATCAAAAGAATTCAAAGGGGTCAAGTCTTCAGTTTCCAAGTGGATAGAGCAGGAGTTCAGAGATTGAAAGGAAGAATTTGTGTTCTAGACATTCTTGATCTCAAAAGAGAAGCATTGAATGAGTGTCACAAGTCCAAACTGAGCATCCACCCAGGGTCAGTAAAATGTATAATGACCTCAAGCTAACCTTTTGGTGGAAGGCGATGAAAAGAGTCATCTCTATATATGTTAGCAGGTGTTCTACTTGTCAACAAGTTAAGAGCGATCAACAGAAACTCGTCGGATTGTTGCAACCGTTGGAAGTTTCATGTTGGAAGTGGGAACATATTTCTATGGATTTCATAGATGGTTTGCCCAGAACCAGGAAAGGAAATGACAGTATTTGGGTGATCGTAGATCGTTTCACGAAGACCGCCCACTTTATACCTGTCAGATCGAATAGAACTGCTCAGAGTCTGGCGCAGATTTATTTTACAGAAATTGTTAAGCTTCATAGAGTTCCCATGAGTATAGTTAGTGATCATGACCCGATTTTTGCTAGTTAATTCTGGGAAGTACTCCAAGAAGAATTGGGGACAAAGCTGAACTTGAGCACCGCTTATCATCCTCAAACAGATGGCCAAACTGAGAGGGTGAATCGAATTTTAGAAGATTTATTGCGGGCTTGTGTTATTGATGTTGGCGGATCATGGGAAGACAACTTGCATTTGGTTGAGTTCTCATACAACAACAGCTACCAAGCGAGCCTAAAAATGTCACCATTCGAAGCACTATATGGTAGACCGTGCAGATCTCTCGCTTGTTGGGTAAAACCTGGCAATAGACTTGTATTGGGACCAGATATGATTCGCGTAGCTGCGGATAAAGTCGATTTCATTAAGAAACGATTACTAGCCGCTCAAAGCCGACAGAAGAGCTATGCAGATTCATGAAGAAGAGATTTTTCTTTCTCTGTTGGTGACTATGTGTATCTGAGGGTTTCTCCGATGAGAGGAGTAGTCCGATTTGGCAAAACAGGGAAGTTGGCGCCCAGATTTATTGGTCCATTTCCTGTGCTCGAACGGATTGGAACTCTCGATTATAGAGTTCAATTACCGGATTGGTTACCTGGAGTACATGATGTGTTTCACGTATCTTAACTTCGAAAGCATGTGCATGATCCAGACTTGGTCGTGGAAGAAGCCGCGCAATAAGATTTGGAAATTACTCCAAAATTAGTTGTGAGGAGAGAGCCGATAAAGATTATTGGCAAAGAAACTAAAGAGCTGAGGAACAAGAAGGTTCACTTAGTCAAAGTGCAATGGAGTGGAGATCCGCGAGATTGTACTTGGGAAACTGAGGAGAGCATTAAGAAAGCCTATCCCAATTGCATGGTGGATATCTCTGATTAACTCTAGTGCAAGGTACATTTACCATATTTTGCATTTCCGTCTTATTCTCTATTTTGCTATTGTTTCCTTTTCATGGATGTAAATTTTTAATTATATAGTCTGAATGATTTTAAAAGAGTATATGAATTAATTAGTATATTTTTGAAAAGTTAACCAACAAATTTGATGGTTTTTTGTGTTGTGTGATTATGAATTTGATTAATCAAATTATTGGAAGGATAGTTAATTAAATCAATAAGAGGATGAAGGTAAATTTATGCAAGTTGAATCAAATATTGAACTGATTTAAAAATTGATTGGAATACATGCATGTACATTATATATGTTTGAGCAGGTAAATGGATTCGCTGTTGAGTGAAGAATTTATTTGAGTGCCCGACAAATAGGTAAACCTTAATGAGTTGGATGCGCAATTTTATTTATTATATCAACTCCTGTGAATGCCATTGGATGCGTAGTGCTGGTTATTCTGTGTGTAATAATAAACGTCACCATAGGATAGTAACAATTTATTTTGAACTACACTACATGGCATACTTCCTGAAGATAGCATACTTCATCATATACCACATAATCATTTGGAGCTTATGTGACGAGGTTGAAGGTTTACCATATAAGCGAGAGGCTTGTTTGGCGATGACTATATATTACAGGTTGAACTGATGACTGATATGGACTATATAAAATATAACGGTAAATTGCCAGATTAATAAAAAAAACCGCACGGGTCTAGAAAAGACAATAAACACGTCTCTCTAGTCATTAAGGCACCAAAACCATTTATAGGGTGACGAGAATTTATTCTCTGGAGTTATGATCTATACACACTCCCCTGTGGACACCGGAATATATCACTAAAAATATGTGCATGCTTATTAGGATTTATTGGGTACCTAATACGGCCCAATAACTTTCCAAACCCCTCCCCGTACAAAGGAGGTTATGGCGAAATTTTTCGAAAATTTAGGGTGTTAGCCAAATTTTTGAAGAATTAGAAAATTCTTAGAAACTGAAAAGTTGAAGAATGGAAGCCAGAATGAAAGTTGAGTTGGTTAGTTAAACAACTTTCAGCTTCGTTCCTTTTCGTGGACGAAAAGATTTTAAGTGGGGGAGATTGTAACAACCCGGAAAATCAGAACCAATTTAAAATTTTTAATTTGGCTATTTTAGTGGATTGTGAATATTTAAAATAAATTATTTTAAATAATAACGACCAAAAGTCTATTTGAATTGAGGTTGGAAAATAAATATATTTATTTTAATTATAAAACAAGGCCTGAAATGGAGCGGTAGTTTGAAAATTTGAATTCGAACTTTGACTGACAGTACAGGATGCAAAATAAAATGGATTTTAGTGAAACCAAAAACATTTAAATCTGTTTATGAATATCTTTCTAATGAATCTGAAAAATCGAAATTTCATAGCGGAAATCAAAAGTTATGGCCAAATGAATTTTCAAAAAGGTCGTTATGGAGTTTATATAGCCCTTGAAAATAGACATTTTGCAAACGATCTTCGTTTTCGATGAAACCACTTTTGTTGGATCCGGGATGTCAAATTATTGCTAGGTTTCAAATTCCATAATTTTTGGAGTTAATATGTGAGCGTGGTAAAGGAAAATGTGTTTGGTTGATTTTAGTCAAATTGGATCGACCAGAAAATGGCCATTTTTCAAACGGTCTCCAAATTCGACGAAACTATTTTTGTTGAGAGCGTATCGTCAAAACATAGCTAGATTTATTTTTCTGGAATTTTTGGGATAAGTATGTGGCCCCGGCAAATTGAAATGTACGTTCAAATCCATATTTGAATGTTATATATTTTAATTTGAAGAAAAACTGACTAAAACAGTCGAATGGGCCTACGAAGCATATTGCATTGTGTCCGGAATGTGGGTATTTAGCTAGGGACGATAGTCGTTGGGTTTGAATTGGAGTTCGTAAGGAGAAGCGGGGTATTTTTGGAAATAAATAATTAAAAATATCTTATGGGCCAATCACAATTCTCTACTTCATCTTCTCTCTCCCCAACACTTCCCATCGAACAGCGGAAATAGCTCCCCTCCATCTCTCTTCGATTTCTCCTCATCCACTCATTAAAATCACTCTGCCCAGTTGAGGTTTTTGTAGAGCATCCAGAGAGCTTTAAATCAATATAGGGATTGGATTTTTTCATCGAGGATTCAAGGAGAATCGACGCCAGGAAGTCCTAACGTTTGGACCGCCGCCGCGCCTCCTACAGGCCGTCGATCTGAGTGCCACCACCGGCGCCGAGAACCACTTTCCTCCCTCTAATAAATATAAATATAAACGATTCTGGCGCTGTTTTTCTTCAGATTTGAATTAAACATTCCGGACAATCCAACCGTTGGATTTTTACAAGGTTGGTGCCGTTGGGAAGATATTTCCAAGGCGAACCCAGCGGTTGCGGTTTCGGGAAAATCCGATGGTCGGATTTCTCGTACTAATCGTTTCAAATTACGATTCCGAAACACGAACTGCACGGCTTCGATTCCTTTTAATTATATTTATATATATATAGTTCATTCTATAATTCCAACAATAGTCCATTCTATATTTTCCACTTCGTTTTCACTTCAAATATTTCACTAACGCCTTAATATTTCGAAAAATTTCGCCATAACCTCTTTTGTACGGGGAGGGGTTTGGAAATTTATTGGGCCGTGTTAGGTACCCAATAAATCCTAAAAAACATCCACATATTTATAGTGATATATTCTGGTGTTTACGGGGGAGCATGTATAGATAATCACTCCAGAGAATAAATTCTCGTCACCCCGTTTTCGTGTGGAGATAAATAGTCCATGTGCCGTATCTAATAACTAGAGAGACGTGATTATTGTCAACTCCAGACCCGTGTGGGGTTTTTATTAATCTGGCGATTTATCGTTATATTTTATATAGTCCATATCAGTCATCAGTTCAACCTGTAGTATATAGTCATCGCCATACAAGCCTCTTGCTCGTATGGTAGATCTTCCACCTCGTCACACAATCTCCAATTGCTTATGTGGAATATGATGAAGTATGCCTATCGTCAAGAAGTATGCCATGTAGTGTAGTTCAAAATTAATTGTTACTATCCTATGGCGATATTTATTATTTCACACAGAATAACCAGCACTCCGCATCCAATGGCATTCACAGGAGTTGATATAAAAATAAAATTGCGCAGCCAACTCATCAAGGCTTACCTATTTGTCGGGCACGCAAATAATTTCTTTACTCTATAGCTAATCCATTTTTTCCTGTTCAACAAATGTATATATATGCAGAACAAAGCCAATAATAATATTTCTAGCCAACTATTATTTATTTCAACATGTGTGTATTTTTATCAAAGCGTATACATGATAAAAGAAATATTTTTATCATCAAAAATATTTATTCAACATGTGAATGTTTTTAACACTTCATATTCACAATAAAAATGTAGTTTTTATTGTCTATTGATTTTATTTTTAAAATACGATAACATTCAACACATGAATTTCAACTCGACGAACGAATTTCAATTCAACACATGAATATTCTATATAGTTTGTATATATATATAAATGTGATTTTTATCGCTAAAGCTATTTGTTTAAATTCAAATAATATTCAACACATGAATTTCAACTTAACGAATGAATTGCAACTCAACACATGAATATATATTTCAACATATGTAATTTATTTCAACGAATGAAAATTATTCTAACACATGTACATTTCAGAAAATTTCGGCAGCATAACGGCATGGTAGTTAAAACTAGGACCGTTCCTAGTACGGCTCCTCGCTCTACCTTAAAACCTCGCAGTTTTTGACAATGGGGATCATGCATCTAGTTCGCACGCAGGCGGCAAGTTTTATTTTCAATTCCACAATCCTATTCTAGTTTGTTTCAACCACAAGAGGGTATTTTTCAACCACAAAGGTATTTTTCAACCACGATATCAACCACAAACAATTATTTCCAACCATTCGTCATACCATATAATATCACGTCAATCACAAGCAATAAATATCGTCCATGGTCTGTGGACAAGGGGAGTATATATATATATATTATTTCTATAATTCACTTGCATTTCATCACAAATCAAAGCATATATGTTTCATTCAACGCTTGTATAATTTATACATCGGTAATATAACTTATACAACACATGTACATGAGGTATACAATGCGTATATAATTTACACTTCGCTTATATAATTTATACAACGCGATTCCATTCACACAATTTAGTTTAGATTCCTCACATTGGTTATTGCAGTGCTAAAAATCGTAGGAAGATCAGAAAAATCTGCGGCTTCTTCTAGATGGTAGAGAGCCTCCTTGCGGTCACGGTGTCTCCTTTTTCATCGAATTTCGTTAACGAACGAAAAAGATATTATTTTTCAAAGTTTTGCAACGCTTTATAGTGTAAAAACAGTTCAAAATTACATAACCCGTTAGTTTTCAAACCTGCTCAAATTTAGGTTTTGATTTTTCTCTCGATTCGTTGCTCGATAGGTCGATCAGATTGTTGGACGTCGACGAGGGAGGGAAGGGCTTTCTGGCGCCACCAGTCTCTTCCAGTTCGACATCGAGATGAACCCTGGGCGGCGACTTAGATGCGCCCACTTTGGAGCATCAGAACTCGATGGCGGCGCTTCTGATGGTGGCGAGACTGGGTCGGATGTGAAGAGGGGACGAAGGCGAGTGGAGTGGTGGTGGTGGCGCGGCCTAGCGTCGCCTGTGGCGGCGGGAAAATGGAAGAGAAGCACGGAGCAACGAGGAACGTCGAAATCGCCTGGCGGCTAGGGTTTCTTGCGATATTTATTATTATTATTTTTATAAAGGAAAAATCCTATTGGTCGAAGCTTTATAGGAAATTTTAAATAGTGTTTTTACAAACGAACTCGAAATCAAACCCAACGACTGTCGCCCCTAGCTAAATACCCCCATTCCGGACACAATGGGATATATTTCGTTGGCCAATTCGACTGTTACGGTCAGTTATTTTTCAAATTAAAATATAAAACATTCAATATTTAATTTGAACGTACATTTCAATTTGTCAGGGCCACAAACTAAATCGAAAAATTCCAGAAAAATAAATCTAGCTTTGTTTTGATGATACGGTCCTAACAAAACCAGTTTCGTCGAATTCTGAGCTCGTTTGAAAAACGGCCATTTTTAGGTCGACCCATTTTAACAGAAATTGACCAATCACATTTTCTTTTGCCCCGCTCACATACTAGCTTCAAAAATTATGAAATTTGAAACTTAGCAATAGTTTGACATCCCGGACCCAACAAACGTGGTTTCGTCGAATTCTGAGGTCGTATGCAAATTATCAATTTTCAAGGGCTATATATGCTATATAGCGACCTTTGTGAAAATTCATTTGGCCATACCTTTTGATTCCTGCTATGAAACTTCGATTTTTCAGATTCGTTAGAAAGGTATTCATAAACAGATTTAAATATTTTCAGTTTTGCTAAAATCCGTTATATTTTCCACCCGGTACAGTCAGACAAAGTTTGTATTCAAAATTTCAAACTGCAATACTATACCCAGTTCTTTATTTTATTGAAATAGGCTATTTCAACTATTCAAATTCTTTGGTAATAACCAAATTTAAAAATTTTAAATTGGTTCACATTTTCCGGGTTATTACAACGACGCTGCACCACCTGATCGAAGCATCGCTTCACGGATTGAAGGAAAAAACTAAACCTAGTTTTGAACGCTTCTAAAAAGGGTATGGCTTCATATATTTTAAACTGCTCTATAGCACTTTAAAGCACTACGAAATATGATTTTACAATAAAAATCATATCTTTTTGCTATGTTGTCGAAATCCAGTGAAACAAAAGACACAAGGACCGTGTGGACGTCTTCTACGTTCTAGAAGAGACAGGATATTTTTCTGACCCTTCTACAATTTTTGGAGGAGTGGAACTCAAGGTAAGATTTCTGAATTATAAACGATATGGAATGACGATGTTTAAATTATACGGTCGATGTATGAGTTATATAAGCATTGTACACCTCTTGTATAAGCGTTGTATAAGTTGTATGTGCGACGTATAAGTTATATATGCATTGTAAAATCATATGTGCGTTGAATGGAACTGAAATAATATTGAAATGGAATCGAAATATTTTTATATACGTATATCTATATATATATACTATATACATACATATATATATATATTATATACATATATATATATACTCCCCTCGTCCACAGACCATGGACGATATATATTGGTTGTGATTGTCTGGATTTGGTTAATGTGAAATTTGGTGAATAATACGAATGGTTGATATGATTGATTGTGGTTAAAATCCCCAATAGGATTAGTATAAGGGAAAATTCGTCTGCGTATGAACTAGATATTGAAATCCCCATTGTCAAAAGCTGCGAGGCTTTAAGGTAGAACGAGGAGCCGTACTCGAGACGGTGCCGATTTTAACTACCCTACCATTATGCTGCCGAAATTTTCTGAAAAATTCCTGTGTTTGATTTATATTGATGTATTGAAATATATTCATGTGTTCGGAAAAATATTCGTTTTTGAAATAAATTCTTTTAACAATAAAAATCACATTTTTATAATATATACGAAGTGTTAAAAATATTCATGTTGGAAATAAATTGTTTTAACAATAAAAATCACTTTTTTATAATATATATGAATCGCTAAAAATCTTCATTTTTGAAATAAATTGTTTTAACAAAAAAAATCACATTTTTATAATATATATGAATCGCTAAAATTCTTCAATTTTGAAATAAATTGTTTCAACAATAAAAATCACATTTTTATAATATATACGAAGTGTTAAAAATAATCATGTTGGAAATAAATTGTTTTGATGATGAAAATAACATTTTTCCTATATATAGGAAGTATTAAAGATAGTCATATGTTGAAACGAATATTTGTTAGCTAAAAATATTATTTTGTCAAATATATGAAATGAATATGGTTTGGAAATCGAAGAACAGATTATATTTATATATATGTATATATATATAATTAAAATAAATCGAATAATGACGCTGTAGTTCATATTTTGAAACCGTGATTTCAAATGATTGTACCGAGAGATTCGACCATCGGATTTTCCCGAAACCGAAACCTTTTGGGTTCGCTTTGGAAATATCTTTCCAACGATACCAACTTTGCAAAGATCCAATGGTTGGATTGTCTGGAATGTTAAATTCAAATCTGAATGAAAACAACGCCAGAATGGATTATATTAATATATATAAATATAATTAAATTAAATCGAATAACGACGCTGCAGTTTGTATTTTGAAATCGTAACTTCAAACGATTGTACCGGGAGATCCGACCGTCGGATTTTCCCAAAACTGGAACCTTTGGGTCCGCTTTGAAAAGATCTTTCCAATGATATGAAATATGTAAAGATCCAACAGTTATATTTTTAGATATGTGTAAATCAAATTTGGAGAAAACAGCGCCATGGTCGCGTTACGGCCTGAAGCGTTGTTTGAATAAATTGGCTATATTTAAATAAATAAAAATAGCGATAAATCGTTATAAAATATTATAAACGATATGGGATGGAAATAAACTGAATTTACTCGGTTTAGAGGATATTTGATGGTTGAATGTGTTCGACGTGAAAATTACATTAATAAACTGAATTATGGATGTCAGATAATTTAACCATTGAAATGAATTGATTTGAAATTCTAAATATACATAAATTATTTGAAAAGGCCGAGTTGATTTTCATTTCAAATAATTGGTCGATGGTTAGAAGTCGAAGATATGAAGACGGTGCAAGACCGAGGATCTTCACATCAAATGGATGGCTACGGATGCCTTTGATGGGAGTTGCTGCCCAGAAGGGGTTACAGTGGTGGTCGTCCGGACGTACTTGTTGATCTTTCGGATGTGTGAGGGTCTCTCTCATGTATTGGACATACGGGAGAGGAATAAGGTGCCTCCGTTTTCGTTCAGACCCAGAACGGACTTGTAAATGGATGTGTGTCTGACGTTGTAGATTGACAACGTGGCATACAGAGATGTTGTGACCAAAGCTTTTGTTGAAAAGCAGAGCTTTGTGGTTGATGATCAAAGCAGGGCTTTGAATAGCTAGCTTCGCGTTTAGCGTTGATTCGCAAGCCTCACACCCCGGTATGGACTAGAAACGGGAGAGGACATTAGGGAGGACCTGCGTTTCTTTCTAGCTAGGAGTGGTGTTTTGGGTTTTACACGCCCAGGCATTTTACTTATGTGGATGATGGATAGCTAGGCGCCTCGGTTATATCGGTTGCTCCAGGGCCGATGGTTTGGTCGGTATATGACCAGTTTACGCCCCATAGGCGGATAAACGCAGTGTTCAGGCATTTTAATCTGCTCCGTGTGGACCGGCCCTGACGATCCAAGGCTTGCCTGCGCGCTTGCTTGAGGCTCGGGCTAGAGAGTCTCGAAGCGGTAAGGACGATCCCTTGCCTTGGTTCATGACGAAAATCCAATTTCCAAATACGACATTGTGCGATTTTGATTGTATACCTATATATGGCGACATGATATATGGTACCCGTGCCGTCTATGATTGATACTTATGATTGAAATTGTTTTTGAAACATATATACACTAGTAATAATATCAAATGCTTTTGTTTTATTCGTATCAAGCATATTTTGGCCATTATAAGGTAAAACTCTCTCCTCCAGTTTGCGTTGCATTGTGCGATTGGAACTGAGTCTTATAATGGCTTCATTTTTATAAAAAGCATTGCAATGTTTAAATGATTTATTGGTTTTAAGCACTGGAAATCCAATGGAGTAAACCCGTTCCGCGTTAGCGGCGTGGTCCTGTGATTGGCCTTATTATAAAATAAGTTAAGTAGATTTCTCATACTAGTCCCATGAATGACTCGTAGTTTGTTTCAATTGCAAACTCGGGTGCCCTATTTTCTACATAGGCATCCTTGTATTCAGGTTTTAGCAGGCTCCTTCTGGATAGCTATGGAGTTGAAGATGGAGTCTATCACTTCTTTCTTTTTATGCTGTTCAGCTCCTGTTGTACATATTATGTTTTGATTCCGCTGCAGACATTTTATGTAAAGTTGAAACTGTATTTTGTACTAAGTATGATCCTATATACCGTGTAACTCTGATGATTATGTTTATCCAGTGTATTCTGCTGTACATTATCTGGTGTATTTATATATTTCTGTTCTGCTGTTATTTGTTTATGTGTTATATTCCAAAGATTACCCTTGCCACCGTGGAATGGGGTTTGGGGTCGTCACACAGCACAGGGTAACTACGGAGTAGGGAGTCGATCGATAAGGGTAGTAATTAGGGTACATCTAGACTCCTATATGTTGGGGGCCCCGTTAATACCCTTAGGGGTAACTCCGGTATGTAGGGCTGTCTGTTGATTGTATGGGGTGAAAACCTCTCACTGGAAGTACACCTAAGTCTTCCATCTTATACTTGTTGGGGATCATCTTGTTAATAAGACACTAGTATTGGTGCAGAGAAATCACTAGAGAAGCGTAGTATACTCTATCATGTTTGTCTTGTTTACCTTGTCATACTTGCCTTTTATGATGTTATCTCTCTTATCCACCTTATATGCCTTTCATGGTACTTTTTACTTATTTATATGCTGAAAGTAACTTGACTCGCCAGACTTTATGCCTGACCCATTTTGTTTCCTCTTCTTTCTCTTCCATCCCCTCTCCCCCCATAGTTTCTCAAGGTGGGAATACTCAAGCTTGATCTTCTGCTTTCATTCTGCTTGGAGTTGCTTGTATGTATTGCTTGAGCTCTTATCTTTTCTACTATGGCTATGTTTTTATTTGGAGAATTATGCTTCTTTTATTATTGTGCTCTGATGTTTTAAGTACAAGACAGAAATTTTAATGATGTATTGGGTTTTTTATTTTTTAGACATATGATGTAACCATGTTTTTAACTACGATGCTTTATGATTAATAAAGTTTTAAATTTTGCTGCTATTTTATATCTATCTTGTAATATTTTTGTTTCTGTTTATTCACGAAACTTAATGCATTCTCTTAATGAGTGACATTAACGGACGTGGGGTGTTACAATTATCACTTATTTTTTGAGGTTTCTATATTGGATAATCTTCACTGTCCTTAGTCGCAACAAAGATGTTTTCTGGAGTGTCATTTAAAGGCTTTAGCTCTAATGAGTTGGAAAAGCAAGGCTTCTTGCCGTCTCGGTTGTCTTTCCCGTTGCTTCCTCTTTTCTGACCCTTGGAATTTTTCTGATTGTACTGGGTAGCAGCGTTTTGGGGAACTTCAAGAGGTTGGTTAGCATCAATAATCTAAAGAGGCACAGGGCTACTTTCCAATCTCATGTATTCTTCGTCCTTTTTATAGAATTTCTCAAGCATGCTTGGCACTTTCATTTTAATCCATTTACCAAAAAATTTCTTCTCATCTATGGCACCGATCAGTGACATTAAGATCAAGCGGGGATCGGGATTCCCTACTTCAGATACATCAGAATTGAATTTTTTAAGGAAAGCTTTAACAGATTCTCCTGTATTTTTCTTCACTGATGTAAGAGAATGACTTCCTTAGCCTTGATAGCTTGTAACCTGAACTACTCTTTGAATTTCAGAATCAAATCATCAAATCGGTCGATGGATTTGGGCGGCAGCCTTGTGAACCATAGCAATGCGACACATTCTAGATAGAGAGGGAAGCACATGCACTTGATCTCGTCTTTTTCTTTGCATGCATTCATATACCATTCATAACTATATAGGAAGTGATTCGGATCAGAAATCCATTGTATGGAGGAAGAGTAGAAAGAGTAAACTTCTTAGGGAAATCATCTTTGCGGATCCTCTTCGTTAATGGATTTTTTGTAACACCCCGTATTTTCTGTGAACATAAAAGTAACAAAACAAAGTATACTTAATTTTTAAAAGAATAATTAAGGGAAACGGATTACACCATTACGTTCGTCTCTCAGAATTCTTCTTGAGATAGAGTCCGAGTTTGCGTAAATCGGACTCCATATGAAGAAGTTATGGCCCTCAGAAGTTCCAGGAATTTAAATAAATTAAAACAGCTTAGATTTAAGTTTGAAATTCAAATCACACACCCGGGCTGGGTGGGAAATTTCCCGCCTAGGACCCAGGTCGACCAGGGGGTCGACCTAGGGGTCGACCTGGGTCACAAAGGTTGACCAAGGAGTCGACCTAGGGGTCGACCTCCTCCCTATTTCCAGATCCAAGGACTAGTTCATTTTTCTGCATTTGGGCACCCTTTCTAACCAGATTCGTTGATCCTTATGCTATTTAAACACCTCAAACCCCACTTTCTCTCCACACCAAACCATTGTAATGCTATGTTGCCTTAATTCTAATTAAAATAAATCAATGGCGTCTCTGCTCCACTGAAACCTAAGCTAGAACTAGTGCTTCTTCTTCTTCCAATCTGAGTAGGATTAAAAGAGAACAACTACATCCCTTTTTCTTTTAGAATCCAACCAAGGTGAGTACATTTATTTTCAGATATGAAATTTAATTATGATCTTGACATGGTTATAAATCTGAATTTGAGATTATGCATATTCTTGTTTATCATATCCATTTTTCTGTGTAGATCTATCTTATTAATATTATAGTAACTATTCTGTATCTCTTCCTTCCTTCTGTTCTATAGCTAGGCTACGACGAGCCTGAGCCGAATCTCATAAGAGATTGACACAGGAACGCTAAATTTGGGGAAAATAGTGAATGATGCGTAATTAGACATGACTGATTTGTGACTAATTTGAGAAAAGATCATATGTTGTAATTTAAGATCTAAATCTGGGCAGACCATATATGATAGTTTGTGATTTGGAAGAAGGAGAATTATTGTGTATATGACTTAGGCGCAAAGATCTATATTATAACAATTAAATGTGAAAACGCCTAAATGAGGATTTTGGATATTAGGCATACGCTGAAATCAAAGGCTATAATTTGGCATAATTCGTATTGTATATCATGATTTGGGGTTTTTAGAGAATATTCTGTACTGTGTAAATTTAACTAAAATTTGGGGCATATGTTATATTGTGAATTATGACCATAATTTGGGCATGTAAAATTAGGCTTAATTTTATGATTAAATCTATTAAATTGCCTAATCTGCTAAATCTGTTGAAATTGAATACGGTAAATTTGGGTTATGAAAATCTGTAGGCTCCATCTAAAAATTGAGCAAAACAAATTAATAGAACTTTGAATAATCTGTTGTAACTTGTAAAGAAGTTTAATTTTTTGAATTGGCATAATTAGTCTGACATTGGCATAATCTGTGAATGAATACTTTAGTAAAAATAAGAATGCTGAGACACGAGGTTAGACTCTGTTTGCGGTAGAAGCCTGCCCGTACCCAACTGGCTTAACCCGCAACCGCAAACTGTCAGTCTAATGTGAGAGGTCGTAGGCATAACTAAAAGATGCTTAGACACGAGGTTAGGTCTGGCTTGCGGCAGAAGTCTGCTCGGAACCGCCCGGCACATCTAGTGGCCACAAGCTACCGACCTAATGTGAGAAGTCTGTGCAATAGTAATTAATTAATGCAAATCTAGGATAAATATGATGCCTAAAACGTATTGGGTGGATAAGGTTAAATCAACTGGGCGGATGAATCTAATAAACCAGTTTCGTAAACCTGTAGGCATAATACAAAGTTAGGTGAAACAATCTGTAAGTTTGTTAAGAAGTATATCTGACCCGTTAGTCTGAAAACCTGTTAACCTGTATGTCTGATCTGAGAACTAGTTAATCTGAACTTTGTACATCTGAAATCTGTAAAGCAAGTTAATCTGAAATCTGTTAGTATGGGGATACAAGGTTAAGAGGGGTAATTACTTATGTCATCTGTTGTGTGTGACCCATATTAGTCAATAACCCTTTTTTGGTATCAAAACTATGACCCAATACTAGGAGGTGTCTGGGCACGCTTACTGAACTAATTGTAAAAGGTTCACTCTGAAAATGGCGAGGGGTATCGATGGCGCATTCCAACCGGGTCTTGTGCGTGCATGGATCCGGTCTGCTCTGAGGATGTAAGACACTATGACATCTGTAAATAGGTCTGTGTCTATAGGTTGCCACTTTAGGGAATGATACACCCTTCTATGGGGCCGGCACAGGGTATTTATGTATTCCTGAGCCGATCGCTTGGGGTAGAATTTAGGGTGCACCTGATTTTGTTTGTTTTTGTTGGTGTACCGTCTGTTTCTGTTAGGGTGGTAAAGGCCCATTAGTTGGGGTGGTAAAGGCCCATTATTAGCACTCTGTTTCTATACCTTCTGTTTCTGTACTTTCTGTTTCTGTACCTTCTGTTTCTGTTGGGGTGTAAAGGCCCATTATTAGCATTCTGTTTTTGTATCTTCTGTTTCTATTGGGTGGTAAAGGCCCATTATTAGCATTCTGTTTCTATACCTTCTATCTCTGTTGGGGTGGTAAAGGCCCATTACTAGCATTTTGTAGAGTTTATTCAATTTTTGTTTCTGTTTCAGTTTAGACAGTAGGGTAATACCTAATCCTGTTGTACTAAGTATTAGTGCAGAGAAGTAAGATATAGGTAAGAAGCATATCTTGGTCTATATCTTCTATTTAACATAAGTGTTAGATCGAAATTTGGACCTAACACCCAAATCGTTATAAACTGAAGAGAATTCTAAATGAGGAATAAGGGAAAAGAAAATAACACTCAGAATCTATAGTGGTTCGGCGTTAACGAGCCTACCTCCACTTTATATCTTATTGATTATGCTCTAAAAGCTAGTACAACAGTAATTTCTCTCAATATTTCAGTGGTTTGACAACAATGGCGGATTCAGTATGCACTATTGCCAAAAGGATCCCGAAAAATGCCAAGCTCTGGGCTATTTATAGCTGATTTTGTCAGGCGGATCGCGGACACGTGGCATGAATCCCGAGATTTTCGGATCGCATCGCCACCATTGAAGAAACAGTCAAACTAGCCGTTGTGAACAGGTGTCGTCAGATCCGTGCGATTCGGATCGCTGAAGACCAGCTCGTGGTTGAACGGGTCAGAGGGTTCGGTTCGTTACAAGGGATCGGATCGCCTGAAGGTGCCGTTCGTCGACGAGATGGGAGCGATCCGTTCCTGGGCGAGTCGATGGCGTGCGATCCGTTCCTGGACGAGACGATGACGTGCGATCCATTCTTCCACTTTCTTAGGGGACTTGGTTTCCTGATTTCCTTTTATGAATGATCCTGGATGGCTTGGTCAAAAAGCGAGCCAACATTTTGCCCCCTCGAAGTATGTTTTATTGATGATAAAACATGCTTCGAAGATGCTTATTAACTCTATCCTAAAGGGATGTAAGTTAACAGTCGCATTGGTTCAAATTGACACATGCATGAGTCGGATCGCCATAGGACGACACGGTCAGATTTGGTCATCTGCTCCTCTCGTGCTGAGTTCCTAGGGTCTTGTGCGATACGGGGCGCATCTTCCTTCGAGTCGTGTCGGGCTTTGAGTTTTGTGGGCCATCATTTCAAAGCGGTCCATGGGCTTCTTTGCGATTCCATCTTTGGATCGTGGCCTGTGGGGCGCTTCGTGGACCGAATAAGACAAAGGAGGGGAGACAAACGGTCACCTTCTTTGCCTATATAAGCCGACGCTCCCCTCTTCATTCTCCTTCTTCTTTCTCTCTGCCGAATCGTTTCGCGTGAGCCATTGAAAAACGAACCCAACCTTTTAAGTTTTCGAAAATCCAAGTATTCTCTCCGTTTTTAGAAAGGTAACTTTATAGAAAGCACTCTCATATTATTTTCCTGAATTCCTACGGCTGATTCGAGGGAGAAACAATATAAATCCGCGACTTTCTGAACAAATTACCAAGCCGCCATGGCCATCGAGCGTGGAGCTCAGAATTTGAGGATGGGGAGGAGACGAGGAAGAAGAAGGATGCAGAGGGGGAAGGAAGGCCGACTCGGATCGTGGTCAGGGATTGAAGACGAAAGCAAGTGGCGAGACGAAATATGGCGGTGGCAACAAAAGGTCGTATCGTGGCAGTCGCAACGGTTCGTGAGGGAGCCTTCCCTTCGTCCGGCGATTCGATGAGGGGCGATCTCTTTGCTTTGCGATCCGGAAAGGGGCGATCCCTCTGCCATGCGAGTCGAAGGGGGCGATCCCTCTGCCATGCGAGTCGAAGGGGGCGATCCCTCTGTTATGCGATCCGTCTTACGGCTGGTGATACGAAGAAATTTCAGTCTTTAATCAACGCCTTGTCGCTACAAAACTCTGGACAGTTAGGATAGAGCCTTGATGTTGATCTTTCTGGACTAAATGACCTCATGATTTGACTGCATATGACGACTAACGACCTTTAATAACCTTGACTGCTTTCATGTTTTATTATTGTTTTTAATAATGCGCACACACCAGCACACACACATCAACACTTGCACGCACGGGGGACGGGTAGTGTTGATCTTATCGTTCATATTTTCTCGTCTTAGCAGCAATGTCGAACGATCACTCTTCCTCAAGATCCGTAGCCGAAACGGAATCCGAGACTCCTGAGCAGTATAATCCCCAAATTCCTCTAACCAATCCAGGGGGTGAAGATTCCGGGTCTGAGTATGAAGCTACAGAGTCAGATCCGACAGAAAGTACTTCATCCAGTAACAACTCCGAGTCTGACGAGCGAGCTCCGGACGAAATTCCAGGCGCAGTCGGGATAGATAAATTCTCTGATTCTTTAGCGTCCAAGCTTGACGAGATAAAACTCAAAAGAATCTGCCTAAGACACGGCATTCCTTGGGACGATGTCTTGACACCTGGAAGCGAAGATAGACCCCATCTAGCTCCGGAAGGGTACATGTCGATCAGCCGAACAATGTGTCTAGTAGGAGCCATTCCTCCGTTCCCTCCAATTGTCATTGAAACTCTGAGACGATTAGGCATTGCCCCGATGCAGCTTCATCCAAACGCCTACGCGTCTCTATACTCTTTATATGTTGCTTATGCGGAGATCTTGCACGCCGAACTCAAATTCAGAGATCTGGTGTTCTTCTTTCTCTTCAAGCACCGTTCTTCTGCAACTCCCAACTTTTCCTTTTTTGAATCAGTGGCGAACAGGAAAGTTCTGTACGACGGATACAGCAACATTGGGGATCCTAAGTCCGACTGGTTTTACATAAGAAAACAGGCTGGATGCTCACGGAGATGGCTCAAATCAAGTAAACTTTGATCGCCTAGTTGAATATCCTGCTTGGGGAGTCTAAGTAATAACATTCTTCCGCTTTTTCCTTTGTCTTAAACAGATCATGTCTTCCCGAAGACAGAGGGTGCATTATACAACAACCGGTTATCCATTCTTTTGCAAAGCAGATCTGACTTTTTAAGGATTAAAAAATGCATTACGGATGACAACCTTCATAAGCATCGCCTCTTGGATAGGAAATTTGGACTTGGAACTGGCGGCAAACCTTATAAATACGTGCCCCCGACGGAAGGAGAGGGAACTTCACAAGCGGTGGAGACAACCAAATTTCACAAAAGTCCTTCTCCGATAGTCATCCAAGACGACGAAGACTTGAATGTATACAGGGGGGATGAGTCCCGTGGTGATGTGTCGAAGGAAATCCCTACCTCTGCTCCAATGGAAACTGTCGGTGATGACGAATTGACAGAAGAACAGTTATTCGACGAGCTGAATAAAATCCCTCTGCCCGACATTGAATATACGGAAAAAGACTTCGGTGAGGAACCTTTCTTTTCTGCTCCCGAAGAGGCGACTGATTCAACAAGGGGACGTGAAACGGGCCAGATGAGCCTGTCTCCAGGCCCGGGTCTGTTAGGGGGAATTATATGGGATGCACACCTCACACACACTGCCTGACCGTGCACTTTTATGTTGTGGATATTCAAAGTGATAATATGCTCTTCTTTTCTTTTTACAGGAGCGATGTCTCGCAGGAAATCCTATTCGTACCGTTCTCTTCGCGAAGGCACCCCCAGCCTTCGTCCGGGTTCCGAGCGTCCTCGCAGTCCTCCTCATAGGCCGACCTCTTCGCAACCTCGATCTCCACCCAAATCAACTTCTACCAGGCCTTCGAGTCATCCGACAATTCCGACCGGGGGGAAGACACTTCCAAAAGAGTTGACCCCTCCAAAGAGTGCGCCTTCCCACAGCCGGTCGTCCAAAAGGCGTCACGAATCCAAAGATGGGGACAGAGATTCATCCAAAGAAACTGAGCAAGAGAGAAGTAACATTGTCCCCACCAGCCAACCAGAGTTAGCTGCCTCCGGTTCACGGGACTACGTTCACGGTCCTGAAATCCAAGGTAGGCTGGAAAAGCTACGGGAACAATTTCCAGGAATGTTCTTTGATAGGATGGTCTTTGTTCCTGCCTTGGAGCCGGTCCCTAAAAACTGGGATAAAGAAGTTATCGGGCATATCCGTCACATGGCCAAGCAGTATGAGACGATGAAAAAGTACGCACATAATCTTTCGGAGGTCATCCGAACACTCGAAATAGAAGCTCACAGGTCTAAAGCAAAACTCGAAAATAATGAAAGGGCTAGGACAAAATTAGAGAAGGACCTGGAAGACGCTCAAGCCCAGTTCGCTTTGGCACAGAGAGACGCCGCAAACTATAAAACTGAATTAGAAAATGCCAAGCAGCGCTTTCATTCAGAACTGGATTCCAATAGCTAGGAAAAAATGGCCTTAAAAAAGGAGGTTGAAGACCTCAGAATGGCCAACATCGAATTGGTAACGGCACAAGGCCATTTTTTGACGGAGAAGGCTGCTTGGGAGGTGGAAAAAGCGAGTCTAAAAGAAAGGTTGGCTCTGGCAGAGGCGGAAAAAGTGATTTTGAATGATCAGGTGGCAGATGCGGAGAGACGGGCAGCTCTTGCCGAAAAGAACGTTGATAGCGCCATTGAAATGGCCACTGCCTCCAACAACAAACTCCTTGAAAGAGAGAAAGAAATCGAGGGGTTTGAGGAGATGATCTTTGATTTCCTCGGTCAGGTTCTCAAAACTCGCAATATCTCATGGATCCCGGATTATCATGTTACTTTGGCCAACTTATGGGATGCCATCGTGGAAGGCGAAAAACATAGACTAGGGGTCGAAGAGATCGATGAAGATGAATTGATGAAAAGCATCCTAAGGGACAACGAGCCTGAGGATCTGGCAGAGGGTCGTCGCTTAATCCTAGCGGAAATGGAGAAGGAGAGAGCCATGGCTAAAGGTAAAAGCAAAATTGACGAAGGTTCCAGCTCCGCCGCGAAGTCTAAAACCTCCGAAGTTGAGGAGTATCATCCTGACGATCCGCTAATCCCCTTAGGCTTAACTCCCGTGGTTGTTGGAGCATCCGGATCTACTCGAGAGGGAGTATCTGCTGAAGGTACCTCTCTCTTTTCCCCGCAATTTGGTAAAGCGATTGCGAATTGTCGTCGTCTAACAGGACAACCCATTGAATTAGTAATGTGTGTCTCTCGTAATGCAGGTGGCTAGCCCGCCGACAAGGGTGTTGGAAAAGAGAGAGAAATGGAGGAGGGGATCGTCCTGCCGGGTGCTGAAATCGATGTTTCAGAGCGAGTCGAGGCCGCAACAGCTGAAGGAAGCATCTCGGTGCCTCGCGCCGACGTACCCAAAGATGCTGAGACTATCGAGGCTTTAAAAGACTTGTATGGTCGGCATGTGGATGACGAAGAGGACACCACCGGCACCAAGAAGGCCGACGATGATGATGATGATGAAGAGCCCCTGGCTAGCCGGAAAGCCAGACAAGAGAAAGGGTTAGCTTCTAAGAAGGGGGGAGATGAGGCTTTGGACGTGGTCCCTCTTGCAGAGTTCGACCCCAAAACTGGGATGATTATGAAAATCCAGTTCAAGTCCATCAGCCGGCAACTTCACTTTGCAAACCCCGATGACTTCCCGGCTTCCCTCTCCAGCAGAAGCAAGGGAAAAGAAGGGGAAGAGGAGACCTCAGAGGAATCAGATGCTCCCCTTGCGGACAAGCGGAAAAGGAAGAAGGAGGCTCCATCTGAAGCCGACAAGGAGAGGCTGGAAAGGCAGAAGCGAGAGAAGAGATCGAAGCATAAATAGAATGTTTGTTGATATTTTGTCTTTTAAGTTTTCCACTGGCCAGGAAGTGTAATTGTGAGATTGGTCCTCACTTTTGTTTCTAACTTGTTTTCACTTTGCTGATTTGCAGTACATAAACAAGGATTTGTTTCTTCTTACATCATTGTGTACCTGTATTCATAGAAACTTTCCACGTTTAGTCGTTAGCCAATTATTAATAATTATAAGTCAGTCAATCAGGAAGAAGAATGTTCATGCTATGTTACACCGTTATATCAAAGTTTAGTGTATGCATAGGAGCGCGTGATGCCCCCTAATCAATTGTTAGAGTTTTACGCTAGGCGATTCGTTCGTTCCCCGATCCTTCAGCGGGGAAGGAGCTATTTCTCAGCGCTCGATCGGAGACGCCTTTATACTCTCTCTCTCTCTCTCTGGAGAGTTAGAGTTGGAGCTCAGCGATTCATTCGCTTCCCGATCCTTCAGCGGGAAAGGAGCTCTTTCTCAGCGCTCAATCGGAAACGCTTTTATACTCTCTCTCTCTCTGGAGAGTTAGAGTTGGAGCTCAGCGATTCATTCGCTTCTCGATCCTTCAGCGGGAAAGGAGCTCTTTCTCAGCGCTCAATCGGAGATGCTTTTATACTCTCTCTCTCTCTGGAGAGTTAGAGTTGGGACTCAGTCGTCTGCAATCATGCATGCTCCTCAAACTCGTCTCAGGTTTACATTTTAATCCAAGCTCCGAGGATTAAAACCAGTCGGACAAGCAGCTAGAGCATTTACCAAGGCTTTGGGTTCCTCTGATTAGTTTACGAGAGGAACTGTCGGCACCGGACTTCGGGTACCTGCATTATTCACACTGATTTGCATAGGCAAATAAATAAAGATGCAATAAAGGTAAATGGCACACAGTATTTTTATAGTGGTTCGGTCGAATCATGACCTACGTCCACTTTATAATCTCTTGCTTTAAGGAATCAGACTGTTCTAGGCGAGTCATGCCCTGTACATAGTTTTTTTTTTTTTTAACAAAGCAAAAGAATAAGTTTGAAGCCTTTCATGTTAAATATGGCCGTAGATGTTGGGCATTCCACACTCTGGGGATTTCCTTTCCATCTACGGTTGCCAACTTGAAGGTTCCATTATCAAGCTTGTTGAGAATAGAGTACGGTCCTTCCCACTTCGCTCCCATATGAGTTGGGGGTGGAAAGACACGTTTCAGAACCAAGTCTCTGGGTTCCAAGGTTCGGGCTCGGACCTTTTTGTTGTAATATCGGGCGACCTGTTGTTTGCATCTCAGAGCACGCATGTCGGCTTCATCCCTCTTTTCTTCGATCATATCCAGGGACTCAAGGAGCAATTCATTATTGGACATTGGATCATAATAGGTCACCCGATGAGAAGGTACCTTTATCTCAATCGGGATGACTGCTTCCGTTCCGAAAGCAAGGGAGAACGAGGTATGTCATGTCGCTGATTTATATGTCGTCCTGTAGGCCCATAGTGCCAAGGGCAATTCGTCAGCCCACATGGCTCTAGCCCGCTTCATTCTTCTTTTCAGAATGGACTTAATTACTTTATTTACAGCTTCGACTTGCCCGTTCGATTGAGGGTGTGCCACGGAGGTGTATCGATTCTCGATGTGGTATCTTTGGCAGAAGTTTCTGAATTCAGCACTATCAAATTGAGTTCCGTTGTCTGTTATCACAATTTTTGGAATCCCGAATCGACAGATGATGTTTCTCACGATGAAGTTGATCACCCGTTTAGTTGTGATCGTAGTTAGTGGTTCTGCCTCGACCCACTTAGTGAAATAATCTACAGCCACAATGGCGAACTTTGCTCCGCCCCTCGCTATGGGGAGACTTCCTATGATATCAATTCCCCACATAGCAAAAGGCCATGGACTCATTATCGTCTTTAACTGGCTCGGAGGCGCCCTAGGTATCTTTGAAAATCTCTGGCACGCATCACATCGTCGTGCATATTTTACTGCGTCCTTGTTTATGGTAGGCCAGAAGTAACCATGCCGCAATATCTTTTTCGCCAAAGTTTGCCCCCCAGTGTGGTCGCCACATTCGCCTTCGTGGACTTCTTGCAGCACTCGTTTGATGTCATCGTGGGCTATACACCGAAGGAGGGGCATTGAATACCCTTGTCTATAAAGGATTCCGCCTTGCAGTACGTATCGGGCGGCTTTACGAATCACTTTACGCCTCTCGCTTTTCCTGGTCGGAAGCGCTCCATCCATTAGGAAATTCTTTATAGGGGTCATCCACGACTCCTTTTCTGGGTCCGTCTCCATTACTAGGTCGATTTCCATCTGATCAATGCTGGGAGTCCGAAGTACTTCAACGGGGGCTAGCCCTATCACTTCAGGATCGTTAGAACTAGCCATTTTTGCCAACTTGTCTGCCTGCTGATTTTCCGACCGCGGAATATGAGATATGCTGTAGTGATCAAACTCATTCAGCAGTTCTTTCACTTTCTTTAAGTATAGAATCAATCTTGCACTTTTAGCTTGGAATCTCCCAGTAACTTGGTTCACAACTAACTTGGAATCGCAGAAGATGTTCAGTTTTGTGACTTCTAGCATCTTTGCAATCTTTAATCCGGCTATCAGAGCTTCATATTCAGAATCGTTGTTAGTGGCCTGAAACTCCATTCGGATGGCATAAGTTATCAATCGTTTCTCGGGGGTTTCAAGCACTATTCCAGCGCCGGATCTTTCGTTGTTTCTAGCACCATCAGTATACAATCTCCAGACATTAGGGTCGAAAAGTAAGTTTGAGGGTTCCACTTCTTCGTTTGCTATGTCTTCTTCAGGAACAGTGAACTCTGCTATGAAGTCAGCTATCACCTGCCCCCGAATTGATCGCCTGGGCTGAAAGTTCAAGTCAAATTGACTTAACTCAACATTCCATTTGAGTAACCTTCCAGATGCTTCCGGTCTCTGTAAAACTTGCTTGAGTGGGTGATCAGTATATACGGTAATAGGATGTGCCTGAAAGTAGTGCCGAAGTTTTCTGGAGGCAATCAGTAAACTATACGCCAGTTTTTCTATCCGTGGATAATTACGCTCGGCTGCTGTCAATTTTTTGCTCACATAATACACAGGTCTTTGGACCTTTTCCTCTTCCCTTACCAATGCTGAGCTGACTGCATGAGATGATACTACCAAATACACGAATAAATCCTCGTGGTCTATTGGTTTAGATAGAATTGGAGGCTTCTCCAAGTGTCTGAGCAAATTCTGAAACGCTTCTACGCAGTCAGGTGTCCATTTAAAGTGGCGTTTTCCTCGCTTTATTAATTCGAAGAATGGGATGCACTTATCCGTAGCCCTGGAGATAAATCTGCTTAGTGCGGCCACTTTTCCGGCAAGGCTTTGCACATCCTTAATTTGCCTAGGTTCCTGAATGTTCCTGATTGCCGTGATCTGGTCCGGATTAATCTCGATACCGCGCGAACTGACAATGAATCCTAAGAATTTTCCAGAAGCAACACCGAATGAACATTTGGTGGGATTGAGCTTCATCCCATACTTTCGAAGAATGCCGAACATTTCTGCCAAGTCAGTAGTGTGTTGAAAGGATTGCTTGGATTTAACCAACATATCGTCGACGTATACTTCCATTGTTTTCCCGATTTGGTTATAAAACATTCTGTTGACCAAACGTTGGTACGTAGCGCCTGCATTCTTCAAACCAAAGGGCATTACTACGTAACAATATAATCCCAGAACAGTGATAAAGCTAGTATGTTCTTGGTCCGGAACATGCATCGGAATCTGGTTGTATCCTGAATAAGCATCCATGAATGAGAGAAGCTCGTGACCTGCCGTCGAATCTACCAACTGGTCAATTCGAGGTAATGGGAAACTATCTTTGGGACAAGCTTTGTTTAAATCCGAGAAGTCGATACACGTTCGCCACTTCCCGTTGGCCTTCTTTACCAGGACTGGGTTCGAAATCCAATCTGGGTAAGTTGAATCTCTGATAAATCCATTACTCTTTAGCTTTCCAACCTCTTCTTTCAAGGCAGCGGACCTCTCTGGGCCCAGCATTCGCCTTTTTTGCTTTACTGGAGGATGTTTGGGGTTAATGCTCAAAGAATGGCTCATGATTGATGGGGATATCCCGCACATATCCGCATGGGTCCAAGCGAATACATCCAAGTTGTTCTTTAAGAAAGTCGTCAATTCTTCGGCAAGAGTCGGACTTAACTGGGATCCAATCTTAAGGACCTTCTCCGGATCACTGTCATCGATTGGCACATCCACAGTTGCTTCGTTGGGAGTTGCCGTTCTGCCCCCGGGTTCTTGATCCTCTCTGGGATCTATATCCTCGGGCATCACTCTAGGCAACTCTCCAACAATTATCCTCTTTGGTTGCTATAAGGTTTCCGCCCCCAAAGGGGGAGGAGTGCCTTTAGTTTCGATATCCCCGCCGTTGCGAAGCAACTTTAATTCGGCAACATAACATGCTCGCGTAGCAACTTGATCCCCTCTAACGATACCAATGCCAGCTTCTGTGGGGAACTTCAATAGCAAGCACCAGGGGGCTATACAGGCTCTGAATTTTGCGAGGGCCGGTCGGCCCAAGAAGGCATTGTATGGCGATTCGACATCCAAAACCACAAAGGGAAGGATTCTCACTCTCTGGCGTTCTCCTTCCCCAAGTGTAACTGGCAATTCTACATAACCCATAGGTGCGGTGGATGCTCCGTTGAATCCACGAATCCATCCTTGGTAGGGCTTCAAGTCTTTTATCTCAAGATTCATCTGGTCAAAGGCTTTTTTGAAAAGGATATTAACGGAACTCCCGTTGTCCACCAGTACCTTATGAACAGTGGCTGGCCCAATGGGTATCGTAATTACAAGTGGATCTTCAGTTGGAGCATGGACCCCGATGCTTTCTCGTTCTCGGAAAACAACGTCATCAGTCATCATCTTTTGCTGCTTCACCGGGACACTGTCTTCGGGGTTGCTACATTCCCCCACTTCGAGGTGTTGTTTGGCTGCGTTGACATATTGATCTAAAGCTTTGGAACTATGCCCAGCAAGGTACAGTCCACCGATCACGGTGTTGATTACAATATTCTTTCCCTTTTGCTGAGCAGTTGGCCTAGCAGCAAGTTGATTTTGATTCTGATTCGGGGCCTGCACTGCTTGCCCCCTGTCCCTAGGCGTTACTCTGTATTCGTCTAGCTTTCCTTCTCGAAGCAACCTTTCGACTACGTCCCTCAGGTGACGGCATTCATTCGTCGAATGGCCGTGGATTTGATGAAAGAGGCAAAACTTCCCTGTCTCACGCTCTTTTTCTGTCGACTCTCTAGGAGGTGGCCTCTTATTCTGGAGGACTCCATACGCATCCATGAAGATATTCTCCAGAGTATCATTTATGGGTGTATAACTTTCAAAGGCCCTGGGACGAGTCCTTCTCTGGGAGTCGTTCCCTCGGCCCCTCTTCCGGCTGTTGCCGTTAGCATTGTTATTGTTGTTACCCGGTCGGCGGCCACCCTGGTTCTGATTTCCGACGTTAAACTCAACTTTCCCCGAGTTGTCTCCAGTCTGTTTGATGGCGACATTGCTCTGAACTTCTTCCTTATCAGTTGTTTTAAGCTTTCGGTTCGCGTATACCTCTTCCCGGCGTAGATGTACATTGGCTTTCTCATAGAATAATTCTCTGGTGTGGGGTGGTTTGCCTGCCAAGTACCTCCCGAATTCAGTGTCCTTATCCACTCCATCAATTAGTGCTGCGACAATGGTCGGCTCGTGAGGATCTTTGACCTCAGTGGCGGCCAAATTGAAACAGTCCAGGTACATCTTTAGACTTTCGCCTGGTCGCTGTTTGACAAGAAATAGATCGATCACGCTTTTCGTCTTCTGTGCGTAGATACGGAATTGCTCTACGAACTTCTCGCTTAGTTCCCTGAAGCTAGAAATCGATCTTGCCGGCAGGCGAGTAAACCATAGCAAAGCCACGTCCTCCAGGAATATGGGAAACGCCTTACACTTAACCGCGTCAGAAGCGGCGGCAGCAGTCATCGACCAAGAGTATCTCATTAGGTGCTGAACAGGATCAGACCTCCCTGCATATCGGTTCATTTGTGGCATGTTGAAACGCCTTGGAAAAGTTGCATCCAAAATATCGTCAGTAAAAGGAGTATGACTGCGGTCAATCCCCCAATCTTCGTTCCGCTGTCCACGGCTGTCAGCCAAAATCTGGCGAACCATGGCTGCAACGTTTGCACTAGTCAAAGGAGGTTCGGGGTCAGTGCCTCTGGCCCGACGAGGTTCTCTGATCTCTCTTCTGGGAGTAGCTACAAAGTCCGGGGCTTGGACGGGGCCTCGCTGCCCCCTGTTATCATGAGTATGCGTACGGCGACGGGGCTGAGGTGGTCTGTCACACACAGGACTGTTCACACCTCGAGTCCTGAGGGTCGTTGCTTGACCATCCATATTACGGTCTGTGGGTCTTGCCCCTAATTCTTCTTCTTCTTGTGAGGGCAGGGTCCCGAACCGAAGCTGTTCTATGTTTTCGGCTCTTTCATACGGTCGCCGCGGAGGTCTCGGCGATTCTTCAGATGAAGAGGAATATGCTGGGGTGAGTGGACGAACTGGCGATGTTCTTTGCCTTGTTAGCTCATCGAGTCTTCTATCCATAGCCGTCAGGTTTTGCCGTAGGATAGAACTTTCCTGCCTTTGGGTGGCTAACTCATCAAATAACCTATCCCACATTTCGACAAAGCGGGAAAGATCCCCCTCAGTGACAGGAGCAGCAGGATCATAGTGGTCTTCATCACCCTCTCTTATGGGCAAAGTGCTCGGACCGGGTCGAGCAGAAGTTCCAGGACGATAGGAGTGGGTCATAGGTTCTTTTCCAGGTCGAGTTGTGTTCTGACCATCAGTTCGGGTAGTTGCGGTTCGTGGAGGGCGGTTCGCTGTGCCCCCCTGAGATCTACTCGTGGTCGTGGTGCGCGGAGGTTGAGAGGTGTTGCCCCGGGATCGAGTAACAACCCCTTCAGTAGCACGGATCGTCTCGTTCTCATCGACTCGGAACGAGGTGTTTTCATCGGATCGGATCGCCCCCTGCGCTCCGCGATCCAGAATCTCTTCGTTGCCCAGTTCGTGTACACTCTCCTCGATCGTTTCGTTGGTCTGCGAAACTTTAGATCTTTTTCCAGCCATGATATCCGAATCGCTGGAATCTTCAAGAAAACGAATGACGAAACTTTAAGACTGAGTTTCTCAGTGAAAGCACCAAAAATGTTAGATCGAAATTTGGACCTAACACCCAAATTGTTATAAACTGAAGAGAATTCTAAATGAGGAATAAGGGAAAAGAAAATAACACTCAGAATTTATAGTGGTTCGGCGTTAACGAGCCTACCTCCACTTTATATCTTATTGATTATGCTCTAAAAGCTAGTACAACAGTAATTTCTCTCAATATTTCAGTGGTTTGACAACAATGGCGGATTCAGTATGCACTATTGCCAAAAGTATCCCGAAAAATGCCAAGCTCTGGGCTATTTATAGCTGATTTTGTCAGGCGGATCGCGGACACGTGGCACGAATCCCGAGATTTTCGGATCGCATCGCCACCATTGAAGAAACAGTCAAACTAGCCGTTGTGAACAGGTGTCGTCAGATCCGTGCGATTCGGATCGCTGAAGACCAGCTCGTGGTTGAACGGGTCAGAGGGTTCGGTTCGTTACAAGGGATCGGATCGCCTGAAGGTGCCGTTCGTCGACGAGATGGGAGCGATCCGTTCCTGGGCGAGTCGATGGCGTGCGATCCGTTCCTGGGCGAGACGATGACGTGCGATCCATTCTTCCACTTTCTTGGGGGACTTGGTTTCCTGATTTCCTTTTATGAATGATCCTGGATGGCTTGGTCAAAAAGCGAGCCAACAATAAGCATACCTGTTACTACTGTTGCTATAATCTCTCATCCAGCTTTATTTACATGTCATGATACTACTATCTGTTTATATACTGAAAGTTACTGGACTCGCCAGACTTTATGTAACGACCCGAAATTTTGGGGCCAATTAAAAAAAATTAGAAATTTTAATGGATTTTAATGTTTAAAATAATTTATTTTAGATAAGAACGACTAAAAATTTTATTTTAAAACGAATAAATTCAATTTAATTATAAAAGGAGTTTAAAACAGCGCTGCAGTTTGAAATTTTGAATTTGAACTTTAACTGACTGTACAGGATTCATTTTAAATCAGAATTGAGCGAAAACAGAAATATTTAAATATGTTTGATCATATCTTTCTAACGAATCTAAAAAACTGAAATTTCGTTTTAAAAATCAAAAGTTATGTCCAGTTTAAAATTTAGAAAAGTCGCTGTAGAATTTATATATATTTCAATATAATATATTGGCCTTAAAAATAGCCATTTCACAAACGACCTCGGTTTTCGACGAAACCACTTTTGTTGGAACTGGAATGTCAAATTATTGGTAGGTTTCAATTTTCGTAATTTTTCGAATTAGTATGTGAGTGTGGAAAAGGAAAACGTGTTTTGTCAGTTTCGGTCAAATTTAACCGACTAGAAAATGGCCATTTTTCAAATAGTCTCAGAATTCGACGAAATTAGTCTTGTTAGAACTGTATCGTCAAAACATAACTAGAAATAATTTTTCTGGAATTTTTAGAGGTCGTATGTGGCCCCGGTAATTTAAAATGTAGTTTGAATTTAATAATTTAATGATTTTTAATTAAATTTAAAGAAAAACATATCGTAACAGCTGAATTGGGTTATGAAACATGTTCCATTGAGTCCGGAACGTGGGTTAATAGGTAAGAACGACAGTCGTTGGGCCTAATTCTGAGTTAGTGGTTTAACGGGCCTTAAGGGGTTAAATTTAATAATATTTTAAAATAAATAAAGCTTAAAATTGCTAAACCCTAAGTCTAGTTACTTCAGCCGCCATGTTCTTCCATCGATGGCCAGGAAGCTCCGGAATTCAAATCCAAATAACTTCCAATCTACTTTATAATTTTCGAAGCAATCAGAAGCAAATCGAAGAACTTTCCACAAGCTTTACATCGATACGGCGATGATCAAAAAGCATAGAGAAACGGGCTCGAATTTCGAGCAGGAAGGAGCACTGCTCGGGGCGGATTTCATGGGTCCTGGGCCCACTGAGTCTGACCTCGCTGCCGCCGTAGGGAGGCACCACTCCGCCCTTCCTCGTGGTGTCCCCGGATCGGTCTCCAGCCCCCTCGAGTGGCGTGCGCAGAGGAGGATTAGGAGCAACGATGGGTTCAGTTTGTAGCGATGAATACCTGGAGCCTTACGAATTGAAGAAGAAAGGGTAAAAGGGGAAATTGTTATTTAATTAATTAATTTATATTAATTTATGTAATCAAATCTTTAAAATACTATAACTCTTTCGTACGAGGTCTGTTTTACGAACCGTCGGAAGCGTTGGAATCAGAAAAAATGAGAGCTACAACATAGAACAGACTAGAGATGAAATGGAGCACTTTGGAAATTTAGCAAATTTGAACACGAACGATTCCTGAAAACCAATCGATGTGAGAAATCTATTTTTTTATTTATAAATAATACTGAATTTATTATCACAAATCTACTGTTATTTCCTGTTTGCAATTATTCATGCGTGTTCTGTGTTGAATGTAATGTATGGATCTGTTTGTTTGGTAATGTTATTTGGATGATGAATGGTTAAACATATTTATCTGTCGGGAGATAATTTATTAGAAATATTTAGATCAATTTGTAGTGATAAAGGAAGTAAAACTAAAATATATAATTTTTGGCTAGATAAAATGATCAAAAATATGGAATACCAAATTTTGTTAATTTGTTGAATTAGAAATTTCAACAAACATATGAAACACCAAATTGTGGTAAGTTGTTGAACTAGTATATTTCAACAAAAATGAAATGTCAATTTAAAACCATTCTTGTTAGATTAGAAATAAAACATGATTTTTTTACAAAGTACATTTAAATGTTTTGAATAGAAACTACATCTTTATGTGGTTGGTGATAGTAAAATTAGAAATTAACATTTTCATTGTAGAATATGACATTAAAGAGAAATTAACATTTTCATTGTAAAATGTGACATTATAGTAGAATTAACATTTTTATTTGAAAGGTGTTATGCAAATCAAAATCACATATTTGTCAAAAGGATGATTATTGAAATAAAATGATCATATTTTTGTCAAAAGGATGATTATTGAAATAAAATGACCATTCTTGTCAAAAGAATTTGATTAGATTATAAGGAACAAAATTAACATTTTGGTTAATTAGATTAAATTCGACCAAAATTAATATTTTGATTTCATTGAAAGTGATTAGACAAAATTCATATTTTGTTAACATTAAAAGGATTATGACAAAATTTATATTTTGTTAGCATTAAAAGGATTTGATAAGAATTAACATTTTTGTTAACATTAGAAATAGAATTTACATTTATGTAAAGGATGACATTAGAAAATTTAATCTCATTTTAGTGAAAAATGTGCATTAGAGTTAAATTAACATTTTTGGTTACATTTAAAATGATTAAACAAAATTTATATTTTTGTTTACATTATAAAAATTAGACAAAATTAACATTTTTGTGTAATTTGAAATGGCATCAAAATAGTCATTTTTGTTGTAATAAGAAATGAACTAGAAAATGTATATTTTTATACATATAAGAAATGAACTAGAAAATGTATATTTTATACATAAAAGAAATGAATGAATTAAGAACGTATATTTCTATACATTAAGAAGGATGAATCAGAAAAGGACATTTTTGCTAGAAAATTTAAATTAAAATAAAATGGACATTTTTGTCAAAATTAAAAGAATGAAACAAAATATAACTTCTTTATGTTATTAGTTTTGAAACACCAAATGTACACCTTTGTCAATTTACATTAGTTAGTACAAAATAATCACTTTTGTCAATTTACATTAGTTGAAACCGATTATTCACATTGGTCAATTTATACTAGTTGAAAACCAATTTTTCACTTTGTCAATTTACATTAATGAAACAAAATATGATTTAAGAGCTACACTTTTAGATGCAAACAAATATTACATTTTTATTTTGTATTTTAGTTAGAATTAGAAATATACATTTTTGTTTGCAAATTTAGTTGCAAACAAACATTTAATAAAGATTTTATATTTTCTTTTATTTGCATATTTAGATGCAAATAAAACATTGTAGTTAAAAGGCTATATTTTTGTTTGCATTCTCTATTGCAAATAAAACATGAAATCATAAAGTATATTTTTATCTACACTTTAGTTGTTATAAAAATGATAAGACTAAATATGTAACACCCCGTGTATTTTATAACAGTAAGATTCAAAAATTAAAGTATAATTAATTCAAATCAAAGAATTAAGGGAAACGGGATACGCCATTGCGTTCGTCTCGGAATTCTGCTTGAGATAGAGTCCGCGTTTGCGTAAAACGGATATCGTATGAAGAAGATATGGACGGACGAAGTTGGGCGAAAAACCAGAAAACGGGTCAGAATGCACTGGTGCACTTGGGAAGTGCGCCAGAACAAAAATGAACTGGCGCACTTGGGAAGTGCGCCAGTGCATTTTTAGCCTGGCGCACCTGCCAAGTGCGCCCAGGTCAGAACAGGCTGGCTGGTCAGGTCTTGGCTGGCCTGGTCTGTGTTTGGTCGATTTTCTGAGCCTTACCTTGTCACTAGGGCTAGGTGTCAGCTCCTGATTGGCCTCTCCTTCAAATGAACGGTTATTATTGAATCAAGCTCCATCAACGGTCTAAAACAACTTGCAAACATTATAAAAAGGACCTAAGACCTAGCCTAAATCATACTATTTCATTTTAGCCTCAGGCCGCCGCCATTAAACCTAGAGCTCTGAATTAAAAATACAAAGAATAAAATTATAGAAGATGGAGGACGATTCTTGAAGGCTACAACTAGAAGCTACAACAACTACGACGCTTTAGACAACGAATTTGGGACTATTTGATTTGGGATTTTTATTTGGATTATTTGCTTCATATTGTAAGTTCTATGTTACTTTTTAGGCAAAAACGCTAAAACAATATGGACATGCCATGAATTGAAACCGGATTTAGGAACTATTGTTAATCCATTGTTTATATTGTTTATCTTTGAATTATAATTTGGGGATATTGCTATGGCAACGTTGCAAGTTAAACTTGTCATGATTTTGATGTTGTTATGAATCACTTGGGCTTAATTGTTTGGCAAGTTGGACTAATACATGTCCATGGAATCACTATGTTTATTGAAATCTTTATGTTGATTAAACCATGCCTATGATGCTAATTAAACCATGGCTATGACTATTGATGAAATTATGCCTGTGATGTTAATATACCCATCATGATTAATGAAAAATTGGGTATTGCTAGGTTATGATGAAAAGTTGGAATTATTATGTTTATAATGTTAGATATGTTAAAAATGCTAAATTGGAATCATTATGTCTATAATGTTAGTTGAGGATCATTATGTTAAAAACACTAAATTGGAATCATTATGTCTATAATGTTAGTTGAGAATCATTATGTTAAAAACGCTGAATTGGAATCATTATGTCTATAATGTTAATTGAGAATCATTATGTTAAAATGCTAAATTGGAACCATTATGTTTATAATGTTAGATGAGAATCATTATGATAAATTGGAATCATTATGTCTATGAGAATCATTATGTTAAAAATGCTAAATTGGAATCCACTATGCCTATTAGGATTACTATGCCTTTAATGTTTCATGTTTATAATAAAATTATTATTATGCCCGCAATGATTATTATGCCTATGATGTAAAGTTGAAACCATCATGTTAAATTAAGTTGGAATCATTACTATGCCAAGTTATCATCATACTAGTATTGAAACCATGTGATATGTTATAGCCTGTTTATTATGCAAGTAATGTTGGAATTGCCACATATGCCTATCACATGTTTGGTGCTATTCCCCTTTATCTCTTGAATTGTTTATGCTTGTGAACGAAGTACGTTTATATACGTTGGGGATACGATTGGGTAGAATAGGCAAAACTTGAATTAATTATAAGCATAAACTGTTAAATTTGGCATAAGTAGAACATGAAATATGGCACGAAAACTTGACTTGAACATGCCATAACTTGACTTTAAACATGCCTTAGTTGGGCACGAAGTTGATATATGAACATGATGTGGAAATAGCAAAATCTGATAAGAACATGGGCATGACTTTAGAAAACAAGAAAGTGGCCAACTCGAGCTTGGGTTGAGTTTGTAGTGTAAATCTGCCCGGAACCGCCCGGCAAATCCAGTTGCTACAAACAATAGGATCCAATGTGGGTAGTTGGTCACATCGCGCTTGAAACCCGAGGTTGGGTTGAGTTCGTAGCGTAAACCTGCCCGGAACCGCCCGGCAAATCCAGTGGCTACGAACAATAGGATCCAATGTGAGTGGTTCGGTGCATTAACGAATCAATTAATGCCAATTAGGGTTAAGTCATGAACATGAAAAGACAACTTAACCAACTTGAACACGATTTGTAGGGCTAAGTCATGAACTTGAAAACGACAACACTTAGCCAACTTGACATGACACGTAGGCGGGTTAAGTCGTGAACTGAAATGACATGCTTAACCATCTTGACATGACTAGACTGGAAAAGGATTAAGTCACGAATTACATGACTTAATCTGTTAGGCGGGTTAGGTCACGAATTACATGACCTAATCTATTAGGCGAAACCCTAGACACGACCCCTTTCAGCAGTAACCCTCTAGATGTATCAAGGTACCCTGGGGCTAGGCCGGGTGGGGCACGATTACTGGACTGATTGTAAGAGGTGAACGACGGCAGTGGGGTACGCCAGTGTAGGTTCGGTGGACTACGATCGTGCACGTATCCGGGGCAGACACTGGGTATCCGTAGATTTATCGGTGCATCTTGAATCGTGTCAGGGGTTGACACCCTAGGGCTGATACACCCGAAGGTGGACCCAGCACAGGTGACTACATTCGTGATTAGCCGTATGACACAGACATTTGACGAGCTACAACTTGTAGGGAGCCGATCGACTAGATAATCGCTCCGTAGGACCCCGTACTTGGGTCAGACCCCGTTTCAGGGTCATTTCATGACATTGGGCCGTGGGATTTATTTCGTGATGAACTTGTGATATGGGGTTAGTATACTAGTACAGTCGATGCAACGAATCTCGAACATGTGATGCTTTACTGGACTTGTCTTGACTTATCCTGATCACCTTAGTCTATCTTGTTCACCTTGACACCATTCTTAAGTTTAGTTCCAGTTCATACATGACAGGTTGTTTTAACCGTTTCTACACTGAAAGTCACTAGAACTTACTCAGTCTTTATGACTGACCCTTTTCCTTTCGCCTCTTTTTCTTTCATTTCCCCCCCCCCCCCCCCCCAGGTTCTCAAGGAGGGAATACCGCAGCTTGATCAGTTTTCACATCCAGCTTGAAGAGAAAGAATGTATTGCTTGAATCTTTCTCCGTTTTGGACTATGGCTTTGGACAGCAATTAGGGGACTTTTGTAGTTTATTTATGTTTTCTTTATGCTTCTTTAAATAATGTAATCAAGACAGTTATTATTTTGGAAGTATTGTAAGGCAGACTATGGCATGGTTTGTGTAACACGTATTTTGATGAAATAAAAGTTGTTATTTTCCGCTGTTCAAAAAATATGTGTTATTATATCTGTCTTGTATATCTGTGACTTATACTTATAAACCTCCACCAAAATTAGGGCATTCTCTTTGAGAGTGACCCTAACGGAGGTGAGGTGTTTCACTTGGTATCAGAGCATAGGTTTACCAGATAAGATAAAAGTTTCGAAAATTTATTTTCAAAGGAAAATTTAAAGAAGCGTTTTTAAAAAGATAAAATATTATTTTATTTTAAAAAGGCAAAGTCCCCCAAAGCCATAGGTGTTATCTCTTATCCTTCGTTTTGAATCTATCCTTCTTGTTTCAGCATGTCCGAAGAACTTAACTTGCCAGAGGGTGTACCAATACCTGGTTGGTTTAGACGATTCTTAGAAGCAAGGGCCACCCAGCCAGGTCCTACCGTTCCTCCTCCCCCAGCTGCAGGAAATCATCCAGCTGCAGCAGCACCTCTTCCTCCACCTCCTCCGCGGGGAAACACTTTTGCTAAGATATGTAAAGATTTTAAGGCTATGGGAGGAAAGGACTTTCATGGAACTGAGTCCTTCGTGGCAGCTAGGAATTGGCTGAATGAAACCGAGGACTTATTCGTCATCTTTGAGGTAGAAGATAGGCAGAAAGTACAACTGGCAGTGTGGCTACTAAAGGGCGAGGCTTCCTACTAATGGGAAGTCACTAATGCAGAAAGACCAGTGGAAACATGGGAGGACTTTAGGGCAAGGTTTGAGGCTAAATTTCTCTCAGAAGCTGAAAGGAGTCTTCAGTTGGAAAAATTCTTATTTCTTAAGCAAGGGAATATGACAGTCAAAGAGTATGTTAATCAGTTCGACGAGCTGGCTAGGTTCGGACTGGACCTAGTCAACACCCCGCACAAGAAGGCTCTCCGCTTTGTCAAAGGATTGAATGAGCCATTACACAGTTTGGCCATGACCCATATACCCATGGGAGCTACGTATGAAAGGTTGGTGCAGATGGCATTGCTGAACGAAGAAGATAAGGACAAGAAGGAGACAGAGGCAGAAAACTCTCAAGGGAAGAAAGAGGTCAAGCCCAACGATTCTAAGAATAAGAAGGTAGACTCCGAGAAAGGAGGCAAGAACAACAACTCACATGATAAAAGGAAATGCAATTACTGTGGTACGGAAGGGCACATAGCCAAGGATTGTAGAAAGAGGAAGAGAAAACAAGGTGAATGTTTTCATTGTGGGAAGACTGGACACATCAGCAAAGACTGCCCTGAGAAGCAGACCGGACCTTCTGGCGGTACATCGTTAACTTATTCTAGATGCTTTGTTTTATCTTATTTCTCTCCTCGATCCAATCTTGAGAACCATAGGTAGAATCTTTTTGGATGTAAACATGTAATTGAAACATGTAATGATTGCGAAATGATTGCAAGTGGTTGCTTGTGGATGCATGAATACACATTAGGCACTAGATCGGCTCAGACACATTTTCATATTGCATATGCACGATTGTTTATTCTGGAAACTTGGTTGTGCTATCATTTGGTTGTTGCATATGATTGAATGTTCGAGCACTCATGTAGAAATTATGAATTATAATAGGAAAAAAATTTGCATACATATTGGATTCATTTCACTAAACATATTTTGCATTTAGAAGATCAATCAGGCCTGATCATTAGCATTAGCTAAGGAACATATACACACACTCTTCGCATATGATCATGAAGCATTAGAAGTCTTTTAAGGACAATGGATGCTCGTGTTTGATGGATGAGTAGATGGATGTTTGGATGTTAGGATGTACATTCTTCCTGAACTTGAAGATTTCGAGGAAGAAATCCTTTTAAGTGGGGGAGAATGTAACACCCCGTGTATTTTATAACAGTAAGATTCACAAATTAAAGTATAATTAATTAAAATCAAAGAATTAAGGGAAATGGGATACGCCATTGCGTTCGTCTCGGAATTCTGCTTGAGATAGAGTCCGAGTTTGCGTAAAACGGATATCGTATGAAGAAGATATGGACGGACGAAGTTGGGCAAAAAACCAGAAAACGGGTCAGAATGCACTGGCGCACTTGGGAAGTGCGCCAGAAAAAAAATGAACTGGCGCACTTGGGAAGTGCGCCAGTGCATTTTTAGCCTGGCGCACCTGCCAAGTGCGCCCAGGTCAGAACAGGCTGGCTGGTCAGGTCTTGGCTGGCCTGGTCTATGTTTGGTCGATTTTCTGAGCCTTACCTTGTCACTAGGGCTAGGTGTCAGCTCCTGATTGGCCTCTCCTTCAAATGAATGGTTATTATTGAATCAAGCTCCATCGACGGTCTAAAACAACTTGCAAACATTATAAAAAGGACCTAAGACCTAGCCTAAATCATACTATTTCATTTTAGCCTCAGGCCGCCGCCATTAAACCTAGAACTCTGAATTAAAAATACAAAGAATAAAATTATAGAAGATGGAGGACGATTCTTGAAGGCTACAACTAGAAGCTACAACAACTACGACGCTTTAGACAACGAATTTGGGACTATTTGATTTGGGATTTTTATTTGGATTATTTGCTTCATATTGTAAGTTCTATGTTACTTTTTAGGCAAAAACGCTAAAACAATATGGACATGCCATGAATTGAAACCGGATTTAGGAACTATTGTTAATCCATTGTTTATATTGTTTATCTTTGAATTATAATTTGGGGATATTGCTATGGCAACGTTGCAAGTTAAACTTGTCATGATTTTGATGTTGTTATGAATCACTTGGGCTTAATTGTTTGGCAAGTTGGACTAATACATGTCCATGGAATCACTATGTTTATTGAAATCTTTATGTTGATTAAACCATGCCTATGATGCTAATTAAACCATGGCTATGACTATTGATGGAATTATGCCTGTGATGTTAATATACCCATCATGATTAATGAAAAATTGGGTATTGCTAGGTTATGATGAAAAGTTGGAATTATTATGTTTATAATGTTAGATATGTTAAAAATGCTAAATTGGAATCATTATGTCTATAATGTTAATTGAGGATCATTATGTTAAAAACACTAAATTGGAATCATTATGTCTATAATGTTAGTTGAGAATCATTATGTTAAAAACGCTAAATTGGAATCATTATGTCTATAATGTTAGTTGAGAATCATTATGTTAAAATGCTAAATTGGAACCATTATGTTTATAATGTTAGATGAGAATCATTATGATAAATTGGAATCATTATGTCTATGAGAATCATTATGTTAAAAATGCTAAATTGGAATCCACTATGCCTATTAGGATTACTATGCCTTTAATGTTTCATGTTTATAATAAAATTATTATTATGCCCGCAATGATTATTATGCCTATGATGTAAAGTTGAAATCATCATGTTAAATTAAGTTGGAATCATTACTATGCCAAGTTATCATCATACTAGTATTGAAACCATGTGATATGTTATAGCCTGTTTATTATGCAAGTAATGTTGGAATTGCCACATATGCCTATCACATGTTTGGTGCTATTCCCCTTTATCTCTTGAATTGTTTATGCTTGTGAACGAAGTACGTTTATATACGTTGGGGATACGATTGGGTAGAATAGGCAAAACTTGAATTAATTATAAGCATAAACTGTGAAATTTGGCATAAGTAGAACATGAAATATGGCACGAAAACTTGACTTGAACATGCCATAACTTGACTATAAACATGCCTTAGTTGGGCACGAAGTTGATATATGAACATGATGTGGAAATAGCAAAATCTGATAAGAACATGGGCATGACTTTAGAAAACAAGAAAGTGGCCAACTCGAGCTTGGGTTGAGTTTGTAGTGTAAATCTGCCCGGAACCGCCCGGCAAATCCAGTTGCTACAAACAATAGGATCCAATGTGGGTAGTTGGTCACATCGCGCTTAAAACCCGAGGTTGGGTTGAGTTCGTAGCGTAAACCTGCCCGGAACCGCCCGGCAAATCCAGTGGCTACGAACAATAGGATCCAATGTGAGTGGTTCGGTGCATTAACGAATCAATTAATGCCAATTAGGGTTAAGTCATGAACATGAAAAGACAACTTAACCAACTTGAACACGATTTGTAGGGCTAAGTCATGAACTTGAAAACGACAACACTTAGCCAACTTGACATGACACGTAGGCGGGTTAAGTCATGAACTGAAATGACATACTTAACCATCTTGACATGACTAGATTGGAAAAGGATTAAGTCATGAATTACATGACTTAATCTGTTAGGCGGGTTAGGTCATGAATTACATGACCTAATCTATTAGGCAAAACCCTAGACACGACCCCTTTCAGCAGTAACCCTCTAGATGTATCAAGGTACCCTGGGGCTAGGCCGGGTGGGGCACGATTACTGGGCTGATTGTAAGAGGTGAACGACGGCAGTGGGGTACGCCAGTGTAGGTTCGGTGGACTACGATCGTGCACGTATCCGGGGCAGACACTAGGTATCCGTAGATTTATCTGTGCATCTTGAATCGTGTCAGGGGTTGACACCCTAGGGCTGATACACCCGAAGGTGGACCCAGCACAGGTGACTACATTCGTGATTAGCCGTATGACACAGACACTTGACGAGCTAGAACTTGTAGGGAGCCGATCGACTAGATAATCGCTCCGTAGGACCCCGTACTTGGGTCAGATCCCGTTTCAGGGTCATTTCATGACATTGGGCCGTGGGATTTATTTCGTGATGAACTTGTGATATGGGCTTAGTATACTAGTACAGTCGAAGCAACGAATCTCGAACATGTGATGCTTTACTGGACTTGTCTTGACTTATCCTGATCACCTTAGTCTATCTTGTTCACCTTGACACCATTCTTAAGTTTAGTTCCAGTTCATACATGACAGGTTGTTTTAACCGTTTCTACACTGAAAGTCACTAGAACTTACTCAGTCTTTATGACTAACCCTTTTCCTTTCGCCTCTTTTTCTTTCGTTTCCCCCCCAGGTTCTCAGGGAGGGAATACCGTAGCTTGATCAGTTTTCACATCCAGCTTGAAGAGAAAGAATGTATTGCTTGGATCTTTCTCCGTTTTGGACTATGGCTTTGGACAGCAATTAGGGGACTTTTGCAGTTTATTTATGTTTTCTTTATGCTTCTTTAAATAATGTAATCAAGACAGTTATGATTTTGGAAGTATTGTAAGGCAGACTATGGCATGGTTTGTGTAACATGTATTTTGATGAAATAAAAGTTGTTATTTTCCGCTGTTAAAAAAATATGTGTTATTATATCTGTCTTGTATATCTGTGACTTATACTTATAAACCTCCACCAAAATTAGGGCATTCCCTTTTAGAGTGACCCTAACGGAGGCGGGGTGTTTCAAAATAATTACATTTGTAATGTAATATAAAGATTTCATTTTATACAACGTAAAAAGAATATCATTCTTTATGTAAAAAGAAAAGATCATACTTCATTGTAGGTGAGTCAACATCAGAATTCACATTTTTAATGTAAATAAATCAGTAGAAAGGATTCATTGTTTTGATAAATTATGTTGACATGAGAACTTACATTTTTATTATATATGAAATGATTCATCATTATATATGTTTATGATGCTGAAATGTTACACTCCCATTTACAAGTTACCCGACTTGTTTATGTGATTGGGACGATAATTTTCACACATCGCCCAAGCGTACAAATGATTTATGATTTGTTTGATGGATGAAACCCCACACGGGTATTGGGATGATATTGGATACACACTAATCCCAATATTTAGTTATCTGTCAATCGATGGACTGACAGTCTGTGATGAGCTTCAGTCATCTACTTTAATTCTCACACAGTTATAGATTCCACTTTGGTCGTCATTTGGATGTTTGATAGTTATTTATCATGATTGTTGATTTCATACAAAATATGGTTGTTGTTTGAGTCACATTCCAATAAGAATATTTTAGAAAAAGAATATATTTTGGAAAAATTATATTTTTATTGAAATGAACCAATTATCAACTAGAATTAATCATTAAATTTACATTTAATGAAGTTTTCCAATTTATAATATTTAATTGGAAATTAAATTGAATAAATTGGATTTGGGTTTGTCGTGAATAGTGTCTTAAATAACACTGTTCTTAAACCCCATATGAAAGGAATAATCTTTTAATTTAGATTATTAAGGTTTTCAATTATATTTAGTAATTGAAATAAGATGAAATGTGAGTTGGGTTTATTGTGAATGGTGTTTTTAAGTGACATGTGTTCTTTAACACAACTGACAGCGAAAGTATGATTTGGAATTTATAAATCTTTTATTAAGAGTTAAATGGGGATTTTCCCCAAAAGTAAAGTTTTCCAATTTAATACATTAAATCGGAATTGAATAGGATTCGAATTAATTATAACCGAGATAAGCTTCTGTAAAAGAAGGCCGATACTACATATGGAATTTAATAGGCCTTGCCGTTATTCCATTTATATTATTGGTTGGATACAGAAATTTATAACGATTATATATTGATTTGTTTTCTGTGAAGATTCCATATATTATGGAAGATGATTTTGGGCTTACCGCGAACAATGTTTTAAATGACATTAGTTCTTTAACCCAGTTAAAGATAAGTTAAATTTCTTAAATTTAAATAATCATTGAATAATGATTTTTGTTTTTAAAACCAAATTAGGGGTTTAATAAATCTTTAAAATTTAAGAATAAATTTGAAGAACTTATCTTTGATAAGATAATGTGAGTATTTTATTTAAAAGGATATTCTGAATTGGAATGAGACATTGGGTGTGCTTTTATAGTACTTGATTTCTAATTATAAAATACGCTAGTTATTCGGAAAGACCGGGTTTAACCCATTCTGAGTAATTACTACGACGATGAAGAGTCGAAGATGAAGACGATGGTTGAAGACCGGCGATCTTCACATCGAATGGATGTGTTGCTACAGAGACCCTGATGGGAGTAGCTACCTTGAAGGGTTTCAGTGGTGGCCGTCCGGACAATTGTTGATTGTTCGTATTTGGTTTTCGCTCAGACCCAGAGCATAAGCTAGTAAATGGATGCGTGTCTGACATTGGATTTCATTCCATGTGAATTAAATCGATTTCTGTTAATGTATGTCTGTTTGGTGGTGGAGGATTTATTCTCTACTTAACACCCTGGTATATATTAATAGTGATTGATCGCATGGCGTGAATTGTCAATGTGGCACGCTAAGATGCAATTGATCAAGGCTTTTGTTGAAAAGCAGGGCCTTGTTGGATAATCAAAGCATAGCCTATTATGGCATAGCTTTGTGTATATCGTGACATCGCGAGCCTCACACCCCGCTATGAGTCAAAAACGGGATATGGACTGCAGGGAGTGCACACGTTTCTTTCTAGCTAGTGGTAGTGTCAGTGCTTTGACACGGCCTGACATTTTACTTATGTGGATGATGGATTTTGAGGCGCCTCGGATTTTTATAGGCCGATAGTGGTCATATTATAGGTTCAAAGGAACCGGGAAACGTGTGTTCAGGCATAACCAATCCACTGCCGATAGGCGGGGACCGGCCCTGAAGATCCAAGGGTTCACTGCGGGGGATCCTGAGGCATTTGCTAGAGTGTCTCAAATCGGAGAGGAGCTTGCCCCTAGCCTCGACTCATGATGGAAATCCAATTTCCAATACGACCTTGCGGTTTTGATTGTAGAACTAGTATGGTGACATAGTAGGATAGGGTACTATGTCGTCTATGATTAATGCATTATGATTGAAACTGATTTTGAAATATATATACCCATAGATATACACACTAATATTAGCTCCATTTTATCGTATCAAGCATTTTTTGACCATTATAAGGTAAAACCCTATCCTCCGGTTTGCGTTGCATTGTGTGATGGGACTTGGGTCTTATAATGGTTTCATTTTTCTAAAAAGCATTCTGTCGTTTAACGTTTTTACTTTATTTTATGCACTGGTAATCCAATGGAGTAAACCCGTTCCGCATTAGCAACGTGGTCCTGTGATTAGCCTTATTATTAGATAAGTTAAGTTAAGATTTCTCATACCAGTCCCATGACTGGCCTGTAGTTTGTTTCACTGGCAAACTCGAGTGCCCAAATTTTCCACACGGGCAGTCGAGTAGCTTTTTGCAGATATATTTACGGGATCTTGGCTTACAGCTGAAGCAGTATTCGGAAAGCTCTGTATCCGTGCATTCCTTTCAGTTGCATATTTGTATTATTTTTCCGCTGCTATTTAAATGTAATTTAAACTCTGATATTATTGTATTTCCAATGTATATCATAAGTTCATACTCTGTTATATTCTTGTACTCTGATGTAATTGTTGTAATCGGCAATAAAATGTTCTTCAGTTTGTGTTCTGATGTGTGTTGTTCTCAAGGCAATCCAGCCTTTCCTTTACTGGGAAGTTTGGGTCGTTTCAGTTGGTATCAGAGCTTTGGTTTACAGAGCTCGAGAACAAGACACATTAGAACTGAACGAAAGAATTCATCAGAGATTGGATTAGTAATATCCAATGAGAATAACTCGTTATTGATCCTAGAACGAGTGTGAAGAGTATTAAATTTTTAAAAATAAAAATGAAAACAAATTTAGTTTTGGAAAATTTATCTAAAAATACGTATTTGAGTATATTATTATATTTTAATGTGGATAATCGAGTATATAAGGATTTCGAATATACGAGTAATGAACGGATATTCGAAGTTTTAATATACTGGATAGATGTAGAATCACACCCTAGTCGCCCGGAGGTAATTCTGGTGATAGGTCGACCATCACCAGTATTTATGTTCGAGTCTCGAAGGTGGGATTTCTATATATTTCCATTGACTGGTACGAGAACCAACACTTAGTTAGTACACATTGCTATGATTTGCACTAAAAAATAATATGATTTTTAACTATATATAAAGATTATATATTTGAAAAGTTAATCACCTAATTAATTGCTAGTTGTGATGTTTGATTATTAGTTTAGCTAATAAAAGTATAGAAATAATAATTAATTTAGCTAATAAGAGTATGGAAACCAATAAAGTTGAGTTGGTTAATTAAACAACTTTTCGCTTCGTTCCTTTTCGAGGACGAAAAGATTTTAAGTGGGGGCGATTGTAACGACCCGGATTTTGGGGCCAATTTAATTTTTTTTTAAGAAATTTTAATTGATTTTAATGTTTAGAATAATTTATTTTAGATAAGAACGACTAAAAAATTTATTTTAAAACAAATAAATTCAATTTAATTATAAAAGGAGTTTAAAACAGGCTGCAGTTTGAAATTTTGAATTTGAACTTTAACTGACTGTACATGATTCATTTTAAATCAGAATTGAGAGAAACCAGAAATATTTAAATTTGTTTGATCATATCTTTCTAACGAATCTTAAAAACTGAAATTTCGTTTTAAAAATCAAAAGTTATGTCCAGTTTAAAATTTAGAAAAGTAGCTGTAGAATTTATATATATTTCAATATAATATATTGGCCTTAAAAATAGCCATTTCACAAACGACCTTGGTTTTCGATGAAACCACTTTTGTTGGAACCGGAATGTCAAATTATTGGTAGGTTTCAATTTTCGTAATTTTTCGAATTAGTATGTGAGCGTGGCAAAGGAAAACGTGTTTTGTTAGTTTCGGTCAAATTTAACCGACTAGAAAATGGCCATTTTTCAAACAGTCTCAGAATTCGACGAAATTAGTCTTGTTAGAACCGTATCGTCAAAACATAACTAGAAATAATTTTTCTGGAATTTTTAGAGGTCGTATGTGGCCCCGGTAATTTAAAATGTATGTTTGAATTTAATAATTTAATGATTTTTAATTAAATTTAAAGAAAAACATATCATAACAGCCGAATTGGGTTACGAAACATGTTCCACTGAGTCCGAAATGGGGGTTAATAGGTAAGAACGACAGTCGTTGGGCCTAATTCTGAGTTAGTGGTTTAACGGGCCTTAAGGGGTTAAATTTAATAATATTTTAATATAAATAAAGCTTAAAATTGCTAAACCCTAAATCTAGTTACATCAGCCGCTATGTTCTTCCATCGATGGCCAGGAAGCTCCGGAATTCAAATCCAAATAACTTCCAATCTACTTTATAATTTTCGAAGCAATTAGAAGCAAATCGAAGAACTTTCCACAAGCTTTACATCGATACGGCGATGATAAAAAAGCATAGAGAAACGGGCTCGAATTTCGAGCAGGAAGGAGCGCCGCTCGGGGCGGATTTCGTGGGTCCTGGGCCCACCGAGTCCGACCTTGCTGCCGCCGTGGGGAGGCGCCACTCCTCCCTTCCTCGTGGTGTCCCCTGATCGGTCTCCAGCCCCCTCGAGTGGCGTGCGCAGAGGAGGATTAGGAGCAACGATGGGTTCAGTTTGTAGCGATGAATACGTGGAGCCTTACGAATTGAAAAAGAAAGGGTAAAAGGGGAAATTGTTATTTAATTAATTTATTTATATTAATTTATGTAATCAAATCTTTAAAATACTATAACTCTTTCGTACGAGGTTTGTTTTACGAACCATCGGAAGCGTTGGAATCAGAAAAATGAGAGCTACAACATAGAACAGACTAGAGATGAAACGGAGCACTTTGGAAATTCAACAAATTTGAACAGGAACGATTTCTGAAAACCAATCGATGTGAGAAATCTATATTTTTTTATTTATTTATAAATAATACTGAATTTATTATCACAAATCTACTGTTATTTCCTGTTTGCAATTATTCATGCGTGTTCTGTGTTGAATGTAATGTATGGATCTGTTTGTTTGGTAATGTTATTTGGATGATGAATGGTTAAACATATTTATCTATCAGGAGATAATTTATTAGAAATATTTAGATCAATTTGTAGTGATAAAGGAAGTAAAACTAAAATATATAATTTTTGGCTAGATAAAATGATCAAAAATATGGAATACCAAATTTTGTTAATTTCTTGAATTAGAAATTTCAACAAACATATGAAACACCAAATTGTGGTAAGTTGTTGAACTAGTATATTTCAACAAAAATGAAATGTCAATTTAAAACCATTCTTGTTAGATTAGAATTAAAACATGATTTTAATACACAATACATTTTAATGTTTTGAATAGAAACTACATCTTTATGTAGTTGGTGATAGTAAAATTAGAAATTAACATTTTCATTGTAGAATATGACATTAAAGAGAAATTAACATTTTCATTGTAAAATGTGACATTATAGTAGAATTAACATTTTTATTTGAAAGGTGTTATGCAAATCAAAATCACATATTTGTCAAAAGGATGATTATTGAAATAAAATGATCATATTTTTGTCAAAAGGATGATTTTTGAAATAAAATGACCATTCTTGTCAAAAGAATTTGATTAGATTATAAGGAACAAAATTAACATTTTGGTTAATTAGATTAAATTCGACCAAAATTAACATTTTGATTTCATTGAAAGTGATTAGACAAAATTCATATTTTGTTAACATTAAAAGGATTATGATAAAATTTATGTTTTGTTAGCATTAAAAGGATTTGATAAGAATTAACATTTTTGTTAACATTAGAAATAGAATTTACATTTATGTAAAGGATGACATTAGAAAATTTAATCTCATTTTTGTGAAAAATGTGCATTAGAGTTAAATTAACATTTTTGGTTACATTTAAAATGATTAAACAAAATTTATATTTTTGTTTACATTATAAAAATTAGACAAAATTAACATTTTTGTGTAATTTGAAATGGCATCAAAATAGTCATTTTTGTTGTAATAAGAAATGAACTAGAAAATGTATATTTTTATACATATAAGAAATGAACTAGAAAATGTATATTTTATACATAAAAGAAATGAATGAATTAAGAACGTATATTTCTATACATTAAGAAGGATGAATCAGAAAAGGACATTTTTGCTAGAAAATGTAAATTAAAATAAAATGGACATTTTTGTCAAAATTAAAAGAATGAAACAAAATATAGCATCTTTATGTTATTAGTTTTGAAACACCAAATATACGCCTTTGTCAATTTACATTAGTTAGTACAAAATAATCACTTTTGTCAATTTACATTAGTTGAAACCGATTATTCACTTTGGTCAATTTATACTAGTTGAAAACCAATTTTTCGCTTTGTCAATTTACACTAATGAAACAAAATATGATTTAAGAGCTACACTTTTAGATGCAAACAAATATTACATTTTTATTTTGTATTTTAGTTAGAATTTAAAATATACATTTTTGTTTGCAAATTTAGTTGCAAACAAACATTTAATAAAGATTTTATATTTTCTTTTGTTTGCATATTTAGATGCAAATAAAACATCGTAGTTAAAAGGCTATATTTTTGTTTGCATTCTCTATTGCAAATAAAACATGAAATCAAAAAGTATATTTTTATCTACACTTTATTTGTTATAAAAATGATAAGACTAAATAATTACATTTGTAATGTAATATAAAGATTTCATTTTATACAACGTAAAAAGAATATCATTCTTTATGTAAAAAGAAAAGATCATACTTCATTGTAGGTGAGTCAACATCAGAATTCACATTTTTAATGTAAATAAATCAGTAGAAAGGATTCATTGTTTTGATAAATTATGTTAACATGAGAACATACATTTCTATTATATACGAAATGATTCATCATTATATATGTTTATGATGCTGAAATGTTACACTCCCATTTACAAGTTACCCGACTTGTTTATGTGATTGGGACGATAATTTTCACACATCGTCCAAGCGCACAAATGATTTATGATTTGTTTGATGGATGAAACCCCACACGGGTATTGGGATGATATTGGATACACACTAATCCCAATATTTAGTTATCTGTCAATCGATAGACTGACAGTCTGTGATGAGCGTCAGTCATCTACTTTAATTCTCACACAGTTATAGATTCCACTTTGGTCGTCATTTGGATGTTTGATAGTTATTTATCATGATTGTTGATTTCATACAAAATATGGTTGTTGTTTGAGTCACATTCCAATAAGAATATTTTAGAAAAAGAATATATTTTGGAAAAATTATATTTTTATTGAAATGAACTAGTTATCAACTAGAATTAATCATTAAATTTACATTTAATGAAGTTTTCCAATTTATAATATTTATTGGAAATTAAATTGAATAAATTGGATTTGGGTTTGTCGTGAATAGTGTCTTAAATAACACTGTTCTTAAACCCCATATGAAAGGAATAATCTTTTAATTTAGATTATTAAGGTTTTCAATTATATTTAGTAATTGAAATAAGATGAAATGTGAGTTGGGTTTATTGTGAACGGTGTTTTTAAGTGACATGTGTTCTTTAACACAACTGACAGCGAAAGTATGATTTGGAATTTATAAATCTTTTATTAAGAGTTAAATGGGGATTTTCCCCAAAAGTAAAGTTTTCCAATTTAATACATTAAATCGGAATTGAATAGGATTCGAATTAATTATAACCGAGATAAGCTTCTGTAAAAGAAGGCCGATACTACATATGGAATTTAAGAGGCCTTGCCGTTATTCCATTTATATTATTGGTTGGATACAGAAATTTATAACGATTATATATTGATTTGTTTTCTATGAAGATTCCATATACTATGGAAGATGATTTTGGGCTTACCGCGAACAATGTTTTAAATGACATTAGTTCTTTAACCCAGTTAAAGATAAGTTAAATTTCTTAAATTTAAGTAATCATTGAATAGCGATTTTTGTTTTTAACACCAAATTGGGGGTTTAATAAATCTTTAAATTTTAAGAATAAATTTGAAGAACTTATCTTTGATAAGATAATGTGGGTATTTTATTTAAAAGGATATTCTGCATTGGAATGAGACATTGGGTGTGTTTTTATAGTACTTGATTTCTAATTATAAAATACGCTAGTTATTCTGAAAGACCGGGTTTAACCCATTCTGAGTAATTACTACGACGATGAAGAGTCGAAGATGAAGACGGTGGTTGAAGACCGACGATCTTCACATCGAATGGATGTGTTGCTACAGAGACCCTGATGGGAGTAGCTACCTTGAAGGGGCTTCAGTGGTGGCCGTCCGGACTATTGTTGATTGGTCGGATTTGGTTTTCGCTCAGACCCAGAGCATAAGCTAGTAAATGGATGCGTGTCTGACATTGGATTTCATTCCATGTGAATTAAATCGATTTCTGTTAATGTATGTCTGTTTGGTGGTGGAGGATTTATTCTCTACTTAACACCCTGGTATATATTAATAGTGATTGATCGCATGGCGTGAATTGTCAATGTGGCACGCCAAGATGCAATTGATCAAGGCTTTTGTTGAAAAGAAGGGCCTTGTGGGATAATCAAAGCATAGCCTATTACGGCATAGCTTTGTGTATATCGTGACTTCGCGAGCCTCACACCCCGGTATGAGTCAAAAACGGGATATGGACTGCAGGGAGTGCACACGTTTCTTTCTAGCTAGTGGTAGTGTCAGTGCTTTGACACGGCCTAGCATTTTACTTATGTGGATGATGGATTTTGAGGCGCCTCGGATTTTTATATGCCGATAGTGGTCATATTATAGGTTCAAAGGAACCGGGAAACGTGTGTTCAGGCATAACCAATCCACTGTCGATGGGCGTGGACCGGCCCTGAAGATCCAAGGGTTCACTGCGGGGGATCCTGAGGCATTTGCTAGAGTGTCTCGAATCGGAGAGGAGCTTGCCCCTAGCCTCGACTCATGATGGAAATCCAATTTCCAATACGACCTTGCGATTTTGATTGTAGAACTAGCATGGTGACATAGTAGGATGGGGTACTATGCCGTCTATGATTAATACTTTATGATTGAAATTGATTTTGAAATATATATACCCATAGATATACACACTAATATTAGCTCCGTTTTATCGTATCAAGCATTTTTGACCATTATAAGGTAAAACCCTATCCTTCGGTTTGCGTTGCAGTGTGTGATGGGACTTGGGTCTTATAATGGTTTCATTTTTCTAAAAAGCATTGCGTCGTTTAACGTTTTTACTTTATTTTACGCACTAGCAATCCAATGGAGTAAACCCGTTCCGCGTTAGCGGTGTGGTCCTGTGATTAGCCTTATTATTAGATAAGTTAAGTTAAGATTTCTCATACCAGTCCCATGACTGACCTGTAGTTTGTTTCACTGGCAAACTCGGGTGCCCATATTTTCCACACGGGCAGTCGAGTAGCTTTTTGCAGGTATATTTACAGGATCTTGGCTTACAGCTGAAGCAGTATTCGGAAAGCTCTGTATCCGTGTATTCCATTCAGTTGCATATTTGTATTATTTTTCCACTGCTATTTAAATGTAATTTAAACTCTGATATTATTGTATTTCCAATGTATATCATAAGTTCATACTCTGTTATTTTCTTGTACTCTGATGTAATTGTTGTAATCAGTAATAAAATGTTCTTCAGTTTGTGTTCTGATGTGTGTTGTTCTCAAGGCAATCCAGCCTTTCCTTTACTGGGAAGTTTGGGTCGTTTCACTTTATGTCTGACCTCATTTGTTTTCGCCTCTTTTTCTTTCCGTCCCCCCCCCCCCACTCCAGGTGCTCAGGGTGGAAACATGGGAGCTTGATTCATATTCTCTCTTCTTGAAGTGCTTGAAGTATTGCTTGGCTTTGACTCTACCTTCTTATGGCAGTTTATGTTGGGGATTATGGTTTTAAAATTATGCATCCTGAAGGATTTTGGTATAAGACAGATATTTGTGTACTTGGGTTTTGGTATTGTAATTTTGAAGGATGTAACCAAACTTATTTCTGTTTCTGCTGTAATAAAGTTATAAATTTTTCAAGTACTACTTTGCGTATCTGTCTTGTAATATTCTGTTCTGTTTACTTATAATGTTTCATGGAAGTTAATGCATTCCCTTTGCAAATGACATTAACAGACATGGGGTGTTACACTTGGTATCAGAGCTGAAGGTTACCATATTTGATAAAAAAAATTTGAAAACTATTTTCAAAAAGGTTTTAAAAAGGAAGTATTTTCAAAAGTAAAGCTTATTTTGAAAAACATAATCCCCTAAAGCCATATATCTGTCTTTCGATTCTCCGTTTTGAATCTCTTCCTTTTTCTTTTCAGTATGTATGGGGTACCCGAGATACCCGAGGGCATACCGATACCAACTTGGTTCAAAAGGTATCTGGAGGCTAGGGCCACCGCCACAGGCCCAGTAGACGTTCCTCCTCCCCCAGCTGCAGCCGCTCCTCCTCCTCCCCCTCCCCGCATTGATACTTTTTCGAAGATATGCAAAGACTTTCGGGCAATGGGCGGGAAACCTTTTCATAGGTCAGAGACGTTTGTTGAAGCTCAAAATTGGCTTAAGGAGGTGGAAGATTTGTTTGGTATCTTCGAGATAGAAGATGGAAGGAAGGTCCAATTAGCTGCTTGGTTAATGAAGGACGAATCCCCGTTTTGGTAGGAGGTCACGAATGGAGAGCGTCCAGTGGAGACATGGATGGATTTCAGGCATAGGTTCGAGATGAAATTTCTCTCACGAGCAGAAGAGAATTTATACATGGAGAGGTTCTTTCCGTTTAAGTAGGGGAATTTATCAGTAAAGGAGTACGTTAACAAGTTCAATCAGTTGGCGAGATTTGGCTTAGACTTGGTGAACACACCTGAAAAGAAGGCCCTGAGATTCGTTAAAGGTTTGAATGAGCCGCTACACGGGTTGGCTATGACCCACATTCCTATGGGGGCTACCTTCGAGAAATTGGTTGACATGGCATTGATGCATGAAGAGGAAGCCAAAAGTGAGAAAAAAGAGGAAAAGCTTAAAGGACCATAGAACAAGAAAGCGTGGCCCATAAAGGAAACACAAAAGAAGGATGAAAAGTCTGAAGATAGGAAGGAGAAAAAGTGCTTTACTTGTGGAAGCTTGACTCATCTGAACAAGGATTGCAGAAAGAGGAAGGGCACTTTCTTCAACTGTGGTGAGATGGGACACTTCACTAGGGACTGCCCGAAGAAACGAGGGCAAGGGCAGAGGACAGTACCTACTTTTGAAGGGCAGGTGAATGCTCACGTGGCTGGTGGATAGGATAGAGATAGGAAAATTTCTGTAGAAGGTTAAATTTTCCTTATTTGATTATTGAGTTAAAACTCTTTTTGATTCTGGCATTTTGATTCTGTAATTGAGACTCTGCACTTTAATACTGGTCTTGTTTCTGATCCCGCTATAGTCTCAAACCCCATAAGGGTTACGACTCATCTGTTTGTGGTAGGTTGGGGTTTGAGGGTATCCGTGTTGGGCGTTAAGTTGACTATGACACATACATTCTGGGTTTTGTGGGATATGGTGGGGTTTTATCATGCTTATATTCCTAAGAATCATTTGATAATCTGATATGTACCAGTAGTCTGTAAGTATCTGAATATTTCTGAAAAGGATAGGGGTTTTTACTCGAAGCGTAAAGTCGATTTCCAGTTTTGACATTGTTTAATGGGAGTAATTCTTTGAGTGTCAATCTGATGTTGATTTCGGTCTTCAGGGTTGATACTTAGAGATTTATTCTCTTAACCGATGTCTAATGGGAACAGAACTTTTGTTTTAATTGTACTTGCTTCTATCAATTGGCTGTATCCTATCGATCGAGTCTTCGACCTTTAGGTAGAAACTAATGGTTGTAAAAATTTGTTTGAGACATGTTATGTTTGATGGTTGCAAGTGGTTGCTAGTGGTTGCTCGTGGATGCATATACATACACTAGGCACTAGATCGGCTCAAAAAGCACTCTCATACTACATATGGATGTGTGTGCATTTTTCAATTTTTGTGGATGCAAAATGATTGACGCATCACATGGATGTTGCATTTGGATGAATGGTTATGCACTCATATAGAAATGATGTGTATCAAATAGGATTTCTTGCATACATAATTGGACTCATGGCACTAACATAAATCACATTGAGGAGGTCAACTGAATCAGTAGACCAACTGATCTTTGCATTAGATAAGAGACATATACACACACTTTTGCATATGTTCATACAACATTAGAAGTTTTCTAAGTACAATGGATGCTTGTGGATGATGGTTGAGTAGATGGGTGATTGGATGGTAGGACACATTCTTCTTAACTTGAAGAATTCAGGGACGAAATCCTTCGAGGGGAGAATGTAACACGCCGTATTTTCTATGAACATAAAAGTAACAAAACAAAGTATAATTAATTTTTAAAAGAAGAATTAAGGGAAACGGGATACGCCATTGCGTTTGTCTCGGAATTCTGCTTGAGATAGAGTCCGAGTTTGCGTAAATCGGACTTCGTATGAAGAAGTTATGGCCCTCAGAAGTTTCAGGAATTTAAATAAATTAAAACAGCTCAGATTTAAGTTTGAAATTCAAATCACGCACCCGGGCTGGGCGGGAAATTTCCCTCCTAGGACCCAGGTCGACCAGGGGGTCGACCTGGGGTCAACCTGGGTCACATAAGTCGACCAGGAGGTCGACCTTCCCCTTATTTCCAGATCCGAGGATTGGTTCGTTTTTCTGCATTTGGACGCCTGTTCTGACCAGATTCGTTGATCCCTATGCTATTTAAACACCCCTAAACCCCACTTTCTCTCCACACCAAACCATTGTAACGCTATGCTGCCTCAATTCTAATTAAAATAAATCAATGGCTTCTCTGCTCTGCTGAAACCTAAGCTAGAACTATTGCTTCTTCTTCTTCCAATCTGAGTAGGATTAAAAGAGAATAACTACAACCCTTTTTCTTTTAGAATCCAACCAAGGAGAGTACAGTTATTTTCAGATATGAAATTTAATTCTGACCTTGACATGGTTATAAATCTGAATTTGAGATTATGCATATTCTTGTTTATCAGATTTGTTTTTCTATGTAGATCTATCTTATTAATATTATAGTAACTATTCTGTATATCTTCCTTCCTTCTGTTCTATAGCCAGGCTACCACGAGCCTGAGCCAAATCTCATAAGAGATTGACGCACGAACACTAAATTTAGGTAAAATAGTGAATGATGCTTAATTAGACATGATTGATTTGTGACTAATTTGAGAAAAGAACCATATGTTGTAATTTAAGATCTAGATCTGGGCATACCATATATGATAGTCTGTGATTTGGAAGAAGGAGAATTATTGTGTATATGACTTAGGCGGAAAGATCTATATTATAACTATTAAATGTGAATACGCCTAAATGGGGATTTTGGATATTAGGCATACGCTGAAATCAAAGGCTATAATTTGGCATAATTCGTATTGTATATCATGATTTGGGGTTTTTAGAGAATATTCTGTACTATGTAAATTTAACTAAAATTTGGGGCATATGTTATATTGTGAATTATGACCATAATTTGGGCATGTAAAATTAGGCTTAATTTTATGATTAAATCTGTTAAATTGCCTAATCTGCTAAATCTGTTGAAATTGAATACGGTAAATTTGGGTTATGAAAATCTGTAGGCTCGATCTAAAAATTAAGCAAAACAAGTTAATAGAACTTTGAATAATCAGTTGTAACTTGTAAATAAGTTTAATTTGTTGAATTGGCATAATTAGTCTGACATTGGCATAATCTGTAAATGAATACTTTAGTAAAAATAAGAATGCTGAGACACGAGGTTGGACTCTGTTTGAGGTAGAAGCCTGCCCGGACCCAACCGGCTCAACCAGCAACCGCAAACTATCAGTCTAATGTGAGAGGTTGTAGGCATAACTAAAAGATGCTTAGACACGAGGTTAGGTCTGGCTTGCGGCAAAAGTCTGCCTGGAACCGCCCGACACATCTAGCGGCCACAAGCTACCAACCTAATGTGAGAAATATGTGCATTAGTAATTAATTAATGCAAATCTAGGATAAATATGATGCCTAAAACGTGTTGGGTGGATAAGGTTAAATCAACTGGGCGGATGAATCTAATAAACCCGTTTCGTAAATCTATAGGCCCAATACAAAGTTAGGTGAAACAATCTGTAAGTCTGTTAATCTGTATATCTGACCAATTAGTCTGAAAACCTGTTAACCTGTATGTCTGATCTGAGAACTAGTTAATCTGAACTTTGTACATCTGAAATCTGTAAAGCAAGTTAATCTGAAATCTGTTAGTTTGGGGACACAAGGTTAGGAGGGGTAATTACTTGTGTCATCTGTTGTGTGGGACCCATATTAGTCAGTAACCCTTTTCTGGTATCAAAACTATGACCCAACACTAGGAGGGGTCCGGGCACGCTTACTGAACTAATTGTAAGAGGTTCACTCTGATAATGACGAGGGGTGTCGATGACGCATTCCAACCGGGTCATGTGCGTGCGTGGATCCGGTCTGCTCTGAGGATGTAAGACACCATGACATCTGTAAATAGGTCTGTGTCTATAGGTTGCCACTTTAGGGAATGATACACCCTTCTGTGGGACCGGCACAGGGTATTTATGTATTAGGGAGTCGATCGCTTGGGGTAGAATTTAGGGTACACTTGGTTTTGTTTGTTTATGTTGGTGTATCGTCTGTTTCTGTTGGGGTGGTAAAGGCCCATTAGTTGGGGTGGTAAAGGCCCATTATTAGCATTCTGTTTATGTACCTTGTGTTTCTGTTGGGGTGGTAAAGGCCCATTAGTTGGGATGGTAAAGGCCCATTATTAGCATTCTTTTTCTATACCTTCTGTTTCTGTTGGAGTGGTAAAGGCCCATTATTAGCATTCTGTTTCTGTACCTTTTGTCTCTGTTGGGGTGGTAAAGGCCCATTACTAGCATTATGTAGAGATTATTTTGTTTCTGCTTCTGTTTCAGTTTAGACAGTAGGGTAATACCTAATCCTGTTATACTATGTATTAGTGCAGAGAAGTAAGATATAGGTAAGAAGCATATCTTGGTCTATATCTTCTATTTAACTTAAGCATACCTGTACTCCTGTTGCTGTAATCTCTCATCTAGCTTTATTTACATGTCATGATACTACTATCTGTTTATATGCTGAAAGTTATTGGACTCGCCAGACTTTATGTCTGACCTTATTTGTTTTCGCCTCTTTTTTTTTCGTTCCCCCCTAGGTGCTTAGGGTGGAAACATAGGAGCTTGATTCATATTCTCTCTGCTTGAAGTGCTTGAAGTATTGCTTGGCTTTGAGTTTACCTTTTTATGGCAGTTTATGTTGGGGATTATGGTTTTAAAATAATGCATTCTGAAGGATTTTGGTATAAGACGGATACTTGTGTACTTGGGTTTTGGTATTGTAATTTTGAAGGATGTAACCAAACTTATTTCTGTTTCTGCTGTAATAAAGTTATAAATTTTTCAAGTACTACTTTACGTACCTGTATTATAATATTCTGTTCTACTTACTTATAATGCTTCATGGAAGTTAATGCATTCCCTATGTGAATGACATTAACAGACATGGGGTGTTACATTTTTGCTGGGGGATAAGTCCCATTCCCTTTCACTATCCTTGCGAGGCATGTTACATTTCATGATTTGCTTTACCATATTCGCGATATATTCCTTTGAGTTGTGTCATTCCGGGGAGCGGACTTCGATCTCTTTTTCGGATGCTCATCGTGGTGAGCGATCGCGACTAGTGGATCTAGGTCTTTTCCCTTCATTATGGGAAGGTTCCCCCGTAATGGGACTTATAACTCATAGGGTATTTTGATTGGAACGACTTTTAGCTTTTAGTTTTGAGTCTTCGATATTAGCATTGCTATTGTCGACAAATCCTTCAATGTTGTCATTATGATGATCGGAGGCTGATGAATTTTCATTCTCTTCAAGGTTGACATAGATTTTCGGAGGATAAGCGAGATATACTTGAGCGTTTAGGAGAGAACTCATTTTATCTATTAAAGATTGATAAGCATCCATCCGAGTTTTATTAGCATCGATTAAAGCTTTGTTGGAAGTTTCCATTCGTTGACTCAAGTAAGCGACAATGGCATCCAATTCAGCCTTGGTTACTCCGGCTCCACTCATTGAATTTTCTCCAATTTCAAAGCGGTTGGTAAGTGGAGTAGTTTCGTTGTTAGCAACATTGTTGTTTTCTTCAATGGTTTTGCTTGTTGTTTTCTTAGATTTAGCCATGATCTTGGATAAGGCTTTGAATTTGGAAGATAGTCCATCGATTAGTCTAGGCTGTAGACTTGCGGAATCTATAGTAGAAGAAGGCTTAGAACTTCAATGGTAGACTCTTAGGCTTGAGAGAAGTGTGAAGGAAGAAGATGTGAACGCGGCCCCACGGTGGGTGCCAAATGTTATACCAAAATTAGATTTCAACACCAAAGGTGTTATGGAAACACTTCAACAAATAGTTAGATTAGAATAAGGAGCCATGTAATCACAAAATAAAAGGAAAAAAATGAAGAACATGGATTTTTATAGTGGTTCGATCTAAAATAGATCTACGTTCACTTTTGAATCATTTCCCATTATGATATTTTGTTTTACTACACGCATGGATACTCTCTTTACATCCATTTATTTTCTCTTTTCTCCCTTTTCGCTCTATTTATGTTCTAAATTTCACTTGAATTTGCTAAGGAATTGGTGAAATCTTTTGCTTTGTGATGGTGGATATATGAACCTTCTATCACTTTAGCAATTGAACGATCTTCATGGATTCCACAACGATTTTGCGTTAGATCTAGGCTTTAGAGAGGATTAGTAGCGGTTGGAGATCACTTGAATTGAATTAGAGCAATTTTCCATGGCATATGAAGCAGACTGGAGAAGTTTCAATGGAATTTGAGAGAACTCTAGTGATGATTGGAATAGATTTGATTCATTTGATGTTGGAGAGAAGTTGATTGATCCTTGGAAGTCGTTACTGGAGTTTGTAATGAAGTTTAGAGGGTTGAAGAAATGATTTGACGGCCCTTCGAGGTAGAAGGATTCGTCCCTCAAAATGATTGAGAATTGGGGTATTTATAGCTGGAGTTTAGGGGGAGTGGCACGATTGTAATTTGGTGCCGAAGCCCTAGGTTGAAAACAACTTAGTCCGTTGCATGAAGCAACGACCTAGCTAAGGTCGTTTATGCATGGATAAGCTAGTGAGAACGACCTAGGTTCGTCCATAAACTTGTTGCACCAGAATATACATTTTACTTCACGTTTTTACGTATACATTCCAGCCTTCAAACTACCTTGTGCCAAGTGTCCACGTATTATTAACGTGTTCCTATTTTGTACGCACTCAACTACAAAGGCTTAAGCAATCTAATTGTCTCCAAACATGAGGTACGACGCAGTTGGGATGCACGAGCAACGAACTTGTTAAAAGCAACGACCTTATTAAAAGCAATGACCTTTTTGAAAGCAATGACCTAAACATTATCCCTCATTATCTTGGTTGTTTCAATGGTACACGTGGCCTTCCATATATCACCAGGTGGTCCCCAAATTTATATATGCTATGAACAATTTAAGCTGTTTTATAATAATCCATCCACATATCATATATTATGACCAACATGCTTTTGTATTTTATGCTAACAGTCTAAGCTTGGTTTCTCAATCTGATAGGCTCATTATAATGGCCAACGACTTGGAGTGCTTATACGTTCTGGAGGGTTGCTCATGACCTAATGAACTTGATGCTTACGACTCAAGCATTGCTGACGTGGCAACAACCTATGTTGGTGCAACAACCTAAAATGGTGTTGAAAGATCCAAGGGCTGACCTAACATGGCCGACGACCTAAGATGGTGTTGAACGATCTGAGGGCTGAGCTAACATGACCAACGACCTAAGATGGTGTTGAACGATCCGAGGGCTGAGCGACCTAAGAGTGCTCGCGACCCAAAACATGTTTGCATCCTGGTCCATAGAAGCATGTTGTACGATGGTTTGCATGTGTGGACTGCACATGAATGGCCCTCAAATGTTGGCATGGAAATGCTTTGTTCTTAATATGATCCGTAGCTCTTTGCATTTTGAGTTTAATGCGAGCAATACAATGTTTATATGGTGAACCTTCCACATACGTGCCTTTGTGTCTTTACAAAGCTTGCTCATCAGGATGTGCATGCTCTATATTATATAGTGTGTACTATGCACGAGCTAAACCATCCTTGCGAACTAAAGCACATGAACGCTCCAAGATTTGGAGAATGACTCAAAGTGTAGCGAACGGTCTGAAAGAGTGCCAATGAGCTAAGTTGTTGTGTGCGGTAAACGAAACCGCGAGCTAAATGGAAGTCACGGGCTAAACGAAGCCGCTAGCTAAATGAAGCCACATGCTAATGTCCATGAATACTTTATAGATTTGAACCGCGTTTTCACAACGGGGTTAACAGGTATATATAGCTTCTATTGGATGCTTTCGGTTTCGATGGTAAACCTTGATTTCGATAGCAAATCTTGAGCTTTACCTTGCTTTGATGACACTTGGGTATTGCCTTTGCCTTATCATCCTCCTTTGTCTCGGCATCGCCATTAAGCACGTTAGTGTGGATAACCTATCTTCTCATTATCTTTTGCTTACTTGAGCCTCTTTGGATCCGGTATTGGCTTTCTGATAGCAAGCTTTTGGGGTTCTCTCTGATGATTTTCAAATTGCATCCTGGTATCAGTATCGATACTAAGTAAATTAGTATCGATAGCCCTATTTGCTCCATCCTGGCTTGGTTTCAGATCTTGGTGTTAAAATGTGTGCCTTTGGATCTAAAACAATACTGACTGCCTTCAATAGCTATACTGATACCACTCTCGGTTGCCATTACTTCTAGGTTAATTGCTTTCGGTGTCGAAATCGCTTTGCCGCTGTCTTTTAGTATTAGTACCAAGCTTTCCTGCTCATGTTGGTACCAATAGCACGTATCTTAAATTATATCCCTTCCTGCTTTCGGTATCGGCTACTTCGGCAGTTTGGTGTCGATCATGTGTTTTTGAACCACTATCTTTATGTTGGTCGCGCTCCGATACCCCTTTACCATACTCCAATTTCGGTGCTGAAATTTGGTAGTAACATTTCCCCCTAGTGAAGGTGTACTTTCGAATTTTTCAAGTCAAACTTTGGCTTTCGTATTGTACTTTATTCTCTCACCTTTTTGTATTCCAGTATTGATCTAGCTCGTTGATCTGTGTTTACTTGTGTGGCTAGGATTAGGTGCTTTTTCATAAAAGTCCTTCTGTATTTCCCTTCCTTCACCTTTACTTGTAAAGATGAAGTTACTCTTTCGGCACCGATGGATCCAACATCAACCCACTGTTGATTTACTTTACTTTTGATTTTTCCAACACCGACACTTATGTTCATTTTGGGTTTCAACCTTATTGGTGTTGAAACAATGGATAAGTGTTATCAAAAGATCTGTATTCCCTTCTTTAGTATTTGATGTTGTCTCATTTGTCAATTTCTAGCACTTTGGTCTGTCTTTGTCGTTGTCTTATTAATTACCCAATCCATGATTTTACCTTCGATTTTAAGGCTTTGATCTCATATTGCCTAGATATTGTTTTTCTCATATGATGCTTTCACCCCCTTGGTATGTGTTATTTCTCACTCAGTGTTGATCTTGTATATTTTCCTCCTTGTCCCACTATTTACATTAGAATAATGCTCGTCATTCATTGGTATCGATGTCATATCCTCTGTTCTTCTGGTTTTGAAGATTTCACCTCACTAGCTCGAAGTTTGGTGTCAACACGATTCTTGCATTGCCTTTCTGTAACTTCAGAGACATTAGCTTTCTATAACTCAAGATAATGATTTGAGAACAAGCATAAAGTTTCTCCAATATTGGAATCTTTGAACTTGGGATTATGAACTTTTCCAAGAGTTAATAACATTTCTATTTAGGTTTTTGAGATGAAAATTTGTAAGCTTGGGATTTTCTTATTCTATTAGAAATAGGAAACCTAGGATGTTAGTACAAGTACCTACTGTCAAGAATCCATTCTTGATAACATGGGATAGTAGAACCACAGTCAAGGTTTAAGCATACGCAATAGAAGTTTAAGTTTACTTTTAGAGATATAGACAGAGAAACATAAACTCGTATATAAGGATTTTTTATGGAAAACCAGATATTCTTTTCTGGAATAATAGAATTCCTGAAGTTTCGACTCAGGTGCTGATGTGTACGTAAAAATGCACATTTATATTCACATATTTATCCTTGTTTAGTTTAAATAAATGTCATATGTGGGTATTTTATCGCGTCTAAACCATAATTCAATTGATTTACAAATATCATACATTCATCATCGTACAAAGAAAAATGGTCATTTTTGTGCTTAAGTTATTTGAGAATTTTTACTTGGACATTTTTCATTGTTTTTGAAGACATTTGGTGCATTTGGAAGAGAGATTCATAAAGATTTATATGCATACAAAGGAATGAAGAGGAAATAATTCTCATACATGATCATGGGGGTCCCCACCAACCTTTCCACTTACTACACTTAGAAGCAAATGGACAAATAAGTGGATGTTAAGGCTTCAGGCAAATTTGGTGATGGGATTAATTATAGCTTGATGATTATTTGGTGGCCACACTTCCTGAAGAGCATTCTTGGTAGCACACTAAAAGTCAATTAGGGTTTTACTCATGTATAAATAACCCATGTATGTTGATGTAAAAGGGATCTTGGATTTTATTTAATTTATAGTGGAGGCTGAAATCAAAACCTCTATTTTTCTTCCATGGCTTCTTAGCCATTTTTCTTATGTAATCTCAGTTTTATGTCAGTTTTATGCTAGTAGTTTAGATCTATTTTATTTTTGTTAATTGGTTCTTACTTTTGTTTTGTTCATATTTATGTTGAAACTTACATGTGTTGATTCGACAACACATATGAGTAGCTAATCCCTTTGATTTTGGGGTAATGAAGCTCTTTAATTTTACGTAAGTTCAACATTTGTATGATTTATGATCTCTAATTTGTGCTTCATGCTAGTGGATGTTGATGTAAGTTTATATAATTGATTTTGATAGTCTATGTTTGTTGACAACAAATTAGGCTATGCTTAGTCAATGTAAACACAAATTACATCAATATTTTCTAAGTGGTTATTGATTTTGAAATAAAAGTAAGAATAAAATTTTATGGTTTATAGTTCTACTAATTATTCATAAGCCATACTTAAAATGGTTTTTTGCTTTAGTTTCATTTTCATGAGAATCATAAGTGGTTTAAAAGTTGCATTTCTATCACTTAATGGAGATCATAGATCGTACGTTTGTTAATTTGCATAAATATGAGAGGGGATTTACATCTAAATTGCATTCATTTCATATTTAGCTCTCAATTTAGTTCTAGTGTTAATTAGTTTTTGTTAGTTAAATCAATCCGAATTTTGGTTTAATTTGACTGAATAAGATTGAAATTACTTCTTTTCCTGCGGATCAACTCGTATTCGCCACGTACTATGTAACACCCCGTGTATTCTATAATAGTGAAATTCACAAATTAAAGTATAATTAATTCAAATCAAAGAATAAAGGGAAACGGGATACGCCATTGCGTTCGTCTCGGAATTCTGCTTGGGATAGAGTCCAAGTTTGCGTAAAAAGGACTCCGTATGAAGAAGATATGGCCTCCGGAAGTTTCAGAATTCAGTTTAAAATTTAAAACAGCTCAGAAAAACCAATTCAAAATTCAAAATCGGGCCGGATTGGCCAGGGCGGGAATTTTCCCGCCCAAGGCACCCAGGTCGACTGGGTAGTCGACCTGGGTCACCCGTGTCGACTGCCAAGTCGACACGGTGTCGACTGGCGTGTCGACCTGGCCCCCGAGCCAGGTCGAACCCAGCCCCCCTGGTTGGCCTAGTCTGTGTTTGGCCGAATTTCTGAGCCTTGCCTTGTCACTAGGGCTAGGTGTCAGCTCCTGATTGGTCTCTCCTTCAAACAAACGGCTGATATTGATCCAAGCTCCATCAACGGTCCTAATCAATTCACAAATTCTATAAAAAGGACCTAAGACTCCACCTAATTCATAGAAATAAAAATTAGAATGAGACCGTCATGCTGCTGAGGAAAGACCAGAAGTTGCCATCAAAATTGAGAGACGATTAGGAGACAATTCTAAAGCTTAAAGCAACGTCAATTAAATCAAATCAACGCCTACAGCAAAGGATAGCATCTCCAAATTCAGAATTCAGATTCCTGAATTGAAGATTCGTCATACGTTGTAAGTAGAGTGCTATTCCGATGTGAATGAACAATTGAGTTTTGATTTATGTAAAATGAGAAATGGAATTGTACTTAATTTAATTCATGATTGTATGTTGCTATGATTCTAATTCTGAATCGATGTGGGATATTATGGTATAACGATGTTAGGCCTATTGGATAATTGCAAGTATATGATTCATGTTAACAACTATATGTTTGTGGTAGTTTATTTGAGATTCATGCAAGTATATGATTCACTATTATGCCAACATGATGTACATTTTTATGATCACTTTTAGTGTGTAGTTGGATTCAATTAAGTATTATGGTTTATATGAATTTATGTTGGAATTGGCATCATGGTTTAAGTGTAAAAACCATACTTTTGTATTAGTGACAAAAGCAAGCATCTTTGTGAACTTGTATTAATTCTATGAACATGACTAAACTATGTTTGGTGTTATGCCTAATTGAAAACATGTCTTAGGCCTATATTGCTATCAAAATCATATGATGATATATGTGACACATAATTACGTTAGATTTACATTCCAATTGCAAGTTTACATGAATAGATTAAAAACCATGATTCATGTCTAGGTATGTTTATGCCATGATTATATGCCATTACAATGCAAGTTCACAAGTGCCTAATTTATGTTAATTAGATCGTTATGTTGCAAGTTCATGCGTTCACACCCCCTTTTTATGTTACTTAGAATATATAAACACCATGTTCTAAGCCTCCCCTTTTTCTTGTGGCTAAGTTGGGTTTAAATGTTAAACCCAACATATGTTATATTGTAGCAAGCGTATAAAACGGGGGTAATGACGTTTGGGTTAAAATATAAACATATGTGTTGGCATGTTTGACGCATGCAAACGACCTTGAAAACAATTAAGTGGTATAAATTAATTTTACCCAATAAAGATGAATTTGAATAATGGGCCGCAAATATTTACATATGAAAAGAAAAGAGACAAAATATGTAAACTTAGAAAATACGATGTGTTTAACCCGAGGTTGGATTGAGTTGTGACGTAAACCTGCCCGGAACCGCCCGGTTGTCCAGTAGTCACAACAATACCTATACAATGTGGGTGGTTAAACACGGAGCCCAATAAAGACCCGAGGTTAGACTGAGTTGTGGCGTAAGACTACCCGGACCCAATCGGCAACAGGCAACCACAACAACACCTGTCTAATGTGAGAGGTCGAGGCTTTAATAAGACAATTAAGGCTGAGTCAGGATTGATAGGATTAAGTAAATTGAATTAATACTTAAATCAAAATGGAACATGCTAAACTATACAGACTGATTGGGGGTTAGGTTTACAAAACACTTAACCAACTTAGCATGTTGGCTAGAAATAGAAAACCAAGTAGCGGGGGACCCTTTTCAGCAGTAACCCTACAAGGTGTATCAGGATACCCTGAACTAGGCAGGGTGGGGAACGATTACTGGGCTGACTGTAAGAGGTCAAAGCGACGGCGGTGGTACAGCAGTGTAGGTTCTAACGGGGTGCGGGCATGCACACACTCCGGCGCAGAAAAATAAGGCACTGGGCACCAGTAGTATACCTTTGCATTCTAGAATTGTGTCGGGCTGCCACCATGGGACTTGATACACCCCATGGTGGGACCAGCATAGGTAACTACAACATCGGGGGCCGTAAGACACATGTAACTATGCGAGTAGGAGACAATCATTAGAAATGGATCACTTCACCCTGATTATGGGGTGCCTGTTGGGAACTAGTTTATGGGGGTGCAGAGATTAATATGGGGTATGATAGTATATTCGACTCTAGACAACTTAACTTAGTTTATAGTGCTTTCCCATTTCCAGTTTTATACTTATCATGCCCAATTCTTTATTCATAGACTGAATAGTCCTAGACTTACTCAGGCTTTATGTCTGACTCTACTTTTCTTTCGTCTTCTTTTCTTTCGTCCCCCCCCCCCCAGGTCCATAGGGAGGGAATACCGCAGGTTGACCAGTTTTCACATCCAGCTTGAAGAGAAAGAATGTATTGCTTGGTTCTCTTTCGCTTTGGACTATGGCTTTGGATTGCAACTATGGGGACTTATGCAGTTCACTTTTGTTTTTATGCTTCTTTAAGTTATGAAATCAAGACAGTATTGAAAATGTAATGCTTTTGGAAGTATTGTAAGACAATTATGGCATGGTTTGTGAAACACGTATTTTGATGAAATAAAAGTTACTGTTGTTTTCCGCTGTTCAAAAATATGTGTATTTATATCTGTCTTGTGTATCTGTGACTTATACTTATAAACCTCCACCAAAATTAGGGCATTCCCTTTGAGAGCGACCCTAACGGAGGTGGGGTGTTTCACTTGGTATCAGAGCATAGGTTTACTAGATAAGATAAAAAGTCTTGAAAATTTATTTTTAAAAGAAAATTTAAAGAAGCATTTTTAAAGATAAAATATTATTTTATTTTAAAAAGGCATAGTCCCCCCAAGCCATAGGTACTATCTTTTATCCTTCGTTTTGAATCTATCCTTTTTGTTTCAGCATGTCCGAAGAACTTAACTTGCCAGAGGGTATACCAATACCTGGTTGGTTTAGACGATTCTTAGAAGCAAGGGCCAATCAGCCAGGTCCCACTATTCCTCCTCCCCCAGCTGCAGGAAACCATCCAACTGCAGCAGCACCTCTTCCTCCACCTCCTCCGCGGGGTAATACTTTTGCTAAGATATGTAAAGATTTCAAAGCTATGGGAGGGAAGGACTTTCATGGAACTGAGTCCTTCGTGGCAGCTAGGAATTGGCTAAAGGAAACCGAGGACTTATTCGTCATCTTTGAGGTAGAAGATAGGCAGAAGGTACAACTGGCAGTATGGCTACTTAAAGGCGAGGCTTCCTACTGGTGGGAAGTCACCAATGCAGAAAGACCAGTGGAAACATGGGAGGACTTTAGGGCAAGGTTTGAGGCTAAATTTCTCTCAGACGCTGAAAGGAGCCTTCAATTGGAAAAATTCTTATTTCTTAAGCAAGGGAATATGACAGTCAAAGAGTATGTTAATCAGTTCGATGAGCTGGCTAGGTTCGGACTGGACCTAGTCAACACCCCGCACAAGAAGGCTCTCCGTTTTGTCAAGGGGTTGAATGAGCCATTACACAGTTTGGCCATGACCCATATACCCATGGGAGCTACGTATGAAAGATTGGTATAGAGGGCATTACTTAACGAAGAGGATAAGGGCAAGAAGGAGACAAAACCAGAAAGCTCTCAAGGGAAGAAAGAGGGTTTACAGCCTAAGAAGACAGACTTTAAGAAGGGCGGGAAAGACAACAAAGAGAAGAGGAAGTATAATTTCTGTGGCAAAGTGGGGCACTTAGTGAAAGATTGCCGGAAAAAGAAGGCCAAGTTGAATGGTGGGTGCTTTTCTTGCGGTGAGACAGGCCATATGGCTAAAGATTGCCCAAAGAAGCGAGGGCAGGGGCAGAGGGCTGGATCCACCTCGGGGGCACAGGTTCATGTGCTAGAAGCGCCACCTCTGCAACAGCGAGGTATAAATACTTCTGTAGAAAGTGTAGTTTATCTTTATGATCACCCAGTTCACACTTTATTTGATTCTGGCGCATCACACTCCTTTATCTCATCTGCTTTAGTAGAATCTTTGCACTTAGAAACTAGTATGGTAGAGGACCCCTTAATTGTTTCAAATCCAATCGGGGGCCCGGCTCATTTGTCTATGATCTGTGTGGGATTGAAAATTTCTATTCTAAGCGTAGAATTTAGATGTAGTGCTTTTGTTTTGGGCTTCTCGGGATATGGTTTGATTTTGGGCATGGACTGGCTATCCAGTAATGGTGCCTTCCTTGATTGTGAGAGAAGGGTGGTTAGGCTTCTGACCCAACTCGGTAACACCCTGGAAATTACTTGTAATCCCTCGTATGCGATTATGCTTAGTTATCTTGAATCGCTAGATACTTCTGTTGAAAGTTTGCAATCGGTTAAAGTGGTCCAGGAATATCCGGATGTCTTCGAAGAGGTGAAGGGCTTACCTCCGAAGCGGGAGATAGACTTCCGCATATATCTCGTAGATAATGCAAAGCCCGTTGCGTTGCCCGTTAGATACATGGCTCCATGGGAAAGGAAAGAGCTCAGTAAACAGGTTAAAGAGCTTCTAGAGAAGGGGTTCATTAGAAGGAGCATTTCAGAATGGGGCGCTCCAGTGGTGTTCGCCACAAAGGCGGATGGTTCACTCCGTCTGTGTGTTGACTATAGGGAGCTTAACAAGCTAACGAAAAAGAATAGGCACCCTCTCCCTAGAATTGACGATCTGTTTGATCAGCTTGTAGGAGCATCTGTTTTCTCCCAACTTGATTTAGCGACCAGATTTCATCAGCTAAGGGTGGCTGAGGATAGCATCGATAAGACAACATTCAGAACCCCAGACGGCTTCTTTGAATGGCTTGTCATGCCTTTTGGCTTGACAAACGCACCCGCTTACTTCGTGGACCTAATGAGTAGGGTGTTCAGAGAATTCCTCAACAAGTTCGTAGTGGTCTTCGTAAACGATATCTTGATCTTCTCAAAGAGTGAAGAAGAACATGCTCAGCACTTAAGGGCAATCATGGAAACTCTGCGAGTCCATCAGCTAAAATCCAAATTCTCCAAATGCCACTTTTGGAGAGAGGAAGTGAGGTTCCTTGGGCACATAGTATCCAAAGAAGGGTTAGCTGTGGACCCGGCTAAGGTGGTAGCGGTGCAGGATTGGAAGACGCCAAGGAATGCAACTGAGGTCCGAAGTTTTCTAGGACTAGCAGGTATCTACCGAAAATTCGTAAGGGATTTTGTGAAAATCTCAGCTCCCCTCACAAGGCTAACAAAGAAGAATCTAGTGTTCAATTGGGACTTGGATTGCGAGTTTGCTTTCCAACGACTAAAAAGGGCTCTTACAACGGCCCCAGTTTTGACGTTGCCAGATGGAAGCAAGATGTTCACAGTTTATACAGATGCATGTGGGACAGGGCTAGGCGCTGTCTTAATGCAAGAAAGAAGGGTAGTAGGTTATGGTGGAAGGCAGTTGAAAGTGCATGAAAAGAACTACCCGACCCACGATCTTGAGTTGGCTGCCATCATCTTTGCACTTAAGTCTTGGCGGCACTATCTCCTAGGTGAGAAGTTCGAACTTTACACTGACCATAAATCGTTGAAATATCTTTTCTCGTAGAAAGATCTTAACTTGAGGCAACAGAGATGGATGGAGTTTCTTGCCTCGTACGATTTCGAGATCTCCTACACTCTGGGAAAAGGCAACGTAGTGGCAGACGCGTTGAGCTGAAAGAAACTGACCCTAAGCTCGCTGTTTGTTGAAAGGCAAAGCCTAGAGTTTATAGCTAGCTTTGACTTTAGGCCCTCCTTCGATTTTGTACCAGGCTTACTAGCATCTCTCGAAATACGCCCGACTTTAGTGGACTCAATAGGGACAGCACAACGCGAAGACCCTCAGCTTATGGAGACGATTGATAGGTTAATTAGGGGTGAGACTTCAAGTCACCTCAACAGATACTCCATCGACGATAAAGGTCGGCTAAGGCGGGACAGAAGACTATGCGTCCCACAGACAAGGGATTTAGTAAAGAAGGTTCTCGAGGAAGCATATCACTCCAAGATGACGATACATCCAGGCGGAGATAAAATGTACAAGGACATAAAAAGAACTTTCTTTTGGAACGGCATGAAGAAGGACGTGGAAGATTTCGTTTCTAAGTGTATGACCTGCCAACAGGTTAAGGCGGAGCAGAAGAAACCTGGCGGTCTGCTCCATCCTCTAGAGGTCCCGCAGTGGAAGTGGGATAGCATCTCAATGGGCTTTATTGATGGGCTGCCTAGGTCTAGAAGAGGCAACACTAGCATTTGGGTAATAGTGGATAGGCTTACTAAAAGTGCCCACTTTTTACCTGTCAAGAGTAAAAGAACTGCCTCATCCCTTGCATCTCTTTATCTCAAAGAAATTGTCCGACTCCATGGGATACCCTCCAGCATTGCTAGTGACCTAGACCCTATCTTCACAAGTGAGTTTTGGCGGAGTCTGCAAGAAGCGGTAGGCACACAGTTATGCTTCAGTACAGCCTATCACCCCCAAACCGATGGCTAGACGGAAAGAGTGAACAGAGTTTTGGAGGACCTTTTAAGACTATGCGTCCTTGACTTCGGAGGGACGTGGGAAGACCATCTTCCTTTGGTGGAATTTGCCTACAACAACAGCTACCAAGCCACCATCGGAATGGCGCCCTTCGAAGCTTTATATGGAAGGTCATGCCGATCGCCCACTTGTTGGTGGGAGTCTACTGATAAGCTCATACTTGGACCAGATATGATCCGAGAGACTTCAGAGAAAGTAGACTTAATACGAAGAAGGATGAAGACAGCCCAAGACAGACAAAAATCCTACGCCGACAAGAGGAGGACCGACTTTGAATTTGAGGTTGGGGACAGAGTTTTTCTTAAGGTATCTCCGCTAAGGAACGTTGTTCGTTTTGGAACCACAGGAAAGCTAGCACCAAGGTTCGTAGGGCCATTTCCTATCATCGAGAAAGTTGGGAAAATGGCCTATAGATTAGAGCTACCCGAAAAGCTGGCCGGAGTTCACAACGTTTTCCATGTTTCGCACCTCCGAAAGTGTCTACATGAATCTGCTGAAGTGGTAGAGCCAAATATCCTAGAAGAAGCTGAAGTGGAACGCAAAGCAACCGTGAGGAAAGTTCCAACCCGCATATTAGGAACGGAAGTGAAAAAGCTACGCAACCGCGAAGTCAAGCTCGTCAAAGTTCAGTGGAGCGACGCCGAGGAAGATGCAACTTGGGAAACTGAAGCTAGAATACGCGCAGCCTACCCTTTTCAAGGGTACATCTTTGATCTTTCTTTTTCCTTAAGTTGCGCTTTTATCTATCTTATTAGGTATATCTCCTCGACCTTATCTTTTAGGTAGAAACCCTTTGGATGAAAACATGTAATTGAAAACATGTTATGGATGATGGTTGCAAGTGGTTGCAAGTGATTGCTAGTAGTTGCTCGTGGTTGCATATACACACACAATCTAGGTTTTAGATCGGCTCAGTCACCTCATATTGCATATGCATAGATATGTTTGCAATTGTATGTGGTTAAAATTTAATGTGTTGTCATGTGGATGTTACATTTATATATGAATGATTGTGCACTCATGTAGAATCATGAATAGGAAAATTTGCATACATAATGGATTCATGACACTTACATAATTTGCATTAAGGAGGTCAACTGAATCAGTAGGCCGCCTGATTTTGCATTAGATAAGTACATGTACACACACTTCGCATATGATCATGAAGCATTAGAAGTCTTTTAAGGACAATGAATGCTCATGTTTGATGGATGAGTAGATGGATGTTTGGATGTTAGGATATACATTCTTCCTAAACTTGAAGATTTCGGGGACGAAATCCTTTTTAAGTGGGGGAGAATGTAACACCCCGTGTATTCTATAATAGTAAAATTCACAAATTAAAGTATAATTAATTTCAAATCAAAGAATTAAGGGAAACGGGATATGCCATTGCGTTCGTCTCGGAATTCTGCTTGGGATAGAGTCCGAGTTTGCGTAAAACGGACTCCGTATGAAGAAGATATGGCCTCCGGAAGTTTCAGAATTCAGTTTAAAATTCAAAACAGCTCAGAAAAACCAATTCAAAATTCAAAATCGGGCCGGATTGGCCAGGGCGGGAATTTTCCCGCCCACCCCAGGTCGACTGGGTAGTCGACCTGGGGCTACCCAGGTCGACAGGGTAGTCGACCTGGGTCACCCGTGTCGACTGGCGTGTCGACCTGGCCCCTGAGCCAGGTCGAACCCAAACCCCCTGGCTGGCATAGTCTGTGTTTGGCCGAATTTCTGAGCCTTGCCTTGTCACTAGGGCTAGGTGTCAGCTCCTGATTGGTCTCTCCTTCAAAAAAACGGCTGATATTGATCCAAGCTCCATCAACGGTCCTAATCAATTCACAAATTCTATAAAAAGGACCTAAGACTCCACCTAATTCATACAAATAAAAATTAGAATGAGACCGTCATGCTGCTGAGGAAAGACTAGAAGTAGCCGTCAAAATTGAGAGACGATTAGGAGACAATTCTAAAGCTTAAAGCAATGCCAATTAAATCAAATCAACGCCTACAACAAAGGATAGCATCTCCAAATTCAGAATTCAGATTCCTGAATTGAAGATTCGTCATACGTTGTAAGTAGAGTGCTATTCCGATGTGAATGAACAATTGAGTTTTGATTTATGTAAAATGAGAAATAGAATTGTACTTAATTTAATTCATGATTGTATGTTGCTATGATTCTAATTCTGAATCGATGTGGGATATTGTGGTATAACGATGTTAGGCTTATTGGATAATTGCAAGTATATGATTCATGTTAACGACTATATGTTTGTGGTAGTTTATTTGAGATTCATGCAAGTATATGATTCACTATTATGCCAACATGATGTACATTTTTATGATCACTTTTAGTGTGTAGTTGGATTCAATTAAGTATTATGGTTTATATGAATTTATGTTGGAATTGGCATCATGGTTCAAGTGTAAAAACCATACTTTTGTATTAATGACAAAAGCAAGCATCTTTGTGAACTTGTATTAATTCTATGAACATGACCAAACTATGTTTGGTGTTATGCCTAATTGAAAACATGTCTTAGGCCTATGTTGCTATCAAAATCATATGATGATATATGTGACACATAATTACGTTAGATTTACATTCCAATTGCAAGTTTACATGAATAGATTAAAAACCATGATTCATGTCTAGGTATGTTTATGCCATGATTATATGCCATTACAATGCAAGTTCACAAGTGCCTAATTTATGTTAATTATATCGTTATGTTGCAAGTTCATGCGTTCACACCCCTTTTTTATGTTACTTAGAATATATAAACACCATGTTCTAAGCCTCCCCTTTTTCTTGTGGCTAAGTTGGGTTTAAATGTTAAACCCAACATATGTTATATTGTAGCAAGCGTATAAAACGGGGGTAATGACGTTTGGGTTAAAATATAAACATATGTGTTGGCATGTTTGACGCATGCCAACGACCTTGAAAACAATTAAGTGGTATAAATTAATTTTACCCAATAAAGATGAATTTGAATAATGGGCCGCAAATATTTACATATAAAAAGAAAAGAGACAAAATATGTAAACTTAGAAAATACGATGTGTTTAACCCGAGGTTGGATTGAGTTGTGACTTAAACCTGCCCGGAACTGCCCGGCTGTCCAGTAGTCACAACAATACCTATCCAATGTGGGTGGTTAAACACGGAGCCCAATAAAGACCCGAGGTTAGACTGAGTTGTGGCGTAAGACTGCCCGGACCCAACCGGCAACATGCAGCCACAACAACACCTGTCTAATGTGAGAGGTCGAGGCTTTAATAAGACAATTAAGGCTGAGTCGGGATTGATAGGATTAAGTAAATTGAATTAATACTTAATCAAAATGGAACATGCTAAACTATACAGACTGATTGGGGGTTAGGTTTACAAAACACTTAACCAACTTAGCATGTTGGCTAGAAATAGAAAACCTAGTAGCGGGGGACCCTTTTCAGCAGTAACCCTACAAGGTGTATCAGGATACCCTGAACTAGGCAGGGTGGGGCACGATTACTAGGCTGATTGTAAGAGGTCAAAGCGACGGCGGTGGTGCAGCAGTGTAGGTTCTAACGGGGTGCGGGCGTGCACACACTCCGGCGCAGAAAAATAAGGCACTGGGCACCAGTAGTATACCTTTGCATTCTAGAATTGTGTCGGGCCGCCACCATGGGACTTGATACACCCCATGGTGAGACCAGCATAGGTAACTACAACATCGGGGGCCGTAAGACACATGTAACTATGCGAGTAGGAGCCGATCATTAGAAATGGATCACTTCACCCTGATTATGGGGTGCCTGTTGGGAACTAGTTTAAGGGGGCGTAGAGATTAATATGGGGTACGATAGTATATTCGACTTTAGACAACTTAACTTAGTTTATAGTGCTTTCCCATTTCCAGTTTTATACTTATCATGCCCAATTCTTTATTCATAGACTGAATAGTCCTAGACTTACTCAGGCTTTATGTCTGACTCTACTTTTCTTTCGTCCCCCCCCCTAGGTCCACAAGGAGGGAATACCGCAGCTTGACCAGTTTTCACATTCAGCTTGAAGAGAAAGAATGTATTGCTTGGATCTCTTTCGCTTTGGACTATGGCTTTGGATTGCAACTATGGGGACTTATGCAGTTTACTTTTGTTTTTATGCTTTTTTAAGTTATGAAATCAAGACAGTATTGAAAATGTAATGCTTTTGGAAGTATTGTAAGACAATTATGGCATGGTTTGTGAAACACGTATTTGGATGAAATAAAAGTTACTATTGTTTTCCGCTGTTCAAAAATATGTGTATTTATATCTGTCTTGTGTATCTGTGACTTATACTTATAAACCTCCACCAAAATTAGGGCATTCCCTTTGAGAGTGACCCTAACGGAGGTGGGGTGTTTCATACTAACAATTGTACATCATGCGCTTGCAGTTTATTACACTTCATGACAGTGTTCTAATTCATAAAATATTCGTCGTTGAACAAGTTTTTAGCGCCGTTGCCGGGGAAAGAATTTAATTTTGATTTTATTCTTCGGATTAATTTTATTGTTCTTCTAAAAAAAAGTTGTGTGTATTTTGTGTGCTTGTTTTGTTTTAGTTTAACTGTGTTTATTTTGTTTTAGTATTCATAAAAAAAACACTTGCCTTTTGTTTTCAAGTCCTTTCCTGTTTTCAATACAATCTCTTCCTTGTACATTTGATTTCTTTCCTTTGTAAAATTTCTTTCTCAGTTTCTGTTTCATCTTTTCCTTCTATAACATATTTCTTGATTAAATTTGATTTGGTATTGTTGATTATGATCTTCTAATTAAGAGAGAGAGAGAGAAAGAATTGCAATTTTTTGTTTGATTTCTTTCCCCTTTCATTGTCTTTTGTTTTCAATTTCTTTCCCTTTTCTTTCATTTATTTCTTTCCGATATTCTATAAATTTCTTTCCTTTTTACATTTTTTATGAATAAAAAAACACCAAAATTCTTTTCTTTTATTTTAATCCTCTACCTATTTTATGCACACATCACAGATCCACCATCTTTCAAAAAACAACCGTCGCCTATTCTAATCAACTCACTTCCACAAAAATCTGCACCAGACTGCTTCCATTCACTAAACAAACTTCGACATCTCCTCCTACAGCCACCCTAAACTCCAGCACTTATCCATTCACCAAAAGCCTTCCTCCTTGACAAACCCCACTGCCTAAATCTTCACAACTTCTCAATCACTTCACGGTCACCATCATACCATATTGCCGTCACCACCGCTACCACGTTCCAAATTCACAAAACCCGTACACCTTCTTCACAGACAACCGTGTACTATTTCCAAACCCCCAAATTCCTTCCTGTTTGGCTTGCAGTTGTCATCTTCTAATTGCAACACCAAGTCACAAAACCCAAATACCCAGTTCCTCCTACCGCACCTGAAAATCCACAGCCAAATTTCGCTACTCGCCATAAACCAACACTTCGATTCGCAAAAAACCCACCTCCATAAACCGACATCACAAACCCATACCCACCAGCAAATCCAACTATTCACACAATCAAATAGCCTCAACCGTGTTGAGCAAAACTCCTCCTCCACTTAAAATTTTTGCTCCCTTTTCTCCGAACTTCTATCATCCCATGTAGCCAAAAACACCCATTCAAACACATCCAGACCATCAAACTCCCCTGTTGCCTTGTAAGTTCTTACTTAACCGACCATCATTTTCTTTGTCTTCTGTGTTCTTTGAATATTTATTTTAATTTTTCTTAGTCTATTATCTTCAATATATCATTGGAAAAAAAATGTTTTTAATGGGCTTCGGTTTGTGTAAGTTGTGAGTAGGTTGTGTCACTTTTGAGTATTTTAATTTGATAGGATTTTTGATTTAGTTTTTATCTTATTTTCTTTTTCTATTTCTTTTTCTTTCAACAAAAGAAAACAAATCACTTGCCAATTGTATATATATCGTCTTCATTTTCAAGTTCAGAAAATCTCAAGGAGGATTACTTGCTCAAAGACTGCTCTGCTTGCTTTGCTTGGGATTGCTTTGGTTGGCTCTACGTTCGCTTGCTTGATAAAAAAATTGCCACTAAAAAAATTTGCTAATCTACACGCATTGGTATATGTTTTCTTTGCTTATTTTTATTTTATTTGCATTGTTGGTTGCTTTCACTTACATTTAGAAAAAAACAAAAAACAGAAATTCATTCGTAGCTGCATTGTTAATTCACGTTTAATTTTTGTTTTGCATTCATCTTATATTGTTTTTTATTTTTCTTAGAACACTGTTATATTTTGATAACTTGATTTTTTTTCTAACGATTTATTTCTTGGTGTCCAGAATATGGTAGAGTAATAACTTTTTATAAATATTACGGTAATTCGTAAATATTATATCGGTTGTTCCTCTGAAGGTAGTTAAACCTTCGTCTGCATTGCTAGGGTGATTCTTGGTGCACAGATAACTCATGTCCGTTAACTGGTTGAGAAATCTTTTGTTGAAATTAATCTAACCATCATTATATAATTTTAGAAAATTTGTAAATAAGTAGTTAACATTCATGTAGTTGCATTCAGTTCATGCATATATAAAAAATCCAAAATCTTAAAAAAAATAAAAAAATTCTTTTATGAATATTTCTTTTTCTCATACCAAAAAAAAAAATTCAAAAAAAAAGCTTTCTTGAAAATGTCCCAATTTCCTTATCCTCATGAATTTTACGATAGTTGTTAAAATAAATATAATCCATATAATTTTACACCAAATTCATATGGATATTTTAATAACAATTATTATACGAACAATTTGGATTTTACACCAGCAACTTTTCAAAATTTTCAAAATAATCCTAATTTAGCACAACAAAATTTTCAAAATCACAACCATCCTTCAAATCTTGAAACAAATATCGAATCTTTACTTGAAATGTGCACACAACAAAATCAAAGAATAAGTGAATGGTGTAACTCATACTTGGGCAACAATTCAAGTCAAAATTTTCAAAATAATCAAATTTTGAATTCACTTCCAAATTCAACTGATTTTGATTATAACGCTTGTTAATTCAATATCGAACTCCAAAATGAATTTCAAATGCAAAATAGAAATGTGAATCACTTTACAAATGATTTTGGCAATGGGAATAATTTCAATTGTGGTGCAAATGAATTTTTTTGTTCTCAGCAATTTTAAATTGAAAATTCTCATTTAAATAATTATAAATTTTATTTTGTTGAGTAAACGAAAGAAATTCACGATAATCACATGAATTTGTTGTTTCAAGACTACATGAATTTTCATGAAAAACAAAATAAACAAAACCGAACGTGTGACGATTCGAATAATAATACGTCTTTTACCGATTTTCAAATAACAACTTTTGAAATTGATGAAAATCTTAATGAAGTTTTTGAAAGCTCTTTGATTGATTTGAATTTAAATTCTCTTGAAAAAGAAGACATCAATCGTCAATTTGATGTTCCTCTCTCAGATTCTGAAAATTTAGCAACTTTAGATTGTCAACTTGACAAAAATGATGAAGTTGCTAACAATTGTTTAAGTGAGGACGACTTTGATGAGCGAAAACTTCTTAAACTGATTGATGATGATGTTGTTGAGTCTAAAACTAAAAATGAAACTTTTGAAAATTTTGAAATTCTTGAGGTTGAAAACAAAGAAACTACTGAATGTGATCTTGAACACAATGACGATTTTATATAAACTGTTGAAACTCCTTGCGACTTAATTGTTTCAACTGAACCTCACTGTGATCACTTATTTTTCAATGATAAATTTCTGCAGTATATGAACTCTTTTTGGAATAACACTGTTTTTGAGAAAAATGCAATTTCGAAATTTACTAAAAATTCATTTGTTGGGTTTAACTTTAGGTTACGAATGAACCTTTAGTCAACAAAATTTCATATGTCAAAGCAAAACTGAACAAAATTTCTCAAAACAAGTGTGGGGTGAGAATGATGCACACATCTCTCAATTTATACATCATCTGAACAAATCAAACTTTGTTTTTAAAACTTTTACTGAACCCCAGCTTGATGGCCTCTTTTTAGTTGCTATAGATATTCAATTCGATTTTAGGATCAATTGTAAGCTAAAAAAAATTTAAAATTAGCAACTCAAAAAATAAAATTTGTTTTTCCAAATCTGAAACGCAACATACCATCCTTTATGATTTGGTTTTCTGTGCTTAAGTTGTGTCTCTCATACTTAAAGAGACAAATGAATCGGTCTTTAGAAGAATGTTTCATTTACTTCTTGTGAATATATTTTCTGATATACTGTAAATAATTTTTTTTCTTTTCTCTTGTAAAAATAAGTCATATTTTCAAAATTTTCATTTTCTTTCCATTTGGGTTGACTGTGGGGATACAGTCCAAATCAAGTGTGGGGGGAATTTCATATTTATTTTGGTTTTGCATAGAATTTTCCTTTCCCTTTTCAGCCCCAAAAAAAAAAGAGTTTCGCACTTCTATTTATTTTTAAAAAAGACATGATGGAGTTAGCATATAATTTTGGTCGTTCGATTAAAATGTTTGAAAATTTACTTCTCTTAGCGGATAACGTAAGGAAAGCTTGAATTATGAGCAAATTTGGTGTAACTGGTACATTGGGAGATTCATAGGTGATGAGTATGAAATGTTTTCTGAATTGTAATCTGATTAAATGAATGATTGATTTAGACTACTTGCGATAACATTTTAGACCGTTTAAGTGAAGTTATGCTAAGATATTCCCGCTTAACTCTCTCTCTCTTATATTAAAAAAAAGAAGAAGAAAAAAGAAGTATATATATATAATAATCCAAGGGTATCCAACTGTAAGGGTTAATGACTGCAGCGAAAGCAGTAATAAAGATCAAGAAATAAAATTAGATGCAAGATAAGTACTACAATACAACTCTCACAATTTAGGAATTTCTATTTTGAAATTCTGATTTGTTTACAAGAAGGAGAGTGAAATTAGAGTATAAAAAGCAGTTGCTTTTCATCACTCACTCCAAACAATGCAGAACATATAAATAGATACAAATACATGTTGGTCAAAGTAAGAAGTGAAAAGCTTCTTTGACAAAAGCATTAATGTAGTAGATAGTGAAAAGCTTCTTTGACTAAAGCATTAATGTTGTAGGAAGTGAAAAGCTTCTTGAATTCTGAACTATTAATGTGGCTGTTGACATAAGCCATGAAGTTTGGGTCACAAACCAAACACCAACATTGCTAGTACATCTAGCGTTGGTGTGCGAACCCGCCAAACTCTTTCCGACATCTTGTTGACAAAGTCAGCGTCGGTATATTTTGTTCTCATTTTATGAGCTGGATACCTTAGGATTACCGACCCTCATGTAAGTTGTAATGCAGTGTAGGGATGGTATACCAAGGTATTTGTAAATAATAATGTGAAAATTTAGTAATAAAGAGAGAGTTATCACTTAAAATCCAAGCACACTCTTCAGTTATTCGACCTAAGTTGTTAACAAAAAGGAAGTTGAGATGCCATTTTACGACTGTTGATATCGATTATAGAATTCATTTCATATTTGCACTATGTTTCTACCAAAACAACTGGCCATGCTGGAGGAGTTTGTGATGATAACATGACTTTTGTTTGAAGTTTTGATTAGTAACGGACTCAAATTTCATATTGACGACCCAAATTTGTGTTAACTCATTCGATGTCTTATTTAAAAGTAAATTACCCATTATTTTTTTTTTTTTTGAAAATTTGCATTCATCCTGTTAATATTTTCGAATCATGCATTTTGTAATTTTTTTTTTGTTTTGCATTTAACTTTTGGATTTTGTGGGTAGTATCCGCTGAAAACCCTCACGAGACAACACTCGTCCTATTGGGGACACCTAGAGGTTTAACAGCTTATTACATACGCTCAATGCAATCGTGCTCCCTGCGAAAATGGATTTATCCTACTTTTTTTTTACTTTATTCGAGGATGAATAAAAAGTAAGTGTGGGGGTATTTGATGTGTACGTAAAAATGCACATTCATATTCACATATTTATCCTTGTTTAGTTTAAATAAATGTCATATGTGGGTATTTTATCGCGTTTAAACCATAATTCAATTGATTTCAAAATATCATACGTTCATCGTCATACAAAGGAAAAATGGTCATTTTTCTGCTTAAGTTATTTGAGAATTTTTACTTGGACATTTTTCATTGTTTTATTATACATTTGGTGCATTTGGAAGAGAGCTTCATAAAGAATTATATGCATACAAAGGAATGAAGAGGAAATAATTCTCATACATGATCATGGAGGACCCCACCTACCTTTCCACTTACTACAATTAGAAGCAAATGGACAAATAAGTGGATGTTAAGGCTTCAGGCAAATTTGGTGATGGATTAATTATAGCTTGATGATTATTTGGTGGCCACACTTCCTGAAGGGCATTCTTGGTAGCACGCTAAAAGTGAATTAGGGTTTTACTCATGTATAAATAACCCCTGTATGTTAATGTAAAAGGGATATTGAATTTTGTTTAATTTTGAGTGGAGACTGAAATCAAAACCTCTATTTTTCTTCCATGGCTTCTTAGCCATTTTTCTTATGTAATCTCAGTTTTATGCAAGTAGTTTAGATCTATTTTATTTTTGTTAATTAGTTCTTACTTTTGTTTTGTTCATATTTATGTTGAAACTTATATGTGTTGATTCGACAACACATATGAGTAGCTAATCCCTTTGATTTGGGGGTAATGAAGCTCTTTAACTTTAAGTAAGTTCAACATTTGTATGATTTATGATCTCCAATTTGTGCTTCATGCTAGTGGATGTTGATGTAAGTTTATACAATTGATTTTGATAGTCTATGTTTGTTGACAATAAAATTGGTTATGCTTAGTCAATGTAAACACAAATTACATCAGTAATTGCTAAGTGGTTATTGATTTTGAAATGAAAGTAAGAATAAAATTTTATGGTTTATAGTTCTACTAATTATTCATAAGCCATACTTAAAATGGCTTTTTGCTTTAGCTTCATTTTCATGAGAATCATAAGTGGTTTAAAAGTTGCATTTCTATCACTTAATGGAGATCATAGATCGTATGTTTGTTAATTTGCATAAATATGAGAGGGGATTTACCTCTAAATTGCATTCATTTCATATTTAGCTCTCAATTTAGTTCTAGTGTTAATTAGTCTTTGTTAGTTAAATCAATCCGAGTTTTGGTTTAATTTGATTGAATAAGATTGAAATTACTTCTTTCCCTGTGGATCGACTCCTATTTGCCACGTACTAACAGTTGTATGTCATGCGCTTGCGGTTTATTACACTTCACGACGTTGATCTAATTTATAAAATATTCGTCGTCGAACAGGTGCTTACTATGAAGATCCAGAATTCCGCTCCTAGAAATAACATAAATCCTTACAAGGATATGCCAATATTTATACAATTTTTCTTTGCATTTTACTATATAGATTGTTGTAATTAATATTTCACACATTTGTTTTTTGCATGACAAATGAGACAAGGGTAGCATAAAGGTCCAACTCTTGCATCTGACAACGACTTTGTGAATAATTCTTCAAATTGTTTAGACGGTACTTGGTGTATAATTATGTTTTGGGTATCCCTATTTGGGGTTTTACTTTATCATTCCGCATAAAGTTTAATACATAGCATTTGGTGTTAACCTTGGAAGATATATATGATAATGTTTTATTCTATGCAAGACAACATTTGGATTCCAACCGAGTAACAAATGGATTTATGATAGGCTAACATGACTATTCATATTTTAAGTTTTGGAATAGCAGTTCTGCATGATAGAAATTTTTAGGGAACCTCCCTGGGTGAGGTGTTAAGAAAACATAATCCTTGTTATAAGATTTTATAATCGGAAGACCCAAGATACCTGCTTGAGTATTTACTAAGAAACCCCTCCTTTTGGCAATAAGATTATAGGTTTATTCCCCTTGTTTTGGCCTAGTAACGGATGTCTAGAAATCCTTCTTTCCTTGAACTAAATTCAGGTGTTTGAATCATACCAATCCTGGGGTGTCCCAAAATTCTCAACTGGAAGTAGGAGTCCCTAATTATAACATGAATTTGTGTTTAGAAAATCTCCCTGTGAGATATGGAAGATCATGATCTTCACTTGAAGGCTCTTAAGTAGTAGACTTGGGTTACCAACCAGAAGTATAGATAAAGGTTATGCAACCATGTTCAGGCACTTGTAATAAAGGACTAGGAATATACCTTTGGCGATAATAAACGGAAACCCCGAGACTTAGGTTTGTGTATTTAATAAAAGACCTGATATCCACATCTATCAATAATTGAAGTTCGAACCATAACCCAGATTCAAGTATTTGATAGAAGACCAGATATCCATATATGGGAATGATAGGAGTCTCGAAACATAACCCAGATTCAGGTATTTGATATAAGACCAGATATACACATCTAGCAATGATAGAAGTCCGGAACAACCCAGATTTGAGTATTTGATAGAAGACCAGAATTCCACTTCTGGTAATTGCAGAAGTCCCGAATCATACCCAGGTTCAAGTATTTGATAGAAGACTAGATATCCACATCTGGCAATAATAGAAGTCCTGATTCATAACTCAGATTCAGGTATTTGATAGAAGACTAGATATCCACATGTAGTAATGATAGAAGTCCCGAACCATCCCAGATTCGGGTATTTGATAGAATACAAGAATTCCACTTCCGATAATTGACAGAAGTCCCGAATCATAACTAGATTCAAGTATTTGATAGAAGACCAGAACTCCACTTCTGGTGATTGACAGTTTTGTCTCTCTCCATCCTACCTTGATTGGTAAAGCAGAGGATGTACGTGCTTTATAAGCCACTCTCTGGGATTTTGTTTGTCAAAGAAGAGGATGTATGTGCTTTGTGAGCCATTCTCTGGGATTTTGTTTGTCAAAGCAGAGGATGCATGTGCTTTGTGAGTCACTCTTTGGGCTTTCACTCCCTTCTGTAGGAGGAGACATAAGCAGAGGCAGAGCGTGCTCTTCAACGAGAAGAGGAAGGGCATGTTTAATCGAAGCAGAGGCAGGGCATACTCTTCTGCGAGCAGAGACCGGGGGTGCTTTATTCATTCCCTTCTACGGGATACGAGGAACATTAGCAGAGGTAGAGCGTGCTCTACTATGAGCAGAGCCAAGATGTGCTTAGTTCAAGTAAAGGCAAAGCGTACTCTTCTGCGAGCAGAGGCAGTGCATGCTTATTTAGATGCTTCGTCCCGACCATTTCTGGCGTGGATCGGAGGCTCATGCTTTTGATGTTTAACCTGACCCTTTCTGATATGAACGCAGATAAAGGCTTACACTCCACCTCCCTCTAGAGATGCCTTGTCGTGGCCATCTTGGCGGTGACAAGGGTTTTATTACCATTGTAGGTTGTTTTACTCGTTTCGGGTAATTCCAAATTTTGGGAGCGTTTCCGTGCCCTTAATTGAGTAAGCATCTTTAAGAAGACTTCCCTTTATCCATTTTACACTAGAAAGTAGGCTCTCAGATTCCTTTTATCATATGTTCCAGGTGTTAGAACTCCCCTAGTTTGTAGAGACAATATATTCCGGGTATGTGTTCTAGATAAATGGCCAACAATTCTTCCCTGCAGTCTACATCTTTAGTATTCTCTGCTAATTCTTATCAAACCGAGTCATCCTATTGACATGCTTTGAATCATATTATTTAATGATTTCCCTTAATTTCCGGTCGTTATAATGGTAGCTTCACCCATAACTCTTAGAATAAGCCTAAAATTCTTTCTTTAAATTATGACTTGGATTGTGTGTATAGGCTATCCTTCTGTATGAGAAAGGAAACCCACTATCGAGCAGAAGGACAACTTTTCGTTAGTGTTTATGTGGATATGGGGTGCACTCCGTCGCCATCATGGCAGAAATTCTATATGCCAAAAGTTCCAATGGTGACTCGTCTGCCTAATTCTCTTCAGCTCAGCCTGATTGTTCTCCTCTTAAGACTATCTTTATGATTCGATTAGCAACCTTTGTGACAATGTTTTCCCTTGGGTGCACTAGGGAAGAGAAACTCTTTACGATTCCATGTTTATTGTAAAACCTTGTGAACCCTTTGATTTCAAACTGTATTCCATCACCTAATATAAATTTTCAGGAGACTCTGGACTTAGTGATGACACCCTTATGATAACCCTCGTTATCCTTTTCTAATGTTATGTTTGGGGGTGGCTTTGCTTCTACCCATTTGGTAAAGCAATCGTTTGTCCCGTTACATTCTTAGTCCCTCTTCCAAGCTCAAATTGGGGTCCAATTAAATTTATTTCTCACATGTGGAAAGTCCACGAGTTTTGAGATGATGCCTAAATCACCTGAGGTACTTAAGGAGGTGCTTAATACACACTCTGGAATCTCTTTGATACTTTTTATGCTTCTTCTCATGTTTTATTGTTTGGCTAACTATCTGTGGCTGATAAAAAATTTGTTGTATAATCCTTTTTGCCAATTTAATTTTCGTGAGACTGGCCCCTACAGGGGTCCTCAAGTACTTCCTTTGACAATCTTGGGTCTATTTTCTCAAGGATTATATCTCTTGGATAGGGAAACGAATATTCCTTTCTCATAGTATTCATTTTGTGACAATCAATAGTGGGACTTGATGCTTGACCTTTTGTGATTTTTATCCATCGGTAAGCAATGATCCCTTTACAACTTAATCTGATATAAGATTTATTGAGCAACTTAACGATTTGATTGTTCTTCAAAGTAGTTTATTTAGGTCATCTAGTCATCCACCCATTCACCTAGTCACTTTCATTTGATTATCCGTCTGTCGGGATGCTAATGCCCAATATCATTCCAAACCTTCATGATATGCAAAATGAATGATGATGCACGAATGACTAATGATATGCAAAGAATGACCACCTTTTAAGGGGGTTACACCAACCCCCTTATTCGGGAGAATGTATTTATTATTATTACACTCACTTAGAGGGTACTCCACTAATCGGAGGTGTAAATATCATTATTATTATTAATCCTAATTAGAGGAGTATGAAAACATGTAATCTCTTTTCTAGAGAGTTTTACTTGATTTGCCTTTTCTCCGTTGCCTGTTTTTTTTTTCATGTAATGGAACTTGGATTCATGTTAATACTTGTTCAATGTTAAGCGAAAAAGTCAAAGTTATACTATTAATAAAAATAACTATTTGAGAACGGTGACTTATCGTTTAAATCTACTTTCATCTCGGGGCGCCTCTGACCATCTTCTACTGGCTATCTTTCATCCATTCCAAATGAGCTTTCTTCATTTTTCGGCTTTCTTTCTTTCTTATCAGATCACGACATTGACTGGTATTATGTCTTTGTGTCCTGCGGTAGGAGCAATATTTTTTTCTTTTGTCCAGTTTTGGATAACCTTGTGAGGAATCAAGCTTCTCCACCTTCTGGTCTTGACTCAAGCCATCCTTGTTTTAGATATTTCCTCCATACAGATAAATCTGTTGACTCTAGAATAAAAATCGCTCTAGATTTCGCATTTGTTTAGGGCAGGATCCTTCTAGAAAGGAGATAGTATAAATAGTCCTGACCAAACAGTTATTAGCTTCTCTCTATCTGTTGCGCCTTCTACTACTTGCTTCCTTTTCTGAGATCGAGGTCCTCCGGTTTCCAGATTCATTGTATTGAATTGTGAAAGTGTTCTATCTTCTAGAATGGGCGATGCATTGGACTCTCGCTCCCAATTTTCTCCTGGTTTTTCCATCTTCAACTGATTCAGAGAGCGCCTTATCGTGACGGAATGCAGAATAAGGATGGAGGTCTAAGGCTAAATGTAACGTCCCGTATTTTGGCAGTCAAATATTTAATTTAATTTATCATTTTAAATATTATATTTGGAATATTAATGGATTTTAATATTTAATTCATTATTAAAACGAAGTTTGATCGTTATAATTTATATATAATATAAAACGAGTTCGAATCAGCGCGGCAGTTCGCAATATGGAGTTTTGAACTTCAACTGAATATACATGATTCGATATAAGTCGGATTTCTGTGAAACAAGAAACGTTGGGACCGTATTGATGATAATTTTCATATGAAACAGAAAAGGCCAGATTCTGTGTTATAGATTGTTAGTTATGACCAAATCAAAATTTGAAATTGTCGCTATGGAAATCGTTATTTAAATTATAGGCCTTTAAAATAGCCGTTTTGCAAACAGACTCTGTTTTCGACGAAATTAGTTTCATTGGGACCGTAACGTTAAATTATTACACGGTATTATATTGCATGGAAAAGCGATGTCGTATGTGACCACGGTAGCCGTAAACGCCCGTTCAATTTCTATAGCGCGTAATTAATGTAATAGAGGGATATTTGAGTGTAACTAGAGCAGACGATCGAATTAGACCACGAAACCAGTTCCTTTGAGTTTGCATCGTCGATTAGAGTCAGGATAGGTATATAGTTTGTTATTTTTGAAGACCGGGTAATTTGGTGTCAAAAATGGCATTGCGGTGCGCGTAACAATAGCCTACCGGGGAAACAGTTCCAGAATACGACGAAACTGGTGTCGTTGGGTTCGTATTGATTAATTATTGTAGGATTTAAAAGTTTCAAGTTGATTTGATTTATCTGGTGGTCGTGGAAAAATTAAACGTGTGTTTATTTCTGATTTTATACAGGATTTTTTTTCAAATGGTGTCGGAATTCGAGGAAATTTGTCCCATTGGGTCCGGAATATCTTTTTACACTAAGGTTAGCATTTTTATCAGAAAACAGAGATCGTTTGTAGGGGTTTTAATCAACTACTTTACCCGTAAGTTTCGTTTTATAATAAATTAATATTTTTCATCCCCTATATATATAATACCATTGTATCAGCCAAACCCTATTTTCGTTGGTTCCTGGTCAATTAAAATGTGCCGCCCCTTCTTAAACAAATGGCCAGAGAACTCATTCGATCTTCCTACTTTTCCTTCCAATCCAATACTTGGATTCAAATTATTCCAAACCAAAACCTGCAGAGCTCAACAAGACCACCCTGTTGGACGGCTATGATTCATTTTCACGATCGTATATGCCAGGATTCGGAGCTGAAGTGTCGGGGTTCGGGGTGCTCTTGGGGGCGGAGGAGGTGTTCGAGCCTCATGGTACGGGGTGCGTTGGTTGAGCAAGTGAAGGGGGTCATGCTGGTGGTTTCAAATGAACGTCAAGAGCGGCGGTAGGATGTTTTGGGGTGTGTGGTTCATGGAGCAGCTACCTGGAACCATTCGACATGATTTTGGATCCAGAAGACAAAACTGTGAGGAAAATGGGATCAAAACAAAAAGGGTAGAACAAGACCAAAGGGAAATCACGAGAGCAGCAATTGAAAGCAGTTCGACCGATTTTCACGTGGATGCTGAAGAACCGAATGGCATAACAAAGTAGGAACCAATTTAAATGCAGAAGAGGTATACGTGAACAAAAGGGAAATGAGGATTTTGAGGACTAGAAACGAGTCGGCCATGATGTTTTCTGTAAGCTAAACGTAACTAAAATATCTGGAGACAGTAAGGATTGGGTCTCCGCCTGGTAACGTCTAACAGAGTAGATTAGTTAAGTAAATGAAATTAAAATATTTAATTTAATGATAAATTAGCAGCTAATGGTATAATGTTAAATTGGGACAGGTTTGAATGAAGAACGATAGTATGTGGCGGACGTAAGAAGCGTCGAGCTTGCTGTTTAAATAAACCATGTTAATCGGCATGCTTAAGATTTTAAAACGTAATTAAGTTTATTATTAATTTAATTTAAGGGATAATTATTTTAAATCAAAATCATTTAAATAACTTATTATTCTGTGATCATAAGTATGCCAAATAAGAAGCGATGAAATCATATCGGAGAGCAGTACATTTTGGAACTGATGTGGTCAGTGCTGGAGACTGCTGGAAATTTAGTGTTAAATTAAACACTAGTTTCATTTAATAGAAGTTGAAACCGAACCACTTCAGCGACAACGGGAAAGAAGGTGAGTTAAAACTCACTTAGTTTTCCCCTTTTATATTTTATATAAATTGGGTTTTTATTTTGTGTGCTCTGTTTGCTAATGTTTAATTGTTTATAAATTTTATATTTATTTGTTGATTTAACCGATGAAATCAAACCGTCATTTGATTTCAGTGAATTACCAAATCGTTATTTTAACGATTGGTTCCAATAAAGGTAACTTACCTTGTTGGTCACGTTTATAAAATAAACGTGTTTGAATTGTTTGAATTGCTTATGAATTGGTTGATGTTAAATGGTCATTATTTATTTCAGTTAAATGAAATTGAGATGATCTGATTTGACATAACTGTTGTGATTTCAGGGAAGAACAAGTTGGAGGGATCCAACCGGATTCCTCAATATATTATTTGTTTCATATTATCCAATATGAACTGTGCTGATTTGGGTGATTGATTAGATTATTGATTTGAATTGGGAATTCAACCTGTGTGTTGTTTAAACCAATGGGCGTTATTGGTTGGGTATTTGGCAGCGTATGGCCTATAAAATCAATCGTTTTATAAATATTGATTCACCGTCCGGTGAGTCGATAGAGATGAAGTTATAAAAATTTATTTTATAACTAGAGATAGATTTTGAAATGTATTATTTTGAATAAAAGTTATTAAAGAGAAATAAATATCTTATTTATTTAAGACTTTGATTTGTTATTAATTTATTTTATAAAGTAAATGCTGATGTTAATCAGATTTACAAGTATGAAAATAAGAAATAAATCAAATGGTTAAACTTTGATAATTGTTTTGTAGAGAAAACAATTAAATGGAATTTATTTAAATTATTATATTATTAATAAATTTAAAGTGAGAACTAATTGGAATCGATTAACGAGATAATCGAGTTTTGAGTTGACAGGATCGATCGTTTTAACTGGAATCGACTATTAAATTAGTTTGTTTCGAATTTGCGAAATGAAATAGTTAAAGAATATTGTTTTAACTTTAAGTAAGATTTTTATAAAGGATTTACTATTTATTTTAGTAAATAAAAAAATTAACTACTGAAGTAGTTAATGATTGAAGAAAATTATTATTTTAATTAATAAGAATTTAGAAAATTACTTTTCAAAACTAATCGAGGTTGAAATGGAGTTCAGTGGAATGGTGAGAGAAGTTTTATGAACGGGTTTTATATTTAAAACCCAAATCTTTATAACGAAGTTAAAAAGGGAATTTCAAGCGAATACAGTAGCTTGAAATAAATGTTACTTAATTATTTTAATTAAGTCAAAGGAAATTAAGATTAAAAGTTTAAGATAAACCAGAGTTATATAAATAAGGGTTAAAGTGTTAAGGCGTTAAGCTTGCATTAACGTTACTTAATAATGGGATTAAGTAAAAGTGAAGGATTGAAATAAGATTTCCAAAGTAGGGAATGGTTGGATAGATTTGAAAGGAGATTGGTAAAAGTGAATTTGGGTAAAGAAGTGGGGCATAGGGTTGTATAACCGAATCCAATTTACAATGGAATGTGTTTTCGAGACTGGAATGGAATATTGGTTTGATTACAACTTATATTTGTCTGAAGATATGAACGTTGTTGATCAAGGTCTGAGAGGTAATTTAAAATACCCCAACTTGAACGACATCAGGATTATCTGAAGATGATATAAGTTGGTAATCGTAAAAGTGGTTAGTGGTAGTTCATTATTTCCATTAGTGAAATAATGCAACGTTTGGTGAAAATTTAGAGAATGTATAACAAGAGATCCGAAGTAAAGGAAACTAATTAGAAGGAAATGTAAAGTTGGGTTTTATTTTAGACAAATAAATATTAGTTATTGTTCAAGAATGGAATAAAGAATATTACGTGACGCTGTTTTCGAATAAATAGTTTGAATGGATTTCCCAAGAGTAAATAATAAAGAATGATGAAATAAATGGTTTAAAAGGAGAATTAAGTGGAAATTGAATATGGTTATAAGTTATTTTACTAAGTATATTAGTGAAATGGTTCGGAGGATATTAGTATTAAATAAGAATTCAATTATCATATTTTTAAATATTAAAGAAGTTAGAAGTTTAATTAAACAAAAGTGAACTAGTTTGTTTTAATTAAAAGGCCTAATGATGCTGAATACTGAACTAGTGAACTCATTAGATTGCCATGATTGAACCACTGTATATTTTGATAGTTAAATCACCGACTATCAAATTTGTCCAATACGATTGTTGGTACGGAAAGACCGGGATCGAATTTATATTCGAAAACCATTCCGACCAACAAAATACATGAAGATATCAGAAGATGAACGAGATGGATCATTTGAAGACTGTGGATTTTCATAAACGGAAGAACCACTAATATTCTCTGCCTGGCAAGCAGAGATAAGCTGTGATTCTGTTGTGGTTGAAATCTACGGGTTGCAAGGACTACTCGCTACTGATCCATGGGGTGATTCCCATATTGGATGCAGTAGGAGAGTGCCTTCGGTTCATCCTGTTCCTGGATGACTTGTATGGACGGATGTCTGACAGAGTATTTCCAAAGGGTCACGCACATTGATTTCTTCAAACGTATTATAGTTGGTGGCGGGGAACAGCCGTTCTCTTAGCTTCCAACTAGAGTATTTTTGTGGATGTCAATTAGTGGTATCTGGTGGATCTGACGATGTGGCATTCAAAGTGAATGATGACTCGATGTTCAAAAGCTAATCTAAACCTCAAGCCTCATCAACCGGGAAATGACAAAAAATCGGTCAGGCAGCATGGCTATGTGGGTCGCTCTCATTAGGGTGTATAATCACCTATCTAGAGAAAATCCATTTGCTCCTTTAATCTATATTCGATGTTGTCCCTTTCGGGGAACGGTTGCTGATCCCAATTGTTGGTGATATACATTCGATACACTCAAGAGAAATGAGTGGTCGGTCATGTGTGGGCCGGGTTGCAAGATGTTCTTGTTGAACCCAGTGTATTCGCCTCTAGAGATAACTATCGGCAGGTGGTCCCATACCTTGTCATAGTCGGAATCCGATCTCCAATAAGCGCCCGCGGTTTTGATTGTATACTATATATGTGGAGCGTGAGATGCAAGCGTTCCGCTAGATTGATAATTACTTGTATTTAGATATTATTATAATATCAGAAAAGATATTGGTTTCAAAAATGTTTTGGGTTATCGTAAGGTAAAAACCGTCCGTATTTATGGGTGGATTTGGTCTTATGATTATCCTTTTCTTTCGAAAAGATTTTGAATGAAAAAAATCAAGTTGTGTAATACCCTTAATACTGTGCGAGTTTTTCTCACTCTGGTTCACCAGACTGACCCGGTGTTTTGTAAATGCTCGGGTTAGCCCGGGTTGTATAGGTTCAGGTTATCGGATGTTGCCAAGTCCAGAGACGAGCTGAAGGTGTTCAGACGTGTGATATTATATAGCTATTATTTCGCTGTGTGTTGTATATGGGGAAGATTATTATAACTGCCAGATGTGTGATGTACTCTGATAAATTGTAAGCATTTTAAAAAAAGCTCCCAGTAAAGATTATTTCGGTATTATATTTTGGTCCGCTGCGATGTGAGATTCTGTGTTGTATTGTTTCTTCTTCTTCTTCTATTCTATTATTTCTTTCTTTCTTATCTCACCCTCTAATTTCTTTCTAATAACTATCCAATGTTTTCGGTGCTTGGAGGGCCGGCATGAGTTACGGTAAATGTATCTATGTCAATTTCCAGGGCCGAAAATCGCTGGATCGTTACACTAAATGGTCCTTGTATCAATGATGCTCGAAGTAGTAGTCCAAAGTTTGGAAGATCTTTGTTGAGATCTTTTATCCGTGATCCTGCTTCTTCAAAGCTTAGTCCAATCCGGGACGGAACAGCCAAGAATGTGGCAAGGTTACCCAAAGGCTCAGAGGTTCAAGCCCTCCTTCTAGCGTCAAAAAGTAAGATATTTTTCGTCAATACCGGAATTTGTACTAAGGATGTGGATCTACGGATATTAAGGGAATATTTAGTTTCTACAAACTTGAGTTAATTCACCATTTTCTAGATATCAAAGTCCTAACCCCGAAGATTAGTTACTCTTCCTTCAAGAGGTGAGTATCACACTAGACTCAAGGACCAACAGTTACCTTGGGATAAGGGATCCCTAAGCACAATGTAAGTTAGAAAGCTAAACGGCTTGTAGAAGGGTATTTTGGGTAATTAGACTTATGTATGAAGCTTTATCGTGGAGAAACATTAAGGAAATTAGCAGCATAAGAAAGATGGAAATTCATAGAATCAATCTCAAATACCGATTCTCACTTTATTGATTACATAGAAGTTTCTAAGTAAAATCCCAAATCGATTTAAAAATTATGGTTTACTCTATAAGAAAATATTAAAAGATTTGAGAAATGAGAAAAATTCCACCAAAAATGAGACCCCTAGGTCTTATTTATAAACAAATTGGGCCCTCTTTTGGTATCGATTCAGCAGAAGCCTGTTTGGAGTGCTTTCAACTTCCGTAATCCCCTTTAGAGTCGGTGTCGGCCGCGTCAGTGGCCTTTGATGTCGGTTTTTGGGTTTCCATCTTTTCTGAATGTTGTTACCGGCTCCACTTACTCATGAGGTTGGTGTCGCCTCTTCAAAGTGTATCAATACCAAGCAAATCGGTATAGATAGCTTCTTTTGGCTACTTTCGGTTTCGGTGGTAAGCCTTGATTTCAATAGCAAATCTTGAGCTTTCCCTTGCTATGATGACACTTAGGTATCGCCTTTTCCTTATCATCCTCCTTTGTCCCGCCATCGACACTAAGCATGTTAGTGTGGATAACCTATCTTCTCATATCTTTTGCTTACTTTAGCCTCTTTGGATCCGGTATCGGCTTTGCGATAACAAGGTTTCGGGATTCTCTTTGATGATTTTCGAATTGCTTCCTGGTATCGGTATCGATTCTAAGTAAATTAGAATTGATAGCCCTATTTTCTCCATCCTAGCTTAGTTTCGGATGTTGGTGTTGAAACGTGTGCCTTTGGATCTGAAATAATATTGAGTGCCTTCAATAGCGGTACCGATACCACTTTTGGTTGCCCATTGCTTCTAGGTTGATTGCTTTCAGTGTCAAAATCGCTCTGTCGTTGTCTTCTGGTATAAGTACAAGCTTTCCTCCTCATGTTGGTACCGATAGCACGTATATTAAATTATATCCCTTCTTGCTTTCGGTATTGGCTGCTTCGGCAGTTTGGTATCGATCATGTGTTTCTGAACCACTATCTTTATGTTGGTTGCGCTCCGATACCCCTTCACCATACTCTAGTTTCGGTGTTGAAAATTGGTAGTAACAATTATTGTTGCTTAAATATAGACAAATCAAAGTAAAGATTACGTTGAGCAATAATTATTAACTTATAATAGGTCTTAATCTCAAATTTTATTGCCAAAGGGGAGTAAATCTAATAATTTTTTGATTTTTTTTTTTTTTTAGGATTATGATTCTTCTTATTATTATTATAACAAAGGAATATGAATTCAAACTGAAAATGCGATTTAACTAAAACAGATGGAAGTAAAAAAAAATCATGCGTTCCAAATTAAACATGCACAATAAAAATTACAACCGCGTTTTTAATAAAGCGAAGGAATATATAAAAGGCACATTTCAAAAGAGACGAAAAATAGAACACGACGTAGAAAAATAATGTGTAATTATGATTTGAAAGAAGAATCGATCCAAGAATAATTTATGTTACTATCTTTATTAATAATTCTTTTGAAAACACATATTTTTGGTCCGACCGTGAAATGCCAAAATTACTCTTTATTTAAATTTAAAAACTATTCCATACAAATAGGATCAGTGCAGTTGAATTTTCTTTTATTTTCAAAACTTAATTTATGTATGCGTTGACCGTGAAATTGATTTCGTTATCTTAAAAGAAATAGAAAAATAAAATGCCTAAGAAGACACATAATTAATTAGTTTGGTATGTTATATAATTGTCCACTTAGCTAGTATAATATCATCATGGCGTAATTCCTAATCGTTCACCTTTTTCTTTGAAAGGTTATCTTCTTTCTGTTTCTATATGTACTTGTTGATTATAATTTATTTTATGTTTCAGCAGTACAAATTTAATTAAGTCAAAACCATTGTTGATTAATGACAATGTGTTGCTAAGAACACACGGGTTTCCTCTGCCTAATAACCTATACAAAAATAATAAACACAGTAAATTTTATGTGCTTTCTAATACCACAGACATTTCACACAACACCCGAACGTTGTGTACATCGTTTTGCACGGTGGATAACCGCCGATCAATATCGTTTTTCATGATCATTAACCACTAATCTATTGTTGATAGTGCTTGATCGTCAAAACGGTGATTGTCGGTTGTTCGCCATGCGAAAAAGAATGATATATTTAGCAGCACTTACCTGGTTCGACATAACGAGGAGTATGGTATGATATTGTATTTTTTAATGGTGGTGTGAGAAAGAAGGAAAAACAAAGTGCCGTTGGCAGCGCACTAATGATATGTATTTTCACGAATACTAATTTAATTAAGTCAAAATTATTGTTGGTTAACGGTACGATCTGGTAGTCATTCATAATTAGTTTTTATTATTAACAGTACTTCATAAATATTATTTTCTACTTTATATATGCATGATTCTGAAAATAAATTATAATTTTGTAGAAGATATTTGTCAGCATAAATGTGCTGGTATCCTCAGACTGAAGTGTTAAAGGAAACCCCACAGAGGAACGTTCGAAAATTGGTGTTGGATAGCATCTCGCAAAAGATCTTATTTTTATCTATCAGTACAACTATTAATTTATTTTCTAAAAGTATGTTCAAAAATATTAATTTTCATTTTCACAAAACAATTTAACTTTACAAACTATAGATATATCTTTTTAGTACAATTTTATTATTATATCCATCTTAAGTTGACAAACATGGTGCTATATATGCATTTTCCAGCTATTTTTCTTTTATGTGTGGTACAATTACAGAATACTCAAAGGCATTTTCCCTTACAAACAATAATCAATAAACATATACAGATAGACACAAATCAATTCCTGAGGACTCTGTTGGAGCTGAAAACAAAATTTTCTTCACCAGCGATTGTAGAATTAAGCCTTCCGGCTGCCCAGCCATTGTTCATCGCTTGAGAAGCCTTCTTTGCTGGGTCTCCGATCACACGAGTGCCATCCACCCGCGCCTCGTACTCTGGCAGCCCTTTTGCTTTCCTCTCCCTTCTTTTTCTCCTCTCTTCTTCTCTTTCTTTCCTTAGCCAACTCTCCACAGTTCTCTGCATTCCAATAACAATGTCACCATCATTACCATCTTTGCTGAATGAGTACTACATGAAAAGGTGACCAAAAAAGACTTGTATGCTTACCATAAGTGAAAGTTGGCTTGTTTTTTTAACTTCTTCCAGAGGCAGTGCTAACTGTAGCTTTCCATGTGCAACATATGCCTATTGCGATCGATCGATTTTCACGTTAATGAAACATTTATATGAATGTATAGAACAAAAATCATCGTTAGACGTCAACTTACAAGATGTGTTGGCCAGTTTTCTAGGCCATCAAAAATATGTGTTGCATAAATAACGGTTGCGCCTCTTACTTCACATTCCTTCTTCAGATAGTTCAGGAGGTTAGCCCTCGCCAACACGTCTAGGTCAACCGTTATCTCATCAAGGAGAAGAACCTGAAAATAACATGACCAGACTGTGTATCTGCTTTTTAAGGTGAATATGGTACTTTAAATTGGTTGTCCATTAGTCAGAATGCACAAACCTTGAATGGTTTAAGTAGACCCATGCATATTTGCACGCGCCTTCTCTGACCATCTGATACTTTATGCATTCTCCACGACAGATCTATCTCCATGGCCTGTAGTTAGTTTGTGTTTAGAATGTTCAACGCAAACATTAATCTGCGGAAGATACCTTATGTATTCAACATAAGTCGTTTATAAGGTCAACATATAATTGAACTTCATCGCTGTTAGAGATAATGGTTGATGTGAATGGTAATAAATTTGTTCAAAAACACGACATAAGAATCAAAGAATATTCATTTTTTTTTTTTCTCAAACAACTTGCTTGCTTGTGCTGATCAGGGATTTTTTTTTTTAATACGTCGGAGAACCAAGTTTATTTTATTAAGTACCTTGATTAGTTCCTCTCTTCGTTGAGGATCAATGCCAGGAACACCATATATCATCTTTTCTGCTGATATGTCGATTTGTAATGCAACCTCATAACCAGTAAATGCTACGTCTCTTCTCCACTGTAAAACCACATGAATCATAAGTTCACCAAACCAAAGAAAACTATTGATCTGCAACAAAATATGCATCTCAACACTTAATCTATACTGTCAAGGGCTCCACCAAGCTTCGCATAGGCGCTATTTAACAACCCCAATGCTGAATTTTTTTATTTTTTTTTCCCCTGGTGCTTGGTGCTTTACCCTGCCTCTTGTGTAAGGCGCCTTCTGATCACAAAGTGTTACTGAAGGCGCTAAAAAAAAAAAGTTTCGGCTTCTTTTTTGTGTGTTTCTTTTAAGCACTCACCATTCGTTGGTTATTCCGGGCATTCTAAAAACATCCGGATCAAAACATTGCTTTCAAATTAAGTTCCGAATTAGCAGATACTGCCAAAGGAAATGACGATGTCATGCGCAAAAGAGAGTCATAAAATAGCAGAGACAAATAGAGCTTTTGCACATGTTCGTTAATCCATGAACTAGATCTATATAGATTCATGGATCCATACATCTCGATTGGAAAAGATTCAATCGAAAAAGAAAGAATCGGAATTGATCATGGATCAACTAAACCCTTTTGATGGCTTGCTTAAAAATTAAACAAATTTGCATCCAAAGGACTTGATTATTTTGTTTATTTATTGAAGTTATTCATCTTATAATCAAATTTTAGAATTCATTTACACTTTATATATTTCACAAGATATACAAAAGACCACTATACAAATAATTGTTCCATAATTAAAAATAAACGTGCAATTTTCATGTTTTCAAAAGCTTAATTATTTCTTGGCTCAAAAAATAAATATTCAAGTAATTTCTCATTAAATTTTCACTTCTTTGAAATATGGTTTTAATGGATCTTCTTTTCACTTACTCCTTTGTTTCTCTTTAAATTCTATTACAAATGTTTTGGAATATAACCCCAAGTATTCTACTACAATGAGAAAAGAGTTAATTTATTCATAATTACTATTGTCTTTTATGATGTCATTATTTCCAAGTACACAAATATTTAGCTATAGTTATGGCATAAATTTCATTATGTGTAAACTTTATTACATATAAGTATTATTACTACTGTAAACTATAATAGAATTTTATTCTTCTTTCTAATTTATGGATGATAAACTTGAATTGTGTCTATAGGTACGTATGTACGTGTTATCCGTCGTATAATAATAAATAGTGATGATCCACCACTGGAGTTTCTTATTATATGTAGTAACTTTCTTGTAGCTACTTAATGAAAAACAAATTTATATGAAATTATGTAGCCAAGTGCTTATTTCCAGCCAGGCTTTTTTGGATTCTGCTTGAACTCTACGACATTCTTAGCACCTAACGCTGTGCTCTGCCTCCAGAACAACATAACTCTTAACCGCCAGAACATGCTTTTTGATAAAAATCTACGTGTTACACTTTTTCGTAATTCAAGTATCAGACCCTTTTTCAACGTTTCACACCAATCCTCCTTATTACTAACACCTGGTGATAAATGGTTTAGAGAGGATTATCCTACGTCGTTAGATTGACCAAATAGGACTGAGATCAACTCCATGTAAAATTTATGTCTGTCAGCCTGCTTTGTGACTAGGCTACCCAAAGCAAAAGACTTAAATATAAACATACATTGATCAGCAATCGCTCGGATGAAGTGGCGGAATATGGAACAACTCGGATTTTGGCATTTGTGAAGACCGCTCGCCCCCTACCGGCTTGCCCCTATCGGTTCATGACCCTCCTGAGGGCGGCTTGTGACCCCCTCCTAAGGGGGGTTCATGACCCCCTCCTGAGGGCGGTTCGTGACGCCTTCCTGAGGGAGGTTCGTGACCTCCGGGACCACGACCCGACCGGACCATCACCACTAGATCCTCACTTCAGCTCACCATCCCGGCTCATGAACCGTGACCATGACCTACTACTGCACATGTAGATCTTGACCAATTCTCGAGGCTATGACCGCTCCTACTTTTCCGGATCGGACTCCACATGTCCTACCACGACCCGGTCTCCACATCAGCTCTCCTACAGCTATAAATACCCCATTGCATGGCAAATTGAGGGGACTTTTGGCATCTCAACATCCATGGCTGCCATGACTAACGCTTCTCCACAGATAATCACCATCTTATTCAGTAAAATTTAATGGATTCGGAGAGAATTATTCATTGAATTCGAGTGATTGAGAGACAATATACCTTGTAATTATAATCTTTGAGTGAAATGAGAAAATATAAAGTGGACGTAGGCTCGTAAACGCCGAACCACTATAAAAATCCTGTTGTCTTGCTTTTTCTCGTATTTTTCAGTTATTTCTTCATATTTTATGCTCGAAATACAATGATTTGGGTGTTAGAACTATTTTTTGGTCTAACAATATCATGACATGAGACATCTCTTTTTGTGTACATGTGAGTTTGACATGATTTATACTCATCTATTATCCAAAGAACTTAGGCATCTACATCTGAAGATGTTCCACTGGTAGTTTACTATTTGTTACTGAACTGCTATGTGGTTAAAACAAATATAGAAGATGGGTTTAAATTTTAGAATCGCTATGCTAATGGAGTGGAAATCCCAGGGAATACTTTAATCCGTGGAATTTGCATAGGCTGTTATGGTGAAAACATGAGTATACAAATCTCTTGGTGATTTGATTGGAACAAACGATCATCTTGATACACAAAAAATAAGGGTCTAGTTTAAAATCTAAGTTTATGTTTTGTGTTTTTAATATATACTCCAAAAAGCATATGAAATTGTAAAAGGGTGAAAGACCCCAAATTTAAAAGATGGCTTTACAAACAAACAACAACTAACCCATTAATCTCATACGAGTTGCGGTTGGCTAGATATGATGAATTGAAAAGATGGCTTTAACGTGCAAATTAACCGCCTACCAAGCATCGGGCTGGTAGCCCCTAGCAACCAGCCCAGTGCCTCATTGCACTATAAATTTTGCGTTCGTAAAATGAATTTTGCAGGATTGTACCGCTTTCAAATGTATCATGTTTCAACTGCTTGCACCTCCCAAACAGTAAATAAACTTAAATTAACAACAATAATAAAAGCACGTATATCTAACCTCTCCACCCAAATAAGACAGTTCGCCAGATGAAGTAAGCGAAGTATCATGAAACGCCGACCTCCCCAAAACCTTGACCATGTCCATCCCCACCATATGTTTCCCGCCTAAAATTTTCAAAATCGTCGTTTTTCCTGCAAGATCTCGTTATCATCAAATTAAAATTCAACGCTCCACATTCACCGAAATCAAAACCAAAACTCACCAGCGCCATTGGATCCGACCAGAAGACACCGATCGCCGGCGTACAGCGTGAGGTTGAAATCCTCGATCAACGGTGGCGCTCCAGGAGGCGGATGACCGTCAATTCCGGGGTAGGTGAACTTGAGATTCTTGATCTCGGTCGTAGATTTCATTTTGTTAAAACAGAATTTTCGTAATATATTTTGTTGGAAATTTATGGAATTTAAATGCGAGAAGAGAGACCCGTGGCTTGCTAGTGACCGGGGAGGAGGTTGGTTTGTGTTGCCCTTTGAAAGACGAATTTTAAAGAGAAGACGTGGATGCCTTTGTACCCCTAAATTTTTAATTAAAGTTCACCTTTATTTTCACAAATTGTAAAATATAAAATCTCAGTCACATCATTAATTTATCTTTATGTGAAAAATGCAAATCATGGGGTAATTTTGTGGTTCGGATTTTATGTCTTTCAATCAGCTCAACTGATTAACTATTGAAAACGCACATTTATTTTAACATTGCTTAAAAAAATAGATTTATCTCATTATACAAATTCAAAATTTCTCTTTGAGAATACTAACAAATCATAGTATCTCTTAAACAGAGAATCTAATAAATAAATTTCTGCTAATATTGTCAAATCTTAATATAGCTTAAATACAAATTCTAACAAATAGTTTATTTTATATTGACACACTTTTTGGTCAAAACCACCACATGTGAAATCTCAGGTTAGCAACGCGCTCAAATATTGAGAAAATCGTTAGAATACACAAGACAATTTGGTCGAAGTCACAAAAAAAGGCCATCACAGCTCAAGTTCTATAAAGAGAACTACTCGGGACTTGAGTATAATCTTATGTGGATCGATGCTTGCTTGGATGAAGTGACAAGATATTAGAAAGCTCAGACTTTACATGAATGAAGCAACGCTCCGGGTCTCAAATATCGGGTCTCGGATCTCGGGTCTCGGGTCACAGGTCCCGGGTCTCGGGTCTCGGATCTCGAACATTAGACCCGCTCTCGGGTCTCGAACATGCGACCCACGACCCGCCTGGAACATTAGACCCACACTGGGTCTAGAACCCGCGACCCGCTTAGAGGCAGCAACTACTCATGGATTTAGCCATATTCTTTAGGCGATTTCCACTCCTACCAATTCGGATCGAGTTACACTTGGCATGACATTATCAAGAGAGAAATTTTCCACCTCATTTCGAGACTCAATGGATGTACGTCACGTGGCACGCGACCTGCTACCCGCCTACAGCTATAAATACACCATTTGAAAGATTTACAAAGGACTTTTTGACATTAACTCCTTGCAACATCCACCATTGCAATAACACAAGGAATTTGTGTCTCTCAAACGAAATTAACACGAGGATTTCAGGTATAAACCTCTTCTCTCTTCTTATTGTAACACAAAGATGTTGTGTATAAAGTGATCTTACAGATTGTAAGATTGCATTGTACTTGTAATTTTTTTGGATTTAAGAAACTATAATATGGGCGTAGGCTTGGTTTGAGTCGAACCACTATAAAAATACCGTATGTTCCTTATTATTTTCTACATTTAGTATCTGTGATCTTTGAATGTAAGGACTGCGCACTGCATTGAGTGTCAGTACCATTTTTTGATCTAACATTTTGGCGCGCCAAGTAGGGTTCATGCGCTAGAACTTTTTCTTCTAACTTGCAAGGAAGCAGATTGTCTGGCTATTGGATCAATGGTTAAATGAAAGATATCCCATGTTGACGATGTTGGTGTAGAAGGTGTAAGGAACGAGGCGAGCCAAGAGACTTTCTCTAATGGAGATCCATCGGCGTACTTGACTAGAGACGAAATGGATGGAGTTATCGCTGAATTGAGAAGCTAGATTGCAAGGCAAGACGATCTCCTCCGAAAACAATAAAAGATGGTGAACGAGTTCTTTGCTCGGATGGATGGAAGGCCAAGCAACATTCAACTTCCTGGAAATGACGTTGCACGGATCGGAGCTGCAACAACTTCAGCCCCAGAAGGAGCACTCGACCGGGTCGGGTTGGACATGATCCGAACTGCTGATGGATTAAGGGGGCAATCGACCTCTTCCCATTGTCGCACAGCACACTACAACCACCAACAACATAGCACCATGCCCGACTCAACTCCAGCATGAAGCAGCTCAGATCGGCATCCAAGCACCGAGTCAGGTCGAGTCATGCGACCCGCGACCCGAGGGCAGTTTTGACCCTAATATTGAAATTCAGCATGCGCACACTCCTTTTGTACTCAATGTTAGGGGCACCAGCTCTGATCTTGGCAATTTGCAACAGATTTTCGACGGTAATTGGCTCACAAATCTGATTCAGCGCTTCTCGAGAGGCCGCGCTTCTCAGAATGACGTGGATGACGTCAATCGCACTCCGTTCACACAGGAAATCATGAATTCCCACAATCCCCCAGATTTCAAACTTCCTATTCTTGAGCCTTACAACGACAGGATATATCCTACCGTGCACTTGATGCGATACAAACAACATATGGAAGTTCTACCGGCATCGGAAAACGTCATGGCTAAATGCTTCCCTCTCTTCTTGACTGATATAGCTGCTATGCGGATTCGGCAGGTGGAATCTGAATCGATCAACAGTTGGAACATGTTGGTTTCCTGCTTCATTGAACAATTTCGAGTCCACATTGCACGACCCAAGAACGTCATGTCGCTTACTTCAATAAAGCATAGGTCTGGAGAAACTCTTTGTTCATTTTAGGAAAGATTCAACATGGCGGCAGCATAAGCTGATCGACCTGAACCATTTATGGTATTGATGACAGCAGTATCCAGCGTTATGGATAAGTCGAAGTTCAAAAAATCTTTGCACCGAGATCCACCGCGAGATCTCGACGAATTCTACCTTGAAGCAGACGTATTTCTGTGGGAAGAAGATGCAACCTCCGAGAAGGACGTTCTCGATGTCAGCATGCCTAAAGGCTGAGAACCATAGGATCATTATCAGCTGATCTGGATTGGATCACTCTGCATTTTCCGCATTTCTTAGGATTTAAGATATGTTTTTACTTTCTTTAGGTTTTCTGATTGGCTAAATAAGAGTACACACGTACAGGGTTAGGATTTAGCCCCAAAACGTGCTCTTGACTCAATGAAAAACTAATCAGGACTTGCTTTGGTTTTGTATTTTGAATTGAAAGGGCGTTCCGAGCATGGATTATGTCTAGCAAATATAAGTGTCTTGTCAGGTTGTGGCAAGATTCTCGATCTTAACTAAAGTATGGCTTATGCTAATTTCGGAACCTTTAGGTATGGATTTTGCCTGGAAGGTTAGGTCCCTCGCCACGATTTGGCAGGATGATTTGAATGTCTCTTGAGTATGGACTATGGTGAAATGGATGCCTAAGCATGGTTTATGCTCGGAAAGGTTAGACATTGATGTCAGGATTTGACACGTATGTTTGCCTCTTTTTCTTTGCATGTATGATTATACTTGCAGTTGGAAGGACCTAGCAAGGTACTGGTATTCTTAGTTTCCTGGCTTCAATACGATCCAACGAGATCGTGGCATTCTATACTTCTATGGACTATGGATTTCTTGGATTATCTATAACACATCTTCCTTCAATCAGCAAGATATTTCTGGGGTGCAAACTTGTTGACACGCTTTTTGGTCAAAGCCGTCACACGTGGAATCTCAGGTTAGTAACGCGCTTAAACGTTGAGAACATCGTCAGAAGACACAAAGCAATTTGGTCGAACTCGGAAAGCATGACCATTACAACTCAAATTCTATCAAGAGAACTACTCAGGACTTGAGTATAATCTTATGTGGATCGACACTCGCTTGGATGAAGTGACAAAGTATTGGAAAGCTCAGACTTTACATGAATGAAGCAACGCTCCGGGTCTGGGTTCTCGGGTCTTGGATCTAAAACATTAGACTCGCTCTCGGGCCTCTAATATTAGACACGCTCTCGGGTCTCGAACATTAGACATGCTCTCGGGTCTCGAACATGCGACCCGCCTGGAATATTAGACACGCACTGGGTCTAAAACCCGCTGCCCGCCTGAAGGCAGCTGCTACTCATGGATTTAGCCCTATTCCTTAGGTGATTTCCACTCCTATCAACTCAGATCGAGTTACACTTGGCATGGCATGATCAAGAGAGGATTTTTCTACGTTTTCCACCTTATTTCGAGACTCAATGGATGTGCCCCACATGGCACTCTACCCGCTATCCGCACAACTATAAATACACCATTTGAAGGATTTTCAAAAAACTTTTTGGCACTAACTCCTCACGAAATCCACCATAACAATAACATAAGGACTTCGTGTCTCTCAAAATAAATTAACACGATGATTTCGTGTATAAACCTTCTCTTTTCTTATTGTAACACAAAGATGTTGTGTATAAACAGATCTTACAGATTGTAATACTGCATTGTACTTGTAATTTCTTTGGATTTAAGAAACTATAAAGCGGACGTAGACTTGGTTTGAGCCGAACGACTATAAAAGTACTGTGTGTGCCTTGTTATTTTCTGGATTTAGCATATGTAATCTTTGATTGTGAGAACTTCACACTACATTGGGTGTTAGTACCACTTTTTAGTCTAACATTTTACAAAATGAAAACTTTATTCTAGAAATATTAATATGTCTTCATACCACTTAAAAGTATATCTAACAAATAAAATCCATTTAGTAATTAAAAGAACAAAAATCCAAACAAATAAAAAATCAGAAGCCACAAACTAGTTACGCATGATTTCAGCAAAAAAAAATTATTTAACTTTTAAGTAAATCATTTCTTGTGTAGAACGAATGCTACTATCACATATGTAGCATGTGTCATAATGCTCATTCCTTAAAAAATAAAGTTTAAGAGTTGATTTTTGATGTAAACACAGAGTACCAAAGACACACTTTTATATATGTTGCCACTATTAATACTGGTGTGTAACACGTGTGTTGCACATGATAATGTTGTAAATAATAATAATTGTATTTTATTTATTGTTTAAAAAAAAGTATGTTATATACAATATTTGAAAATTTTATTATGATATATCAATTACAAACAAAAATGATACTCATTTTTTTAGTAATAACAACATAAATAATGAAATAAGTAAATGAAAAAAAAGCTTTGATGCTTAGGAAACAATGTAAATGGCGACAAGGATATCTCCCCTATCTTTTATTCTCTCTCTTCTCGCTTCTTTCTGCACTGTATTTCTTCATACCTCTCTAGTCTCCACAAAACCTTATCCTTGCTTTTGCTCTGTGTGGTGTTTCCTCCACATCATATATCTCCACTTTCATATCTAAGCTTTAACAAGCAATCCGATTTGAGCTCCAAGATATCTTTTTTTCTCATCCTCATTTATTCGACTCGTAGCTACCTTTACCACCATCGATAAACTTCCTACCATTGTGCCTTGGCTATTTCAGGCAACTACAAGCTTTGCTCGTTGTTTAACTGGTAGACGCGGCCTTGGTAGGGATTCTGGCACTGACGCGGAGGTCTAAGGTGAGCAGTAACTCCCTTGCGGTTTGATTTGTTTTCACGTTTCGACATTTGTCTATGATGGTACTTATTGACAGTTTGGTAATTCAACGGAAGCCTTGTATCATCTTGTTGGTAGTTCAATTTTGTCCGTTGTGGCATTCTGGTTGTTTTGTGAGTTGCTTAGGTGTTTAGATCTTTTTTCGAGTTCCTTGGAGCTCAAATCATCGATATGTAATGTTTTTGCCTGTTGGGTTATAACTGTATCTGGTGTCCGTTCGACTGGGTCATCACCTTGTTTATAGGCAACACATGAGATGCTTGCGCACTGAACTTTGTTGGTATTCAAGGTGGTGTTCATCTGTCAGTGATGTTGTTTCATGATTTTTCCTAGCGAGGTAGATTATGTCATTCTATGGTACAATATTGGGTTTTTCGAGAGTATGGTGTTCAGGTTCATCTGGGTTCTCGGTTTCGGCAACAAAACTGGTGATGCTACTACATTCAACTTTGCATGTTTTCACCGTGATTATCTTCTCCCTCCTATTCTGGAAAATTTCCATTATGCAGCCTTCTGGTGGGGCTTTCTTCGAAAGGCATACTTTGTCAGTCACGTGCTTCTGCAAAAAGTGTGGAGCTCAAGACAATTACTGCAGTCGTTTTGCTTTTTCCTCGAACCATGTTTTTCCCTATAGCAGTATGTTTTAGAACATGTAATTGGTACCTTTGTATCTGTGCCCATGCAATTGTTTGGCATACATTGTTGCAATGCAGTTGTTATGCAAATGTAATTCACTACCCAGCGTAGTATGTAAAGTATCAGGTCACATCCTCCCTACGTGGAGCGTTATTTTTGTAGTCTAGTTAATTAGCAGCTCCAGTGATATAAGCATGTTTAGGTAAAGTGGACGAACAACTATAAACTTCGTAGGTGGTGGACGGTCCACCTTAAAAACCGAATAGTTGATTATCTACTAACAATCACCAGTACTATACAGATTTTTTATTATTAGTTATAATAAAAGGTGTTTGCGGTCATCTTAAAAACCGGACGGCTTTGCCAAAAAATATATTAAATTATTAAAATTATTAAAATATTTTAAATTATTTAAATATTTTATAAGCAACATGACTAATTCAATAAAGAGATGAACGTAGAAAAGTATTAAAAAAAATCTAAGAAAAGATTTGTACGTATTTGTAATGTTAGGGAATGCGAAATGGATCGTTAAGGCAAAACTAACACTACAGGGGTGAATAGTGTTTTCAAGAAATTTAAGAAAATCTAAAACTAAAATGATCAACTTTATGAACAACACACCACAGAGATGATCACAGACACAAAATCAAACGCAAACACAGAAATAAACAAAAATAAAATGCAGAAAAGGAAAGAACATGCCGGATTTTATATTGGCTCGGATCACTCTTACGTCCAGTCCCACGCAACGCTAGATTGCGCACAGTTTTATTACTATATCAATATCCAAGTACAACCCCCTTGATTTCACAGCCACAAGGTTACCACCGATTCCAAACACCCTTAATCATGTATATTCCCCTTGATTTCTCAACTACAAGGTTAACACCACTTCGTTTCCTTGATTTCAGGGCTATAAGGACACATCTTTTACCAAATGCTTCCCAAACAATTACAACAGCCCTATAACTCTTCAATTCAGAGAGTAATGAGTAGATAGTGAGAAGAGAAGAAAATTTATATAAATAGAATTGAACTCGGTAGAGTACAAGTGTAGAAATCATAAAAATATGAAATATTAATGGTGTAAATAATGGAGATGAAGATAAAGAAGAAGAGTGATGAAAATTTTTCGAAATCAGCCCCTATTTATACGATTTGAAAGGTTGCAACGCTTTTGGAACGTTAAAAATAGTGAAAAGACACTTCCTTTCAAAATCAAAAATACAACATATCAACATATGTATGTCAACATAACCCTTCACAAAATTGAGTTTTGAGCATTTTTGAAGTGTTTTAATATATGTGTAGTTCTGGAAATTCTTGAGTTAAAACATAGTGTTATAAATAAGTATTATAAAGTAGAAAATCATATGAAAACATAAATATAAAATATATGAACATATTTATAAAATTATAAAGTTTAAAACTATATAAATATAAGTATATAAAAGTATAAATATATAAAACTTATAAACTATAAAACTTGAGTTTAAAAAACAAAAGTAGAGAAACTTAATTGGAATAGAAACTGAAGATAGATTTTGAAAATAGAATTTGAAGATTGAAAATCAGAAATTAATTTTGAATTTGAATTTGAACCTAGAGTGCTATTTAGAATCTTACATAAACTAGATTATGTTACTATATTTATCTTGAACCCATGATTAATCATGAGTCTTGAATCATCTTTGAATTCTGAGTCTCTAGAAGCTCTTAAACTATACAGTCTTCAGTATTAATTCCTGTATACAGATCCAGCATATATATATATATATATATATATATAAGATAAAAGTGTTAGTATATATTTTATAATATGTTAATATTGAAATAAGGTTGTTGTGATCAAAACTCCATTCTCCAACAATCTCCACCTTTTTGATGATGACAACCTTAGTTTATTAAATATTCATGCATGTTGATTCTGATCCTTCTGATACTCCTACTGTCAATACGAATCCTATATACTCTCTCTTAAACTAAGTCTATATTTTATAATTTCTCCTCTTTTGGCATAATCAAAAAGAAATTCTAAAAATACTCCCCTTAAATCTATACCACGAATAACTATCCTATACTTATTTATCTAATCTAAAGTTATAATACTTATTTCTATACTAGTATACATGACTCATCCTAAATTCATGTTTATATAATATCCTTATATCTATAAATTTCTATTACTCCCCTTAAATCTATTATAACTACACTAGTCTAATAAACTAAATAAAAGGATAATAAACAAAGCAAACCAATCGATATCTGTTCAAACAATCAAATCAATCCAAATAAGCAATTCAAACAAATAAGCAATTCAAACAATCAATCTAAACTATTAAATCAACCAAAGAAATAATACATGTCTATTTAAAAAAAGCTTCTTGAACATTCAACTAATCCTTAAAAACTCTCAAGCTTCCCCTTAATCCAATACAAGACTTAAACTATCCTAAACTCTAATTCCTTAAAACTATAACTAGACTTTAATCTAGACTAAGAAATAACTCTAATAAGATATCCTTAAAATTATGATATAAGCAAAGCAATTTAATCCACCCCTTGATAAACTTGTTTTCCCCATGCACAAATATTTACTTTCTTTATAATGTGGAAACATTAGTTGCACAATTGTTTTTAGTCTGAAAACATATATATATATATATATATATATATATATATATATTCCATATTAATATTACACGTGTTAATTAGGTTGCTACTTAAAATTTTTGGGTTGTCCTATGTAACATGCATACAACACCCTTTGTACTGGACATAATATACATGTGGCATTTTCGTTATGAATTTGATAACTTTAAATACGTTATTAGGAATGATTATTATTATTTCAGTATTTTATTAACATTAATTTACTTGAATAGAGTTAATCCTGACTCGAGTATTTTGCATGAAATGCTCGGGTCAGATTGAGTGTTACAGCTTAAAGATTTCAACCATTGAAGTTAGAGACTCATGAAGACGTGCTTGCTTTTGATTCAGTTATTTCTGTAATTTTAAATTTTAAAATCTATGTAATTCTGCTGAGTAAAATCTATTATACAACTCTGATATTTTTGTAAAATGCTTCCTTTGTGAGATATTGCAGCTCATTAATTTGTGATATTTGTGTTTGATTCAATTATACCCTATAAGCTAAATAACAATCTGCCATTTCGAATGGTTTGAGTTAGGGCTGCACAAAGTATGGTTGGGTCGGGTTGGACCAAATACTACATCCGACCCGCATAGGTATGGGTTTAAGGTAGTTCAACCCATATCCGACCCTATATGAGGTTGGATATGGGTTGGTCGGGTTTAGTAGGGTTGGGTTGGGTTGCTTGAATATAATCAAAAATGAGAATATAAGGGAATTTTTTCAAAAAGTAATATTAAAATATTCGGTATAATATATCAGATTTTTTTCTAGAATGATGCATTTAAAATAACCGATTCATTATAAGACATATTGTACTAAAATTTCATTGTAAAACACATTATATGAAATCAATTTACTATATAGCAGAACAAGTGTTTCATTTTAAGATACATTAGCCAAATTCTATCTAGTTTGGATTGACATAAAATATTCTTTTTTGCATATTTACTACAAAATAAATAAACATTATTCTAGGAACTATTCTAATTTTAAGTGGACTGATATTAAATTAGTTTTTTAATATAGGGTTGGCTTGGGTTAAAATAAGGTTGGGTTAAACAAGATATCAAACCCGACCCGTATATAATATGGGTTACAAATTGTAACCCATATCCGACTCGAACTAGGATGGGTTGGGTTGGGTTTATGTGGGTTGGGTCGGGTTGGTGGGTTGGGTCGGTTTGGATATGAGTTGTGTGCAGCCCTAGTTTGAGTTGGTTTAATTACCGGCTTGAAACAATCGAAAAGGCAGGTCGTTACAACTATATAGAACATAAGTATGTTTTATTTGTTACTCTTAAATAAAAAGATTATAAATGAAGGAAATGAATCAGTCATGACACATGAGGAGATGGAATACAATAAACCAATTAAATATTGTAAACATGAAAAACACATTATAAAACTTATATCAAAGCAATTAAGAATTAAGCTTATATTATATTTGTTAGTCACGATACAAATTTTAACTATTATTGAGTAATTAAGTGGGGGACGTGTGCAAACTATTTTGAATCCTCCACTATCCATGGACCATAAAGGTTACCCATCCTCCCCAAAGCCAAGAATGTGAATATCATATATGTTAAACTATAGAGAAGAGATAGCTTGTCTAGCATATGCTATTATCAGTGAAGAAACATAAATCAAAACTGATAATCAAGTAGTAAGAATATAGTAAAGAAGTGTAATGGGTAAAAATCATATAACTACTTTTTGGAAAGCAACCATGATCCAATATAAACTTGTAAGAAATATGGTACGAACTTTATTTTGAATGTATAAATAACAAATCAAATAGCTGCAACGATAAGTAAATATTACTTGACATACTGGAAAATAGTGGCTATCAAATGCACGCAATGCGCACATCCAGTGTCATTTACAGTACGATTTAAGGTTTTATTTAAATCAACAAAGCAAGATTTGGCTAGCAATTTTTCATTAGGTTGGTTATGCTAAATCCTATAATATTGATTTCATTTTTCATGTTATAGTAGATATAAAATTACACATGAGAATATTAATTTTTTTTTTTTTTTTGGGTTCATTAACAATGAATAAATGTTGGATGAAGTTTGTTGATTTGCAAATGTTCACATTATTAGAAACTGAGGAGGTGAAATATATTAAAAAAAACATATTATTTAATTAGCAACCATAGACATTGATTTTGTTATCAAACCGACCTTGTCGGTTTTTCTTAATTCTACCGAGCCTTCGAAAACTTGTGTCCGTCTGAAGCTTTTTTACAATACCCATTTTGTCCTCCTTTGAATGATGCATTAATTACAATGTCTATTGAATAATCATTACAAGCCTTATATATCAATTCCTTGTATTTTCTTTCTTTATGTGCGTTTATGACCAGTTTTAACGTTAATGTTAATTAAATGCACTTTATACAAACTAATATACAAGATTTATACAATTTGATTCATTAATGCTCATTAAAAACCTGCAACAATAACTATATAATCATGTTTTTGCCATCTTTTTTACCATATATATATATATTTATTAGTTATTTCATATTAATTATGAATCATTAAAAATAATAATTATTGATTATTATTTCTTATTCATCAATTGTTAATTAGTAACTACTACTTAATTATAATCGAATATCGATTATAATCGAATTATTAAGGACTATTAATCATTATTTATTTATTACTTCTTATTTAAGTTAGTAATTTATTTTAAAAAAAATATTTTTTGGAAATAAGAAAATATTAGTAAATAAAATAAACTTTAAAGTAATAAAATTTGATACGAATTATATATATTTGTTCAAAGGTTAATGATATGATATCTATCTGTAATAGAAAAAAAATATTTTGATTACATAATTTATTGTTACTTCAAAGAAAATAGGTGGAACTTAGGAGTAGCTATCTGGTTAATTTTATAAATCTCAACATTTTCCCTAATGGGGCATGGTAATTGTTTACCTTATTTATATCCATATATGTCATGCAAGAAGTTGTCCAGGAACATTCACTTCATACGTAACATTATTTCACATTAATTGCAGCCTTATAACCTTGCCTTTAAAGCCAAAATCATGATACTTATTTTCTCTTATCACTTTTGAATTCCATGCGCAAATTAGTCATAAATATTAATTATGAATGAACAAATGGTAGGGTACTTGAGTGAAATTTTCAATATGTTCATGCATAAAAAACAACAATATGGAAATATATTTTTTACATTATATGGAAAGTAAATCAAGATGTATCACAAAGTCGGTTTTTCCACCGTTATGTGGTTATACTAGTAAATTATCTTCTGGAATGTCTGAGTAGTCAAACTTGAAAGAGTACATATATTTGACTAAAGACAAGATAGTAATGAACTGTGTAGGCATTATCCATATCTGGAATCATTTTTCCTATTTTAACCCATCATATTTTCCTCTGTTTTGTTTGTATGTGTATATATAACATGGTAAGATGGATTAAATGTCTAATGTAAATCTGAGTACCCTTGTTTGATGCGAGGAATTAAGGAAAATGAGCACAAAGTAGTAAATTAATATTGGACACACACATTTAGTTGTATTTGAATGAGGATATAAAAAAGCGCAGGCCACATGCTAGCCTTTCAACGTAGATTTAAGCTAAACAAAAAAGAAGAAAAAGAATGTAAAAATCACCATTCAACTATATAAAGAAAAAGCAATAAGGAAACATTCAAGAACATAAGATCTGTGAAATAACATACATATAAATTTGACATATAGATAAAGAATCACTTGAATTTGAGGTTAAAAACTGAAAAGCTAGATGGGAACTCGGTTTATGATAAACATATAAATTATCATATAATAAATAGTATGAATTTAAGCATAGTTGCATAACAGCATAAGTCAAGAAGCACATAAGTTAAACTGTACTGTAAATATTGAAATCACTCAGTTAATCAAGTTATTCAAATTCAGTCGTGTAAAGTATGATAAATAACTCAAAAAAAAAGGGGAAATAAGTACTATATGATAAATACAGAATCAAAACAAATAAAATGAATAGCAACATATGATTGAAAAAAATAAAATGAATAGCAACATATGGTTGAAAATATTGTTGTATGTAACATGAAAACTCATATACACATATACATGCACACTTGCTTATTAATCAATGTATGAGATTGGTAAGAAATTGTTGATAGTGCGTAGCAATTTTGAGGATTAAATATAGACAATGGGCGTTGTAGTCATGATAATTAGTTAAGCCATGATTCTAAACATAGAAAGGACAAAACCTATGCAAAATATAAACAAAAGAATGCAGTTTGAGGTTTTAACTCACATAGTTGAGCAAGTGAGAACTCTTTTTTTCCTTTCTAAACTCAATTGGAATCTCCTCGGCTTTTCTGATTCAGCACATATTGGTTAGGAAGATGATGAAGAATTACCCTAGTTATTGCACTAAAAAAACAACAATCATCGTTGACAAATCCAAAATAAATAGTGTAAAAATAATATTGTTACCAAAAGCAAAGAAACAATTAAGTCTAAAAAGGTTTGCAGGATTTTTTTCCCTCTAATTAAAACAATCGGTTATTGCATTGAAATGCAAATTGCTTTATCTTCTTCAATTTTACTCATTCATTCACAACAAACATCTATCTCATTTCTGCTAAGATAAAATTCATTATCAAAGTATATGAATTTCAACTTCTCTATGATGCACATATTTGCATATATAAGACTACATCTCCTGATATGCATTTGAATAATGGATATGCAAAATTTTAGTTTTCCTTGTAATAAATGTAAAAGTAAGGATACTTATACATTACTCGATAAAGGATCTAACTTCAACTTTGTAGCTGCTTCTTTCAGTCGGTCAAATTATTGATATTTTGGTACCAAAAGAGCATAATTTGATTGAACGAAAAAAATTTGGTCTAATCTGCACTACATGTTCAAAATTGGTTAGATTAGAATGCGTCAAGTATATTTTTGTATTTCTCATTCATTGATTATCCAAATATTTTAGTAATTGCGAATATCAAGCACAACCTTGTAGAATCATGAATTTCAAGCATAGCCCTATAAAATCAAGAAGGAAGATCAACTGGTTGATAACAGAATTCACTGTTTGCAATGTAGTAATTTATAGAATGATGTAAAATCTGTTTACAATAGCAAGGGAGTAATGAAAAAACATTTTTGGTGCACGGAGCTGCTAAATTGAGGCATGGCTGTTAGTTATAATCCAGATTTGAGCGCTATAAATTACCTGCAACCCCAACAATATCGTGTGTAGCCTGAAACAATGGGGTAGATAATAAAAAAGTATGGAAAAGCAGTTGTAAATAACATTAACAATGAAACAGCGAAATGTATCAAAATAAATTTATTTTATATTAACATCGCGCATATTGTACAAAGTATGCTTGTATTCGACTATTCGTTAATTGCATATTGTATTATCCTTCTGATTTTTCAACAAATGAAACTGCATTTTCTTTAAAAGACGACTCTCCATAGTTTTCTTTCTTTTTGTTCTAAATATAACCTAATGACTATGGTTAATATTGTGCAAATGTCTAAAATATTTGTTGTCCCTTAAAAAATTTATACACACATTAGATGATTAAGTTCGAGTTAGAGGCACAAGGAAAACACTCAAGTTGGAAGAGCATCATAATGAGTTTTCGCTCATTCCTATGTCGAAAAGGTCGGTCGTATAAGACAAGAAGAATTGGTTCCGGTCACACACTCTACTCTGTAGTCGTTCGTTCATAATACCCCGATCGACCGTACATAGCAGGGAACACAAAGATGCCAGAGGTCGCACATGCATCCCATGACCGCTCATAAATTGCAACTACAGCTGCTCGCTCATTCCTCAATCAATAATGCTCCAATCATATGCTACCTACCAGTCCGACAGATGTCAGCTCCAGAGTGATCGCACTTATATCTGCCCTACAAGCCTTGATCGATCGCCTATTCATCTACAATCAGATACTGGAGCTTCAACCAATACTATTTGTCGGTCATAAAAGGCTTAACATGATGATCCGGTCGATCGTTCTTATATCAACCAAGAAGCTTCGACAAGCCACGAGCGCATTCATCACTTGTTCGCCCATTCAATGTACTCAAATCTATGCAGCCGCTCGCTTCTATGCAACCGCTCGTTCCTATGCAAATGTTCGCTCATATGAAGTCGCTCGTACAGGATAACTAGATACAACATTCGACAGATGGCTATAGATAGGCGATGGCATTTTCGTAATTAATGAGACGAGTGACCTGTAGCCTCATATATGAATTTCAGTTCATTTCTTCGGGGGGCTCACCTATAAATAGGCCACGGACTCCAACATAAAGGGGATCGACTCCTTGCCACCACGAAGTGTTGCTGCATTCTTTCCTCCATCATTCCTTAAGCATTTCAACCATCATCATGATCTTCGTTCAAATGTTATTCATCCGTTTGGCCATGGCATCCATTAGAATTCGATAAGTGAGAAAAGATTAAAGACGTCCTCCGGCTCCATCACTCATCCGTCCTTCTCCTCCACGAATTCCGCCATTCCTTCATAGAATTCCGAGAATTTAAGCAAGATTTGTATGTTAGAATGATAATATGTTGAGAGAATGAGAAGATGTATGAATAAAGAGAGTTTATATATTTTGTAATCATTGTCATGATAATGCAAACTACCTTCATAGTGGACGTAGGCCTACCTTAGGGCCGAACCACTCTAAAAAACTTATCTCCATTTTACTTTCCTCACATTTTTACTTTCATCTTTTGTTGAGTGTGGCTCCATTTACTTCTAACCATATTAGTGAAGTACGATTATCGTACCCTTGGTTTTTGAGCCATTTCTTGGTGAAAACATTTGGCGCCCACCGTGGGGCCGTGTTTTCTTCTCCTTCCTTCATACTTCTCTCCGATTTCAAAAGCCTACCCTTGAAGTCGTAAAACTGTACCATAGATTTCACAATCTCGCAACCGGGACACACCCACGAATTTTCATCAAATTTTAAACCTAGTCCGAAATCATGGCTAAATCTAAGAAGACCGCTAGCAAATTCGGAGAAGAAGATAACTATGTTGTGGACCACGAGGTTTCTCCACTCACCGACCGTTTCGAAGTAGGGGAATCCTCAAGGCCATCCTTGACTCGAGAAGAATTGAATATTGCTGTAACTGACTTTAATTGAAAAATGGATGCCACGACTAAAATGGTGATGGAAAAACTGGATGCTCTGCTTAATACTCAATCCATTCATCCACCTCCAAATATCATGGCCAATGTTGACGAAAAAGAGGACTCCTCTGTCTCAGACCCTAGTCGATCCCACTTACCAGGGGAAGATAAAGGAGAGGCCAACGTGGAGAATTCCAAGGGTAAAGAACCATGTCATGAAGAAAAACGCGCGACTCAGAGCACCATAAATCCAACCAAAGGAGCACTTCCCAAAGAAGTTGCGGGGCAACGAAGCTTGAACCATGGCTACACCGAAAAAAGAACTGATGCTCGTCCCATGGAACGGGATAGTGATGAGAAGCATATTTCGGATATGATCGAACGATGAAAAAGAGTGGGAGTTTTCTCCTAGTAAGAATCCATTCACAACAAAGATCCACCAAGCGAAATTCCCTAAAAAATTCACACCTCCAACCATAGCATCTTACAGTGGAACTTGAGATCCAAACATTTTCTTATTCAAATACGATTAACACATGAATGAGCCAGGGATACTAATGAAATAAAATGCTTATACTTCCTCGTGTTCTTGGAGGGTGTAGCTTCACTATGGTTCACTAGATTACCGCCCAAATGTATTGATCAATTCGCTGACTTGGCAAGGAGGTTCCAAGACCAGTTCCATCTACAAACTACCAGACTGCTGAAATGATAGAAGCAAAACCTTGGAACTTTCTAGCAGCTCTGAAAGGTGCTATCAACAAAAAATAGGAGTTTGGGAAATGGCTCAAAATAAAGGAACCAAAGACTCTAAAGAGGTTTTACAGGAAGGCCGAAGAGTATATGAGCGTAGAAGATGACCTATCTAGCATCCGGAAGGCTGTAAATGCTAGTATTACCGAAGAAAGGAGAGACATCAAGGTCCAGGTTGAGCAACAGATTGAATCAGGGCAGAAAAGGGGAAATGAGGGGAAGGATAACAAAGCGCATAAAAAGGGACAGTTCTTCAAGAAGACAGAGTTTACTCCTCTAAATGAAACTGTATAGAAAATCTATTCCACTACAAAGGACTCAAGAATTTTTCCTCAGACAAAACCACAAAGAGTTACAGAGCAGCAAGCCAACTCCGAAAATTTTTGTCGGTTTCATAATCAGCCAGGGTACAACACCAATGAATGCCGACACTTAAGGAGCTTGGTTGAAGAGCTCATCTGGAAGAACCAACTACAACAATATGTCAAGAATCCTCAAAATGCTCCAGCTATTCAAGGGCAGAGTGCCAATGAGCACGGACCACATGAGAAAGCCCAAGCTCCTATAGACCTACGGCCGGTCATCGACTGACAACTACTGATTGAGGAGATCCCCATCATTTTTTTACTTTACTTTGCTTTATTACTTGTTATATTCATGTAAGCAATGCGCGGTGATTTACTTATGTTGTATTAAACAAAGGCCTTATAAATCAAAAGTTATGTGCTTAGCTAAGTGACATACTTGTAAGCTCATACTAAAAGTCGATTTCTTAAATGTAGGCAAAGTAGAAGCAATTTCTCATTCACAACCCAACCATAACAGAAAGCTTCCTAAGTATATTCCAGGTGAAGCAACCCGAGAGCCAAAAACATGATACGAATTAATCAAGATGAATAAGCACATCGCTTCAAGAGAATAAGTTGTTCTGGGGCAAATAGTGAAAAGCGTAGTAAAAAAACACCAAGTCAGAAAGCTGCACTTTTCATTACAAAAAAGGCCAAATCCTTAGCGAGCACCCAATGAAGGGATGGGCGTCAAACTTTGAGAAAAATACAAAGGCGTTATCGAATTTGTCCCACAGATAAAATTGCCAACACCAAAAGAGGCACCTTGTTAGGTGCAGGACACAAATTCTTTAAATCGAAATAAAACTCGATAAGAGGAACAAGTGTCCACCTCCTAGGATGATGCATAAAGTCAGAAGGACCAAAATCACCTAGGCTGGAAGCACCAGTCCTAGTGCCGGAAGGACCGTCAAACATGCTGGAAGGACCAGCGCAAACAGAAATCCTAGCCGAAAGGGGTAATAGAAATCCTAGCCGAAAGGGGTAATAGAAATATTAGCTGAAAGGGGGTATCTAATAAGGTCTTTTTTGATTCCAAAATAACCAGATCAAACAAGACCGAAATTGGATCGAAACTTGAAACTCAAGTCCTCCCCTGGGGGCACATACTCAAAACCAGTCTCCGAACAACTTGGGTCACCGAGTTAGTGAGATATGGGGTTGAGTACATTCTAAAAAAAACATGAATATATACATATACGTATTTAACCAAGTCTCCGAAGGGCTTGGGTCACCAGGTTAGTGAGAAACGTGGTTATATACATCAAGAACAGAAACATGTGTTTGAATCGAGTCTCCGAAGGGCTTGGGTCACCAGGTCAGTGAGAAACATGATTAAATGCATTATAAGATATATAACCCTCTCCAGGGGCATGCATTCGAGTCCAAACTTTGGGGGGCTTGAACTACCAAGTTCTTGAAAATACTAGTAAATGCGTGATAAGAATAAAACCCCTTAAAGGGGAGCAATATGAATAAGATTCTAAACTACAACGAACTTTGGTACAGGGGCATGACCATAGCGTAAAAGCAAACCAACGATACCAACTCTACATACCATAAGTCCGTTACAATCATATGGTTAACAAAGCGTTTCGTGATACGAATAAATTGTGATAAAGGTGTGATATGCAGCGTACCAGTGAAAGGATAACAAAGCTGAATAAAAGGTTGAAGTACAACAAAGCAAAACACAAATTCATCACAGAGATACAGGGTCACAAAGTTGGCAAAATAAGCATAAAATAGCAAGCGAGGACTGGCGCTCGCATACATAACTAGCCTAAAAATCATTATTCTTCTTTACCATCTGCAGTACATTGCTTGGTGGTATCTTCCTGAACAATATGATCATCAGTAGAATCATCCTCAGTAGCATTTCTATTGACATGAATAACGGGAAGATCCGCGGGAGGAATCTGAGAGCTTGAGGCTTCAGCATTAGCGAGACAGGGAATATGAACAGAGACAGCATCCAGAGCCTCTTTCCTTAGGGATTGTGCTCGTTCATCTGCTAGTATTTTTATACCCTCAGCTAAAGCATCACGATGTTCCGCTTCTAGGTTGGTCTCTTGGAGAACACTGTCTTCTTTACCATTGGAATATTTAAGCACTTGTTCCCAGACAAGAGAAAATGTTCGAGGAAAATCCTCATTCAAAAAGCTTAGGCTTCCATGATTTATAACGCTAAAAACATAAAATTGGAATAGAGCTTCATCGGTTTTAACCTTGGCTCGCTCAAGATCGCTGGTTAACATTGCTTTATCCTCTTCCAGTGTTTTGAGGGCTTTACTTTGAGAAATAATCTTCTCTTCAAAAAATATCTTGTAACGGCCTGCACCTCCTTTCGCGCAAGATATTGTCCCCAACTTAGCCACCGTATATGTGTGGGGTTTTATTCCTCAAAAGGCCTCGGCTAAGTTTCAAGATCTGCCAACACATGGCGTTGCCACACAGACTGAGCCAACCTCCCTACTAACACCGATATTGTCCCTACTTTGCCACCTCTCAGGTGTAGGGTTTTCCATCACTAGGCCTCGGCATTAGTAAGAGATGGGCTCTACTATATAAGTACCCACTTCACACAGGCTTTCACGATGTAAACTTTGGGGTGTTACATTCTCCCCTCCTACTGAGTCCAACGTCCCCGTTGGCTCACAAACACCTCACCCAGGCATTGTGGTCCAACAGGAGCCACAATTCCGACTGGGTATTGGCTCTAATACCACTATAACAGCCCGCACCTCCATTCGCGCAAGATATTGTCCCCAACTTAGCCACCGTATAGGTGTGGGGTTTTGTTCCTCAAAAGGCCTTGGCTAAGTTTCGAGATCCACCAACACATGGTGTTGCCACACAGACTGGGCCAACCTCCCTACTAACACCGATATTGTCCCTACTTTGCCACCTCTCAGGTGTAGGGTTTTCCATCACTAGGCCTCGGCGTTAGTAAGAGATGGGCTCTACTATATGAGTACCCACTTCACACAGGCTACCACGATGTGGGACTTTGGGGTGTTACATTTCTCCCGTTGGTAAGAAGCTACAGTCTGTTGTTCCAAAGCCAGTCGAGATTCAGCAGATTCCCGGCCAGATTGAGCCTCGCAGACTTGCTTTCTGGCAGCCTCAATCTCCCCCTTTAGCTTATCATTTTCAGCTTCGAAGCTGCTTATCCTATTATCTCCGCCCTTCAAAGATGCAATTTCAGATTCTTGAGATTTAATCACATGGATCATTCCGACTTTGTTATTTTCAAGAAGCTCAATACGCTCAAGGTATCGAGTGTTCAGCCTCTGAAATTCAAAGCAAAGTTTGTTCCATGACTCAAATCGGCTTCCGGTAGTATCCTTAGCTTCATTTAATTGTACTTCAAGTTGACTCTTCGCAATGTCGAGTTGGGTGGTCATATATTTTTTATAACACTCAACTCTCTAACAACATTCTGGTCATCATATGGATACAAATCTAAATCAAAGTCCATTCCTCTTAAATCCCAACCTCCAAATTGATCCTTCAGCTTTGGATTACCAGGGACAATTTCGTAAGGAGGCCTATCAAGGATCGCTTGGATCTGGCTAGAAGTAGAGACAATAGATTGAGAAGCTACAGGCTGTTGTTTCGGAGAGACAAGAAGATTGGTATTTAAGAGCTCAGCCAATTTATGAGATTCCCAGGGCTCGTCCCCACCTCGCTCATCATTATCTTTTTTTCCGCTTAGCATCCTCCGGGCATTGTTCCTTGTCCATAATCCCTTTTTCAGATGTCTGTAAATGATCATGCTTCCTCTTCTTCCGCTGATTAGCCAAAGAAGGGTCAGGAGCATGTTCGAAGATGGGATCTAAAGGTAACTAGGTGCACCTCGAGCAGTGAGAAAGATGAGACTGTAGAAGTTTTATGGACTAACAAGACCTGCCTGTTAGGAAAAGCTGTCTGATAAAGATGATTTCATTCCTGAATCTAGAAAAGAGAAAGGAGAAACTATAGTACCTATATTAAAAAAAATACTAGAACAAGATGAAAAAAGAAGTGTGCTAAGAGTACACGGGAAAACTAAAGCAACCCCTAGCCTTGTGAGATATTTTCCTAGCCTAAAAACGGGAGCTTTGAGAATTCATGTGCTTAAGATTTGGGGTTTAAATATTTGAATGATAGTATCACCTTGAATAAGGTCTTTAGCTAAATCAAGAACACCGAGATCCTTAAAAGTTTCCGAACCACCCTCTTCTTGATTACCCCGAATAGGAAAACCTTCATCAATTCCACCAACATCCAAAGCTTCTTTAGAAGTTACTCCAGCTTCATCAAATTGCTCATTCTCTTTTACCGAATCCGAGGCAGTTTTTGAAGAGGTTACCCTTGCGTCATCCTGATTAATTTCCCCTGAAGTAGGACCCTCCTTCCCAGTCTGATTCGATAAAATCACAAGATCTTTGCCCTTATGACGTTTGGATACTGCCTTCTTTGGAGAAACTGGTTTGGATTTAAGAGCTGCGTTACTACTCTTTGTAGGGCTGGAATGCTTCTCTTTTGGGGCCCTTTTGGTCGGGGACTTGCTAGCAGCACCTTTCTTATCAGAAGAATCCACCGCAAAAGTACGCAAGGAGAAAGTAAGTTATAGCGTCGTAGGAACTCTTCAGTAATAAAAAATTTCCTATTCCTCTCGCCTTCCTCAATAACCAGTAGAGAATTACATAGATCTTGATTGAGAGCAATACTCTGATCAGGAAGCACTGTAATATAACTAAATACTTAAGTAATAAATAAAAGGAGTAAAGAGGGGCCTGAAAAGTAAGTATACTCACCGCGTTCCATCCATAAGCCATAAAAACTATTAGGGCATCGAACGGAGAAATACTGATTAGGAAATCCTCGAACACTCTCCACTAAGCCAGTAATTATCTTGGAACCCCGACTTTTAACAAAAACAACTGAAGGGCGTTGATGCCTTCTCTTAAAAGAATATAAGGAACATATATCCTCAAATAAAGGAGCGCGTTGTTTTTCTCTCATGAAAAGGATATAAAGGTTTATTAAAGCGACATAACCGTTCGGGTGTAATTGACACATGGCAATAGCTAAGTTCCGGAGATTCATTTCTAAATAAGGATTAAAAGGAGGAATCGCCTCTCTCACCAACATACCGCAATTAACAGCGACATATCCAGCTGGAGGAACATCCGCAAAATCATTCTTCCCGAGCAACTTGGCTTCCTTTTTTTCTGAAATTCCAAACTAGTTGCACAACTGTTGAAACAAGCTAAAAAGAAGCTCTGTCACATGCCTCTCACAAGGTATACTAGAAAGTGCATGGGGTTGTGGAAAGTTTTGAGTAGCATTTACCCCAGGGGTAGGATTTGGTGTGGTTTTAGCAGTTTGGTCAGAACTCCTCGCTTGGCCAGACATATTTTGGTTCTTGGAACTCTGGTGTGATTGATGACAAGTTAGCATTTCTACATAAATAAATATTATGTCACTAAAAATTAGTACCACCAAAAGGGCAAAGTTGAACAAATGCAAACCGAAATAAGGCCATGCGCGACCGACCCTTACAGGACAGATAGAAGCAATCCAACCAACTTCAAGGCATAAGCAACCCAGATATTTGACCGTACGCACAACATCTGGCTGACCATTCACAAAGGGTTTTGACATGCTCGCATATGAATAACCAGATTCCAGATTTGAACTCATACCGACCCTGACCTGGTCGCGCATAACCATATCGTGTAATCTACTAAAACTCGAGTCAAGACGGTCGCGCATATTTAATCACAATGGGTCGTCCATGACCAACCCTATATAGAAGACCAACCTCATATAGAAGTTGGGCAAGAACGACCCTTGCCAAATTAAAGTTGAGCAACCATAAAGCTCGAACATGAGTATGCACGACAAAGAAAAAGAAAAATTTCCAGACCAAATATAGGGTCAAAACAAATGTAAATAACGAACGGTCAGTGCAAACTCCTCATTTTCACAGTACAAAGGCAAGGCCTGTTGCCAATTCGAATGACAATCAACAAAATCATATCAGTAGCAACATGATCATACAAGTATGTAACAAAGGGATATTAAAGAGCATTTCGACAAGCAACTTATGGGCATGTTACTGAGAAATTAGAAATTCAAAAGGTTGTATGTGTTCGACATGAAAAATGTTTACATGTATAACCCTGCAACGACCTAGTTAAAATCACAAGAATCCTCAAGAAAATCCACAAGAGACAATCTTGGTTAATATTTAGCTCCTTCAAATTGTGCCTAGGGTTATCAAATTCGTACTTAATATCAAACCAAAGCAATTTTAAGGAGAAAAATTCACCTGCAAACAAGAGTCTCAAATCTAAGCGAGTAGGCTGCCCCTAGTCAATCTTAAAGTTGCAGAGCTTTGGTGAGGATACCATGCACGGCTGTAAATCAAAATTTTGAAAGGACTAATATAATTGAAAGCTTCGAAGGTAATCGGAACAACAAGAAAGATTGTCTAGAACGATACCACCATTAAAAGCTTCTCTAGAGAAAAAGAAAAGAAATAAGAAACGGGAAAGTAAGAAGGCAGTATATAAAGTAAGAAGAAGGCTAAAAGGCCCAACAGGCCAAATCAGCGCATCGGCTTGCTCCCTCGACTACACTATGTGAAACGACCCAAACTTCCCAGTAAAGGAAAGACTGGATTGCTTTGAGAACAATACACAACAGAACACAAACTGAAGAACATTTTATTGCTGATTACAACAATTACATCAGAGTACAAGAATGTAACAAAGTATGAATACTTCTTACAAAAATAGAATACAATAATATCAGAGTTTTAAATTACATTTAAATAGCAGCGGGAAAATAATAAAAATATACAACTGAGAGGAACACACAGATACAGAGCTTTCCGAGTACAACTTCAGCTGTAATCCAGGATCCTGTAAATATATATCTGCAAAAGCTACTCGACTGCCCATATGGAAAATATGGGCACCCGAGTTTGCCAGTGAAACAAACTACAGGTCAGTCATGGGACTGGTATGAGAAATCTTAACTTAACTTATCTAATAAAAAAGGCTAATCACAGGACCACGCCGCTGACACGGAACTGGCTTACTCCATTGGATTGCCAGTGCATAAAATAAAGTAAATCGTTAAACAAAGCAATGCTTTTTAAAAAAATGAAACCATTATAAGACTCAAATCCCATCACACAATGCAACGCAATCCGGAGGATAGAGTTTTACCTTATAATGGTCAAAAGATGCTTGATACGATAAAACGGATTTAATATTAGTGTGTATATCTATGGATATATATATATATATATTTCAAAAACAATTTCAATCATAACGTATTAATCATAGACGGCATAGTACCCCATCCTACTATGTCGCCATACTAGTTCTACAATCAAAACCGCAAGGTCGTATTGGAAATTGTATTTCCATATGAGTCGAGGCTAGGGGAAAGCTCCTCTCCGATTCGAGACGCTCTATAAAATGCCTTAGAATCACCCGTAGTGAACCCTTGGAGCAGTAGGGCCGATCCCCGCCTGTCGGCAGTGGATTGGTTATGCCTGAACACACGTTTCCGGGTTCCTTTGAACCTATAGTATGACCACTAACGGCCTATAAAAATCCAAGGCGCCTCAAAATCCATCATCCACATAAGTAAAATGTCAGCCAGTTTAAGCACTGACACTACCACTAGCTAGAAAGAAATGTGTGCACTCCCTACGGTCCATATCCCGATTTTGACTCATACCAGGGTGTAAGGCTCGTGAAGTCACGATATACACAAAGCTATGCCGTAATATGCTATACTTTGATCATCCCACAAGGCCCTGCTTTTCAACAAAAGCCTTGATCATTTGCATCTTGGCGTGCCACATTGACAATTCACGCCATGCGATCAATCACTATTAATATATACCTGGGTGTTAAGCAGAGAATAAATCCTCCACCACCAAACAGACATACATTAACAAAAATCGATTTAATTCACATGGAACGAAATCCAATGTCAGACACGCATCCATTTACTAGCTTATGCTCTGGGTCTGAGCGAAAACCAAATCCGAACAATCAACAATAGTTCGGACGGCTACCACTGAAGCCCCTTCAAGGTAGCTACTCCCATCAAGGGTCTATGTAGCAACACATCCATTCGATGTGAAGATCGTTGGTCTTCAACCACCGTCTTCATCTTCGACTCTTCATCATCGTAGTAATTATTCGGAATGGGTTAAACCCGGTCATTCCGAATAACTCGCGTATTTTATAATTAAAAATCAAGTACTATAAAAACACATCCAACGCCTCATTCCAACTCAGAATATTCTTCTAATGAAATATTCGCAATATTTTATCAAAGATAAACTCTTTAATTTATTCTTAAATCTTACTTTTAAAGATTTATTAAGAACCCAATTTGGTTTTAAATATCACAAATCATTATTCAATGATTAATTAAATTTAATAAATTAATCTTATCCTTAACTGGGTTAAAGAACTAATGTCATTTTAAAACATCGTTCACGGTAAATCCAAAATCATCTTCCATAAAATATGGAATCTTCACAGAAATCAAATCAATATATAATCATTATAAATTTCTGTATCCGACCAATAATATAAATGGAATAAAGGCAAAGGCTTTCAAATTCCGTATGTAGTATCGGTCTTCTTTTAAAGAAACTAATCTCGGTTATTATTAATTCGAATTCCATTCAATTCCAATTTAATATATTAAATTGGAAAACTTTACTTTTGGAGAAATTTCTATTCAAATCTTAATAAAAGATTTATAAATTCCAAATCATATTTTCATTGTCAATTGGGTTAAAGAACAATTGTCGCTTAGAAACATAGTTCACAATAAACCGAACTCTCATTTCATCTTATTTCAATTACTAAATATAATCGAAAACTTTAATAATATAAATTAAAAAATTATTCTTTCATATGGGGTTTAAGAACAGTGTTATTTAAGACACTATTCATGACAAACCCAAAATCCAATTTATTTAATTCATTCTCAGTTAAATATTAACAAATTGGTAAACTTCATTAAATCTAAATTTAATGATTTATTCTAGTTGATAACTAGTTTATTTCAAGAAAAATATATTTTTCTAAAATATACTCTCTTTTTTCTAAAATATATTCTTTTTCTAGGATATATTTTCTAAAATATTCTTTTCTAGAATATTCTTTATTGGAATGTGACTCAATCAACATCCGTATACTGCATGTAATCAATGATAAGTATTTATCAAACATCCAAATACAACCAGAGTATATTCTACACTAAATATTGGGACTAGTGTAGGTCAAATATCATCTCAACACCCGTGTGGGGTTTCATCCAACAAACAAATAATAAGTTATTTGTGCACTTGGGCGATGTGTGAAAATTATCGTCCCAATCACATAAACAAGTCGGATAACTTGTGAATGGAAGTGTAATATTCAGTTTGAATACACTAGCATTATATTTAACGCATCAGCATTTCAACATCACAGACAAACATCTTAATTCTTTTTATTGTGAACAATTGAAAATAAAATCTAGTCTTTTTAATTCAATTCTTTTTTTTATTGCTAACAAATGACAATAAAATCTTGACTCTTATTTATTGACCAAAAAGTATAATTTTTGGTCTCATTCATTTTTAAATGACAAAATGAATATTTTACTTCATTCTTTTTAGAATGACCAAAAATGTCTCTTTTATTCTAATCTTTTTAAAGTGACAAAAATCGTATTTTTGTCTAATGCCTTTTAATGTACAAAATATGATAATTTTGTCTAACTCTTCTTTAATGTACAAGATATGATTATTTTGTCAAATTCTTTTAATGTAAACAAATGACAAATTTGTCCAATTCCTTTAATGTAAACTAAATGTTCATTTCTAACTCATTCTCTTTTTAATGTATGAAAATATACATTTTTATTTCATAACCTTTTAATGTATAAAAATATACAATTTTATTTCATAACTTTTTAATGTATAAAAATATACATTTTCATTTCATTCATGTCAAAGTGACAAAAGTGTCCTTTTAATTTCCTTTATTTCAAAGTGACAAAATTATGTTATTCTTTTCACTAATCATATTTTGAAAAGAAAAAAAAATAGTTATTCTATTTACTAATCATATTTTTGACAAGATGTACATTTCTGACTCAACTAATATAATTGACAAAAAAAAATGCATATTTGGTTTTAACTAGTGTAGATTAACCAAAAGTGAATAATTTGTTTTAACTAATGTAAATTGGCAAAAGTGAATAATTTGTTTTAACTAATGTAAATTGACAAAAGTGAATATTTTGCATTAACTAATGAAAATTGACAAAAATGTATATTTTATGTTAACTAATGAAAATTGACAAAAATGTATATTTTGCATTAGTGAATATAAAAAGAAAGAACAAACTTTATTTCCATAATATGTTTGCATTTGTGAATGCAAATAAAAGAACAAAACTTTATTTTCAATATGTGTTTGCATTTGTGAATGCAAATAAAATATCAAAACTTTATTTCAATATTATATTTACATTGAAAAATGCAACAAAAAAAATCTTACCTTTTACCTCTAGTTATATTTGCATTGTGGAATGCAAATAAAAAGGTGAACTCTTATTTCCAAGTCTTATTTACATTAGAGAACACAAATAAAAAAATGTACTTTTATTTCCAAGTCATATTTGTGTTGTAGCATGTATATAAAAAGATGGACTTTATTTCTATGCCATATTTGTATTGAAAAATACAAATAAAAGGATGAACTTTATTTCTATGTTTGTTTTTGTGTTGAAGACTCAAGCAAAAAGGTAGTTCATTTTCCTATGTTTATATTTGTGTTAAGAACACAAATAAAAAGGCAATTCATTTTTCTAATGAATTGAAAATCTAGATCAATTCCATTAAAAAGTGACAAGTCATATTTTAATGTTGTATTGATAAACTAAATCAATACAATAGAATGACAAATTTTATTTTTATAATGAATTGATAAATCAGATCAATTTAATAAAATAAAATTAAAAGTGATGGCAACTCTGAATTTTAGATGACCAATAAAAGTGAATTTTGCTTATCTAACAAATTCTGTATTTTAATTCATTAATCATGTTTTAAACAAAAATGAACATTTTATTCTAATGTTCATTGCCTAACAAAAGTTATTCATTTATTGTTAATATAACAAATCAAAATGATAATCTTGTTTTGTCGAAAATTTTATCTCGACACACACTGGAAATGATCCATCCAAATATGCTATTTCTATGTCAACACTAATGATCTAACAAACATGATATTTTGATCAATCAACAATACATTCAGCAATTGGTCAACACAGAACAAATCATCCTTGAAATAATCATGTATACAATCATGAATATGAAATAAATATAAATTCACATTTGAAATAGATAATTAATCTTAATTTAAAAATAATAATAGAAATCTCACCGAAGTTTTTCAGATCTGAAATTTGGTGAAATTTAGATGTGCTCCTTTTCAGATCTAGTCAGTTCTGTGTCGTAGAGTTTTCTTATACGAGTCCAACGCACTTCGTTTCGTTCCATTTCGTGTTCATATGAAAAAGATATTAGCGTTCAAAGGTTAATTATATTATAAAGAGGACTAATGAATTAATTAATTAAAATTATTAGTGAATACCCTTCTGCCTACATCGTTCCCTTCTCTGAAACCGTAACCCAACGCTCCCTCTTCCTCCTTTCTGCGCGCGCCAACACCGGTCCACCGTTCTCCGATCTGAAGTCACCACTCCGGAGCCGTTGACCACCTCCACCCATGCCCGGAAGGCCACCCAACTCGCACTCCTCCCCAGCCTCGAAATCCGCACCAAGACCGCCCCCTTTGCGCCTCGATTCTGGCGAATCTAGATCTCAATGATACCCATCATCCGTATGGATGGAAAGGTCTCTCGAAGAGCTTCGATTTGGTATCAAGTTTGTTGATTTTAGTTGAACGGATTGAAAGATATTAACATTTGAAATTTCGTGTGTTTTCAGCCCTTGGACAATCCAGAACGGTGGCGGCCATGATTTTTAGGGTTTTTCTTATATTATTTTATTATTTAATTCATCGTTTTGCGTGTTTTAAAGTGGAAAAGTGGACTGTCTCCGAATTGGGCCTGCTTACTGTCGTTCTTAAGGTTTTGACGCCTTCTGAACGCAATGGGACAGGTCTCGGGGCCCAATTCCGAAATCTGTAGACAATTTATTTAAATTTACATTAAAATTTAATTAATTAAATATTTACCGTACATTTAAATACGCCGGGGCCACATACGAACTCAGAAAATTCCAAAAAAAAATAAAATATATTTGGCTTTCTTTTGACGATACGGTCCTAACAAAACTAATTTTGTCGAATTCTGAGACTGTTTGAAAAATGGCTATTTTTAAGGCCAATATATTATATTAAAATATATATAAATTCTACAACGACTTTTCTAAATTTTGAACTGGACATAACTTTTTATTTATAAAGTAAAATTTCAATTTTTCAGATTTGTTAGAAAGATATGATTAAACAGATTTAAATATTTCTGGTTTCGTTCAATTCTGATTTAAACTGAATTATATATATTCAGTTAAAGTTCAAATTCAAATTTTCAAACTGCAGCGCTGTTTTAAACTCCTTTTATAATTAAATTAAATTTATTCCTTTTAAAATAAATTTTTAGTCGTCATTATTTAAAATAAATTATTTTACATATTAAAAATCCATTAAATTTTCTAAAATAAAAATTTCAAATTGGCCCCAAAATTCCGGGTTGTTACAGTCGCCCCCACTTAAAATCTTTTCGTCCTCGAAAAGGAACGTAGCTAAAAGTTGTTTAATTAACTAACTCAACTTTCAATTCAAATTAATTTTCAATTCAGTTCAATATTAAGCTTGATTTATCCAAGTTTATTATTCTTTCTCATATTGGTTGAATTAATTAACATTCCAATTTTTGATTAGTTCAACTAATTACCAAACATCACAAGCAGCAATCAATTAATGGTTAACTTCTCAAATATATATAACTTTTATATATTGTCAAAAGTCATATTTTTAGTGCAAATCACAACAACGTGTACTAACTAAGTTTTGGTTCTCATACCAGTCGATGGAAATATATACAAATCCCACCTTCGAAACTCGAACATAAATACTGGTGAAAGTCGACCTATCACCAGAATTATCTTCGGGCGACTAGAGTGTGATTCTATATCTACCTAATATACTAAAACTTCGAATATCCGTTAATTACTCGTATATTCAAAATCCTTATATACTCGATTGTCCACATTAAAATATAATATACTCAAATACGTATATTAAGATAAAATTTTCAAAACTAAATTTGTTTTCATTTTTATTTTAAAGAAAATAACACTCTTCACACTCGTTCTAGGATACTACTGATCCTATCTCTAACGAGTTATTCTCATTGGATATTACTAATCCAATCTCTGATGAATTCTTTCGTTCGGTTCTAATGTGTCTTGTTCTCGAGCTCTGTAAACCAAAGCTCTGATACCAAATGAAACGACCCAAACTTCCCAGTAAAGGAAAGACTGGATTGCTTTGAGAACAATACACAACAGAACACAAACTGAAGAACATTTTATTGCTGATTACAACAATTACATCAGAGTACAAGAATGTAACAAAGTATGAATACTTCTTACAAAAATAGAATACAATAATATCAGAGTTTTAAATTACATTTAAATAGCAGCGGGAAAAAAATACAAATATATAACTAAGAGGAACACACGGATACAGAGCTTTCCGAGTACCACTTCAGCTGTAAGCCAGGATCCTGTAAATATATATCTGCAAATGCTACTCGACTGCCCGTGTGGAAAATATGGGCACCCGAGTTTGCCAGTGAAACAAACTACAAGTCAGTCATGGGACTGGTATGAGAAATTGAAACGACCCAAACTTCCCAGTAAAGGAAGGCTGGATTGCCTTGAGAACAACACACATCAGAACACAAACTGAGGAACATTTTATTGCTGATTACAACAATTACATCAGAGTAAAAGAATATAACAGAGTATGAACTTATGATATACATTGGAAATACAATAATATCAGAGATTTAAATTACATTTAAATAGCAGCGGAAAAAAATTACAAATATACAACTGAAAGGAATACACGGATACAGAGCTTCCCGAATACCGCTTCAGCTGTAAGCCAGGATCCTGTAAATATATCTGCAAAAAGCTACTCGACTGCCCATGTGGAAAATAAGGGCACCCGAGTTTGCCAGTGAAACAAACTACAGGTCAGTCATGGGACTGGTATGAGAAAGATTAACTTAACTTATCTAATAATAAGGCTAATCACAGGACCACGCCGCTAACGCGGAACGGGTTTACTCCATTGGATTGCCAGTGCATAAAATAAAGTAAAAACGTTAAACAACGCAATGCTTTTTAGAAAAATGAAACCATTATAAGACCCAAGTCCCATCACACATTGTAACGCAAACCGGAGGATAGGGTTTTACCTTATAATGGTCAAAAGATGCTTGATACGATAAAACGGATTTAATATTAGTGTGTATATGTTCTAATAAAAACATTTCAATCATAATGTATAAATCGTAGACGGCATGGGTACCATATATCATGTCGCCATACTAGTTCTACAATCAAAACCGCAAGGTCGTATTGGATATTGGATTTCCATCATGAGTCGAGGCTAGGGGCAAGCTCCTCTCCGATTCGAGACACTCTAGCAAATGCCTCAGGATCACACCTCTGGGCAACCCTTGGATGCGGTAGGGTCGGTCCCCGCCTATCGGCAGTGGATTAGTTATGCCTGAACACACGTTTCCCGGTTCCTTTGAACCTATAATATGACCACTATCAGCCTATAAAAATTCGAGGCGCCTCAAAATCCATCATCCACATAAGTAAAATGTCAGGCCGTGTTAAAGCACTGACACTACCCCTAGCTAGAAAGAAACGTGTGCACTCCCTACGGTCCATATCCCGTTTTTGACTCATACCGGGGTGTGAGGCTCGCGAAGTCACGATATACACAAAGCTATGTCGTAATAGGCTATGCTTTGATCATCCCACAAGGCCCTGCTTTTCAACAAAAGCCTTGATCATTTGCATCTTGGCGTGCCACATTGACAATTCACGCCATGCGATCAATCACCATTAATATATACCAGGGTGTTAAGTAGAGAATAAATCCTCTACCACCAAACATACATACATTAACAGGAATCGATTTAATTCACACGGAACGAAATCCAATGTCAGACACGCATCCATTTATTTTCTTGTGCTCTGGGTCTGAGCGAAAACCAAATCCGAACAATCAACAATAGTCCGGACGACCACCACTGAAGCCCCTTCAAGGTAGCTACTCCCATCAGGGTCTCTGTAGCAACACATCCATTCCATGTGAAGATCGTCAGTCTTCAACCACCGTCTTCATCTTCGACTCTTCATCATCGTAATAATTATTCGGAATGGGTTAAACCCGGTCTTTCCGAATAACTCTCGTATTTTATAATTAAAAATCAAGTACTATAAAACACATCCAACGCCTCATTCCAATTCAGAATATTCTTTTAAATAAAATATTCAAATTATTCCATCAAAGATAAATTCCTTAACTTTGCACTTAAATCTTTCTTTCAAAAGGTTTATTAAAATCTCAATTTGAATTTAGATGTTAAAAATCATTATTCAATGATTATTTAAATCCAAGAAATTTATCTTATCTTTACTGGGTTAAAGAACTAATGTCATTTAAAAACATAGTTCACGGTAAACCAAAAATCGTCTTCCATAAAATATGGAATATTCATAGAAAACAAATCAATATATAATCGTTATAAATTTCTGTATCCAACCAATAATATAAATGGAATAACGGCAAGGCCTCTTAAATTCCATATGTAGTATCAGTCTTCTTTTACAGAAGCTTATCTCGGTTATAACTAATTCGAATTCTATTCAATACCCATTTAATGTATTAAATTGGAAAACTTTTACCTTTGGAAAATTTCCATTTAAATCTTAATAAAAGAATTATAAATTCCAAATCATACTTTCACTGTCAGTTGGGTTAAAGAACACATGTCACTTAAAAACACAGTTCACAATAAACCCGACTCGCATTTCATCTTATTTTAATTACTAAATGAAAAACTTTAATAAGCTAAATTAAAAGATTATTCTTTTCATATGGGGTCTAAGAACAGTGTTATTTAAGACGCTATTCACAACAACCCAAAATCTAATTTATTTAATTAAATTTCAGTTAACTATCAACAAATTGGAAAACTTCATTAAATCTAAATTTGATGACTTATTCTAGTTAATAACTAGTTCATTTCAATAAAAATATATTTTCTAAAATATCCTTTTTCAAAACAAAAAAAATCTAAAATATCCTTTTTCTAGGATATTCTTTATTGGAATGTGACTCAACCAACAACCATATATTTTGTATGGAATCAACAATCATGATAAATAATTATCAAACATCCAAATGATGACCAAAGTGGAATCTATAACTGTGTGAGCATTAAAGTAAATAACTAACGCTCATCACAGACTGTCAATCAATCGATTGACATATAACTAAATATTGGAACTAGTGTATGTCAATTATCATCCCAACACCCGTGTGGGGTTTTCAGCCAACAACAATCCATATAAATAAATGATTGGTTAAAGAATTTAACCAATTTTAATTCTACTAACATGTTGATGATAATGAACTAACATGTTAGTTATTTCTAATGTCGAGTAAAATTATATTTTACTCATTTAGTTTCCCTATACATTTCTAATGTCTAATAAAATGTAATTTATTTATATGACATTATTGTGGAGGACAAATAAAAGATAATTTCCTATTTTCTTTTATTTGTGTGCAAATATTCTCAACATTAACTCACCTACTCATTCTAATGTATATTTTGACCAATAATATGATTCTTATATTTGAATATAATTCCTAATATAAGTTTACAAATAAAGGTTGATTTTTATTTTTACTTATAAATTCTGTTACATGTTATGCAAATAAAAACAATTATCATATTTGCACATTAGTTCTATTATGTGTTATGCAAATAGAAATGATCATAATATTTGCATATAAGTTTTATTTCAACAAAATGTATAAGAAATGATACATTCATTTTTGTTGTAACACAAACTTATCTTTCAAAATGCTATTTGTGTTTAACTCTTTTATTTAATCAGAGATGTAATTTTTGTTGTACCCAATTCTAATTTACAAAAATGAAATTTTTGTTCTAACTATTATATATTGACAAAAGTGCCCCTTTTGTTTCTACTGTTACATTTTGATAAAAGTGACAAAAATGCTTTAAACCTTTAAAATTTAACAAAGCGACAATTTAGTTTTAACTCTTATAATTTAATAAAAGTGTATATTTGTTCACACAACCTATTTTGATGTTTATAGGACAAATAAAAGAAAAATTATTTACATACATCTTTCCACGTATGACAAATAAAAGTACATTTTATTTGTATACGAATTCCAAGTTTTCTAATGACAAATAAAAAGTGAATTTTATTCTCATAACAAATTCTAAGTTCATATGACAAATAAAAGTTACTTTAAATCTATTCCTTTTTATTGGTAGTTTTATATATATCCAGGAATGTAAATAAAAGATCCAACTTTTTAATTTGATGTTTATTAACATCAAGGAAGGTAAATAAAAAGTTGTAACTGTTAATTCTAGTTTTATTTGCAACAAGGAATGCAAATAACAAAAATGTAACGTTTTAATTTCAATGTATATTTGAGTGAATGTAAGAAAAAGAACAAACTTATTTCAATGTATATTTACATTAGTGAATGCAAATAAAAGAACAAATTTTATTTTCAAGGTATATCTGCATTTGTGAATGCAAATAAAAGAATAAACTTTAATTTCAATGTATATTTGCATTAGTGAATGCAAATAAAAGAACAAATTTTATTTTCAATGTATATTTTGACAAAAGCACTATTTTTGTTACAATTAACATATTTAGACAAAAACACTATTTTTATTTCAATGCACATGTTTTGATGAAAATGTTATTTTTATGTCAAATAACATGTTTTGACAAAGATCCATATTTTTATTTCAATACTCATGTTTTGATAACAATGTTATTTTTATGTCAATTAGCATGTTTTCGACAAAACGATTATTCCTAATTTGTTAACATGTTTTGACAAAATGAGTGTTTGGTTTTTTAATAAATATGTTTTGACAAAATGAATATTTTGGTTTTAATAACCATGTTTTGACCAAATCTATTTCAATTTAATGTCATTGTGACTAATGGAAGATAAAAATGAAGTATTTTATTTTAATTCTAATCCTTACAAAAACCATAGTCATAAAAAAAAATTGTTTTTTTTTCATGTATTAAACAAAGATTTTATCTTTGTTATAAAAACGAATCAATAAACATGAATCCATATAAAAGATACAAACTTTATCATAAAACAAATATATATTCCTAGACCCAAAAAAAAAAAATATGATTTATATTTCAAATCAAAGTCTAACAGCAAACTATAGATTCTAGCGAATAAATTTTCATCGTAGATTTAGATGAACAAACAAGAGCATCATATTCAACCACAACAACAATCAACTAATTTCAATCGTGAATCACAGATCAGATTTTATTATATACATACATCAATTTCAAATAACTAGAGAATAATTAAATTTTAATTATTTAATAAAAATAGAAATCTCACAATCTGATTTTTGTCTGAATTTTCAAAGTGCTGGGTTTTGATTCTGGTCTGTTCCATGAGGTAGATCCTGACTTCCCGGTCACAACGAACTCAGTTTCGTTTAATTCTGTTCTGATTTGACAAAGTCACATTAGTTTAAACTTTTGATTACATAACGATTAATTAAAAATAATTAAACGAAGTTAATTACACTAATCCTCCTTTTAAACAATTCTGGTCGTCATCTTCTTCCTTCTGTATCCTTCAGCAAAACGAACCCATAAAGCTCCAATTCTCTCTCTCCTCCTAGCGCCTCCCCTGATCGTCGTGACTCAGATCCGACGCCACCGCCCGGAGCGCCAACGAACGCCGCCCCCACGCCAGGAACCCAGGCGAGCTCGGTGGTCCCTGGTGGGCCCCAGAACGCCGCGAACGGCGGCACTTTGTGCCCCAAATTCGCGAAATCCGGTCCACTAAAGCACATCTTGTCCGTATAGATTTGAAGCTCCCGAAATTCCCTTCGATTTGATATATAATTTGCTGATTTTCGTTGTCTGGATTGGAAGAATTTAGCATTTGAAATCGGGATGATTCTGGCCATTAAAAAGAACATACGGCGGCTATACAGTGAATGAATTAGGGTTAGCGTATTGGTATGGTATTTATAAGCGTATTTTCCTATTTAATTTATTTATTTAATTCAAAAATTCATGTTTATCAATACGAACACCAAATCAAACCCAACGAGTGTTGCCCCTAGCTAATAAGCCCCGTTCCGGACACAATGGAACATGTTTCGTAACCCAATTCGGCTGTTACGATATGTTTTTCTTTAAATTTAATTAAAAATCATTAAATTATTAAATTCAAACGTACATTTTAAATTACCGGGGCCACATACGACCTCTAAAAATTCCAGAAAAATTATTTCTAGTTATGTTTTGACGATATGGTTCTAACAAGACTAATTTCGTTGAATTTTGAGACCGTTTGAAAAATGGCTATTTTTAAGCTGATTAAATTTGACCGAAACTGACAAAACACGTTTTCCTTTGCCACACTCACATATTGATTCGAAAAATTAAGAAAATTGAAACTTAGCAATAATTTGACATTATGGTTCCAACAAAAATGGTTTCGTCGGAAACCGAGGTCGTTTGAAAAATGATTATTTTTAAGGCCAATATATTTAATATTAAAAATACATTTTCAAACAAATAAACTCCGAAACTCAAAATATATAAATGTTTACTGTTTTTCAATGCAGAAACGTCGTTCCAAACTCAATGGAAGTGGTTTCGAGTCGAAATTCCTTCATATGTGAAAAGTAGCTTTTCGGGCCATATAATATATATATATATATAAATTCTACAACGACTTTTCTAAAAATTGAATTGGCCATAACTTTTGATTTCCGCTATGAAATTTCAATTTTTCAGATTCGTTAGAAAGATATTATTAAACAGATTTAAATATTTCTGGTTTCGCTCAATTCCGATTTAAAATGAATCCTGTATAGCCAGTCAAAGTTCAAATTCAAATTTTCAAACTGCAGCGCTGTTTTAAACTCCTTTTCTAATTAAATTGAATTTATTCGTTTTAAAATAAATTTTTAGTCGTTCTTATTTTCAAACTGCAGCCCCATCCTACTATGTCGCCATACTAGTTTTACAATAAAAACCGCAAGGTCGTATTGGAAATCGTATTTCCATCATGAGTCGAGGCTAGGGGCAAGCTCCTCTCCGATTCGAGACGCTCTAGCAAATGCCTCAGGATCACCCGCAGTGAACCCTTGGAGCGGTAGGGCCGATCCCCGCCTATCGGCAGTGGATTGGTTATGCCTGAACACACGTTTCCGGGTTCCTTTGAACCTATAGTATGACCACTAACGGCCTATAAAAATCCGAGGCGCCTCAAAATCCATCATCCACATAAGTAAAATGTTAGCCAGTTTAAGCACTGACACTACCACTAGCTAGAAAGAAACGTGTGCACTCCCTACGGTCCATATCCCGATTTTGACTCATACCGGGGTGTGAGGCTCGTGAAGTCACGATATACACAAAGCTATGCCGTAATAGGCTATACTTTGATCATCCCACAAGGCCCTGCTTTTCAACAAAAGCCTTGATCATTTGCATCTTGGCGTGCCACATTGACAATTCACGTCATGCGATCAATCACTATTAATATATACCTGGGTGTTAAGCAGAGAATAAATCCTCCACCACCAAACAGATATACATTAACAGAAATTGATTTAATTCACATGGAATGAAATCCAATGTCAGACACGCATCCATTTACTAGCTTATGCTCTGGGTCTGAGCGAAAACCAAATCCGAACAATCAACAATAGTCCGGACGGCTACCACTGAAGCCCCTTCAAGGTAGCTACTCCCATCAAGGGTCTCTGTAGCAACACATCCATTCAATGTGAAGATCGTCGGTCTTCAACCACCGTCTTCATCTTCGACTCTTCATCGTCGTAGTAATTATTCGGAATGGGTTAAACCTGGTCTTTTCGAATAACTCACGTATTTTATAATTAAAAATCAAGTACTATAAAAACACATCCAATGCCTCATTCCAATTCAGAATATTCTTCTAGTAAAATATTCGCAATATTTTATCAAAGATAAACTCTTTATATTATTCTTAAATTTTACTTTTGAAGATTTATTAAGAACCCAATTTGGTTTTAAATATCACAAATCATTATTCAATGATTAACTAAATTTAAGAAATTAATCTTATCTTTAACTAGGTTAAAGAACTAATGTCATTTTAAAACACCGTTCACGGTAAACCCAAAATCATCTTCCATAAAATATGGAATCTTCACAGAAATCAAATCAATATATAATCGTTATAAATTTCTGTATCCGACCAATAATATAAATGGAATAATGGCAAAGCCTTTCAAATTCCATATGTAGTATCGGTCTTCTTTTACAGAAACAGATCTTGGTTATTATTAATTCGAATTCCATTCAATTCCAATTTAATATATTAAATTGGAAAACTTTACTTTTGGAGAAATTTCTATTCAAATCTTAATAAAAGATTTATAAATTCCAAATCATATTTTCGTTGTCAGTTGGGTTAAAGAACAATTTTCGCTTAGAAACACAGTTCACCATAAACCCAACTCCCATTTCATCTTATTTCAATTACTAAATATAATAAAAAACTTTAATAATCTAAATTAAAAGATTATTCTTTCATATGGGGTTTAAGAACAGTGTTATTTAAGACACTATTCACGACAAACCCAAAATCCAATTTATTTAATTCATTCTCAATTAAATATTAACAACTTGGAAAACATCATTAAATCTAAATTTAATGATTTATTCTAGTTGATAACTAGTTTATTTCAATAAAAATATATTTTTCTAAAATATACTCTCTTTTTTTCTAAAATATATTCTTTTTTTAGGATATATTTTCTAAAATATTCTTTTCTAGAATATTCTTTATTGGAATGTGACTCAATCAACATCCATATACTGCATGTAATCAATGATAAGTATTTATCAAACATCCAAATATAACCAGAGTGGATTCTACACTAAATATTGGGACTAGTGTAGGTCAAATATCATCCCAACACCTGTGTGGGGTTTCATCCAACAAACAAATAATAAGTTATTTGTGCACTTGGGCGATGTATGAAAATTATCGTCCCAATCACATAAACAAGTCGGATAACTTGTGAATGGAAGTGCAATATTCAGTTTGAATACACTAGCATTATATTTAACGCATCAGCATTCAACATCACAGACAAACATCTTAATTCTTTTTATTGTGAACAAATGAAAATAAAATCTAGTCTTTTTAATTCAATTCTTTTTTTTATTGCTAACAAATGACAATAAAATCTTGACTCTTATTTATTGACCAAAAAGTATAATTTTTGGTCTCATTCATTTTTAAATGACAAAATGAATATTTTACTTCGTTCTTTTTAGAATGACCAAAAATGTCTCTTTTATTCTAATCCTTTTAAAGTGACAAAAATCACATTTTTGTCTAATTCCTTTTAATGTACAAAATATGATAATTTTGTCTAACTCTTCTTTAATGTATAAGATATGATTATTTTGTCAAATTCTTTTAATGTAAACAAAATGACAAATTTGTCTAATTCCTTTAATGTAAACTAAATGTTCATTTCTAACTCATTCTCTTTTTAATGTATGAAAATATACATTTTTATTTCATAACCTTTTAGTGTATAAAAATATACATTTTTTATTTCATAACTTTTTAATGTATAAAAATATACATTTTCATTTCATTCATGTCAAAGTGACGAAAGTGTCCTTTTAATTTCCTTTATTTTCGAAGTGACAAAATAATGTTATTCTTTTCACTAATCATATTTTGAAAAAAAAAATAGTTATTCTATTCACTAATCATATTTTGACAAGATGTACATTTCTGTCTCAACTAATATAATTGACAAAAAAAATGCATATTTGGTTTTAACTAGTGTAGATTGACCAAAAGTGAATAATTTGTTTTAACTAATGTAAATTGACAAAAGTGAATAATTTATTTTAACTAATGTAAATTTACAAAAGCGAATATTTTGCATTAACTAATGAAAATTGACAAAAATGTATATTTTATGTTAACTAATGAAAATTGACAAAAATGTATATTTTGCATTAGTGAATATAAAAAGAAAGAACAAACTTTATTTCCAAAATATGTTTGCACTTGTGAATGCAAATAAAAGAACAAAACTTTATTTTCAATATGTGTTTGCATTTGTGAATGCAAATAAAATATCAAAACTTTATTTCAATATTATATTTACATTGAAAAATGCAACAAAAAAAAATCTTACCTTTTACCTCTAGTTATATTTGCATTGTGGAATGCAAATAAAAAGGTGAACTCTTATTTCCAAGTTTTATTTACATTAGAGAACACAAATAAAAAAACGTACTTTTATTTCCATGTCATATTTGTGTTGTAGCATGTATATAAAAAGATGGACTTTATTTCTATACCATATTTGTATTGAAAAATACAAATAAAAGGATGAACTTTATTTCTATGTTTGTTTTTGTGTTGAAGACACAAGCAAAAAGGTAGTTTATATTTGTGTTAAGAACACAAATAAAAAGGAAATTCATTTTTCTAATGAATTGAAAATCTAGATCAGTTCCATTAAAAAGTGACAAATCATATTTTAATGTTGTATTGATAAACTAAATCAATACAATAGAATGACAAATTTTATTTTTATAATGAATTGATAAATCAGATCAATTCAACAAAATAAAATTAAAAGTGATGGCAACTCTGAATTTCAGATGACCAATAAAAGTGAATTTTGCTTGTCTAACAAATTCTGTATTTTAATTCATTAATCATGTTTTAAACAAAAATGAACATTTTATTCTAATGTTCATTGCCTAACGAAAGTTATTCATTTATTGTTAATATAACAAATCAAAATGATAATCTTGTTTTGTCAAAATTTTTATCTCGACACACACTGGAAATGATCCATCCAAATATGCTATTTCTATGTCAACACTAATGATCTAACAAACATGATATTTTGATCAATCAACAATACATTCAGCAATTGGTCAACACAGAACAAATCATCATTGCAATAATCATGTATACAATCATGAATATGAAATAAATATAAATTCACATTTGAAATAGATAATTAATCTTAATTTAAAAATAATAATAGAAATCTCACCGAAGTTTTTCAGATCTGAAATTTGGTGAAATTTAGATGTGCTCCTTTTCAGATCTAGTCAGTTCTGTGTCGTAGAGTTTTCTTATACGAGTCCAACGCACTTCGTTTCGTTCCATTCCGTGTTCATATGAAAAAGATATTAGCATTCAAAAATTAATTATATTATAAAGAGGACTAATGAATTAATTAATTAAAATTATTAGTGAATACCCTTCTGCCTACATCGTTCCCTTCTCTGAAACCGTAACCCAACGCTCCCTCTTCCTCCTTTCTGCGCGCGCCAACACCGGTCCACCGTTCTCCGATCTGAAGTCACCACTCCGGAGCCGTTGACCACCTCCACCCACGCCCGGAAGGCTACCCAACTCGTACTCCTCCCCAGCCTCGAAATCCGCACCAAGCCCGCCCCCTTTGCGCCCCGATTCTGCCGAATCCAGATCTCAATGATACCCATCATCCTTATGGATGGAAATGTCTCTCGAAGAGCTTCGATTTGGTATCAAGTTTATTGATTTTTGTTGAACGGATTGAAAGATATTAACATTTGAAATTTCGTGTGTTTTCAGCCTTTGAACAGTCCAGAACGGTGGCGGCCATGATTTTTAGGGTTTTTCTTATATTATTTTATTATTTAATTCATCGTTTTGCGTGTTTTAAAGTGGAAAAATGGACTGTCTCGGAATTGGGCCTGCTTACTGTCGTTCTTAAGGTTTTGACGCCTTATGAACGCAATGGGACAGGTCTCGGGGCCCAATTCCGAAATCTGTAGACAATATAAATTTACATTAAAATTTAATTAACTAAATATTTACCGTACATTTAAATACACCGGGGCCACATACGAACTCAGAAAATTTCAAATATATATATATATATATATTTGGCTTTCTTTTGACGATACAGTCCTAACAAAACTAATTTCGTCGAATTCTGAGACTGTTTGAAAAATGACTATTTTAAGGCCAATATATTATATTAAAATATATATAAATTCTACAGCGACTTTTCTAAATTTTAAACTGGACATAACTTTTTATTTAAAAATTGAAATTTCAATTTTTCAGATTTGTTAGAAAGATATGATTAAACTGATTTAAATATTTCTGGTTTCGTTCAATTCTTATTTAAACTGAATTCTATATATTCAGTTAAAGTTCAAATTCAATTTTTCAAACTACAACGCTGTTTTAAACTCCTTTTATAATTAAATTAAATTTATTCTTTTTAAAATAAATTTTTAGTCGTCATTATTTAAAATAAATTATTTTACATATTACAAATCCATTAAAATTTCTAAAATAAAATTTTTAAATTGGCCCCAAAATTCCGGGTTGTTACACTATGTAAACGAACAATCTTAAATTTGGCCAATTATATCAGCACACGAGTGACCGAGAACCCATTCAATCATACCTATATGTGAGCCATGTGAAAGCACGATCGCCACAAGGAAAGTTTGACTTAATCCATCAAATGGTTCCACATTTAGTTATTTCGAAGCTCGATTTTTCTTTTACAAAATTACAAACTTCGAGGGGAAAATGTTATCCCTCAAAAAAATCTTACACACATTAGATGATTAAGTATGACTTAGAGGCATAAGGAAAATACTCGAGTTGGAAGAGCATCATAACGAGTTTTCGCTCATTCCTATGTCGAAAAGGTCGGTCGTATAAGACAAGAAGAATTGGTTCTGGTCGCACGTTCCACTCTGTGGTCGTTCGTTCGTACTACCCCGATCGATCGTACATAACAGGAAACACAAAGATGCCAGAGGTCGCACATGCATCCCATGACCGCTCATAAATTGCAACTACCGCCGCTCGCTCATTCTCAATCAATAATCTTCCAATCATATGCTACCTACCGGTCTGACAGATGTCAGCTCCAGAGTGATCGTACTTATATCTGCCCTATAAGCCTTGATCGGTCGCCTGTTCATCTACAATCAGATACTGAAGCTTCAACCAGATACTATCTGTCGGTCATAAAAGCCTTAACATGATGATCTGGTTGATCGTTCTTATATCAACCAAGAACCTTTGACAAGCCACCAGCGCATTCATCACCAGTCGCCCATTTTATGTGCTCAAATTTATGCAGCCGCTCGCTCCTATGCAACCGCTCGTTTTTGTGCAACTGTTCGCTCCTATGAAGTTGTTCGTACAGGACAGCTGGATACAACTGCCGACAGATGGCTACAGACAAGCGATGGCATTTTCGTAATTAATGAGATGAGCGACCCGTAGCCTGCATATATGAATTTCAGCTCATTCCTTCGGGGGGACTCACCTATAAATAGGCCATGGCCTCCACCATAAAGGGGAACGACTCCTTGCCACCACGAAGTCCTGCTGCATTCCTTCCTCCATCATTCCTTAAGCATTTCAACCATCATCATGATCTTCGTTTAAAGGTTATTCATCCATTTGGCTATGGCATCCATTAGAATTCGATAAGTGAGAAAAGATTAAAGATGTCCTCCGGCTCCGTCACTCATCCATCCTTCTCCTCCACGTATTCCGCCATTCCATCATAGAATTCCGAGAATTTAAGCAAGATTTGTATGTGAGAATGAGAATATGTTGAGAGAATGAGAAGATGTATGAGCAAAGAGAGTTTATATGTTTTGTAATCATTGTCATGATAATGCAAACTACCTTCATAGTGGGCGTAGGCCTACCTTAGGGCCGAACCACTCTAAAAACCTTGTCTCCATTTTACTTTCCTCACATTTTTACTTTCATCTTTTGTTGAGTGCGGCTCCATTTACTTTCTAACCATATTGGTGAAGTATGATTTTCGTACCCTTGGTGTTTGAGCCATTCCTTGGTGAAAACAATCGTAAAATTTTCAGTGATTATCTCTAAATTTTAAAATAAATATATGGTAATATGTAAACTATATAGGTAAATGCATGAGCATGTAATAGTTTGATGAATATTAAGAGCAATTATTAGGCAATTCAATTTGTTTGAATGTAAAACCAAGGAACTATATAATTATCTCCATTTTCCAATTACAAAACATTTATACTTATGAATTCTAAATTAACAAAAACTTTAATATTTTTTAAAACTTATGTGCATCAATCATTCACAATTTCACACCATTGCAATTGTGCATATATAAAGAATATCATTCACCAGCATATTTAAATTATACCACCTTTTATGATTTTTAAGATTTGGTGAAATGATGATGATATAAATGAGGATGAAGAATGGGAAAGTCTATATATTGCAAATAAATCAGGTATATATATATTTTTTAATAATTTTCAATAGATTCGAAAATGATGATAAATACTAATAATTGTTTCTCAAAATTTTGATATAGTCAGCATAATAAAAAATCATCATACATTGAAAATAACAGAACATTCTTGCTATAAAGCTTTCGTTCTACTAGTGCCCAATAAGTGGCAGCTCCCGTTCTTAGGTTCGAAACCGGAATTCTAACACACTTTCTTCTCGAGATTCATATGCATGAATTGTTTTCACTCCAATATAATTCAACTCATTACTGGAAAAAAAATGTTGAGCGGGCAGTTTTATTCTTCGTGACATTACATATGTATCTTATTTGGGTTTTCAAGAGGATGACTTTGATCACCAAGAAATTTATTAATAAACCCATCATTATCACGGTATAACTTGAACTCAAGTCATGCACTTAGTTCTTCCAAAAGCACGTGACTTTCTAGTAATATAAGCACGATGCTTTTTTAGGCATCCTTTGTTGCACAAGTAATTGTGCGAGAAGATTGCGCGAATGCGGAAGCACAATGAACAAGATCTAGATTTTCCAATTGAACATCAATCTAATCTGATAAGAATTATTCTATTACATCAAACAAATAGTAAATAATTACAACAGAGAAACAAAGAGACGCACATTATTTATACTGGTACCACTACCATTGAGATAGTGTACGTCCAGTCCAGAGAGAGAATTTATTCCATATAAGAGAATTACAAGAGATTACAAAATAAGAGCTTACATTTCCAAACCTCAAATAGGCTTAACAAGAAGAGAAACTATTGGAGATCACTGGCTTCATGCCAGGATGGGTTTATAATGAAGTCTACCCCTTAATATATAGCCAGTGCAAATCTGTGTGAGTCATAAATTAAATTACCAACATATGGTAATAAATTAATGGAGACTAATTACCATAACAACAAATGTGCAAACATAGGAAGTAAATCAATCTGTTTCTTTTGCATAGATGAAAGAAATTAATGGCTGCATTTATTTCTTTCCATCTCATGCAAATGCAATTAATACTTCATGCATTTTCATATTAATCAAATATTTACTTTCCATCTATTTGTGATTTTGTATCACCTAAATTTAACACTCCACCTTGATGCAAAATCACATATCTTCAATACCCCATCTTGAATCAATTCTCTTCACAACATAAAACTCTTCAGAAAGAACTCCACCTTAAACCAAAATCTCAAAGTGAGATAGATACCAAAAATAAATATTTACCTAATGGGTTCCAACAAAGCTACCCCCATCACACCTTGTTAATGAGCTCAGACTACGTCCCCGCCCGCGAACAAAATGTTGCAAATATCCAAATAAAAAAGGTAGATTCCAAAATAATCTCAACACCATCAAGGTCAAAAATAATTCTCTCAATCACCAATTAAAAAAAAAACAGAGCCAAAATTCAAATCTCTTTATGCAACATAATTCTCTCTCCTTCCACATATCTGCATGTAGCACCTTCTTTAAGACGACATCATAAAATCGACGATGCATCACAGTGGCACCAAATCCGCTAAAATCAGCTTTATAAACTGAACTCTCCAAGATGGCATCACAAGTCGATAAGTTTGAGTGGCGTCAAATCCGTCACCAAAATCGGCTACATCAGATACTGTTTCTAAATCCAATGGTCCCTTCAACACATTAAACTCTTTATCTCTCATACAATGCGAGCATTTCTCAACTGAACTTGATGTTATACAGTTCTCAAACACTTGGAAAGGGCGCTAACACCTCCAGCGGTTCGTCTTTGGTCGCAATTTCTCCAAGCTGTTTTCTATGAAGTCGCATTCTTTTGAGTGGAATTCTTGGACAAACATATAACCACCTTAATGAGAATCCAAAGCTCAAGCTACATAAATGATCCAAGCCTGGAACACTCTTCTCTCTCAACATAATCTTCTCTACCAAAGTCTCCTTTTCTCCCAATAGTAATAGCAAAATCACCACTGAATCTACATTCGTAGAAATAATTGATGCCCAGTTTAAAACAAATTGCCTTGCTCTGATACCAATCTGTTGTGCGAGAAGATTGCGCGAATGCTGAAGCACAATAAACAAGATCTTGATTTTCCAATTGAACATCAATCTAATCTGATAGCAATTATTCTATTATATCAAGAAAATAGTAAATAATTATAACAAAGAAACAAAGAGACGCACAATATTTATACTGGTTCCACCATCATCGAGATAGTGTACGTCCAGTCCAAAAGAGAGAGATTTTATTCCATATGAGAGAATTACAAGAAATTACAAAATAAGAGTTTATATTCACTACAAGATGAAAAGTGAATAGCGACGGCAAATAGCCGTTGGCGGCCGACGCAAGCCGTCGCTATAAATGTCGCCGCGAGGGAAAAAAGTGACGGAAAAAGCGACGGCTCCGTCACTCGTTTAGCAACGGCTTGCAACGGATACTTGCCACGTGGCATCATGAGAGGGCAGGTGGTTTTTTTGTCGGGAAGCCGTTGCAAGCCATTGCAAAAGTCGTTGCTAATGGTGTCCAACAAGTCGTCGCTATCCGTCACTCTAGAGCGTTGTTTGCCGTCGCTAGCCGACGTAAAAAAATGACCAAAAATCCGTCGCCAGCTGTCACTAGCCATCGCAAATTTGGAACCCTTTTTCTGCACTACACAGCCATACCTTTCCAACAAGCCTCCACATCAAAACCAATCCACTACCAATCCATCAATATAATTCCAAATTCATCAATATGCACTCATAAATATAACTACAACACACAATATATCCAAAATATTACTAAATTCATCACAATACCACAACATACCATCGTCATACATCCAAAAAACAATATCATCACCATATATCATCGTCCTATCATCACGAAACATCAAAATACATCAAACCACACCCTATCGTCATCAAATATCATCGTATGTACATAAAGCAAATAAAAAAGTAAGTGTATATACATACCCAAGCACAAGAACAAACAAACTACTCGTCGTCTTCTTCTTCTTCTTCGCTTGTAGCATCCCCACCATCGTCCTCGTCTGGCATCGATCCATGCTCGTCATAATAGCGTGCAATGCGCTCGTCTATCTCCTGAGCCAGCTGGCTTCTTCTCCAATCGTTCATCTCTTCCAGTTGCTCCTTCAACTGAGCTATAGCCTCCTGCTCCATGGACTTCCTATATCCTCGCTGAAAATCAACAGCCTGCGAAATAGTTCAAGTTCACATTTATAAATGGACTTGTAATATATACATGGACTTTGAAGATCAATACACATGTCAATTTGAAGCTTCTATATTTATAATGTCAATTTAACATGTTAATATAAAAAGAAGGTAAAAGAATGCATGTTAATTGAATACACTTTAAATGTAAACTTAAATTAAAAAAGGTACCTCCTGATTGCCGAAGCCGTATCGCCTATTACGAGTAGGCGGCTTAATAATAGCATCCCAAATACGATCGCACTCTGCAACCATAAGCTCATCTCGTCCACTGGCCTGAGCCACTCTAGCTAACTCTGCATCATATCTTTCCTACAATACCAATATAATTTCAATACAAATGCCATATAATTTAATAATATAATGTGATATGAGTGAATATGAAATATTTTAATTATTAATAAGTATATTTACCATTACGCCCGCAACCTTGTCGTCCGCCCAATCATATGTCACGTTCCCTTCGTCATCAGTATGCTCCACCGCATGAGTATGCCTGAAAACCTCTGCCATCGTAGGCTCCCTTCTATACTTTGTCATCTGAGTAAATATATAGTAATAAAATTACTAAAAATAAAAATGAATGATATGCACTCAATTTTTACGTGAACATATGCTAAAAACTATTTCAAATTTATACCAATTCTCTCCTATGCTGCTGGAATGATTTTGAGCCACCGCGATGTAAACCAGGATTCTTAGCTCTATTTTCTTTATTCCTTTGTGCTACTTCCTATTAAATTTGATACATTATTAAATAAAAAAATGCAATCAACATGAATGTGATTATTTTCATTATATCTTACTTTCGCTGCTTCAGTATCCCAATATGCTAGAAATCCAGCCCAAACATCGTCAGCCATCCATTTAGGCTTCTTCCGTGATGTCTTCGCCCTGGAAATTGTTTCTCGGTAATTCTTTCGCATTTTAATATTCCAGTGTGTCAAAAAAACCTGCATGTCCTACTCCTCTACACGGACAACCACCTGCAAATTAAATTTATTTTGAATTATTTATAATATATATGAATTTCCAATAATAAAATAAATAAATACTTACCAGCAAATCAGCTAGAATGGCGTTCGTGATGTGGGGTGGGATACTATCCCAATGAGGCCAAGTCCCAGACATCCTACTCGTGTACGACTGCTTCGACACTTTTAAAATGAAATCCGCTGGCTGGATTTCAAACCCGGTGCTGTGTACATGTTTACATAGATAAACCATATATTTTTAACTAATTTAAACTGAAATAAATTAGATACTTACCCAGCACTCTTCGGAACAACCTCTGCACATCGCCGCAGATCTGGCTCAGAGCTGCTAGGACCTACACCTGGTGCAGGAGTCGGCTGAGATGAACTCCTCGAGCGGCGTCTATCTGACATATATGTTACAATCATATAATGCATACAAAATAACTTGAATTATTAACATCAGTCATCATTATCATTACATAAATCGTACATGACAAGAACAATGCATAACACATATACATATTCAACATTAACATTGTTATTACATAGCTCAGAAGAGTACACAACATGATACATAGCTCATAATAGTACATAACATAAATACATAACATCAGTCTTCATCATCTTCGGATGCAGACTCAGTCTCATACTCTATATCATTTTCTTCAGTACTTTCAAATGCATCTACTAACACATTCGCTTCATCATTCATCGACCCGACATCAATGTCATCAGCTATTATAATTTCAGTATTCGGCTCAAGATCCGCTTGATACACTGCTTCGTCTGGAATATTATTTCCATCAAATGTAAATCTTGCCTTTGTTTTAAAAATAGCCCACCAATCTGCTTTATCTTTTTTTAAGGATGGATACGGAGCAAAATACACTTGTAGTGCTTGCTTGGCTAACACGAAAGGATCATACTTATAGTAATGCGATGTATGCCTTATTTCTATTAGCTTGTAATCTTTGTGCACGTTAACTCCATAACTAGGAACATTGCTAAACCAGTTGCATTTGAATAGATAAATTTTCTCTAAGGGACGAACATAATATGTCAAATCTACAACCTGCGTTAGGACGCCATAAATTTTTTTTTATGCTCCTCTGGATCATCACTACCTTTGACAAATACACCGCTATTATACGTTAATTTTTCAGCTCCGTAATCATTGGTGTTGAATTCAAATCCATTGACAAAGTATATTGGATAAGTCTTGACATTTCTTTTTGGTCCAATAGCAAGATGTCGTAATCCTTCGTTAACAACACAGTTTTTGGTATCATGAACATAGTCTGAAAACCATCCAGCAAATTCTTTGCTGAGATCACCAGATGGATGCTGTGATTCGTATATACTGCAAATATGTGTTATGTTCCTTTTCTATTAATATAGACAAATAAATATAGATGTATATATAATTGAATTGAACATGAATTTTATATAACCTGACAAATGGTGCAACTTCCACACAATTTAACAGAACATATGTGTGTGCCACATTGTAGTCTTTATCGCTTAACCATATTTCTACACATTTTCCAGCAGGTCTTCCGTGTTGTCCAAAAATAGATAACATTGTCTGAGAAGACTCCTGTTCAGCGGCTTGTTCATTACGAGGAACATATATGAAAGACAAGTTCACATCTTCACTAAAGTAATGAGAGAAAAAAATGAAGCTTCTTCTTCAAGGTACGATTTGCAAATCAAACCTTCTACTCGAGCTTTTTGCCTAATTTTTTTCTTCAGATGATTCAAGTACCTATAATAAGAGTAATTTAATTTATATGTTGGTACAAAAATCTAAGTTGTAATCTATCAACAGTATTGAGTATACACAAAATTACCTCTCAAATGGATACATCCATCCATATTGCACTGGACCTCGAAGGAGTGCTTCGGACGCAAGATGAATAGGTAAATGTTCCATTACATTAAAAAAAACCGGTGGAAATATTTTCTCAAGTTTGCAAAGCAGTACAGGGATTTCTAATTGAAGCTTACGTAAACGATCTATCTTCAACGTCGTTGAACAGAGTTGTTTATAAAACATACTTAATTATGTTATAACACTCCATATTTTTGTGGGCAACAGTTCCTTGAAAATCATAGGTAAAAAGTATTCCATCATTATATGACAATCATGACTTTTCATCCCACTCAATTTACTGTTTTTAAAGTCCACACATCTACGGAGGTTAGAAGAAATCCCATCAGGACATCGTAATCCTTCCACTCACTTTAGCACGAGTTTTACTTGCTTGTTGTCTAGCTCATAGCATGCTTTGGGTTTTTTATTCTCGGCATACAAGTGAAGTTCCGGCCGTTTACAGAAGTGTAATATATCACGTCGTGAATTCGCGTCGTCCTTGGTTTTCCCCTTTACATTCAAAACTGTATTAAAAACGTTATCAAAAACGTTTTTTTCATTGTGCATGACGTCAATATTATGCCGAAGTTTTAGATTTTTCCAGTATGGTAACTCCCAAAATATACTTTGTTTGCACCAATTATGAATGTCCGATTTACTTGGAATTTCAACCTGCTTACCATTTTCATGTATCTTTGGGTACTCACTTACAATTTCATATATCTCTTCACTTGTCCAAACTTTAGGCGGTAGCATGTTAGCTTTGAAGTTTTTTTTATCCGTTCTAAATTTATGATTAGGATGTAGAAAGCATCGATGACAATCAAACCAAGATATTTTTTTCCCATACTTTAATGAAAATGCTTGTGACTCATCCATACAATGAGGACAAGCTAGACGCCCGGATGTGCTCCAACCTGAAAGCATTCCATACGCAGGAAAATCACTAATAGTCCATAATACAGAAGCAAACATACGAAAATTCCTTTTTCTCGAAATGTCGTATGTTTCGACCCCTTCATTCCACAGTGTTTTCAACTCTTCAATCAACGGTTGTAGATAAACATCAATTCCTTGTGTCGGATCATCGGGACCAGGGACGACAACCGTTAGAAACATATATGGAAATTTTATACACATCCATGGAAGTAAGTTATATGGAGTAACAATGATAGGCCATGATGAATATTTACTACCAAATTGAGAAAACGGCGAAAATCCATCCGTATATAAACCGAGCCTAACATTACGGCTCTCTGCAGCAAATTCAGGATAAGTCCTATCAAAGTATTTCCATGCTTCACCATCAGACGGATGTCTCAAAGTTCCTTCTTCTGTTGTTCTCACGCTATGCCATCGCATATGACACGCTGTAGCAGAAGATGCATACAGTCGTTGAAGTCTGGGAGTTATCGGTAGATAATGCATTCTTTTATATGAAACTTCTTTTCCTTTCTTTTTCCTTGGTTTATATCTATCTTCGTTGCAAAATTTGCATTTTCTAAGATAAGCGTCTTCTTTCCAATACAACATGCAACCTTTAACACATGTATCTATCTTCTGATACGGTAGTCCAAAAGCAGACATAAGTTTTTTCACTTTATAATGACTACCGCACATCAAATTATTGGGCGGCATATGATGTTTTGCAATTTGTACAACTACTGTAAATGCAGCTTCTGCAAGATTGAATTTTGATTTCATAGTGATGAATTCAGCGGTTACAGATAATTCGGTTCCGCTTGTACACCCTTCCCACAATGGCCTCTTAGCAGAATTCAATAAATCATAATTTTTTTTGCTTTCTCTGTTGGTTCTTCAACATTTTCATTCTCATCGTTGCCTTGATGAATGGTGGGAAATATTGATCGTGCTGCATCTTGCATCATATTTTCTATCAGATTCGTCGTTGTATTATCGTTCATCATTGTACTATTGTCCTCTACCACTACAGGGTTAGACGTAGGTTGAACAAGCTCTCCATGACGATCCCATAAGTAATAATTCGACACAAAACCAAATTTATACAAATGTACTTCTACTACATCTGGCTTCCAATGCCTCGAATGTTTGCACTTACTATACGGACATCGAATGTCTAGGTTACTTCGATTATTAGATTTAGCGAATCTAATAAATTCTTGGACACCATTACAAAAATGTTCCTTTATCGACCCTTTCTTACCGGTACGGGGTTGATACATCCAACTACGATCACGAAAATAATCGAACATTTTCCTGATTTGCAACAAATGTGTTAGAAAATTCGATCAAACACTTTGTATTAATTGAAATCTTGTAAAATTTCATTTACAACTACTTCACGTTTTCAGTTTTTTTTTTGTTTATTTCTTTCTACTTTGACGGCCGGTCTACCTACTTCCCATTACAAATATAATAATGTAAGCATATTTTATAAATCCTTTCAGATTAAATGGTTCAACAAAATTTCGGCAGCACTTCCCTTTGGTCCCTGTATCGTACACAAATGCATGTACACAGGGAACAAAAAGGAAGTGCCATCGAAATTTTGTTAACCGTTTAAACTGAAATGATTTATAAAATATGGTTATGTTATTATATTTGTAACTTGTCCAATACAAGGACAAATCCAACGAATATTGTATCAGATGAATATAGATTTTCGTTTTATGGAAAAACGAATATCCATATAACGATCATATACAACACTTGTCGGACGGGGCCAAATTTATCTAAGGGTTCACATAACTAGTCAAAACACATTCAACCTAAGTTTAAAATAAGAAACACACATCAAATGAAAAAGCGCGCCTTTTGCGCTTTGAACCTTTTTGCGCTTTTTTTGCGCTTCAGTAAAAGGTGCGCCTTAAACTTCAAAAATGCCCCTTACTTGCGCCTTACGCCTTTTTGCACCTATGTGCGCTCCTTGACTATATAGCGTCTACATAATAATTTTTCATAATTTCAATTTGTAAATTAACGTGACAATTAGTTTTAGTAAGTTTTGATTCTTTTTAGTTTAATGTATAAATTATAAAATTAATTTTAGTTAGTTTAAATTTTTGAAAGATAAACTAAGCTTTCAAGTTAATTATTTCATTTCATAAAAAATTCAAAGAGTTGAGTTATATGATTTTCATTACATTTAACAAGATTCTTACCGATCTAAACCTAAATTACGAACCATTTTGAATTAACATTTTTAATCAATGTTTGATTACTAAATATTATAGTAACAAAACATTTTTTTTTCAATTGCAAGTGCATTCTTTTGGACCGACCATTCTTGCATCCGATGGGGACATAACAGTGCATGCATGTAGACTAGGGACATCGTTGCACCATTTGAATAATAATTAATTTACTACCATTAAACAATTACATTAATTCCATTCATTCTCAAATCATCATACTACACATTCTACATACAACACAATCATCGTACGTCTAATTAAACACGTGATAATCATTGTTTTCAACCTCCTAAATCAATTACATATGTAATATTCATCGATTTTACCCTCCTAATCAATTACACTTATCCCCAAATCAACTTACAACACAATCGTTATCATAAACATCCCTCAAGACAACCAATTTCATATCCATAAACATTCAATTTTGCAAACTCATATAAATTAGCGTCCAAAGCCTCTAATTAACCCTAATTAACCATAAACTAGAGTTAGAAGACATAATAGAATGAAATCAATACCTTGGAAGCGAAATTGGAGTCTTGGAATCGGAGCAGCAAGAAATGGCGACGGGTAGGGTTTAGAAATGTTTTTGGGTAAAAATAGAATGAGGAAGAGGATGGTTCGACCGTTTATTTCTGGAAAATCGAGCAACGGTTTGAGATGGCTAGCGACGACCGCTTTTTTAGCCGTCGCAAACCGTTGCCCCACCCCGTCGCAATTTAAGCTGCCTTTTGTAGTGTATCCAAACCTCAAATAGGCTTAACAAGAAGAGAAACCATTGAGGATCACTGAATTCATGCCAGGATGAGTTTACAATGAAGTCTACCCCTCAATATATAGTCAGTGCAAGTCTATGTGAGTCATCAATTAAATTACCAACATATGGTAATAAAATAATGGAGGCTAATTACCATAACAACAAATGTGCAAACATAGGAAGTAAATCAATCCGTTTCTTTAGCATAGATGGAAGAAATTAATGACTGCATTTATTTCTTTCCATCACATGCAAATGCAATTAATACTTCATGCATTTCCATATTAAACAAATATTTATTTTTCCATCTATTTGTGATTTTGTATCACCTAAATTTAACAAAGTAACATCTATCTTTAATTGTGCCATTTTCCTTTCAGAAAGATGACCTTTTCATGCGCTAAAACCTTTCTTTTACCATTTTAAGTTGTAACTACCAAATTAGAGAGTATTAGAGGCTTTCAATTAGGGGCTAAGAAATGGTAAAGCCTCTAATAATATTGAACTAAAGGCTATTGTACGGATGGCCCCTACTGATTGTAAATATCAGCAAATAAAGGCACATTTAATTGCCTCTATTGTCGATTCAATTTATTTTTTAATTTAATACTCTAATTAAGGGAAGATATAACAATTTCAAACGGCAAATTTTCAGTATTACCTTTTTCTCCTATTTCAACCCAAATCATCACGCTTCTTTTTTATCTTCGAACCCTAAAACCTAATTTTTTTCCCCAAATCATCGCTCGTTTTTCTATCTTCGAAAACCTAAACCACGTTTTAGCTAATCTACGATGGAACTGGTAGTCTGGCATCTATAATCATTCTGCGGTTTGCTATAAAAAATCATGTTGCGCTCAAGCTTTTACCGCCATCAAAAGCCATCGTATCCTCCCCCTGATTCTGATCTTGTCTTATGTCTTTGGTCCTACAGTCGGATAATTGAGAACGGGAGAACAAAAAGGTAAGTACCTATACTTGTTGGAGTTAAAAATTAAAATTGATAGTGTACTACACCTTCATAGCATAATTTGATTTTGAAAATAATCTAACGCTGTTTATATTTATGAGTTTGTAAGTTCTTTTTTGAATAGTTGTATTGATTGTGGGATTGGTGTAGAAGAAAGGCTGGAAATATGCTAAGGCATGCTATCTTCCTCTAGCATCATTGCTTTTTCTATCGGGATGGTGCATTTGTTAACATGCCATTTATAAACCATTTATTTTCACATACTATTTCAGTTTGCTTTCTTTCATCATATAACTAAGTACATATATCTCATATAAACTAAGTTGTTGTATGCATCTTACTTCTGTACAATCAAAAGGACTGCCATAGGGATGAAGGATGGGACAAGGTCGATGTTATTTGACACTTTCATATTTCAACAGTCTTTCTCCTCCATGGTCAAATTTCATGTTGTTGATGAACATCTTTAGCATAGGGTCTTATTATCAAATTTGAGCTTGAGAAGGCATAGTACAATATATTGTATAGGTTGGTTTCTTCCACTCGTGATGGATTATGAGTTTCTGCTACTTGATTCCATAGGAGCAGGAACAAATTTAGAGGGGGGGGGGGCAAGTGGGGGCGGTGCCCCCCCTCTTAGATTTTAAGAAATAGGGAAAAAACAAAATTTACCGATTTAAGCAAAAATGACCACTTTTAAGGCATTTTTATTGATAATTTAAGACATTATAGGTTGAAATTAAGGGTAAACTGATGTAAAAAAAAAAAAAAACCCCTTCGAATCCGCCCCCCTTGGCCGATTTCTTGGCTTCGTCCCTGCATAGGAGCTAGAGATCACACGTGTTAGTTCTAAAATAAAACACACTTGATTTCTTCTTGTTTATTTTTATGTCTTCATTACAAAGGATTGGGCCTTCCAGAGTTCCAGTTGTTTGTCAGCAACACATTAGAGTATAAAATATACAAATGCACATAAACTTCTGCTCATTAAACCCTTTCATTGGGTCATTTCATTTTGCAAGTAATGGTTTTTCTTTGGCTTGTTCAGGCAATAACTCAGGTATTGGGATATGGTGCGGTGTGAATGCAACAGCACAAATCTTTATGGCTGGGGTTAGTATAATGGACCAATGGTTTCATATTTTTCTTACGATAGCGACAAGCATATTAACGTTTGACATGCTCATAGATGTATGTATGTGTGCATAAACCTTATGACCGTTAACAAAAACAATATTCAACTAAACACAGGTAGATTTGTCAACAACTTCATTTAGACAAGAGTAGTATTATCTTATTGTTAACTCAAGGGACATTGTTGCAGCAAATACAATCGTGGCAAGGTCGAACTGTGCTTGCCTAGATCACTTGATCTAGCAAAGACTAAGAGGGTAGGCATCGTCAAGCTGCTTTAAAGGAAGAAGGGCAGCAAAAAGAAGTTTGTATCTTGTGAAGAAGTTGCAATTTGAATTTGAAGCTTCCACCAAGGAACCATATTTCCAAAATAGTAAGTTGTTCTTTTATACATTAATTAATTTATATTTGTTAGAAATTTTGGGAAGAAAGAAAAAAATGGTTTGAATTATGAAACTGTAATTAAGTGTTTGTTGGTCTACATCTTTTGGAATCTCTGCTCTATTTTGGCATGTTCCTGTTTGGGCATAGCACGCCTCTACCTTTTTTGGTTCAGTCATGTGCATCATTCTAGCTTCACATCCCCTGTAGCTGCAAAAATTTCTTATTGGTTTAGTTAATTAATTTATCATTTTCTTTCATTTAACTTTATTTTTAAGATAAAAATTCATTTGCCGCCTGATTCACAAATAGGATGCATTCTGATAACTCTGATGAAGAGAAACATGATGTAGTGTTGTACGTAGAGTCATAGGTGTATTTTACCTTTGCAAGAAACACGTCTGTGTAGCTCAGACAAACAAAGATAAGGCTGTTTCATTATCTTCATCAGAAATAATATATTGACATAATAAAGCAAAATAAAGCTGAAAGTTGAGTGACATATGTTAGCATTCATTAATCTATGCTATCACGTATTCCTATTCCGTGTAACCGGCGAGGAAAAAATATATGAATACAATGAATTTGATTTTGAAGTGTATGTAAAATTATGGTACTAGTTAGCTAATATTAACTCAGCTCATAAATTTCTTGTCTGGTAATGTTCCACATTTGTGCTTTTATGCAATTGTTACCAATATTAATCGATGGAATATGAAAGTTATGAATTTTGTCAAGCTATGTCCCAGATTTGTGCTTTTATGCACATCCTATTAAAATAGTACAGCATGATACCCTTCTTCTTTTGTCTAAATTTATGGATTTTGTTGCATTCTATTTTTTTTTATTATTCTTTAGTTTTATGTGTTAGTCATTTTCTTTATTGCAACGGTCTCACATTCTTTAGCAAAAAATAAGTTAGTGTTTTGCTTTAAAATTCAGTTTCGTGTTTTGCGTTTTAATGTGTACTCTAAAACACGTGGAAAGCAGAAACAAGTGGAAAACGACCAATTTGAAAAATGCTTTTAACATATAAAATTGAAAATAACTTTTTTGTGCTTTCCACCATTTAGGAAATATCAAAATCTAAATTCTCCCTTCTCTTATTTTTGTTGTTGCGCTTGTTAGGATGTTCCAACTCCACTTCACTCATTCAAAAATGTTGGTCTACATCTTTTTGGATGGATGTTTGATCTTCATGCAATCCTTGGAAATCGTGGAAGGAGTAGAAATAATGTTTTGAGAGGATTCCGCATTACCAACTCCCTCTCACTATTGTTTTTCATTTACACCCAGCTTCAAAATTTAGCATATCCATTTTTTTAGATCATCTTGGGTAATGGTTTCCCAGCAAGTTTATTTTTGGATTCATGCTCAGAATATGGTGATTTCATATTTGTTTATGTTAACTAGATTCATCCTCTAAGGTTTGGGGAAGACTTAAAACAAAGCCCTTGCATTGACGGATAGATCAACTTTAATTTTTAACTTCTCAGACCTAGAAAATATATTATGTAGTTAATATATGAGGCATGTTACATAGTGGGATTTTTTTTTTTTGGATAAGCGCAAGAATATCAATTCTAACTAGAAGTGTTATGTTTCTTACAGGTTTCACACAATCTCAGGTACATATTTGATCCCAAGAAATCCTTCTTATATCTTACAAATACCGATAGTAATAGTGCGCTAAGAGTTAAATGATTAGATTTGTTAATTTAGTTTCATTAAATATATTTTTAATCCTTGCATAAAGTGTTTCTAATGCAATAAGAAGTCAAAAACAATTGTCTGTATTTTCTGTACAATCACAATTTTAGAAATCAATTAAATTTGCAAGTAGTAATCGAAATTGTAGTCGGATTAATGACTAACTCATATCTTGTTTTGTGTTGCATAAGAATTAAAGATCTGAAATGAAGAGATATACTTTGGTATCACTTGATGGATTCATTACTATTTAAAAATATTCGATATGATCATTTAGTTGGTTCACATACTAAATTTATGATATTGTTAGTTGGCGCACAAGTAGACGCATGGCCAGTATTATTAAACTGTCGAGGCTTTTGATTTGGTTCGAAAGGGAAAAGATAAGCATTGAAGCTGGTTGAATCTTGTGTCGGCATAAACAATGGTAAGTTCAATATCTTTCTAGCCACTATTTGTTAAGATATCTTATTTATGTTGCTTAGAAACTCCTTTTCTCGTATACTCATGATCAGAATGTATGTTGAAATATATAAACTTTCTTGTTAAATTTTAACTAATGTCTACTATACTAAAATAATTTCTATTGAAGCTATATAGAAGTAATATTAGTCGTATTATCGGTAAAATTGTCATACTATTATTCATTTTCTTCTGGACAAGTCGTTTAAATTCCAGGTTTATAGAAGGTTTTGTTTCCTTCACGCGTGATAAGAAAAAAATGCATGTACTACAAATGGATAAAGCAAACCATTCTTCGAATAAAAAAAACAATTTTAGATAAAATCCCTTCCTAATTTACAGTGGTTGAAATCAATTTTTCTTTAAAGAAATTTCATATGCTCAGAAATTTAAAAATCACGTGTCTTTAAGCAAAGCAATGTTGCATAAAGTCATGAATTTTATTTTGATTGACTGTTTTAAGCAAAAAACTCATGTGAAAATGCCAAGTTTTTCATACTACATTTCCCAACTGTATTATGAAACTGTAACCTAAAATCAAAATTTGCTATTATCTTATCTTGTTTGCCTAATAGGAGAAATCTATATGCGACAGTAGATACTCCAAAACAGCAATAATCAGGCCAAAACCAATTCTAATACTTGTTCACCAAAAAATGGTGGATATTACGAAGTCAGATTATCATCAAGCTAGATCAATTACTAACAAATGTAAAGGGAAGCTTTTATATGAGCTGTAACCACATCAACAATTAAAAAATTGGAAAATATTCAGAAAAATCAAGTGAAATGTGCAAACCTTTGGTTCAAGAAAGAGGCGACTCAAGATCACTTTTACGTCCTCTTGAACTGTCGTCGCCCAATCACCTTAATGGAAACTCTTAAAAAACTCCCTTTGATTTTAATTTATTACATCCACCGAATGGCATGAGATTACTGAAAATTATCATACTATTATTCTTTGTGATACATGTATTTTTTTAAACTGTGTAGAATATTAGTTTTTTTTTTAAACATATTATATCACTTTTAATTTTATGCGTATCTATATATAAGTAATGCTAAGTATTTAGAGTTTATATTATTACATTGATTAATATTATAAATATAAACAATTCTCTAATACTATGGCGAACATATTGTTCAGGTGTTCTGTTGAAGTTATGTAATATTAAAAATGTATGCAGAAACCGTGTGTTGTAGCATACCTACATGTATATAACATTTACTTTGTTGATCCAGTACATACCACATATGTAACTAGATAACAATACATTATTGTAAGTAGTACTTAACTTATTTCATGTATGTTTAACTTTAACCATCATTTAAATTGTCTCGTTTACTAGCACCACGATTGTACCTAATCTGAAATATTATATTGAGTTACAGTGATATTAATTTTCAGCAACATATACCTGCACATTAGACAAGTGATTGGCTGCATCATATGCGGAGCATATTTAATTTAGGCTTGTTCAAAGATTTTGATTCCAGGGAAGTTGAAGGCTTGAAGCATATTTCTGTAAGGAGATATTTTTATTGTACTAGTGTCATGACATGTATCAATGGAAATGTAACTTTTTTAATGCTTTTCTAGATGAAATTGTATATCATTCGCTGATGCTACTTGTACTTAGCCAGTGTTGTAATTTTACATTATTTTGTTCATTATATTAAATACTATATTATGTTCATTTTGTTGAGTGGTGTGTATAATAATATTTAGCCATTGTTTACATTATGAAAGTTTGTACAGTTTGATTATAATCTTTGTTTGATATTGTCATTTGATTATAGTGCTTATTTGGGATGCCTGTTTTTGTCAATGTTTGCGCACATTTTTGGAGCTTTGCTGAAGCTAGAGGGGTATTTGCATGTTTGTTTTCATCTGTTTTTAGGGACGCTTATGCTTGCCTCCAGCAGGTTATAGTTTATTTTCCTACTACGTGGCACACAATGTATTAGAGGCAAATTATATGAAATATTGGCCCTTATATATCTTTTGGGACGCCTCTTTTTGGGGCTGAAGCTTTTCTGCCCCTCATATTAATAGGGACAATTTAAGTAAATTTTTGGCCTCAACAATAGGGCATCAATACATGTCTCTAATGCTTTTATTTTTTGTAGTTCTTTAAATTCTTGCTCTTTTGGGCTAAACAACATGGTAATTCTAGAATCAATCTTGGATCCATTCAAAGATTCTGGAGCATATGATACATGGATAATATGTAATTTTTAAAAATAATTGGTGAGTTGTTTAACTCAAAACCAAAATGAAATTTAAGTTACACCAGATCTGTCACATTATTTGTTCTTAGATGGCGATATAGTATAAAAATAAACAACGCACCATAATACTGTGCATAATGAAAATGAAATGTCGACTTGACATTTTTGATTGTTCCCTCATGTTCATATTTCAACTAAATTTACTATACATGGTTTATGAAAAAATCTTTTACCATATGAATAAAATTTTGCTTTCACCGATTCTTAACGTCATAGAAACATGATTATTGTAGCTTTGTAAAATAACAGGTTATCCACATCACAAATTAACTTTCATGCTGGAGAAAAAGCAGGCTATGAGTTCCCACGTAAAATCCAACTCATTATGCACAACAAAAATAGTTGAGGCATTATGTTATTTGGGCACATTAAATCATGCAAATTCAATGCTACATTATCTTAGTTTTCAGTGAAATATAAATACATTTGAATGAACTGAATACTGTATACAAAGCTGTTTATTTAGAGGTTTTGTTAATGTATACCCTAAGCTTATATGTTAAGGAAGGGAGTTAGTGACTAAAAAAAAAAAAAAAATAACTAATATGACATTGTATAATTAATACGGTAGAATTAAATAGGATATATTGATAATTTGTTAACCTTAACATGTCCCTTTAGGCATATGTTATTGTTAACATTTTTTTTTTATATATACGGAAAAATTCAAGATTTTCTAGCAACTCTCAATAAATGTGAATATTAAACACAATGTAGTAGGGTTTTATTTCATGGATATACCAAAATGTTAAGTAAATCAAAAACATATTAGTCGTTTATAGTATGAAACATTAGGAAATCTTATAATGATACATGAGCATGAATGACATCTTAATTAATTATAGCAAGTCACCATAAATATGTAGATAATTAGGCTAGGAGGGTTTTTAGAATCTGTAACTGTCTTACTAAACAATGGACCAAACTCTCTAAGCCTCGGGTCCTTTGGATCTGTAATCGTTGCTGCTTCCAAAATGCAATCAACGCTTCAAGCACCTTTTCTTGCATGGGGGGCATTAGAATTTGCAACTATCTTTCTAAACAATGGACCAGACTCTGCCTCGAGCCCTTCGGACCTGTAATCGCTGCTGCTTTTAAAAATGCAATCAACGCATCAAACGCCTTTTCTTGCACTAGGGCGTTAGAATCTGCAACTGTCTTGGCTAGGAGGGTTTAATTGATATATATATATATATATATATATATATATATATATATATATATATATATATATATATATATATATATATATATATAAAATTACTGATTGATATTAGCTTAATCGCTCCATTCAAAATGAAATTCCTGACTACAACCTCAAATTTATCAACCTTGCGAGTTACTGATCAGTTGCCTGTGTTATGTTCGACATAATAGTGAAATTCTTCTTCAAAATTTGGTTTTTTCAGCACTTCTTCCATTTGCACTGCTGCCCTTTTGACATCCTAATTTCACTGCGTATTTAGTTGGGAAGCTTTTCTTTTTGGCAGTACTGGTAATTTAACAGTGCTCGGTAGTAGTTTTAATTGATGAAATAGGCAGAGGTGGACTACATTGCTACATCATCAGAAGGAAGGCCAACATTCAATAAGATGTTGTCATAATATTTCTTATTTACAGCTTCTTTTTCATCGATGAGATGCGAAGGTCAATTTGTCGTGTAATCTATAGGTGCTTATGTATAATCGTACGTCAGACGTTAATCGTTTTTCATCTATATCTTGATTGTGTTAAAACCAGGTTATAACTTAGTTATGGCTCATTTTACACACTAACGATCATAAAAGTAGTGCGTCTTATTTCATATTATAAGGTTTTTGGTATGTTGGTAAACCATACTCTAGACATTCAAAACTCAGTTTCTTCAGTTTACTCTACTTAATACTTGGTAAACAAATAAGAAAGTAAATTAAATTATATTTGCGTTATACTTTTCAATTTCTGTAAATTAAACTTCATGTGCTTAATTCTGTACCATCTTATGGGAAAAATAAATACTAAATTAAGAGCAGCTAAAGAAATCGTACAAATTGTTTTTCCCTTTGACCATGCTTATGTCGGTACTTACAATCATTTCACACTGTATTCTTTATTCTGAATCATTAAAGCTTTCATCTTACTTTGCAATGAGACATTTCATCAAAAGAAGAAAATGCATTGTTTCTTATAAAACATCACCATATCAGACTCCTGTATAATACCTTTTTTCTTCCATGTTAGTCTTTTATTACTGTTGTTGTAAGCTATTTAAAATTCTAATTCTGCAAACATTTTCTTTATTTTGAATCAACTGGAAAATGTAATGATACTTAAGGTAAATAATAATCAATAGTACGGTTGTTTTGATTATTATACAAAGAAGTTTATGGTGCATGGACAAAGCTAATCAATTCCAACATGGAACAACTTAAAAGAATTCCAAATGTTAATCTTTTTAGGTTAATGTAATGGTGTATGTAAATCACATTACTACAAAAATTTCATTATGATAACATGTTTTATCTTAGCATGGAGGCTTCGATGTGTAATCTATCACTATGGCATACCAAATCAAACAGGCTTCCATTGGTCTCGAAGTAAGAAAAAGAGCAAGGTTTCTAATTTTTAACGTTAAAAAAAAGTCAACCTTAAATCTTAAACGAGTGATTTTATATATATTAGTTTTAAGGAATAATAATTTTATTTATTGTCATGTTTCGCTGAAATGTTAATGTAATCAATACTGAATCGAATGCTTCCTTATCATTCTTTTTCTTTTATAGTATAACATAAAGTTCTTTAGGTTAACCAGAATCTATGAAAAATTATTTGCTACATTTGAAGGTTGAATAAAATTTTCGAACTTTGCTACTTGATTTTTTCATATTGCTCGACCTATCAACCTTACAAAGTCTATATTTCCGAATGCAAGCCGAATCTTAAATTAGTTGAAAATTTTGATTTTTCTTGGCCTCAAGATGATAATGAAGCAGTAGAGGAAGAAAATTTTAGTTAGACAAATAATTGGTCTAAGAAGGAGAAAGCATATAAGATAAAATCACTGTTTCAAATCTCGCAAATATCGCCCGAGATCTCCTCCGAGATCTCGTTTTGGGCTCCTTCTGAAACGAAACAGCAAATATCACTCTAAATCTCCTTTCGAATATATCGCCCGAGATATTGCAATATCGGACGATATATCGACTGACACGAAATACCGGAATATCATCCGAGATCTTAGTTTTTTTTGAGTTAAAATTTAAATTCGTGCCTGAACTAGAACTATAATAAAATAACTCAAATCTAGCCATATTAATCTTTTGTTATTTTACATTTTGCATGTTAAATGACTATATTGTATGTTTGTATATGTTTTACAATGCTTATGATTTTCATATTCGTCTTTTTACATACATGTTACTTATAAAATTATGTATTTTATGGTCTATTTATGCTGAATTTTTTTAATGTTTTGGATCCTTTTAATGTTTCCTGTCTAACAATATTCCTGTTTTAAGCATATTACGATTTAGAGTATGAATGATCATTTTCAAAATAAAGAATAATAAAGTTATTTTGCATTTTAAGTTTAAGTTACTATGTTTTTGATAGCATTCATAAAAATTATTTTATTAAAATATCATTTTTAACATATCATGTACCCAAAGATTGTTCCGACATAAACTTTCAGACCCGAGATGAAAATCCGAGACGAACTCCCGAGTTAGACTCATCTCGTTCGAGATCTCCCCCGATACAAGACCGATTCTATAAAATCCCCGAGACGAAACGTGATCGATACCCGAGATTTAAAATCTTGGATAAAATACACCAACATGCCTTGGACTCCGTTGAAATCACGTGGTGGTTGAGTTTACTTATCATAGTCCGATCGATTTTCATTGAAAAGTGTACATACTTACTGAAAACGTTACTTGAATAGAATATTGATGTAAATACGGTCTACTCCAGTTACTTGAGTTGTGAATATTTTTTTGTCAACATGATTACTTATTTTTGTCATAAAAAAATAATACAAGAGTGTTGCAAAATAAGAAGAACATAACAAATGAGAGAGAGCCCAGACATTTTTATTTATTCAGATGTGTTTATAACATACACAAGCTCTCTATTTATAGGCTTTACGTGTCTTATCAATTACAATAGTGTCCCTTGCATTAAGCGTATTCACCCTTGAAAATATATATATTACAACACTCCCCCTTGAATATGCGTATGCAAAGATGATAAGATCGATTGCCTCATTAAAAACCTTTTTATGAAAGAAAAACCCTGTGGGAAAAATCATAAACAAGGAAAAGAGTACAATTTGTTTCATCTCTCGGTAACATATTGACAATATGTTCCAGTGAGGGTTGATACTTCTGGATCAAAATAATGCCTCGTTAAAAACCTTACTAACAAAAACCCAATGAGAATATTAGTGAAGGAAAAGAGTACACTATAGCATTATATATGCTCCCCCTGATTCGTAACGCATTATTCAAATAGTTTTGTGATGCAAACGACGCATACCAATTTTATAAACCATCTTCTGAAATGTTGACTTTGGAAGTGCTTTAGTGAATAAATCTGCTGGATTTTCTTGAGACTGAATTTGCTTCACTTCTATCTTATTGTCCTTTTGAAGTTCATGTGTGAAGAAAAAATTGGGAGAAATGTGCTTCGTCCTATCACCCTTGATATATTCTGCTTGAATCTGAGCTACGCATGTGGCATTGTCTTTGTAAATGATGGTTGATCTTTCTGTTGTTGAGGCATGTGGCATTGTCTTTGTAAATGATGGTTGATCTTTCTGTTGTTGAGGGAAGTTGACATGTGTTTTGAATGTGTTCGATTAATGATCTCAACCAAATACATTCTCGGCTTGCTTCATGTAGTGCTAATATTTCAGAATGATTAGATGATGTTGCTACCAATGTTTGCTTTGTAGATCGCCATGAAATAGCTGCATTGTTGTTAGAAAAAACATATCCAGTTTGTGATCTTGCTTTATGTGGATCAGAAAGGTAACCTGCATCAGCATAACCAACTAGAATCAGATTATTGCCTATGTTAGAATAAAACAAGCCTAAATCTGTGGTTCCTCACAGATATCTCATGATATATTTTATGCCATTCCAATGTCTTTTATAGGTGCAGAACTATATCTGGCTAGAAGATTGACTGAAAGTGCAATATCTGGTCTCGTGCATTGTGCTAAATATAATAATGCACCAATTGCACTGAGATATGATACTTCTGGACTAAGGGCATTTTCATCATCTTCTTTTGATCGGTAAGGATCCTTTTTAATATCTGGTGATCTGACAACCATAGGTGTACTAAGTGGATATGCTTTATCCATTTGAAAACGCTTCAGGATTTTCTCAATGTAATTTGATTGATGGATTAATATGTCATTTTTACTGTGCTCAATCTGTAGACCAAGACAGTATTTGGTTTTGCCAAGATCTTTTAATTCAAATTCCTGTTTTAGGTAATCTATTGTTTCATTGATCTCTTCTGGAGTTCCAATCAAATTTATATCATCAACATATACCGCTAAGATAGCAAATCCCTTTACCGATTTCTTTATAAAGACATATGGACAAATGAGATTGTTTTTGTACCCAACTTTTACTAAATATTCACTAAGACGATTATACCACATTCTACCAGATTGTTTCAAACCGTATAGTGATCGTCTCAATTTTAATGTATACATTGAATTTGATTTTGCTTCAGGCAATTTATATCCGTTTGGGATTTTCATGTAAATATCAGTATCCAATTCACCGTATAGGTAAGCTGTCACAACATCAGTTAATCTTATATCAAGCTTCTCATAAACTACAAGGCTTATTAAATATCTAAATGTTATAACATCCATAACGGGAGAGTACGTTTCTTTGAAGTCAAAACCTGATCTCTGGAGGAAACCTTGTGCAACAAGCCTTGCCTTGTATCTCACAACTTCATTTTTATCATTTCGTTTTCTAACGAATACCCATTTGTAACCGACTGGTTTAACACCTTCTGGTGTTTTCTCTATTGGTCCAAATACACCATGTTTTTGAAGTGAATCTAACTCAACCTGAATAGCATCTTTCCAGTTTGGCCAATCTTGTCTTTTTCGACATTCATTTATGCTAATTGGTTCATTAT